>OY987301.1:46964585-48164585 GCA_963920635.1 Pseudeuparius sepicola | reverse complement strand
CGCCCAACCAATTTATAGATACTTTTTCGGAGTTCCAATTTACACGACATTGTAACGCCACAACTTGACAAAAATTAACTGTCATCTCAAAGTCAACAACGTAAGCAATGTTTTGTTTCCAAAGGCAACTTGATATTATTTTATTTTTACTTTTATTTAAAGTCGTTGAATGTTGTGCTAAAACTTTTTGGGCATACGTTATTCCTATAATAGTTGACGTATAGATATAGATGGCTCTAAAGAAACTGTTCGATATTACGTCGAAAAATGGGCACATTTGTTGGGTTTAAATATAACTCCCAGTATACTTTCTTTGAATATTTTTCAGCCTGTTCTTGATATCACGAATAATCATCCCTGCGTCACAATGATCGACAATGGAAATTGCATCGTTGGCCATTGTGACGTAGATTCGTGGTATCCACTATAAATTTCTGGTAATTTTTTTAAAATGTCACGGTCATTAATGTCAAATTACCGAATTGTCGTAAACATGAGAAGGTGAGTATGTCCATTCTTTTCACACTTTTTTACGAAGTTTCGTAAAAAGTTTGTAAATTTGCAAGTGGCCGTTACATTTTTTCTTCATTATCATAGTAGCTCCGCTTTTCTTGTCAACTTCATAGGCGTCGGTAAATCATTTTTCAAAAAAACTTTTAAATGAGAGATGATTCTTTACAGATTCTTTAATTATGTTTTAAGCCTGATCGATTTAATTTTGGATTTATGTAAGGCATCTTTACGATAGAGAGGTATTGTGTTTTTGAACTCCTGCAGTTTTAATAGAAATAAGTTGCTAGCTGACCTGTATACCTATGAGAAGATATTTTTAAATAAAACAAATGTAAAATTATTTATTATTATTATTAATTAATTTGCATTTTTTCTACACAAAACATTTTACAATAAGTATAAAAAATTACCAGTTTACTGTAGCTGTATAAAATATAGTACTTATTAAATTATAAAATCATAGGTAAGGAAAAACGTCCGATAGACCAGATATGTTTATAAATAGAAAGGTGTTACATGCTCTTAAAATTATTCGGACACTGTTATTGAAAAAACACTGTTGTCAAATAATAACTGTTAAAAATATAATTTTGAGAGAAAAACTATTTGTCAGTTATAAATACACCAATCATAAAATGTATACAGTTAGTAAGTAAGAAATGCGAGAAAAATAATTGTACTTTATAAAATTGTAAGAATTTTTACCAGGTGCTATACGTAGGTGAGTACTAAAAAATGTTAGACATAGACCGCTAAATACGATTCTGTTATACTTTGTTCACTTTTAAGTCAGTGGCTTTGGCCTTTTTTTATATATTTTGAATTAGTACCTTTGCAGATGAAATTATGCAAGTTTGAAAGTTTTTGACTACGCCTATGAAGTTCTCACAAAATGATTAACCGACGCCTTTGAAGGTTTTAAAATATAAAGTACGAATACGAAAAGTTGACAAGAAGGGGGAAAGTGCTTTTTTATTACCGAGACAGCTGATTGACCTTACGCCTTCTACTAACAATTATTAGCAATTGAAAACATATTATTAAGAGGGGGTTGCCGACAGCGAAAGTGACGTTCGATTTCGTATTTTTTTAAGTTGTATAACATAAAATCTAATAACATTTTACATTACAAAAATTTAGTACAAACATCTCTGTCTTCATTTGAATCATAAGATCTTAAAAGCAGTGTTTTGTTTTATAGGTTATGAAAACCTTAGGAAAAATAATAATTCCAGTGCATATGCTTATGATTCAAATGAAGACAGAGATGTTTGTACTAAATTTTTGCCAGGTAAAATGTTATTAGATTTTATGCTATACAACTTAAAAAAATACGAAATCTAACGTCACTTTCGCAGGATATGAAAATATAAAAATGATTAACCGACGCCTATGAAGTGGACAAAAAAGTGGAGCTACCGTGACAATGAATAAAGAATGTAACGGCCACTTGAAAATTTACAAACTTTTTACGAAATTTCGTAAAAGTGTGAATTGTAAAAAAGTAATATGTGGCCCTTCTACGCTTTCGTATCATACTCTTATTATTTTGTTTGTTTTTTGTTTGTATTAGAATCTGTTTTTGTAATAAACTTTTATATAACCGATCAACTTATTTTTTATATACAGGGTGGTCCATTTAAAATAGAAGCACCCCCGTAATTTTTTTTTATTTTTCATCCGATTTTAGTGTTTTTTTTTTTCTGAAGATAGGTCGCAAAACTCTTTTTTTTAATTTGGTGCAAAACTTCAAGTCTTAATCTCAGGTCTTAATCTCAGACTACGAATTTTTTTGTCTAGTAAAAAATTACGAAAATCATTTAGCTATTTTTTTATTTAAAATCTGACACCACATACCCCACATACCAAATTTGAACAAAAAATATTCAGGGAGTTCTATTGTACAGGGTTCCAGAGATGAGCAACAACAAGTGTGTCGTGGAATCCCCTCAAAACAGTTGAATGATCAACAGGACTACTCAAAGTGTTGGTGTGCAAAGATTCAATTCAAAAATGTACTGGGTATTTTTCTCTGGCCTTCTCAAAATGATGAATTTTCATGAAACTTTAAGCATGTTATTTTTATGACTGATGTAGGTAGCAAGGCTTTCTCGTTATTTCTGTTAGAATTTAAAGAAATACTTTTTTGTTTAATTTTTTATTATTTGAATATTACTTTATGACTAATATACCAAGGTTTTCACTTTATTTTTTGTTAGAGTCAGATAAGTATTGTTTTGTTTTTTATTTTATGGAACAATTGCTTTTTATGTAAATGATCAACACCATTTTAATTTTTTTATTCGGGGGGAGGGCCCCAATTTTATTTCACCCGCGGGAGGTCACCTGCCTTGCGGGTGCCCTGGGTCTGTGGTATCATCCATGATGATACAAACTGTGGACAATTTTCACTGTTTTTTTTTAATTAACCCAGGGCACAGAAAATTTGCCCGGAGTAGCCAATTTATTAATTGTGCAATTCTGCATTTTGAAGAGATTTATCTGAGGATTTCGCAAGGAGGATCTGAAGTTCGCAGCTACTCGTTCAACAAAGATGTTTACAATTCAAATTATGTAAATATTAATGTCTCAGGATTTTCGGGAGCGCCTAGTTTAAATCCTTTTGGAACATTGTGGTTGCTCCGACTTTCTATACGAGATAAAGCACCCTCGCGGTACAATGGGGAAAGATCTGATATTGTTATCCTTTCGGCTCGTTGTTTATTTACTATTGTGGAGCAGAGAAACTATAACTCCCAATGTACAGGATAAAACAATTATTAATAGAGACAATAAAATATATTTTCTTTATTGAAAGTGACAGTTAGCTTTTAGTCGGTTTATTTAATTATGCAGATGTTGGGGCCGCGGTGGCAATGTTCGGAGCATTGCTAACTATTTAGACCGCATTTTTTCTGCCATCGATCGACCTTGGCTCAGATCGAAGAAAAACACCGCAGATGGCCAAGAGCGCTGGACAAAATGAGTGATTTGTTAATAATTGATCTACAGTCACTGGGATTACTACGGGTTTCTAGGGTTTTCCGTAGTACTCGAGCGTATACAAAATGACTAGTCCATATGTAAATGGACTGAAAATGTTATTCCATATGTGTAAAAAGCTTGTGTAGTGTAGTCTATTTATACAGGGTTTATACAGGGTGATTTATTCATAAATACATTAATTTTAACCACGTCATCAGGGAGGTACATATATACCGAAAACGCAAAAAAAAAATTTTTTGCTGCATGTTTAAATAATGGGGCAATTTATCCCAAATCCCGCGTAACGAGGCGCACCTGAACGCATGTGGCTACGACGTTATGCTGCAGCACATGGCACCGGCCGCGACGTTGCCATTATTTATTGATAATTTAATTACGAAAAAATATTCAGTTTATGAATTATTTACCTAGTTGATATGCCAATAACAGGGTGTTAGCACACCTTGGACTTGGCGTGTTCAGCATCTAACTCGAGAGACCCTTATCACTACACTTTTCACAGCACCCGCTATAACAATACAAAAGGCCTTCATAATCACACGCACAAAACGCACTCAGTGTCTACAGAGGGTGGAAAATACTGAAACCTCAAAAGACTGAAACTGTCTCCGAAATTCGCTAGATTTTGAGATTTAAGACAAAAGTTTTATTAAAAAGAACGCAGGCGTCCCATCCGCATTCCACAACTATTATTTATTACGTCAAACTTGTCATTGTCAAGGATCTGCTGCCGGTTTCTATTGTATGTGGCGCCATCTCGTTGGTATTAACGTCGCCGAATCTGTGGTTGAGCTCTCAGTCACCCTCTTGTGTGTTCAAAACCGAAAGTCTACAGCGCGCTTTATGACACGGTAACTAGCGAACCTTTCTAATAGATGGCAGCACGTACTACAGAAACCAGAGTTGCCTACATTCTGTAGGTATATTCGGTACTCTTTGTGCAACATTTTTGCTTTTTTACCAAAACGGTTCTCTAGACAAATGCGGAAATGATAGACATAATAATGATCCTTCATGGAGAATGCCTGCAGAATGTCAGTCAAGCTGCCGCGGAACTATTTAGAAGCGCGCCACCTATCGGCAGGTAGCGAAACTAAGTACGAAACCACAACGACGTTTCATTACGGGAATGCTTTCTACGAACGAAGTAGTGTCAATGAATGCGAATGGGACATAACCTTTAAAAATATCCAAACCAAAATACGGAGAATGTGCACTGTGAAATATGGGAAACAATAACATCACATGTGCGATTAGTGAGGCGGAGTGCGAGAAACGAAAGGAAATTCACAGTGCACTCTGCAGAAACTTGGCAAGGATCAATGCCGCAAACACCAACGCGCCGCGTGCCGGAAATTCTCGGCCACGGGCAATCGCCAAGCTCCTTTTGCGGAGTTCGGGCTACACACATCCTCCTACTCCTACTAACGACTGCACGACAAGGGTTGTGACAAACAGAAGTCAAGAAAGCTAAGGACTTTTAGCAACCCATCATCCCTAACTCGCCCAGAAATAATACTAAGACTCGGTAGGTTACACATCAGGCTATACCCGGTAACATACCTAACGGCAGGAAAAGAAACTAGAAAAAGCTGTAAAGATCGAAAGGTGGAAATTAGAAAGATTCAAGTACTTACGACTGAACCAATGTCACAGAGGAGGACCACCCCCACGGAAACGATTCTATTGCAAATATGGATCCCTAGTAACAATGAAAAGCAAACATAACGAGAAATAAAGGAATGAGAAGTGTATCGTTGGTGATGGTAACCAACTTAAGCGGAAAGTAAGATAATTTTAAGCAACTGTATCCCAGAGATGTTGGCTAATTTTGACGTTCTTATTTCAGAGGAAGCAGAACAATCACAGAACACAACTACTTACTCTAGGAGCGTCTTGGTGTAGTAAAAAGGATTATCAGTGAACTAGTGAGCGGAAATATTAGTGCCCCAAGCGAAAGTGAGTGAAGTTCGTTTTATCGAGAAAAAATCGTCTTCAGTGGTGTCGAGGTCCACGAAATCATGTAAGCCCCCTAGTTGAAAAGGTACCTACTTAATAAAGCATCCAAAAATCAAAAGGTCACGTAAGCAGTCGTTTCATTTATTTTTCTCGTTGGCATTTATCCCTTAAGGCTCGCCTTAAGGTGTCTCAGGGCAAAACTAACCGTTACAAGAGGTAAGCGTTAACATTTGTCCATAATTTCCGCAAGCATTTGGCGGAACATTCGCCTACAATACAAATAATTATGTACTAAAAACATTCCTTTAAATTTACGAAAGTTGCGTACATCTGGCAACAATGTTGACGCGCGCAACGGCAAGCGTCGTCCGATGCCTCATGCGCCCTGAAAGGAAAGCAATCCAGTGGCAGCCGTAAATAGAGGGCCAAATAGGTAAAAATGCGGTTTAGAAAAAAAATAATTCCGGCTTTAAAAAAAAGTTGGAATTTTTTTAATTGCGATTTCGCATTCATAGCATTTTTCCCTACCCACTGTTAAAATTAATGTAGTTATGAATAAATCACCCTGTATAAAGACTATCTGCACATTGAAACTGGACGATGAGGGGTTAGAAGTCGCCTTCACGTTACTGTCAAGCAAGATGGCTTTTGAGGTTATAGACATTTCAAACTGCGAATGCGTACCGAGTGTCTCTTTCTGGAAAATATGAAGGGCGAAACAACATGGAATTTTATGATATATTTATATAACCTCGAAATTCTTTAAGCCGCCGTAACTTTTCTACCATTAGAGATATAGGCCTGTCGTTTGTTTTGATTGTAAGCAGGTAGAAAGAGGGAAAAAATGTCCCAGAAAATGTTTTTTAGAACAAGTGAAACATTTTCGTCTTTAGAGATAGAAGATACAGAGTTTGTTGCGTCGGGGTGCCAACGTAAAATGACTGAGAAATTTTACCATACCCAGATCTGTCGGAGGTGAATAAGTTTTTTATGAGTAGAGATATAGTCTTCGTTTTTTTTTGTTCGATGCCAAATGCGACAAAATTCTCCATGGTTTTTGACGATTTTTTGGAGGTGTATAACTTTTTGTTGGTAGGGATAAAGACTTTGTTTTTTTCCTACTCCAAATGTCGAGGGCAAAATTATCTAGAAAACTTTTTCCTTATGACACGCTCAGTTTTCCCAGAACAGATACTCTTTTGTTTAGCGAAATAAAAATTTCGTTTCTGTTTTGATTTGCCTGAAAATTTTTTTTCCTACGCTTACTAGATTTTCGAGAATACGTGCCCGACTTTTTTGGTTTTAAATATAGACTTTCTGCGGAGGTGAAAAGGACACACAAAACTAAAAAAACTACTTGAAAATTTTTTCCCAGCCGCCTTGATTACTTAGAAAATATCGTTTTTCTCAAATCGCGACGAGCGAAGCGAGGAACAATGGCCGGCAGAGCCCACCAGCTTCGCCAAAATTGCCGGAAAAGCCCATCCGTTTCGCCAGAATTGCGGCAATAAGCCAAGGGGGTGCCCAATGCGACGAGCGAAGCGAGGCGCCAAAATTGATGCACGAGGCCGAAGGCCGAGTGAGGCAAAAAGTCGGGGGGTATCCATCGCGAAGGGGATGTGAGGCCGCGAAGCGGCCAAACTTCGGCGGCGGCGACGCCGCCGCACTGACCAAACGTTGGAAGTCCCCGTGTGAGTTGTAGTAAAGAAGGTTGCGGCGGCGAAGCCGCCGCCCGCCGCAGGCCTGGGGATATAGTTATATCATTATTACATTATGTATTATTATTATTGTTGTTATTATTAATATACTCTATTTTTTGATAAGCGCACATTATTTGTTCGATTGATATTTGTTAGCAAATATGCAATGTTTCCCGGGCAGTTGCCGATGTCGGTCATTTCTGATTCACACCTGACAACAGGACGAAATGAAGATATATCTATACCCTTCTTTATATAGGCCCCTTAATAAGAATATTTATTCTTGTCAGTATGTATTTTAAAGGAAAAAAAGGTAATAATTATTATTTAATATAGTGTAGTACACCCCAGATTTTGTCTTCAAAATACTTATTAATAAAAATGCATATCCTTCCTTAATATACTACCTAAAAAAGGGTGCGACTAACATACAGAGAAGGCGTTCTGTGACATACAGTCTAAATGGCAATAGTCCGTATGTTAACGGTCTAGTCCATATATGAAATACGTCATTTACATAGGTACGCTCCGAGCTATTTAGGCAATATACGTACGACACAGACGGTATGACCTAGACCATAGATATACATACGGGTTTTCATATATGGCCTGTAACATATACATATTATTTTATATTAATATGAAATGGCGAAATGCTTGTTATCTACTGTAAATATTTTGCTTTGAGATTTTTGTTAGCTTTATTTAAAAATTGGATAATATTTTAAAGTTGGCAAATACCGAAGATATAGTTCGATGCAAAAGTTTAGGTAATTTTTTCGTCTTCGCAATTTTTTTATACTAACCCTAAAATTTATTACACAAGATGGTACAGGTTATCCCAATTAAGACTTATGACCGATTAGCCAGGTAATTTTTAAGATAAATTGGTAGTTCAAAAACTGAACTTGTGTAGCTTTTTTTCAAGGAATTCAAAGCCGCCAAGTATAAACAATTCAACTTCAAATAAAAAAGTTATCACAAATTAATCGATTTTTTAAAAAATCAAGATGGCGATTTTGTTATATTTTGCATCAGGATGGTACCTATATGCAGTGGATAAAAATCTGCACTGCCCACTTGAGTCTCACGGTGATTTTTAAGATAAACTGATGGTTGAAACACCAAACGTGTGAATTGTTTTCCAAGGAATTGAATGCTACCAACCGCACGCTTGAATATCACTTCCGGTTTAGAAGAAATTGACTTGTTTTTGTTAAAAAAATAATATAATATTTTTATAGACTTAGCTGGAACAAAAAACGTTACTTTCGCTAAACCGGAAGTGATATTTCAGCGTGCTGTGCAGATTTTTTATTCACTTTACTAGTCTAATGAAAAATTGCAAAAAATCGCCGTCTTATTTTTTTCAAAAAAATCGGTTATTTTTTAGATAACTTTTTTGTTCGTAACTCAACTGTTTTTTTTCCTAATGGCATTTAATTTCTTGGAAAAAATACACAAGTTTGGTGTTTCAATCATCCATTTATCTAAAAAATTACCTATATATCATGGTTCGTCGTATCGTTTTAGCTGGAACAATTGAACGCCACTTCCGGCTAAATCGATATTCAAGGGTGCGGGTGCGGTGCAGATTTTGTTATCCGCTTTACCAGTCTAATGAAAAATGCAACAAAATTGCCATCTTGAGTTTTCAAACAAAATCGGTTATTTTGTGGTAACTTTTTTGTTTGAAGATCAGTTGTTTTTTTGCGGCATTATTCTATGAAAAAACTACAGAAGTTTGGTGTTTCAACCACCAATTAATCTTAAAAATTACGGATATAATCGCTCGTAACATCTTAACTGGGCCACCCGAAGAGTCACCCTGCCTGTACAAAAATCGGAGTAATTGATCTTCCGTTGACCGCTATTCGAAAACTAATAAAACGTTTTGGGAAACAGGATTCTGTGAATCTCTCAGGTGCAGGAAACTGCGTTCAGCTCGGAAAATTCTAGAAGCGTTAAAACCAGCACAGCACCCAAGAAATTATTATTCTGGATAAAGCACAAATTTATAGTTTATTGCTACATTGCAAAGCCAAGTGCAATTGGAGGTCATTTGAGATATGCCATCTTTCTTACATAGAGCCAAATAAATTCAACTGATCTACTTTGACTTATAACCAGTAACAAAAAATTAGTCCACAATTGAAAAATATATTTACAGAATGAATCAAATATATAGGCATTCTCGGCCAAACTTTATTTAAAATTTCTAAGTCAATGTCAACGTTTCGGTTCTCATCCGAACCTTCTTCAGGGCTAAATAGTGTCCCTAAACACAGCAAAGAGTGTAGATTTCTTGGTTTGTTACAAAAATTGTAAAAATACACAATTTCAATAACCCTAATAACGCCCAATAAATCTAGCCCTATAGAACTAATGGGTTGGCATTGATTTAGATATTTGAAATAAAATTTGTCTGAGCAAGCCGATATTTCATTCAATGTATTTACAACAATAGCCTACGATACTCATATAGGTACCTACATTGTCTAAAGAAAGATACTGACATTCCAAAACCTACCTGTGTATTAATTACGTTAATAATTACGAGACAGTTTATTTTGATTGCAGTGAAAAATTTAAAATGTAAGTAAATCATACTAAATAATAATGAGATGTTTATGTGTATAAAGAAACACAATAACTGACATACACACTATGTCCACGGATTGAGTTCGCATAGGTTGTAAATAACAAAAAAGTTTCGAGTTGAAATTTGAGCTTCTGGGGGTCAGCCCTGCTTGTTTTGAAACTAATTTGTAACATAATTTTACTTTCGAAAAATCACGTATGCTTTGGAAATTATGAAAGAATTAATTTTCCACATCAGTAAAGTGCCCTTTTTGTAGATCTTACAACAAAATGTTATTAAGGAAACTTGTTCAGAATGAAAAACCGAGTAGGTTTGCAAAATTTTGAAAGTCTAGGCCTACAAGTTCTTTGATTTTTTGGCATTTTTCAAAAATTTTTTAGAAAAGTGTACTTTTTATAGCTTTCACATCAAAATATTAAGAAAACTTGTTCATAATAATTTTTTATCAGAAAAAGTCAAATTATAGAGCTATAAAATTAAAAAAAATATATCTCTTATTAGTTCCTAGGAGGTTCCAAGGATATTTAAACTTACATCTTATTGAAGGTTAGAATAGGGCCCTTCTTAGTAAGTTGGTACCATAAATTGATATAGTTTGTATAGTACAATAAAAAAGGTACCTACTCGGCTCGCAAGTACATATATGTAAAGCATTTAAAATTTAGCAAATAACAATAAATAATGTCAACAATATCAAATATAAATAATGAAACTAACTAATATTACAAATTCTCAAAATAACCACCATTTTTACGAATGCAAAAATCAATTATTTTTCTAAAGAAATCATTGATTTTAAACCCTGTATCTCGAAACCCAAAGAAGGCTTATGGTCTATAAGAAAAAATCTGATTCTTTTTTATGTTTGATGAAAATATAGTACAACAAAGATATAAGTTTTGAAAAAAAAATTCCAAACAGTGTGATTTTTTCAGAGTTGCTTAGCGACTGTCTCCTGAGCGTCCAACCAAAGGATCACACTCGAACTCCTGGTACTGTTTGCGCTATAGGGTAATTTCCTAAACAATGGGGTTGGTTTCCTGCAGCGGTGGTCTTGTAAAAAAGACCTTAATAAAAGTTTTAGAGGATGAACTTCTGGTTAACTTTTTTATATTTTTTTCTGTGTCTCTAATACTTAATGATTTACAGGGGATTATAATGACAAAAATGAATTAAAAAACATAATGTCCTGTTAATCATTAAGAAGTATTGGAGACACAAAAAAAGTTTATAAGAAAATGTTGTCCAGAAATTCATCATCTAAACCTTTTATCAAGGGTCATTTTTTTGTAAAAAAAATGTTTACAAGACCACCGCTGCAGCGTGCGGAATATTTTTGTCATATAAGTAATGCGCTGTAACTCGTTATGTATTAAGAGATACAAAATTATTTCAGGAAAAAAGTTGTTCATAATTTGATCCCCTATAACTTTTATTAGGGTCATGTTGCTCTAAAAAATATTTAGGAAACCAACCCTATTGTTTAGGAAACCACCCTAAAGTGCAATTCGTACCAGGAGTTCGAGTGTGATCTTTTGGTTGGACACTCAGCAGACAGTCCCCAAGAAACCCTAAAAAATCACACAGTTTGGATTTTTTTGCGACCGTATAAGCCGAGCACAACTTCATTGGACTATTACTTGTTATTCAACACTCTAAAACATTCACTATTGAAATTTTATCAAGATTGTTTTTATATAATAAAATGCAGCTGATTGAGTTAATTAAACTAACATTTGGTAGATGTACTTACAATTAGCCGTACTTTCCTGGTTTATTACCTTAGAGCTTAGGGAAAAACAAATCGTGTTTTCTAAATATTTTTGCCATTTAGACTTATTCTGATAACAGTCCGGTATCACTATGTATATTCTTTATCTCAAAATCAAGGAAAATAATCTTAAAGAAAATTCTTTCAGCTTCTTGTGCCTTAATGTTCTTTTTATACTCGTTAAGTAAGTAACTAACTAAATATCATGTTCCAATGAGACAACAAAGCCGAACGGTTTATCTTTCTCCACATTTTTTTATAGTTGCATTTGATAAACCGCGGCGCCCGAGACTTGCCGCTCTTCCGATACACAAAGATTTTGGCGGCACTTCAAAGCTCCACTGTTTCTGTTTACATTCTAATTATGTAAATAGACTGCCGTTAAAAAGGGTTTTCTTGATAGACGTTATTTCACTCCCACCACAATGGAGCTGTGCGGATACACAAGCCAACTTACTTTGTTCGTAGGTCGCAGCCCCCAAACGGGGGTTTAAAAGGAATAGGAGTTTCAGAGTAGGTTTCTTGTGGGGGTCTGTGGGGCTCGTGAGTCCCACTTTGTGAGCAACGAGGAATCGGGTGAAATGCCGTTGAAAACAATGAGCAAGGTAGGATTTCTGCGAAATTGAAGTTACGACAATAAATTAACAGAGCCAAAAACGTTGGTTGTGCAGCCTATTAGTTTGGTTACTATAGGCCCCTTAGGTGGCAGGGGCCATTATGAAAGACGAAATTTACGTGAATTTAGCAATGTCGATAGATTTCCAATTACAAATTAGACTGGCGTATAGGAAATAATCGGTAGCTCGTTAATTTAGCCTAGCGGGCAAGATCCATTAGTAGGTACGTGGTTAAAATCCCACATAACATCCAATATTTCTTATATTTTTTGTTATCACTACTTCTCTTATATTTCGTGATGTATTATTATTTTTAGTATCTAAAAAATGATTGATATGAAGATTGTTACTCACAGTCTTGTTACTCACAATCTGCTAAAAAATATTAATCACTATTTAAATTGTCACCGAGATTGTCACTGACGTGTCATATTAATGATTCTCAAAGTGTATTATAGTGTTCTTCAAACGCCAATTTATTTAAAATTTAATTGGAAGTAAATTGCAAAATTGTCGGTAACCGGACAAATTTAATAAGTAGCTATATTAAGCTCTTTTCGGGCATAAGAGGTGCTTTTATAACAACCACCCCAGCCAAAAAAGTTCACGCAAGCGACTCAAGCATCTTATAAATAAATGTAAAAAACTATTTGTTACTACCACATCACCAATGAGGCAGAGCAACGGCATATATTTTGTTCCAAAATAGTATAATAAAAGCTCAACTACTGGTCAAATCTCAATAGTTATAAGATACAAGGCGTTGTAGTTCTTTTGAAGTTGAATTATGGCAATGCCTGTATGTCCCAAGCTATGTCCCAAAATAATCAAACTGCTGTATTGAAATTTGGCACTGCTATGTTTTTGGAGATGCTGAAAATATACATTTCTACGTGTCTCACTTAAGCTGTTTTTGGATTGTGCATTTACTTGTATCTTTTTTAAGGTTATCTGTTTGGTCTCGCATTTTAGTGCATCTTTTCATTTGCCACCAAAAGTATATACAGAATGTCGCATTATTAAGAGACACCCTGCCATAAAGCCATAATGCCTTGTTTGCAACTTTGTGTGAACAAAAAACTACGTATTGCGATTACCGTTTACTAACATATAATGCAGTTCAAGGTATTTGCATGGAGGGATTTACAATTAACTAGGTAGATACTCGCACATTTCGTAACCACGAGCCGTCTCTGTAGCTGAGAGACTTTTTTCGGTAGGGGTTTTTAAGACGTTATCGTGGACTTGACAAATGATGAATATGTGACGTCTTAAAGACGGTATTAAGCTAAGCGATGATGTATCGATGTTGGGAAATACGTTGTAAATGTCACCTATACAGTACAGTCATTTTAGAACTTATTCTCTAGTTGGGTTCCCTGAGGATGATTAATTTATGGACCAATCGAAAGAGAACACTGTCCGAAATAATATTCTAAAGAGGCACCCTCTCAGAAATGACCAGAAATAAATTAAAAGCTACTAATCATTTGTGCACCAAATGTCAATTTCAAATATGACTTCATGAAAATAATCTTTAGCGTCATTTATATCCTAGTTTGCTTTCTTTTTTAATTATCAGCAAAAATACAGATTTTTATTGTTTTTTACAATAAAATCTGTATTTTTGATTCTTTGTTTATTTTGATAATTAAAAAAAGAAAACGCATTGTGTGGGATTTGAACCTACGAAGAAATAAATGACGGTTACATCTGCACGCGCCTTTCCTTGTTAGCTAAATCCACTTCTGAAGATTATTTTCATGAAATCACTCATATCTGAAAGTGGCATTTGGTGCACAAATAATTAGTAGGTAGTTTTTAATTAAGTTCTGGTAATTTCTGAGAGGGTACCTCTTTAGAATATTTATTTTTCCCTTTTAATTGGTCCATAAATCCTTCTCAGGGAATTAAATTGTTTCACATATAAATGTGTTCTGGATTTACTATACTCGTACTAATATACTCTATTATCGAACATAATATTATTATAGCACCGTGCGCCTATACGCGGCTTAGCATAGGGTTTAAAAATTTAAATTTTTCCTAGTAGTGAATTAATTCGGTTCTCAGCAAAGGATAACATACAATATTCTACACGAGAGAGGGAAGGAGACACACACAGCATTTTAATGTGGTCTTAAATTGGTACGACCATAGGCGTCGATAATAGCTATAAATTGTAAGTTAGAAACTGGAAAAATAAGAAGCCCTTATAGCATTTGCCGCAATCTCCCTATACCTTGAATCTGTATCTAAGTACCCAACGTTCGTTTTGCGATCTGCCTTCTAAACCACCTTTATTCTGCGAACACACACGTATTATATCATCAAACGAGTGCAAACGTTTATTTTTTTGTCAGCGCTCTGATAATACTCCCAGCAGGACCATTTGACGTTCTGTATAGAATCTCGGCAGCTTGCCGTTAGTCGCCGGATTGAAGGGGGAAAAAGCCATGAAAAAAAAAAAGAATACCATCACACCGAAGCGAAAAGTCAAAATACTTCAATAGTGATTCTTTAAACTGGTTATTAATTACAAACCATAATGTTGGATGGAAAGAAGATATGTATTAAAATTATTATTCGAAAAATACCAAAATATGCATTTTTTCTTTATTTCTCTGAAATTTGTGCGTTTAACCGAGTACCATCCTATAACACATTTATATGCAATTGACTCGAGCTTACACATACAGGGAATTTCAATTTGCTATATACCTACCTAACAACGGTATTAATTAACCATTAAATTCAGCATAGTTCGGATTCTATACGGTAATTAACTAATGATTCGAAATTTATTCAGCTATAAGTCGGTTAAGCCCGACAGACGTAGGTACTTAGGCGTTCCTCTGTGGAAATTAGGCAACGGGGTGAGTGAGGACTTTAGCAAACTTAATTTATTTCATATCACTGGATGTTGACACAGGAACTATGGGGGGTGCCCCTGAGAATTCATCAGATGTTTCCCAGGAACGTGGAAATATTACCTACTCGTAGGTGGCCTGAATTTTGCACTAAATTAAGTTAACTTGATAAATATGGTACACTAAAGTTATTAAGGTTTACTAGTTCGGAATATACGAATTTTGCAATACTAAAAAAACTGCAAAAGATAGAAACCGAAGGGTTAAAATTAAAGCTGTATTTGTGAAGCTGAAACTGTAAGCCATGCCCTTCCTTTCGTATTCTTCTACCCCGCTTCAAGATTCGGACTCTTTTTTCATGTTTATAATAGACACTTATCTTGAAAGCTACCAATAATTTTATTGTAAAGTGATTGTAAAGTGACAAAAAAAGTCCACTATGAAAATTTTCATACAGTTTACCCTCGAGTTTACCAAATGTAAAAATTGAAAATTGCCCGTACTTACCACATAATATACCGCTTTCCATATTTTATTTTTATGTGGGTGATTAGATTTTCAGTTCCACGTAATGGCATACAAATTGTGTTCAGCGGCTGGAATAAATGTAAAAAATTTACGTGGATGTCAAAAAGATAGTTTTTCCAACCACTTTCTAAAAAGAGATTTTCTATATTTCTCGGTAAGACTAGTTCCTAATTTGTTGAACCCTCGGTTTAACCTATTGTTGGTTCATCGGGAGTATGCTCTTCGTCAACGATACTCTGGCCATCATTACCAAGGCCAGTCCAAGCGAGAACCCTAAACCAAAAAGAAAGAAGTCCATTCGACGAAAGCCAATTGAACAAATATAAAAATCATAATTGCGAACATAGCCAGTATATAAGTATATAAATGGACAGAAATATTTACCTTCAGCTCAATTACGATCTGTCAATACCTACAGCTGTCACCGCAAATGTCTGTTTTGTGAGGTACGTATTTCTATTGCTGTCTATTTTGTGGTCATTTTTTAATAAGGCAGATAAATTCAGGAATCATTCGGAAAGCAACAATTCTCAAGATTATTTTTTAATTATTAATATTATTAATTATATTATAATTATTAACATATAAAACATAGGCGCACGCCGCTGGTGATTTCAAACAATCTTATTAGGTACATTTCAGTCAGAATATGTTTTGCTTCTTTTGTATAATGTTTGATATTATTTATGCATGTTTGTGTTTTTATTTTTATATATTTTTATATTTATATCTGGTCGATCCGAGAGATTTGACCTTGAAATAGTAAAAATAAATATTATACGAACAGTTGGAAATAATTTCGGCAATTTAATGCCATTTATACACATATATATAGTAAGCATTTTTAAAATCATCTTCGTTAGATTGGAGGAGAGCCCGAAAAAAAATTCGTTTAAATGGTTTTTTCAGAAATTTAATGCACGAGTTTCAGTGTTTTAAAAAAGTTTAACGCAGTAAATAGTAGATTTTCCACGCAACGAATCCAATACCTATTTATTAAAGAAAAAATTGTGAAGATTGGCTGCAATTTTTTTAGGGAAAAATTTAAAAAACAACGGAAACAATGTAATGCCGCGCACCTCATTTATACAACGCGCTAGATGGCGCGGGCGTATTATATTATATCCAATAGCTGAGTAACAAATATATTTATATTTTATAAAAAAAATCATCAAAACCAGCCCCATCAGGACAACTAAAGTCCACCATCTTTCTTGTGAAAAGCACAAAGAAAGGCTCCATAAAAAACTGGGCAAATAGCTGAAGGGATACAACCTTAAAATAAGATTAGAAAAAGATGAAAGAGATAATTGCAAATTTGACGAAAATATACCGAGCTCCTCACCAACCAAATCTTTGAGGTGCTGCGGCCTCAAGAAATCAAAACCTTTGTCCATCAAATTTAGAAAAGTTTCTTCTTTTTTTTGCAAAGGATCAGTTTGGCTATCCAATCAGGTAATGCTGCTTCAGCTTTAGAGACTTTAGATTTTTCAAACGGAACTGCCTATAAGGATGCCCAGGTCGCACAAACCACGGCGGATCAGAAAAAGTCACTAACAAAAGTAAGTCGGCATGCCTAGACAAATAATCTGATAACGACGGTTTCCCGGAGAAAATTTCGAAAAGAAAATCTCGACGAGACTTAACCGTATTTTCCTAGGGCGGTGACAATCATTTCGCGATTATGGAGATGTTGCGGGGGTGCCTTGGAATCATCCCCACCGAATTTTTTCTTTGGACATCTTTCCCGAGTCGAGATGTAATTTTCGTTTAAATAAACTTATAACTCGTCGTTTTCACTATTATTTTTTTGCCAAGTCCTAGGGCGGTGACAATCATATTGGGGGTGTTTCGGTGGTTCCTTGGAACCATCCCCACCAACTTTTTTCTTGGACATCTATCCCGACTCGAGATACGATTTAAAAAAAAAGATATATTTCCCCGTTTTCACTTTTTGCCAAGTCCTAGTGTGGTAACAATCATTTCGCGACTATGGAGATGTTGCGGGGGTGCCTTGGAATCATCCCCACCAAATTTTTTCTTTGGACATCTTTCCCGAGTCGAGATACGATTTAAAAAAATACTTTAAAAATACAAGTCCTATGGCGGTGACAATCATTCCGCGACTACAGGGGCTGTTTGCAGGGGTGCTTTAGAACCATCCCCACCAACTGTCTTCTTGGACATCTTTCCAGACTCAAGATACGATTTTTCTCAATTTCTCAATTTGACGACAGACACAGACTATCGCAAGACAAGAATATTTCGTGGACCATCCACGGTTTATATGTATGTAGGTAAGTACCGTAAGTACCTAGTTAAGAGTAACAGAAAAGCGTGGATGTGGATGGCGTTGGATTTGTACACTGTTGCCAAATGTTTCGCCGTGGCCAGTATTTTAAAAAACCGTGGTTGAAAAACCCTGGATATCTACACGACAGTCTACTATACCGGTACTAGGCAACTATAGTAAACTAGAATAGTAGGAGGTACTTGTTCTTTTTACACGGTACTAGTGCACTTCTATTGCTGCAGCTATATCTAGTGTCTTCTGGCATTGATGTTAGGTATATTGTATATTTGGAATATGACGATAGAGAATTTAATAAGTGGCAAAATTAAGAAAATACGTGGCAAGCGACTTTTGTGCACATGAGAATAAAGGTTTTATAGCAATTTTTTAAAATGTTATTACACATTACGTTTTTAATTTGCTGCTGTTATTATTTCTATGGAACTGTCTCTTTGGTGTTTATTTGAAAACTCTTAATTTTCATATACAATTCCACAAATTTAAATGTGCATTTTATAGGGAAATTAATTCTGAGCAATTTTCGTTTAACACGTTTTTGTCTATCTCTAATCGTTTTCGCACAGGGACTCTTTAAAGTAAGGGAACCCAGCATGTCACAGTCCATCACATAGGAAAAGTGAAGCCTTGAGGGGAAGTTTGTTTTCTGTTGACTCCAAGGAGACCACAAGGGGGCTGATACAAGACAGTAAACAAGATTATGTTATATGTCAGTGTCCAACTGCCATCAGGTTTTATGTGACATGCCAGTGCCATAGATTCTAAAGGAGGCAAAATATTACCCATCATAATTGGCAATTTTTAAGTTTTCTAACTTCCAGATACTCAGATGTGACAATTAAAGGTAATGCGGCCGCCTATAGTCGGCACCGTCGCAATAACAAGGCCCGCCAGCTGAAAGCGATGAGTCATCCAAGGGAGGTGAGCCTAAGGCGCCAAATTCAAATTTCAAGGGTCAACTTGGTAAATTTGGTAAAAAACACTTTAAAATGATTGTTTACATATATAGCTCATGGTTTTACAACACGGATAATAATCTACGAGAGTGAAAGTCACATTTTCAAGGGGTTTTGGTGCATTTAGATATCTACCCGGAAAATTTTCGTAAATGCCAATTATTTCTTATTTGCCTGCCTAGATACAACTAAATTCGAATAAATAAAACCACAAAACTTATTGATTTCAAGGTGGTTACGTTTAATCACGTAAAATTGTTAGGTATAACACTCTCCAACAGTCCAAACCAAAATCCTGGAAAACTGTGTAGGAACAAAATCTCTTTTGATGGTCTTAACCCACTTTTCCCTTAAAATGGGGTCTTTATGGAGGAAAAAGCGGACACATTAGGATCGCCTTTGTAGTTTCCCTTGCAGTTGGGAACGGAACACGTCCACGGCATGATTTAAATTAGTCCGAAACAATAGACACAACCTAAAACCTATAAACTAAAATTGAACTTTAATCACTTTATTCTGAACCACTGCTGTTTTACCACCTTATTAATAAAACTCCACGTCCTATATTACTAAAAAAACACAGTCCAACACACAACAAACGTTCTTTAAAGCAGGAAAATCGCCAGACAAGTAAACGTAAACAACTTCAAAAAGCAACCTCCCGACCTCCCTGTGATGACGTAGTGACGTTTCGCGTCGCCAGCTGGCAGGCCTTTATCATTGCAACGGTGCCGCCAAATAGTCCCAATAATAGCAACCAGATTTTTCCTGTATCACCTTTAGTAATCCTACAATTCCCATTACGTGGGCATTACGTATAAGTAGGTAGTTCAAAACAAATCGTATTTCGAAAATTTTAAATTATTAAGCAGATAGCTTCAGTCAGGTCTTTTTTTAAAGAGTTTTTATCTACGACTACAAGTTTATTTTAAGTTTGTGAGGTACCTTGGGAGAGAAATAAAATTACAAAAATTTTATAATGAACACCTAGAAAAACTACCATCATTAGAACTACTAGACCTAATCTTATTAGTCCATCCCGAGATCTGTGAAAGTTCTTTGGGTAGATACATTCAATAAGGGAAGAAAGTTCAAGTATACACATATTACAAATGGATTGAGGAACCTGGTAACAAGGTGCAATAGCGACAAATTCTTAAATAAGCAAAATCGGCACTGACTTACCATACTTATTACCTACATTTGTGGAAATTAATTGCTGGAAATCAAAATTTCAACTATAAAATAAATTTCTTTAATTTGACAGTTGCCACATTCTGCACTTGTATACACAAAATTGTCAAGTCTAATTTTTAGAAATCATGGAAACCATTATTAATTTTTACTAACAATCAAAGTACCTGTTATATTTCGAAAACTTTCGCGGCGCGCTGTTTTATTTAGTACTATACTGAATGCTACAATAAGCTTCGGCCCCTTTGTCATTATATCACGAGGCCGCGGCACTTCTATAGGCTCATTGAAGACTTCGTATAAACCCGAGAATAGACCTAACAATAATTATTATTCTTGCGTCAGGTGGCCACGAGGATCTTGGCTTCATAACCATTTGCGGTTATGTTATAACAGACTATTTTCAGATAGAACTAAGTATAGGATAGCCTCAAGTACGTACCTAACTATAATTCGAAAAACTCTAAAGGGAAATGTCGTGAATCTACATTTTTCTTCTGATGTTATGCTCATTTTTCTTCTGTTTTCCTGAAAGACATCTCAAAAGACATATTTTCCGTTTTTAACGCCGAATCGAACCAGCTATCAATACTTGGATTATTTTAACCGCCATTATCTTACTCGCCCATTAAATTGCGAGACGTGTTTCCAACGTATTGGCCTGGAAAATCGTTTTTCCACTCCAACAACCCGCACATCCCTTTCGCACGCAGTTCCATACAAATTGCCACCCAGCCAGACAGATTCCGAGAAAATCCAAGGACGCTTTATGAGGCCACATTCCGTAGGCACAACTTCAGAACTCGGCACTGCTTAGAAGTTATAAACTTTTTTAAATGTGCGGTAATAACTCCCGATTTCAAATTTTCGCGGCCTCAAACTTCAGCCCAAACTTCAACCCTATATAATTCCACTTAAATTAAGTTTGCGGAAATTTTCAGCGAGAATTTTCTTTGAACAAGGTAAGTATGTATATTCCATTAAAAATAATGGCAGTTATGCTGGTTCAGATGAAAAACTCGGAGGGAACTTGGCAATTTCATTTTATGTTAATAAAAAGATACGGGAAGTAGGGCCGCAAGTGCCTTGCCCAAGATATTTTTTCTTGAAAGATACATTCACACAGAAAAGCGATTTTTGAAAACGCTGCGAATTTATTTTAGATAGTAGAGGCAACGATTCGTACTACAGGATCAGATAAAAATGCAAAGTCAGCAGACTATACTTATAGCACTTTACATGCATTAAAAGAAAAAAAGTACATCATTTAAAGTAACATCTTCCCGCCTTAAGAGGGAAATAGTATCCTGGGTGGTAGATTTTCAGTTTTCTTCTTTATCATTTCTATTTCGATTTTCCTTTCCTTGAATATCTTCAGGTGATTTTTCCATGCGATGTATTCAGTTAGTATTAACATTATATAAAAACGATGCTTGTAGGGAATGGAGAACCCATAGCTTAAGAAGGTATGTATATTTTCTGTTGTAGGTACAAAGTGTTGAAGTCGATTGTTTGACGTTTCGCTTGTAAGTAGTTGAAGTTTAAATAATTGGTCTGAATTTCTGGTAAGCTGAACGGTTCTACTTATTTAATTTCTTCATGTTTGCTAAATTGGAAATCTTCGGTTCACTATTTTCTAGGAAGGACTTACCTACATTTTTCTAGAAAATCTTTATTCGGTTTTCTACGTTGATTAGTAAGCCATGACAAAACTTACCTTCGGCTTATTTTATCATGGACGAATCATGGACACTACACATTCGTTACAGGGAGGCATAGATGGGCCATTCTGCGTCCAGGGACTGTTGGCTTGAACCTTAGACAAGGAAAGAGAGAGCACTCCTAACAGCACTCGCGGCTGTATTATCGTACTGCCACATAGCACGACAGGCCAGTGGCGTAAGATGAAACGCGTTCTTAGCCAATATCACAAAAATGTTAAAAATGAAAAGGTAGTTAATTTTGACTTACATATGTATATGTAATTTGAAATATTGGTATTTATTTGCAGATAATTTCCCAAATGTGAAGCTAGTGTCAAGTGCTGAAATATATTTATTTGTGGCGATTTCGAATCAATCAAAATAAAATAAATAATGCACGCCCATGGAAACCAGTCTATATTTTATGAAACTATCATAATATAAGTAATTAAAAAATTCAATAAAACTATGTTAAAAATAATTATATATATTGCTCATATTTACAAACAAAACAATGCACTTTATCACACTAAAAGGTAGAAGGAATTTGAAGAACTTGTATTGAGAAAAAATATAGTATATTTCCTACGCTACGCGTCGTTCAGCCAACTGCAATCGCGTGCGGAAAAGTGGCACTTTCCGCAAGAGTTAGGAACACTTTTCCGCACGCATTTTAGTTTAGAAAGTGTCACTTTTCCGCACTAGTGCGGAAAAGTAGTGCGGAAAAGTGATACTTTCTATACTAAAATGCGTGCGGAAAAGTGTACTTTTCCGCACGCTTGTAGAAAAAAGTTTTAGGGTATCTTTCAGAGGTAGCTTGTTAAATATGTACCTGTGAAACGAAATCCCGGGCTCTTGCTTTTCACTTCTCTTTTTGCAACCAAACGCTGAACAATTCAGCATAGTAAGAGAAGAGTACCTATATTTTCCTCTTAATCACTGTTACTTTTAATTCACAAATTCACGAAATTAACTCACAACGTACTCGCTTTGTCTGTCACATATATAAAATGGCTGCCGTTCAAAACGACGTAACGAAATCTATACACGGCAGGGTAGGCAAGCGCGGTGTCCTCTCTCTTTCCTTGTCTAAGGCTTGAACCAAGTATAAGATGACAGTGACTAGGATAACAGTTATAAAAGTACAGTTATAAACGGTACTTAAGTAGGTATGTTTGGGAATTTTCGTGTAATAATATTGCAAAGTGAATAGCAAATAAATATAATGTTGTTATTAGCAAAATTGAGTTGAATCCCAGCCATGTTATAAAAAGATATTTCCAAAGAAATTTCATTTTTCAGGCCGATTCGTTTCATTAGAAATGTCTCAAATATTTTATCAGAGAACATAGTTATGACGCAGCGATTATTAAACTATGCATTATCGCATTTTCAAAGTTATTAGGTGTTGTCAATTGGTGATAGTCTCGAGAACAGTTTAAAATATTTTGTGCTTTTAAATACTTAAGCTTTTAATATCGCTGTTAGCAGTTTCATTTATTAATAGTAATATAATATTAAATCACGTACTAAATTCAAACTATTTAATTTTCGTTTCATTACTTCGTTCACTTCAGTTACCTAAATTATTGTGCATATTATGAATAGAAATTTGTAAACGTTTCAATATCGAAATTATCACTCATATTATAAACTTAGTTACCTACAAAATATAACTATTGAAATGAAAAAAAGAGCACCCAAAGAATATAGTCCTCCTTACGGCAGAATGCGTGCGACGTAAGGGGGAAGAACTCGGAAATATTATAGAATTAGTCACAGTTCAGGGGCGTAGCTCAATTTTGTGTAACTCACTGACTTAATTTTCATATAATTATTATTTAATTTATTGTTAATATTATTCTCAACGGTGATGCCTTAGACTATGGAGGAAGGCAAACCCTTATAACATTGGCAATTATTTCTCGTGCTTGAGAATGCAACGTTCTTCCCTGTTTACTCATTTTGCACACGTTAACTCCCGAACATACGAAACGCCACTGAGCTCTCTGAGCCGGCGGAAAAAACTTGCTAGCGGCCTAAAAAATGAGGTCTGTGTTGTAGACTAAATACGCAGTTAACTTTAAGTACTATAGAAACAGGCACAAAACGCGTTGGCTAACTGCTTTTGTCAGCCCAGTGCTTGGTAGAAGTGCTGTGTTGCCGTATTTCAAAGGCGATGGTAGACGCGACGATGTTGAAAAAAATATAATAGGTGTTTTATCACACCGCGTTAAAAATAAATGATAAACAAAAATGGGTAAGTGGTCCCGTGATGCGAGCTTTATTTTTTCGGTATAACAGAGTTCAGAAATTCGGCTTCAATATGATAAAACTCGTATTCGCCAATAAATAACGACTACTCGTATAGGAAATCTCGCAACTCTGCCCGCATTCTTTAGAAACGTTTTCTTTCGTGCTTTGGACTATACTTGGCTCTTACAAAAAAAAATGCAGACAAAAGTCTTCCAGAGCGAGTTTTATTTCCTTTGTAGCTGCTGGTTCTTTTAATTGCCAAGCTGTAGTGGCTCGTGGTAATTTAAAATGGGTGTTCAATTTTTTAAATTCGCGCTCTTTCGAAGAAAAAAAATTATACAATGTTGTATACAATATTAATACCTCGATTAATACAGTCCGAGAACTCTTCTTTAATTTCTGTGACTGACATTGGCACTATCGTATGTGACGCAGGTTTCAAAATTTTCCAAAAACGTTAGAGAATTTGTCCGTTTCGTTCATATCTTAAAATAATAAGTTGCTGGTGGGTATAAACGTCAATAGTTTCATCTCACTGAATCACTACAAACCGAGCTACAAACCTTGCTTCTGAAACCTGTTTTTTATCTCTTCTTGACAAACTGTTAAAACATAATTTTTATTATGTCATTTTTGAACCAATTTTGACGTAGCTTTAAAAACAGTATTTCCTTGCAAATGTTGTTTCATAGCCATATCGATTCCTGATACAAAATCGATAAGCCCCCTGTATATTCCTGGATTAAACTCTCCGATGATTCGTCATGTCCTCGTCACAAAATTTTACACAATCAATAAAATAAGACAGGACTATAAGTAACATTTTTTTACTACTACTACTAACTACTTGATCGTTAACATATTTTATTGCTTTTCGATAGCCAGACTCTAATAACTGACAAACATCAACCTTGCCGATATTTGAGAGCTGCAATTCATTTCTTAAATGAATTTGAGAAGATCCATGTTTCTTATTTTTTGTTGATAACTGAGATAAATCCCTAACGCCCGTTTTTGTCCATTCTAATGTATAGTCTTTTCATTGTTTAAAACAAAACAAAGCATATAGTTGGTCGCACCCGCACAACCACGAAGTTTTTTTGTGTTCTTTTGTAATGTTTATCTTCGGTCGAGATGGTCAATTCTTTTTGAAAAGCACTCGATTCTCTTTTATAAATTCCACCGAACACGTCCATCCTATTTTATATTTACAAAGATATAAAAACGATTTAAGTATGCCAAAACTATGAGCAGCGAAATCGCAAACACAAAAACACGCCGCGCCGAACACGCGAAGTCATCTGTCGTAAGCTACGTGCGCTGCACAAAAAGTAGCATTATGCTACTAGCATAGGTTCATGTGGCAGCACTGTTTGTTTTACGGGTTTGGTAACCTCTCATTCTAACCACAAGCATTCGCAGAAACCTCTCGCGTTCAATCTGGATATCGCATCGACATCGACCGACCAGCCGGAGCACTGGCAGCCAGCCACAACGCAGTAAAAATAAAAATGTTCAAATATTAAAATTTAATTAATATTTTTATTGTTATTTATGTGATTTTAAAATACTGTGTTGAAATTAAATTAAATTGGGTGTTCACTGCACAAATGAACTAATGAAGAAACCGCCCCTGCTGCCAAGGTTTGATCCTAGGTTTGATCTCAGAGTTACCCGTTGCGAAACTGAGACCACAGTTGCATTTTCTTTGAAATTAAAATTTCTCGGATTCCACGATGAGGTAGAATGTGTAGAATTTGAATCGGTGCCGACATCCTGAACCTATACGAATCGCGAAAACTATACACAACCCTAGCAATTTTTAGAAACTTTCCGATATTGAGACAGAAGTAAAGATGCAGCGATTCATGCTACAGATCTGACAGAAGTAGATTCATTATAATACAAAGCTAAATATACAGGGTGATTTATTTATAAATACTTTAATTTTAACAGTGGGTGGGGAAAAATATCATGAACGCTAAATCGCGGTTTATAAAGTCTATCTTTTTTTCTAAATCGCATTTTTACCTATTTAGCTCCCTATTTACGACTGCCACTGACTTGCTTCCAGCGAGTACGACGCATCGGACGACGGTTGCCGTTGCCGTCGTGCGCGTTAGCCATATTTCCAGATGTAAGAAACTTTCTTAAATTTAAAGTAATGTTCCCAGTACATTTGTATTGTAGGCGAATGTTCTGCAAAACGCATGCGAACAAATTGACAAATTGGAATGCTTGTGACGGATTTGCTTCATTAAGTAGTCAAATAGGGGCCTTACATAATTTCGTGGACCTCGACACCACTGAGAACGATCTTTTTCTCGATAGAACGAATTTTACTCACTTTCACTTGGGGCACCAATTTTTCCGCTCACTAGTTCACTGATAATCCCGAGGATAATGCTCTTTACTGCACCGAGGCGCTCTTAAGTAAGTGGTTGTGTTCTGGGGGTGTTCCGCTTCCTCTGAAATAAGAACGTCAACATTAGCCAACATATCTGAAGTCTTTTGGCTTAAACTTACCGTACATTCCGCTTAGGTCGTTTCCAACACCACCAACGACACACTTTTCTCATTCCGTTCTTTCCCGTTGTGTTTTATTGCCGTATATAGGGATCCATATTTGCAATAGATTCGGCTTTTACCCTGTGTTACCGGTTTAGTCGTAAGTAGTTGAATCTTTCTAATTTTTTTCCTTTCGATCTTTCTAGCTTTCTGCAATTTCCTTTCCTGTCTTTAGGTATGTTACTCGGTATAGCCTGATGCGTAACCTACCAAGTTTTAGTATTATTAGATACTGGGAGAGTTAAGGGGTGATGGGATGGTAATTCCCTATCCTTCTTGACTTCTGTTTCTCTGCTTCTGGCGTCCTATAACGTCGCAGTCAGGTGCGTTCAGGTGCGCCTCGTTACGTGCAGAGGCGGATCCAGGAAAATCTAAACGGGGGGGGGGGCGGCGTGGAAAAAATTTTCCTGAGGGGCCGGGGTAAGGAAAATTTTCATAATATACCTAATATTTATTTTTGTGAACAATAAAATAATTTATTTCTCTAGAAAAAACAAAAACAAAAAGATGTTTACCCAAACAAAATAAAAAACAAACTTAAATAATAAACATAACAAAAGAAAATCACAAAAAGAAACAATAAAAAATAATGTACTTATCACAAAATAAAATCACATTTTCTCTTATTTCGCGCAAACTCATATTTTCTTCATTTATGGGCACATTGCGGTCTATATTTAATAGGGCTAAATTACTTATTGTGTCTTGGACTATATTGGTACGTAACCAAGTTTTAATTCTTTTAAGTCAAGAAAAATTTATTTCCGCCGATGCATTGCTTATTGGGAAACTGGCAAGTATGCTCAAAAATTTTCTTGTCGTTGTCGTGATGCGAGTTCGTACTGGTATTATTGAGAAACTGAGGAAAATATACTAAAAACGCTCTTTAATTGTACAGTAGATTGACAGGTAAATATTTCATGTCCCTAGAATTCCCTAAAAGGCGGCCATATTGATATTATTGATAGGTGACGGAGGAAATAATCAACAGAATTTACATTTTACACACACGAATCCTTAATTTAGATAGATAGAAAACTCTGTTCTTTGAAGCATAGAAAAAAGCTATAGTTATAGTTTCTGTGTTTGACCTTAGGTTAGAGCCACAGACGCACAGACACACACACACACGAATATTAAGGTTAAAATTAGGCATCTGTCACAAGTTCTGACATTTCTGCCAGACATGCTAAATACGTCCCTGTAGGCGCCCAAAACATTGCTGCCAACCTTGTATTACCAAATTAAGAAATGTCATTTCTAGTGTACAATTAAAGAGCGTTTTTAGAATAAGTACCTAGTAATACTCCGGTTGTAATAATGGTTGTAGAAAAAGCGGGGGGGGGCGGTCGCCCCTCCCGCCCCCTCCCTGTACCCGCCACTGGTCACGAGGGATTTGGAAGAAATTGTCTCATTATTTAAACATTCAGTAATTTTTGCGTTTTCGAGATACCTATATGTACAGTGTGGCCGATCCAAGCGGAAAAAGTGTGTTACTAGGAGACAGGTTAATATAAAATAGTCAAAAAAATGATATTGTAGTAAAAATTAAGGGGAATTCGATGGTATACTCGGATTTTGTATAAGAGGGTCGTTAAAAAAATTATCGCAAAAATCATTTTTGCAAAATAAATAGTTTAATGGAGTGTCTCTGATAAATACCTCGGAAACGATTGGAGATAAACAGGTCAAATTATATATCGTTGGAATCAGAATTAAAAAAGGAATCCTATAATGGAATGTGCAAGTTGTAAAATAGAGAAAATCACTTTCCTTTCCGCTATAACCAGAAGTTATTTCAAAAAACTGAATATTCAGGAACGCTACTTGAAGGTTCTCTACTCGGTTCTCTATAATGGCTGTGCAGGTAAAAAATTATTATTTTTTATTTTTCAAGAAATGTTTTTTCGCGAGTACACCATCGAATTCCCCTTAATTTTTACTAAAATAATTTTTTGAATGACGATTTTATGTTAACCCGTCTGCTCGTAACGCATTTTTTCCGCTTGGATGGGCCTCCTTGATGGGTTAAAATCGGGTTAAAATTAATGTATTTATGAATAAATCACCCCGTATTCCTAATATAAACAAATTTACAAACAAACTTCATGCAGCAGCTTGTTTTCACAGAATTAATGGTTCTGAAGTACCTACTAAGTCTCAGTACTAAGTTATCTGCTAAATACAATAATTATATAGCTAATTAGGTATCATATTTTATGGCACTGATTCATGTACCTTGCTTGTCCAATTTGGTGTGAATGTGTGAATATCTTTTCCTAACAATAAAGATTATGCCATTAATTTCGAGAATATACGGGTGTAACTAAACTTATGGTCAAAAATGAAACCATGTATTCTTGGAGTCAAAATAAGGGCACTTCTTCATATATTTTTTTCTCCTACGGGCCATAGTTTTTTTTTATACAGAGCGTAGAAGTTTAGAGAAAAATACACATATTTATTAGTATCTCTAGAAGTATACGAGATATTTTCTTCAAACTTGGCGTGTCACATGAGCGGATGAGTTGTCAAATTTAGGGTTAATATGAAGCTTATGAGGTCCCCAGTTGCGGAGATACAGGGTGTTATTAAAATTAATTAGTTCAGAGAAATATGAATACCCTGTATAATCGCATTTTCGAAATTTGTTTTGAATGGTAAATTCAATGGTTAACAAAAAGTATCTCTTAATATTTTTTCATATTCTCAGCAGTTTTTTAATTATTTTCAAAGAACGGCAATGCTGCAATAAAAGTCATTTTAAGAATAAATCTAACCATCTGTGGATGTCAATTAAACTTGGCATTATTTGAATCATTTGGCTGCCAACTTTGCACATTAGTATCAATATTTTGAAAAATTATATTTTCATTTGAAGAATTGACTATTATGCACTTTTGCTATGAACTTGCGAATGGCAATAATAAACATGCGGAAACGCATAGTTGCGTGTATTGAAAGAGACGGCCGGCGGTCATTTCGAACATTTAATAATTTAATTTTCTAATAGCAATACGTTTCTCTTATAATTGTTTTTGCTTTTGTATTTTGTTAAATAAAGTTTAATTGACATCCACAGATTGCTAGATTTATTCTTAAAGTGACTATTGTTCGTTGCAGCTTTGCCGTTCTTTAAAAATAATTAAGAAACGGCTGCGAATATGAAAAAATACTATGAGATACTTTTTGTTAACCATTCTATAAACCACTCAAAACAAATTAAAAAAATGCGATTATACAGGGTATTCATATTTTTCTGAACTAATTAATTTTACTAACACCCTGTATCTCCGCAACTGAGAGCCTCAGAAGCTTCATGTCAACCTTAAGTTTGACGGCTCATCTGCTCATGTGACACGCCAAGTTTGAAGAAAATATCTCGTATACTTCTAGAAATACTAAGAAATATGTGTATTTTTCTCCAAACTTCTACGCTCTGTATGAAAAAAACTATGGCCCGTAGGAGAAAAAAATATATGAAGTGCCCTTATTTTGACTCCAAGAATACGTGGTTTCATTTTTGACCATCAGTTTAGTTACACCCTGTATAGTTATAGTAGGCTCGGGTGCTTCAGGTCTACACCTTCTATAGCCATAGGCCACAGTGTCACCATCACCTCCTTTGTCTCATAGTAGGTATAGAAAAGAAAAAATCTATGTTGTTTGCCTTGTACTCGTAATCGGGTTTTGTAGAATAGACAAAGTTCGAGACAATGCCATAATCAAATTCAGTCCATCGCACTTTCATTCATAATGCTTTTATTTAGGTTTCATTACGAATCTTCTTATCATTGTTCAAATAGCTGAATGTTCTACATCCAGTACCTATTTACACAACAAGTAGGTATTTAATTTACGTTTAGTGACGGTTCAGCACAAATTTGTATTTGATAAAAAACGTGTTCGATAAAAAAATTGTGTTACTTATTTAAAACTGAAATAAATAAAATTTGAATTGTCTCTTAAAATCACACTTAACTCCTCGCTTAACTTTGCTTAAGCTACTAGCATGGTTAAGCTCGGTCATAGCATGGTTAAGCTCGGTCACAGGTAAATTGAAACTAATATTATTATATATTCTAATGCAAAGCAAAAATACATACAAAACTTTGATTTAACTAAATTCTTTTTGATTGAAAATTTTGCAGATTTGTCGGTACCGAGGACAGTACCTACATTTTGATTTAAATGTATGATTTTTATTATTTTAATAGAGTGACTAAGATCCCGATTAAAATCATTGAATTAAATCAAGTGATTTAAATCGAAGTAATCCTGCTCTCGAATAAATGATTTATTTGGTTGATTTCATCTTTTTATATGATTTCCTCTGGAGAATTTTCCTAATTCTTTCTTTTCTTGTAGGTATGACTAACTGTAAGGTCCCCAGTTGGAAGAAAAATTGCTGCGACTGCCACTTCATAACTGCCTGTAGGAAATTTGAAATAATTTGTATTTATTAACAACATGGAAACTACCGTTTCGACATATTTTGAAAACAAGGAAAGTTGACGGGGATAAAAAAATGCAAACGATTACACTGTCCACTTCAGTTCCAGGCCTGCTTCGAGGATATTTTCTAAGAGAAATTCTTCTTGAATAATTTACGAACTGATTGAGGTAACGACGAGGGTAACGACGTCAAATTTGGTACTTAATCTTGCATGTAATAGGGCGGTTCGGATTCCTTTTGGGCGAAATCCGCGGCAAAGGGTGGACATGGTGAGATTAAAACATTTAAGTATCTCTTTATGATACAGTATTTTAGCGAAAATTAGTATAATATCTCTCGTAGTTAGTTAAAATTTAAATTTTATTAAATAAAAATATTATCCTATAGATAGACCTGTGCTTTTTAAGCCTTCTCTCTAGTCAGTTTCCTTTATTATCATGTCTTGTTTTGAGTTCATGGCGATTTTGAAAACATCTCGTGGTTATTTATTTGATTTGTCAAATGTGTTAGTAAAATCGAATAGGTATTCTTGAATAAATCGATAATTACTGAATCAAATGTGGTACCTTTGTCAAGAGCTTTTCAACGATGTGTCACAAATTGGAGTGGGCGGGGCCTAGGGGTTTGGAAAAGGGGCGTCACTCGAGGGGGTAACCACGAGTGGAAATTGTACACTACCTTGGAAATGCGTGGAAATATGGAAATGTGTGGCTAATATTTGAAAATATTGGAAATATTTGGATGTATCCGGAAATTTTTAAATATGTATTAGATGATTAGATCCGATTAGATCATATTTGGATAATAATTTGTAGTGAGCATGCGCGTTGGAATGCAATATGGCCGCCTTTTACACTAGGCATTTTGCCTTTTATCACACAGTACATGGATTTTGACACACCCTGTATTTTACTCTTATTCATCACTCTGTGACGTCATCGATATTCTAGCTTACACTCTTTTAGGCTCAGGTGGTCAGGTGGTCGGAACTTCGGTGGACCTATGTTCGAATCCTTTAGCCGGCGGATTTTTTTTTATCTTCAGAATTTTGAATATCGCCCCGTAGGCTGACAGCGAGTAATAAGTCGCGCGCCATAAGTTAGAGCGCTACAATTGGCAGCAAGAAAAGGGGACGGGGCTTAAGAGGAAAGTGGAGAGGGGTCGCCCAAGTAAGGCCATACCGAGGGCCATACCTACTAGGATTTAAATAAAACAATAATATTTATAACATCGTTTCAAGTATTTTTCCGAGCATATTTCATTAGTAGCTGACAATTCAACAGAGCATTTCTGTGGAAATGTATGGAAATATTTAGATATATGTGGAAATATTTGGATATGTGTGGATATAAGTAGATATTTTGGAAATACTTGGAAATGTTTGTAAAGCGGGGACGCATTTAAAAAATACTTTCGGTCTGTGGAGCAAAGGGGGCCTGTGGGAGGAGTTCGAATCTCATAAACAAGGAGAGCACGTGTGGCCAGCAAACGATGGCAGACATCGGGGCAGATCCTGGGCATGCAGCGATGCCACGCACTCAGATTGCAACGCAGGTTACCACATATTTTTAAGAGTGCTGGCGATATCCGCTATAAAATAAACCCCTCATCCGGCATCGTAGCAAATATAGGAGTTCGTTCATATCCAATAGACTTTCAGAGAGGAAGGGGGACTGCATTCTTCGCATTCCTGCCAAGTATTACCTTATTGCGGCTCAGCTTTACGCCTAATATTGTCGTGGTTACCCCCTCGGCGTCACTTAATACGCCATTTTGTTTCCCCCTCCATACTACTGAAACTGGTTTCTGCGATTTTTCTTTTTTAACTTCGGAGATATATAGCCCATTGAAACTTTTTAAAAGATCACATTGTATAGATAGAGACGGCATTCTCAGTTTGTTGCACACTCTTAGTTGAAAAGGGTGCCATGAAGAGAATTTTATAGTGAGTGATATGTCGTTTTCTATGTTTCTGGGATCCAGGAATTCAATTCTGCTATTAAGTAGCTTGAAGTGGAAGAAATAAGTGTGTAAAGCAAGGTGTAAGGTGTCAAGCGATTGAGAATAGTTTAGGGGGTGATAGATTAAATAAAAGAGTGTCAAAATATCGGTTTCTATATTATTATACTTAGTGTATTTTTTATTGTTTTAGAATTTATGTGAAACATTGGAGTTTAATAGTATACACGAGATTACACTTTGGTAATAAGTAAGTAGTTTAAAAAATCATATGGAAGTATACACTGTGTCCCGATAAGAATGAACAGCATGGGGATCTTGCAAACGGTGAGAGATACGGCAACGGTTAAATGGGGAAAAAGTTGCGCATTTTTGAGGTCAATAGAATGGCACAAACAGATTTTTAATATATTTTTTCGTTTTTGAGTTATTTTGGAAAAAGTAAAATTTTGCGTTTTAGATTTTATTTTTTTCTGAAGTTATCACAGATAGAGGAAAAAGAAAAACACTTTCTTATGGCACTTTTTAACGGGCCTTAAGATGGCGTTTTTAGATTGGTTCTACAACGTTTCGTTTTTGAGAAACCATCTTCAACATTATTTTTTTAAATACGGACCTGGATTTTTTTTTAGATTTTGAAAGCACTTTTCATTGCAAATACCATGATGTATGACACGAAATATTTTTAAAATGTTTTGAGACAATTATACTGAAAATTTCTTTTTTCCATTCATTTTTGTCTAATGCGGCCCTGTATTTAATAATAAGGAGTCTAAATATTAATCAGTATTGACAACAATTTAACTTACGAAAACTCAATATTTTTAAATTGTACGGCCCTGCGTCTGGTAAAGTGTTTTCCTCTGTTGTTGTACAGCAAACAGTGTCGCATTGTGTTTCGGAGTAAATTCTTCGCTTTTCCTAATTGCGAGAAAAAAGCTTTAAGCCAACGTAATCAATAACTTTTGCCATTTATTAATTGCAAAAATATATTCGTTCGGCCTCTACACTATTTCTGTGACACAAGATATAACATGCTGACATGTTAAATTTGTCGTCATTTGAAAAAGCACCCTCCATTTGTAATGAAATAAATTGTTAACTAAATGATACAGACAAATGACAAGCGATTGGTTTCGTTGTTTCAAAGCCTTCTAGGTGGAGGATTTTTTTTTATTATTATCGTATGTGCCGTCCTTTTTTTAGTTCTCCAATTGAAAGATAAGTTGTAAGTTAAATTGTTGACAATACTGAATAATATTTAGACTTCTTATTATTAAATACAGGGCCGCATTAGAAAAAAAAAATAATGGAAAAAAGGAATTTTCAGTATAATTGTCTCAAAACATTTTAAAAATATTTCTTGTCATACATCATGGTATTTGCAATGAAAAGTGCTTTCAAAATCTGCAAAAAGAAATCCAGGTCCGTATTTAAAAAAATTAAGTTGAAGATGGTTTCTCAAAAACGAAACGTTGTAGAACAAATCTACAAACACCGTCTTAAGGCCCGTTAAAAAGTGCCATAAGAAAGTGCTTTTCTTTTTTCTCTATTTGTGATAGCAACTTCAGAAAAAAATAAAATCAAAAACGCAAAATTTTACTTTTTTCAAAATAACTCAAAAACGAAAAAATATATTAGAAATCTGTTTGTGCCATTTTATTGACCTCGAAATTGCGCAACTTTTTCCCCATTTAACCGTTGCCCTATCTCTCACCGTTTGCAATATCCCCATGCTGTTCATTCTTATCCGGGACACAGTGTATAGTGGTTTAATTGGCAATGTATTTTTATTTTATTTATATATTGAGATTTACTTAGGTAGGTATAGAATAAAGGGTTTTAGTTTTCTATTATATTTTTGGTAGGCACCTAAAATAAGTACCCTAATTCTGAAGCTCGCTGTATGGGATCCTCGAAGGAATCTACGCCACTCTTAACTTGATGCAATGGGAGACGCAAAAGTTTCTTTTTTGCTACTCTTAATATAGGATATCATGATCAGGTTAGAGATAAATAATTATTGATGCAACTAAATACAGGGTGGTTCACTTTTACCTGTACCAAACTGTAACAAAAAATAATCGCACTTTCTCTATAAACTGTGATTTTTAAGGCCTAATAAAAAAGTTACAGGGTGTTAAAGTTAGAAAAAAATATGTGGACTTTATTAAATAGGTGTTTGCCAAACTAAGAGTTATACATATTTGTCATATTGGTAAAAGTTTCCCATGGTGTACTTATACAGCCCCGATTTTTTTGAAATTTTGGCTACCCCCCTATTTTCGAAGTCCCTGGACACGAATCTGACGTTAGTTTTTAAAGCTCGGACGTAGTTTCCGAGAAAATGAATTTTCAAATTTCCTTTTGACACTTCACTTTTCACGGCGATATTTATGGTTATAGTAGCGAGTATAATAGGGATGCATTTTTACCTACTGTACGCAGCTCAAATTGATCACCACACTATTTTGCACCTCTTTCAACATCGAAACTTCGCGAAAACCCGCGGAAAAACCGAAATTTTTAAAAGTTTATGCTGTGTTTACGTCCGGCCCGGCCGCTGTTTTCGGACGTAAACATAGCAGAAACCTTTAAAAATTTCGTTTTTTCCGCGGGTTTTCGCGAAGTTTCGAAAAGGTGCAAAATAGTGTGATGATCAGTTTGAGCTAAATTCATCTCAATTATAGCCACAAATAACGCCGTGAAAAGTGAGATGTCAAAAGGAAATTTAAAAATTCATTTTCTCGGAAACTACGCCCGAGCACCAAATACCTACTAAGGTCAGATTTGTATTCAGGGACCTTGAAAATAGGGGGTAGCCAAAATTTCAAAAAAAATCGGGGCATGCATAAGGTAACGGTACCGGTTATCGACAGCACACTAATTAACGACACTTTTCACATAAATGCTGAGATAATGAGGTTTCCCTTTGCTTTAGCCTTCCTAGCATTTATTTGGATTTAAACTTGATATTTAGACTCCCTCTAGTGTTTTTTTTAAAGATTAATGTCGTGCCAATAACTGTCATAAACAGTGTTTAAGACGGCCAGTTTCGCCGCAACCACAGCAGTGGCAGTGTCGTTGTTTCGAGCGCTAAGATACAGGTAAGTGTTAGATACTTGTACAAACTCTGTGTTGATTGCCATACATATTTCTACAATTTTATAGGCATTACTAGTGTTGCTTTTTGCTGTTATTTACTATAAAAAGTCTTTAATGATCGTTTTTCGATAAATTTTGGGGTGTCGATAACTGGCACAATAAAATATAGCATTGTACTAGTCACCGACAGGGGTGTCGATAAATAAGGTTTTAACAATCCGAATAATTTATTCTATAATAAATAAAAATATTAACTGAAAATAAAGAATAATGGTTTATATTTAATCAAAATGTTTCATATTTTATGTTGACCAGTTATCGACACCCCCTTTTCCTAAGAGAACTCGTTTTACAATAACACAAAAATCTATGTTGATAATTGGTTCTTTCATATGTCGGTAATTGGTACTGTCCTTTTAATTCCAGTTTTACACCATGCCACCGCGCCGGAGAGTGCAATATACCGAAGAAAATTTGTTAAAAGCCATTGAAGCTATCAGAAATGGTATGGCCAAAGCAGAGGCCAGTAATGTATACGGAATTCCTCGTACTACATTAATTGGCAAAATTCAGGGAAAAGTCCCGATAGAAAGAAAAATTGGACCAGAGACTGTACTATCAAAGGCAGAAGAAGACCTGTTGGTTAAGTGGATTTTTTACATAGGAGACTGCGGATATCCAGTTACAAAGCATCAATTGTTGGACAGCGTCGAAATGTTAGTTAAGTTAAATCGTCCAACTCCATTTGTGAATGGACGACCTGGGCGAAGATGGTACCAGTCATTCTTAAGAAGGCACCCGGAGTTGACTAGAAGAGTATCACAAAATCTAACAAGTTCACGGGCAAATGTTTCAGAAGATAAAATTCGTCGTTGGTTCGCAGAAGTGGAGGAGTAGGTACTTAAGAAAAACTGGAAACTTTGACATCCTAATAGAATATTTAATTGCAATGAATCAGCATTTTTCCTCAGTCCAGATAAAGATAAGGTTTTAGTTCGAAAGGGAGAAAGAACTGTTTACTCTTTCATTAGTAACGACGAAAAAGAGTGCTTAACAACGTTAATTACGTGCAGTGCTTCGGGGGACATTCTTCCTCCGATGATTATGTTCAATTATAAGCGTTTACCAAAGCACATTGTTGATAAAATTCCTTTAAAGTGGGGAGTTGGTCGGTCTGACAACGGATGGATGACGTCGGAATCGTTCTATGAATACATTACAAATATATTCCATCCATGGCTCATCGAACATCAGACAGAATTGCCGGTCATTCTTTATCTGGATGGTCATGTATCACATTTGACAATGGCTTTGAGTGAATTTTGTTCTAAAAACGGCATAATTTTAATTGCCCTTCTGGCCAACTCAACTCACATCTTACAGCCACTAGTTGTGGCTGTATTTCGCCCATTAAAAGCTGAGTGGAAGAAGTCCATCCATACATGGAGGATGACCAACGAAGGGAAAAGATTGACAAGAGAGTATTTTGCGATAATCTTGAAAACAACTTTGGACAAAATGGAAAATATTCCCGATATTTTTAAAAGCGGATTTAGATCATGCGGACTTTCACCTTTTTCGCCTGACAATATTAATTATAAAAAATATTTTAAAGCAGAAACGCAAAAAGCAGATATAATTACAACAAATTCGGATGAAAAGTTCCTGACAAAATAAGTAAATTTAAGGAAGCTGGAAAAGTATGGATAGGAAATAAAGAAGATTCCAGCCTTTTTGCTTTGTGGCGAGCTGCCGAAGATGAAATAATTTCATTTTCATCAGTGAACAAATCAAATTCTTTTTGTGAAGAAACTGTTGTCTGAAACTGAAGACACGTCCTACACTTTTGACCCTGGAAACGATTTTCAATTCCTGAATACATTATTTGATGATTGTCAAAACATTTTGGAAACAAGCGATGGTGATGCTATTGAAATGGCCGACTGGGACGGTTTAAGCAATGTTTCTGATAATAAGGCGGATAAGGGCAAAGTAAAAATACTTCACGACATAACAATAAAAACTAATGTCGATAATACCTTGGATGCGACTACGGAAAGAATCATTAACGAACAAAACTTCCAGATAGAGACAGATAAACATAGAAAAGAGGAAAACGTATCGAAAGATAAAACCAAACCAATAACAATAATTAGCAGTAATATTCTAAAAGAAAATGACAAAAAAGAAATAAAGAAGACTGCCCAGAAAGAGAAGTTAATTCAGAACAAGAGACTATAGGAAATTGCAATGAAAGTAAGCCAAAAAGCAATGGAAGCGACGAAGAAAAGATAAAAAGTATTGAAATGAGAAACTGTACTAGTCCAATATTAAATGTAATGGTTGAGAAAGCAACCCTTGAAGTAGATGTAGCCGCAAAAAATGTCAATTCTAGTCATGATTCTAACACACCTGTTACGATGGTTGATGGAATTCCTGTGCCTTCGCCGTTTAAAAAATGTATATTTTGGCCGGCACCAAAGCCTGCTACTGTTTATAAGAGGAAAATTCGAGAAAAAGTTCCTACGGTGGCATCATCCTCAGACTGGCAACAATTTTATAAAAAGAAGGAAAACGAAAAGAATTCACTTTTAAGGGAAAAAGAGAGAAGGAAGGAAGGAAGAGAAAGAAAACAAAATATGTTTAAAAGAATGTAACGGTGACACTAAGATGACCCGAAAAGCAAAAGAAAAAGGCGAAGATATAGAGAAAAAAATTGGTACTAGCAAAACACAAGATATAGAAAAAGACAGTAAAAAATAATGTTTGAAGAACAAAAAATTGGTAAAGATGAAGAAGTATATTTGGTTGACGATTTTGTAATAGTAAAGTACGAGGTAAAGTACAACGGTCAAAATTATCCAGGAAAAATAATAAAGATTAATTTGCCTGTAGAAAATAATGAAAAAGAAGAATCAGCAGATGAATTTGGATATCTTGTAGATCACATGGAAAAGAAAGGATTAAGTTGGGCTTGGCCCAAAACAAAAGATAGGTTGTGGTACGATAAAAGTGAAATACTTACGAAAATTAAAGCACCATTGTTAAAAAACAGACGAGGGCTTTATGATGTAGAAGAATTATCAGAGTTTGTATAAAAGATGCACAAAAGATCCTTATTTTTTTTGTTATGTTTAATTGTAGAGTCTACTTTTATTTTTTATAGAAATTGTTTTTGAAATAAGGCAACTACCTACATTAAAAAACGAATGTTTCTTATTCAATACTGTCGATAATACGTTCATCTAAATGTCGCTTACTAGTGACATTAGAATTTTGGGGTGTCGGTGACTGGTACAAATTATTGCATTTCATAAAAAAATTGTTATAAAAAAAACCCAAAAATAGTTAAATTATAATATAATAAAATGGAAGATAAATAACTAATGTATAAAAAATATGTATTCATATTAACAACTAAGGTATTTTATATAAATATAAATTTCTATGTACCTATTGAAAAACTCTTAAAGTGTCGATAACTGGTGCGTTTACCTTACACCATGGTAAACTTTTACCAAATATACTTTTTTATAAGCCCTTAAAAAGAACAGGTTATATGAGAAAGTGCGGTTATTTTTTGAAGATCAAGTATCACCTCGTATCACCTGTTACAGTTTGGACCCTTAAAAGTAATGAACTCCTGTAAATTCTAGGATGATAAATAGAAAAACTTTCGAACGGGATGACCAACATGCAGTGCTTCTACTTAAGTATTTCATACAAAAACATTTCGACTGTTCTCTTCAGTCAGCGTCATCCTTTCTGATTTTCGTTTTGAGACGAATCATTCATCTCTTCATTCGTCCGCGTTGTTCCAAATATCCCACAATATCTGCGTTGCCTGGTGCCTGTCGGTACGCATGCAGCAACAAAAGAAAGTGAGGTTAACCGCCGTCGTCCGCGCATGCAAAACCACCGCAGAACCTCGGATTTAAAAGGCAGACGGGCGTCGAACTCACCGAAAACAAACAAAAACATCCAAAGTGCAACGGCGAGGCGCTTCATCCTTCAGTTGTGGCGGCAATACCTTCCCATAATAACACCGAACTGGGCGAATTGGCCACTGTTTGTCGGTTCGTTCACTCTATTCACCCTCGCGCGAGTAGTAGCATCGCCAGTCAACTCGCGCGCGGTCAAGTATTTTTTTTGTTGCTGTGTGTGAATGAGAAAAATGCACGCGCGCGGCGTGTGCGGACAGAGGCAGCAGGCCCGGTGTGCCGACCCCGCAGCGAGAGGAGGTCGTCTCGATGTGTGTATGTCGACGAGGGCGGCCGGTCGGAGCGCGCGGCGCGACCCGAGTATTGACCGGGATCGGGCCGCGCTGCTGCCTTGCGCGGAGAGGCCCCGGTGCCTCCCCCCTCCTCCCCAGGCCCCAGCCGCCGCCGGACGGCCCTCGGCAGAGCCCGCCGCAGGGGCGGATTCAAGGGGTTTGCTCCTTCGGGTAGGGCGTGGGTGGGTTCCCTGCCTCCTGTCCTTGGTAGACCCTATATATGTATATACGGTGCGAGCGGACAGTGGCGTAGCGTCGGGGGTTGGGGGGCTATAGCCACTTTAATTAATCGGAAAATTGTGTAACTTGTTTCAATAGGTTTTTAAACACGTAGATTCATAATTTTTGTTATGTTAGGTTGACAGACAGAAGACAGAAATCTGTTGATACATTTGAATGTCATCTGTCATTTTTTTTGCATTTATGTTCAAATACCAAAAATAGATAAAAATACCAAAAAAAATTGTTGCAATATATTTTGCTCTCAATAGGTTACTTTGATTTTTTATATTATTAATTTTAAAGTGTTTGAACTTGAAAATTTTCACTTGCGGTCCAATTTTTGACTAAATAAATTACATTTTAATTGAAATTAAATACCTACTTAAAGGTTTTTTCCCGGATCCTAGAAAAGCTTTCGTTTGTGGCCCACAAACCACCTAAATGTGTCACGAAAGTTAGCCCCGCACATTCAAATGTCACGCTTCGCCGCTGAGAGCGGGGCCCAAGTCTGCAAGGTCACCCTGTGGTCTCACCCTTATATTATATAGCATCCTTATATATAGTAGGTACGTATACCGTACTTTCACCGTTTTGGTAGACATAGGGGAATAGGCCGCGCGTCGCCGTGAGTCCAGCTAGGTTTGTCAGTCGTTGGCGGGGGGAGTACACAGTAGTCCCGCACCGCTTATCAGTCGAGTTTTGCGAGCAAAAAACACGCCCCGCCCCCCGCCAACGACTGACGAACCAGCCGAATACACGGCGGCGCGCCGCCCAGCCATGGCTATGTCTACTAAAACGGTGAAAGTACGGTATATATATTTGTATTGCACACCAGCACTTTGAGTGGCCCTGTTGACCAACAAAACGAAAGATTATAATAATTTTCAGTATAAACTAAAAAATTCTAAGCCCATTACCGTTGACTGACGTATTTATAAAGACTTCTCATGGCTATAGCTTTGTGTCGTGGAAAACGGATGGCTCTGATGGCTAACAATGTATTCTGCATTGTACCTATTTTATCTCCGGAAAGCGCATGGTGAGCCAAAAATGTGTCAGACGTGACAGCCGTGAGCAGTTTTTAATTACATATCAGTCAACGCCATTACATTATGCAAATAATAGTTACTTGTGTAACAAGGCACTGAAGTTCAACTCTTTATGATTCATGTGGAATTTAGTTTCAACATTTGGTCACTTTGACGGGCAATGGCACCTCGTCTGACGTTTGATATTTACATCTAGTCAAACTCTACTTATTGAAAAAAACGTACGACAATGGGCTACTTCAATGCCGATTTCTGAGCTTTTAATAACGACTGTGAGACAATTCACCACAGCCGAGTTCAAGAAAAATTTTTTCAAAAATTTTGCAAGTACCTACATAGGTACATACCTACAAAGATGATCTTTGATACCTATTTTGATTTTATCCAACATACAATGCCGTTGCAAGGCGGTGGAAAGATGTGCAGGTACAAAAGATTGCGAAAAGTGACTACGAAAAATGTTCTTTTTTAGAGTTAGATTTGAGCAAAAAAGTTATTTTTGAAAAGAGTCAATAACTACTCAAAATTGTTATAAACCTACCATTTTGCACGTTTATTTTGATATTTTTTCCAGGGGGAGAATCCCCGGACCATCCTCGCCTGGGGGTACTCCATACCCCCAAACCCCCCCGGTGTGACGCCCAGCAGACGCAGTTGTCCGGGGCTTAAGTCCCCCCAACATTGAAGGTCTGACATAGCCACTGGTCATTCCATTTCACATTTTTTGACTCGCCAGATGCCTTTAAAATTCCTATTTTGATCGATTTTGACACCCTTGAGTGTTACTGCAATCGAGGTGTACCTACGCACCCACCGCCAATCGCGGATCTTTCAAAAAATTTCAGCAGCTATGGAAACTATAGTAACTAGGCACTTAGGTACCTATCATACTAAAGCCAGCTAAATATTAAGCGATAAAGTTTTTTTAACTCCTCCATGGATATATGTCGTTTTCTTCAGTCTACAGGAGGGTTAAGTACTCAATTAAAGTTAACTGAACGGATATAATTTCATATCCACAACAGGTAGGGTATGAAATAGATCAATCACACTTAAGCTTTCTTCGGCACGTGTTGAGGTGTTTAAAAAATCAACCAATAGCAGTTCCGGTGCCTGATGTTGACGTGTTAAAAAATCTAGCAATTTAATTTGTTCCTATACGTCAGTGTGTTCTGACAAATTATTTTCACCGTTGAATGATTGAGCAATCTGTCCACAGCGTCGTGGTCAACCATTGTCCTCGTGCGATATAGACATCATATCCACCCTCGTTGTACAAACCGCTATTACAACAGGTTCAATTTTATAAATACGATTTTTTTAAAAAACAAGAAACAAACAATTAATTACATTGCAAATGATTCAATTAGTAAAATTCTTTAAACAAAAAAAAACTACCAAAGCTCCTTGTAACCCTAGGTAATTGTTGAGTGAAAGAATGTAATAAGAGGCGTGTGATGTATGCTGATAAGTCTGGTATTTTTACGAGCGTTTCTACCGTGGTAAATGCTATGAAATAGAATATCACTGTGTTCCAAGTGAGTTCATTTATATTTTACCAGGGTAGCTCGAGAACAGGCGCCTCGGCAATAAAATAGGAGGCAAAATTTTTTTAGCGATATTAAACCACACCTGCTAATAGTAGTAAAAAGAGATGAAGGAGACAGAGAAGATAAATATTGTAGTAAAAACAAGTGACTGCATGCTCGTCTAATAATAATGTCACCATTACTTGTATGGGTTACACTGTTCGACACCACTTGTGCAACGAAATGCGGTGGAGAGGCGTGCCATAATTTCACAGATCTTAGTATATACCTACTTGCGTAAATCGTTATAATCGATATGGCTGTTTAGAGACCTTTTGACAATATTATATGGTGCATAATACCTTTGCGTTGTGCTTGATGACATTAAAAACCTTAAAAGTGAAATATTATGTTAATTATAGAATATATGTGTATTTTTGATATATTTTTGCGCGCCGCTTATGATGTTCCATATTCTTTTTGTGGCGCCAATTAGAGTTTTTTATGCTGATTCGAGTGACTTTACAAATTACCTACATACATTATACATTACATCTGACTCATCTACTAGAACTTGATTAATTAATGGTTAGTTTAAAATATCTAGAAAACAAATAACTGATAAATTAACATTACCAATTTGTAGTATTTGAATATTTCATATGTAATTTTAAATTTGTTGATAGTCAAATTAACAAGTAGATACCTACCTACTAAAAAGTTACTTTTATATTTTGTTTTGTGCATTCTAACACTACTTATAAGTTAGTTTCGCTTTCGAATATTTATGTAACGTAATTTTCAATTCGCAAATTATTGACCAGGTTTATCATATTTTATTTAATAAAATATATTATACAGGGTGTTTCTAAATTATAGTGCCAACGTAATATGACAGATAGAAAATGTCATTTCCTAAAATGCATAATATAATTTTTCGAATTTTGGAGTTAACAGGTGTTTTGGGGCACATTTTGCCGATTTCAACGCAGACGGATGATTTTATCGTTATGAAACGAGAGTACGTACCCTTATGTTGCAACGCAGACGGTTGATTTTATCGTTATGAAACGAGATTGTGCTACCCCGCCCTTCTGCCTCTAGTCAATGGAAACAAATTGTTTTTACACAAAATTGTTGCAATTCAGTTACTAAAGAATTCCACCAAGTTTCATTTAAATTGCATAACTTCTGTAGAAGTTATTGCGATAAAGATGTTTTTCAAACTATACTTTTATCACCCTGTAAGTTTCTTAAGATGCATTTTGAAACCCATGTTTATAGGGAACTTTTTGTTCAAAATGACATTTTATATCTGTCATATTACGTTGATGAAGAGGCGTGTGGGATGTGAAATGCTCCCAGAAAGCGTCATCTTCCCTCCTCTTATCATGATGGAAAAAGATGCATTCGGATATCTCAAAAACAAAGTTCTACCAGGGTGTTCTCACTTCAGATGGATCTCAATTCTATATAACCAGTCAAGTCACATAGATAGATATATTATTTATCTGTCTGTTCCTACTGTTTGGGAAATAACGTACCTATATTTTCTTTTCTATTATGGATATAAGGTCTCAGACTAAATTTATTCTAAGTAGACTCTATGCAAAAATAAACTTTTCATTTCAAATCGCGTTTTTAGCGTCTCCGAGTATAGTAAGACTTGTCGTCATACTTGCGTCATGCCTCTGGCGTGAAGACCGAAGAAATCTTCGTCAGCATTTTGTACATTTCTTCAAGTTTGCAAGGCCAAGAGAGTTCCAGACTCGGTTCCAGAAGTGTCGCTAAAAGGGGTGAGTAGGTAGGTACACATTTATTACTACCTCACGTTATCATTAGGTATTTATCAAAGCTCGAATCTCGAATCAAAGCTTAATTTTTACATAGTTGTTGGCGCGCGTTTTTCTCAAATTTTCCCGCGTTTTCGCCTGTTCCCTCCATTTCTATGTTCCTATAAATACCATCACAGATAATAGAACAAACAGTCTCAATGTGATCGTCGCGCCCTGAGGATGTCCTGTGCGATCGAGGACTTTACATGCCGGATATTTATTTTGTTTCGCATTTCTCAATTTATTTTTGCACAAAAATAAATAACATTGTTATTTGTCCCATTAAAATTTGAAAAAAATCGCTTGGAACTCCGTTTTTCTTCGGGCCCTAGGCGGCCCTCAGCACGCTTCGCGCAGAGTCACCTGGGATTTGTTTACATTTCTGGGTTTGAAATGTAATATTTGCCGTATATTCTCATCGTCGCAACCGGTCATATTTTTGGTTTTGTTTTCGCATTATCGTGCTAATAGAAGATATTCATACTTCGCGCAATTGTTCTCGCAATGCCCTGATATTTGTGTAAAATTTGCTGAATAACTTCGCATACTTTTATTTGTTTTGTACGAAAGCGTAGAAAGGCCATACAATTTTTTTTATTTCAATTTCCGACTTTAATATCGGAATTCCGCCTTTTTTTTGGAATTCCGACTTTAATCTCGGAATTCCGACTTTTTTCTCGGAATTTCGACTTTTTTCTCAAACCAGCTGTCGATCAACTGATTCGCCAAATAGTTCTGGACAGTGGCGCACCCAGAAAATATGAATGGGGGGGGGCAACTTAAAAAGTTTAACGTATTGCATACAAAATATTTGATGATTAAAAGAAATTTCCAGGCCAGGTCTCGGATTGGGAAAATAATTGCCGAGAGTCGCACAGAGGACAGTACATCTACGATACCACCCTCGAGAATTTTTAAAATATGAGAGCTCTGGAGGGGGCGAGGCCCCTGCCCCCCCTCCCCCCCGTGGGTGCGCCACTGGTTCTGGAATTATTTTCTTGTGTTTTGATTGGTTCAAGGTTCAAGACAGTTCTGGAACGGTTCAGAACTGCTGTTGAACAAGCCCATGGTGTTTCCTGGCTTCTCCGGATTTGAAGTCGACCAACTAAATAGTCTAGAAGTGCAAAATAAATCAAAAGAAAACAATTCCGCATATAAGTGAAGTTGAAAACCTAATTTTTGAAAACTTTCTCGTGATTTCTGTCCTGAACAATGTGCGTTAATGCAAAGTCAGGCATTTAGAGCCTTTTTTGTAAAACGTAAAAACGAACATACGATTTAGTAGCTTTGGAACCACCATTTTCGCCAAATAAGGCAGGTTTCGAACACGACTTTACTGCATAAGTCTAGAATGAAATAATATCGCCATGTTTACGAACTATACCTACAATTAAATTGTTTGCTAGGACCCTTAGTATAGGTACAACAGCAAATTTTGTATAAGGAGCGTCTCTCTTTAGCGACACCGCCGATATCCTTGATTTTGGGGGGCTGTAGTACTCAAACAAGAACGGTACCTACCAAATTTCTCAATTTCCAATAGATATTTTACCATTGCCCCAATAATTATATTATTAGAGGAGACCTAACCAAAGTGGCCTATAGCTGCGTTAATGCAAAAAAACAGCGTAAGTCAAAATATTACAGAGTAATTAAATATAATACGTCCATGTCAAAAAGGGACAAGAAAAATTAAAATAAAATTATAATAATGTATCTTCCATATATTTGATACTAATGACTATTTCACATAATATAAAGACCCATGTATAGAATACAGTATATTATAGGGATAAATAAAAAAACCTGCTACCTATGCTATCATCATTAAATTGTAGATTTGTATATTTTCTCGGGGTCGTTTGGCCCTAATGGCCTTTCTTCACTGTGACATACGTAGATCTTTTGTGAGTGACCCTATTCTATGGATCCATTTAATTTTTAATTGGGTTTTTTCGCCACAGAAACCTGAACCAAACTGATTTAAAGACAACTTCGTCCAGCAAAATTCATAAATACCTGACATTACAAAAACGAAACTTTGAACGTTAACTCTAAAAATAACTTCAACAACTTTGTTTTCTGAGCTTTGGGAGAATAATCTTCCTTCTTTCTCAAGGATAATTTCACAAAGAAATTTTCGACAATATCGGGTATATGGACACACAAAATTCAACCAAGAACGCAAAAACAAAAAAAGGTGTTTCGAAATTTTGTAACATGCTATACATATTTATATACCTATTTGGGTTCGTTATTACCAGAATTCCGATAAAAAATTCGTAATTCCGAAACACCATGGGCTTGTTTCAACGGCAGTTCTGAACCGTTCTAGAACTGACTTGAACCTTGAACCAATCAAAACACAAGAAAACAATTCCAGAACCAGTGGCGCACCCAGGGGGGGGGGCAGGGGGCCTCGGCCCCCCAGACCTCTCATATGTTAAAAAAATTCTCGAGGGTGGTATCGTAGATGTACTGTCCTCTGTGCGAGTCTCGGCAATTATTTTCCCAATACGTTAAACTTTTTAAGTTGCCCCCCCCCATTCATATATTTTCTGGGTGCGCCACTGTCCAGAACTATTTGGCGAATCAGTTGATCGACAGCTGGTTTGAGAAAAAAGTCGGAATTCCGAGATTAAAGTCGGAATTCCGAGAAAGAAGTCGGAATTCCGAAAAAAAGTTGGAATTCCGAGATTAAAGTCGGAATTCCGACATTAAAGTCGGAATTCCGAGAAAAAAGTCGGAATTCTGACATTAAAGTCGGAATTCCGAGAAAAAAGTCGGAATTCCGAGATTAAAGTCGGAATTCCGAGATTAAAGTCGGAATTCCGAGATTAAATCCGGAATTCCGAGAAAAAAGAGGGAATTCCGAGAAAAGAGTCGGAATTCCGAGATTAAAGTCGGAAATTGAAATTAAAAAAATGGTATGGCCTTTCTACGCTTTCGTAGTTTTGCTTTTTAACTGAACACAATTTTAAAAAATGTCTCAAGCTAATATGTTAAAATACTGTGATCCGATTTGAACGTTTGTACCTATACTTTTGCTGAAATCATTCAAATCTGATCTCCTTGTTATTCCTCACTGATTTAGATACGAAGATCAAACACAACGGGGGGTTGATGATAAAAATATTTTTATATTAAAAGAATTTTTTCACTCTTTTTGATAAAAAAATAATCCTAAAAGATGAAAATGAGTATTTGTATCAAAATAGTTAGTTAAAATTATAAACTTGGTTTGACTCAATTTGATGGAGATTACAGGTTTATTTTGTTCTCTGGTCCATTCAAATAAATCAATTCCTACAGTTCAAAAGTTTCAGTATTTAGTTTTATCGCTTTCTAAAGAACATTTATCTTTGATTAAATCTCTCAAATTAACTTCGGATCATTATGATATTGCTTTTGATGCTTTAAATGTACGATATCAAAATCATCGTTTATTAACTGAAGACAGTTGGCATAATATTCTGGATTTGCCAAAGTTGAAATCAGATGATCCATCAGGTCTCAGACATTTACCTACCTACCTGATATTTTAGAATTTAGCAATTTTAATTTACCTGTCGATGCCTGGGACTTTGCACTATTTCATCTTGTTATCTCCAAACTAGATCCAGAAACGATTTGAACTGCCGTGTATAGATTTTGTTACGTCGTTTTGAACGGCCGCCATTTTATATTTGGCAGACAAAGCGAGTAGGTACATACATTGCGAGTTAATTTCGTGAAATTGTGAATTAAAACTAACAGTGATTAAGGGAAAATATATTCTTACGATGGTGAATTGTTCAGAGTTTGCTTGCAAAAGAGCCCGGGATTTCGTTTCACAGGTAAAAATTTAACAATATTTTAAACATTTTAAAAATATTTGAAAGATGCCCTAAAACTTTATTTTTTCTCAATATAACTTCTTCAAATTCCTTCTACATTTTAGTATGATAAAGTGCATTGTTTTGTTTGTAAATAGGACCAATAAAATTATTTTTAACATCGTTTTTATTGAAATTTTCTTAATTGATTATGATTTGATTTATTCGAAATCGTCACAAATAAATATATTTCAGCACTTGACACTAGCTTTACATTTGGGAAATTATCTGCACAAAATACCAATATTTCAAATTACATGTTAGTCAAAGCCATAGACTTTAAGTCTATGGTCAAAGTTAACTAGGTACCTTTTCATTTTTAACATTTTTCTGATATTGGCTAAGAACGTGTTTCGTGCTACGCCACTGGCCAGTCGTGCGACGTGGCAGTCGGTAACACGTCCACGAGCGCTGTTAGGCGTCCTCTCTCTTTCCTTGTCTAAGGTCGCAATTCTAATGAACAACATCACACTTTGTTGCATTATCGAAAGCAAGCGGGAGTTTTGCAGACAATAATTATTTGTTCCAATGCCAATGTTGTTCCTAAGGTTCCTAAGAAAGACGAAACTTCTGCTGGCCCTTCTAGGGTTAATTCGCTAACCCGTATTCTACCATCTAGCGGCACCACTATCCTTTCAACTGCTCAAGTTAAAGTGTTCGATGCATATGGTGGTTACCAAAAAATGGTTGGGGCTGTTATTGACCCTGGGAGTCAAGGTAGTCTCATTACCGAAAAATGCCCTAATAAATTGGGTTTACAACAGTGTAAGCTCCATCTCACAATTTGTGGTGTTTCTTGCACAATTTCTTCATGTGACCTTCAGTCGCCATTTATTCCAAAATTTGTAGTGACATACCCACCTGTCCATTCAATGTGTACCAGTGGTCCCACTTGGCCAATCTGAAATTGGCAGACCCGAATTGTAGTAGGTACCCCTACAGCCATCATACTTCTGTTAGGTGCTGATATGTACCCGTTAATTTTACGAGATGGTCCGATAGTACCAGACACCTTCTTCATCAGCACTGTTTTCCATATTTGGTTGGATTATTGCGGGAAAGGCAGCTCATATCTCTTCACCTCCATTTTTATCACTAAATAATTCACAGCTTAAACAAACTCCCCCCCTTCAACTAGCCGAAGGGCCGAATCAAAACTTGTCACCCAGAAACCGATGGCATAAATATGTCGAGTTGTTACTGTTCAGACTGCTCAGACCGGTGGTTAAGATTTGTCCGTTACCTTTTGACTAGTTTCACAATTTTGAAATTCATTTTTCTTGTTCTTTTCTCAAATTTCTTTTTTTTATTATTTAAAAATATTCATTTTGGTGGGCGGTATGTTTGGGAAATACTGTATGTAGGGTGTAAGGTAATATGGGGCGATCTCGCGGAATAGGTAGGGTATATCAAAATATTACGATTTAGCCACGTGTCAAATCTCAATAGTTACCGAGATACAGAAAATTGAATTATGGTCAGTATCTCCCAAAATAATCAAGCTGCTGAACTGAAATTTGGCACTGCTGTATTTTTGGGGATGGAGAATAAGCTGAAAATTTCTATACGTATCTCACAGAGGGCGCCACTTTTTTTGGAGGGCGCCGCTGTTTTTGGATCTTGCTTTTACTCGTAACTTTTTTGAGGTTATCTTTTTGATCTTGCAGGTTCATTATTTCAGTAAATTTTTCCATTTGCGTTTAAATTGGCAAAACGTGCCCCAAATCACCTGTTATATAAATATTAAGAATTTTTATGCAGGGTGTACCACCACAGGTAAGTGACAAGATTTAACCATATACCTATCTATTTATTTCATCAAAAGCCATAACTTTTTCACATACATTTTCTAAAACTCAATTTTGTATTATTTCCCATGAAAATATAATAACACTAAGGAGAACGAGTTGGTTATGGTAAAAAAAACACCGAAGTAATGCAAGGGAAACGATGATCGCTATCTTCATATTTTTCGCTGCCTCCTGCCGGTCAGACACGAGATATTTATGAAAGCTCAGGAAACAAATTTGTTGAAGATATTTTTTCAGTTACAAGTTTAAAGTTTAGTTCATTTACTGTTAAGAATTTATTAATTTTCCGGGCAACTTGAAAAAGTTGTCTTTTAACCAGTTTGATGGCGAAAAACCCAATTAAAATTCAATGGATCTGTTTACGCCACAAATAAATTTTAGAAAATATATTTATGAATAGTTCTATTTACATGTGTTTCTTTATTCACAGTACCTACATTATGTATATTACCACCACTCAATTTGTCCCATAGGCTCCTTCGACACTGCCTATACTCACTGTCATTCCGTAGTATTTGAGCAAATCCTAATTAGTCCTAAAAGTAATTTTCGTATTTTCGCACGGAAGCGTAGAAGGGCCACCTTTTTTTCATCTTTTTTTGTTCAAAAGAATTTAGAGTTTGAACTCGAAATTTCGAGCCATCTTGGAGCTGTGACCATAGTGAATTTAGGGAGATGTCACAACTTCATCGTTTTCTACTCTTCAAGCCCTTTCATTTGGTACCCATATCAAAGTCTATATAAGTACTATCTAGACTTTCCCATATTAAGGGGGTTGAAAAGAAATGTACCTACTCTGCCATCTTGGAGCCGTGGCTATATTGAATTTAGTGTGATGTCAGTGTCACTAACTTTGTCGTTTTCTACTCTTCAAGCTCTGTCATTTGATATCCATATTAAGTGGGTTGAAAAAAAAAGTAATCCGCCATCTTGGAGCGGCGGTCATATTGAATTTAGTGTTATGTCACTAACTTTATCGTTTCTACTCTTCAAGCCCTTTCATTTGATGCTTATATTAAGGGGGTTGAAAAGAAATGTAATCCGCCATCTTGGGGCTGTGGCCAGTGTGATGTCAGTATCACTAACTTTATAGCTTTCTGTTGTTCAAGCCCTTTCATTTGATAGCCATATTAAGGGTGTTGAAAAGAAAAAAATGTAATCTCTACTCTTCAAGCCCTTTCATTTAATACCCATTTTAAGGGGGTTGAAAAGAAAATGTAATCCGCCATCTTGGATCGGCTGTTTTTCTATTAGTTGTAAATGATGTTTTATTTATATTGATTAAAAACTTGTATCGTAATGAAATCTGTGTCATAATGTGTCTTCCTTCGTTTTGCATAACATTTCGATGCAAAAATCAAAATTTCGAGTTCGAATTCGAAATTTCGAAATTTTTCTGAAAAAAAAAGAAAAAAGGTGGCCCTTCTACTCTTCCGTATTTTCGGGTTTAATTAGTTAACTTCAACATTCCAAGCTTTTCAATTTTTTACCGTATTTTTACTATTCGTCCGAGACTCCGTATAATAATAATAATAATAATTCTCACCCTCACAATACTCCAAACTAGGAGTACCCCAGAAGCAACTACATGCTTGTGCGGGGGAGGGGGGCAATTACTATTATTTTGTCTTCGTTGCCATTTGCGGCTAGGGCCGACTTTTTTCCCGATAGAAATAGGATAGCATTCGCTCAAGTACTACGGAAAACCCTAGAAAACCGTAGTAATCCCAGTGAGTGTAAGTTTATAATATTACATTTTTAATGCAAAAAATCGGACAAACCTTCACCGGCAAGGGCCCTTCACTAACCCGATGTTTTTCTAGATTAAAAATAAAAATGCGGGTGGGTTACAAAAGATAGGCTCGGCGGCCGAACCTGATGGCCCGATGGCGTCTAGATGTTTTATCTCGGCACATAAATTTTTTGCTCCTCTCCATCCGCAGAGGCCTTCGGCTTCGGCACAAGGCGTGCGGGAATAATGGCGCCGGACGACGAGCGCCGGGGCCAGTTGGCATTGAGGAACAAAAGGCGATTACGGCAGGTTTTCAGCGACGCGCACGCACAACAAAGCAGAAAAAATAAAAACTAACGATACGTAGCATTAAAAAATATGCAAGGTATTTATAGATCGGGTTTCAGTTTGTTTAGTCAGACGTAATGAAACAAAGGAAATTAAAAAAATGAAACCAAATATTTGGGCTACATGTCAAAAATCTAAAAAAATGAAATGGCAAGCCCAAAACACACAATAAAGAATCCCAATAAATAGGGAAACAAGTTGCAATAGCTCGCATATCCCAATCAATATTTTTAAGAAGAAAATAAACGCGGAATCTAAAAGTTAACTGGTATTAAACAATACTCTTATTATTTTTGCTGAAATTCACCGTAAGTTGTAGTCAAACCATTTATTAATTCGTTTAAAATAATTTTTTCTTTTTTTGTCAGGTTTGACCACGTTTCTGTGTATAGAATTGCGGTGTCATCACCAAAACTAATAAATTTTCCAGTTGTGTTCGAGATAAGCAAGCTATTTAAATACAAATTAAACAAAGCGGCCCCAACACTGTTCCCTGGGGTACTCCGTATCTTGTCGATCTAGGCAAGCTCACGGTGTTATTTATTCTCACATATTTTTGTCTGTTTGCCAGAAAGCTCTTGAGTAAATCCAACACATTTTCACGAATAGCATAGGTACTTCTTTAATTTGTCCAGTAGCTTTTGGTGAGACGGAGTATCAAACGCTTTTGCTACGTCCGCAAATATACAGAGACGCGGTTTCTTATCGTTCAGTGCTTCGTAAACGAAGCGGCGAGTGCTGTAATTGCACGAGTAGGTATGTAATAAGCTTACAACTCGAGTTTCGTACTATATTTTTTCTTCAACGAAAGAAAAACTATTATAATAGATAAACTATACTTCTGATTATCTGACAGGCAACAATTAGTACGTTGGTTGGTTGCTATGGTGGCGCGGATGCCGCGCTAACAAGGCACCCGTGATAGTTGTGTTTTAATTAAGATGTATGTAATTTTTTATATTACGTGTCAGTCATTACGTATCAGTCATTACGTGTCAGTGTTCGTAACAATGGACTTACTTATAACCTAAACCGTTACTTAATAGGTATGTTACTAGTATAGGAGTAGAAAAAAATTTAAAATGTAGTGCTTATGCGAAAATCTAGTTCTCCTTGAAAATGCAGTGATTTAAAAATTTTGTGGAAGATCTGGGATTACTATGTGTGACATAAAGATTATTTTTCTACTCCTATGCTAGTAACATACCTATTAAGTGACAGTTTAGGCTATAAGTAAGTCCATTGTTACGAACACTGACACGTAATGACTGACACGTAATAAAAAAATTACGTATCTTTTCTTAATTAAAACGCAATTATCACGGGTGCCTTGTTAGCGCGGCATCCGCGTCACCATAGCAACTAACCAACATACTAACTGTTGCCTGTCAGATAATCAGAAGTATAGTTTATCTATTATAATAGTTTTTCTTTCGTCAAAGAAAAGTTATAATACAAAACTCGAATTGTAAGCTTATTACATAGTCGTGGAATTACAGCACTCGCCGCTGCGCGGCTCGTGCGCAACTTTTCCACTCGTACGTTATAAGCTGTTTACAACTTTCGCTATGTAATATACTATTAGAAAGTGGTTGAAGTAATTTAAATGGTAAATACTTTAGGTAGTTTATTTGCTTTATGTACAATACCATGTAGTTAGTAGAAGAGATTTTGTTCCATCGTCTAATTGTAACTTTCGAAAATTGGTTACGCTGTTTCTGTGTGGATTTTTCTTGGCTTTGTGGTAATTGTTTTCTAGAAAATTGCGACTTAGTGATGCGTTTAGGTGCTTTCTAGCATGGATGAGGCATAGTGCTAGAAGTCTTTTTGTGAACTTACGTTGTGCGATTGTAGTCGAAGTTCTGTGGAGTGCCCGGTGCTTTGCATTTACTCATTTTGTTTGTAGGTGGTGTCAGCGTTTCTAATTTCCTAATTTCCTTCGTGGTTTGTTACTTTCTTCTGGGACCTGGCAAAATGGAATACCATTAGTTATCAGTAGAATAATACATAACAGGAGACAATAAGTTATGTTTTAATTAAAACTTGCATTTATTTTTGAAATACTTGTTCGCGGATTATCGATTATATTCACCGATATTGCTGGTGTTCCGTACCTTCCATGGTTGTAAGCCACCTGTTGCACAGTGCCAAAAGTTCCAGGCGCGGCTTCTCTATAAGGTCATTTGGTCAATGACCCAGCTAATTTATTACAACAAATTTTGAACGTTGAATAATAAACTATTTTTAAAAATATAATTACAATTTCACGCAAAAACTCCCCAATTACTACTAATGGAGCCAAGATTACTAATGTCTAATTCATTCCTATCCGCTGCCCGCCTGGCCATATTTTAAATTGACCTTACGGGTTGTTATGGCAATCCACAAGGATAAATGCATTGCAAGTGAGAAAGAGACACCAGCATACGCCTCCGCTCTGAAGCTGAAAAGAGATAAGAAGAGTCGCTGTCGTCGACGGCCGACCACTCATAACGCATGCATTTAGTTTAGTAGACCGTCGCGCCGCGTAAGTCGCGTCAGCCATAGTTTCGTGAAAATAAACCCAAACAAACGGTTCGGGCCGTTCGACACCTGCTTTGTCGGTTCGGTTCAAGTTATTTATTTCGTCTTGTGTTTCGGGGTACGGATTTTCGAAATTTTCTTTTCTTGACGATTTATTCAGATATTATTCCGTTTGTAGACTGTGCAATCGTGTAGTGTTTATAGTTATCAAAATTTTGCCAATGGCTTCCGCCTCTGTAGTGACTGTGCAAGAACAAGAAATACTAAAATAAGCGACACATTGACTTATACAAAACGTTAAGAAATAAAAAGAACCTCTTCTAGATCGAAAACAAACCACAAAAGACAGAAGGAAAGAAATTAACAGGTATTTTACAACATTTCTGACTGGTTTTCTGGATGCAATGTAAAACGCGTTTTTTATTGTTTTTCCTGTAGGTACTTTGTTTTGTACTGATGATTCGTTATGCACTAAAACTACCATTACTGACATAAAACATTTAACTACTTATATGAATAAAGCTCGCAATAATGCTATGAATTTCGGTAGCCTTGGACGCGTTGATACAAGAACTCAATTAAATAGTGCTTATTGTAAATCTATAAAGGAATATAATGATAAAGTAAGGCAAAATATGTATATTTTTAGCAAAATTATTTAGTGTGTAAAATTCTGCGGTGCAACTCCAAACACCAATGATTTCTTGTAACTAAGTACATAAAAGGTGAATGAATTATCCTCGGAATTATCTCAATATTAGGTAGGTATTATTTTTCAGAATAATTATCTAATGGATATCTCAATGGATATATAAGGAATATATAATTGCTCAATTTAAAAGTCAAAAACATAAAAAAAAAACACATAAAAGTTAGTTTGTTATCACTTTAGATATCACTCCGAAAAAATTTTCGAGTGTGGGCCAGCGCCTGCGGCACTATCCACTATATTTTGACCCACCTTACAATAACTCACGAGCCGCGCCTGAAAAGTACATTATTTAGCTTGGCGCAGTGCCATCTAGTAGTTGAAGAAAAAATGCAAGCGTGGTTGAGTGGTCGTAGGTGCCATTAGTTGATTTTGGCGAAAAGTTCTTCTGAGTTTGTAGTTACAGGGGAATCCTTCGTTTGTTTGCGTAAATCTAATTCAAGTAATAATATTTTTTATGGCTCTGGATCTTGGTGGATTTCATTTTTTTTTGTCGCCGCCAGACTTTTAATTGAATTCGAATTCTGGTATTGCGCTAAAAAATAGCACGGCAAAATTTTGGGAAGTTTTCCCGACGTCGGTGTATCTAGTTGTTTTCGAGTCTAGCTTGGCTTGTCTTGTGTACTTCAAGGAATAGTTTGACTGCTGGTCGTGAATTTGGAGACAGATAACCTAGTGTTGATTTAGTTAGGTCGATGGTAACGGTTACGGTTTCCTAGCCGCTTTTGGGGGATTAAGATATGTTAATTAATTGAATCTCGGAACCTACTAAGAAAGGAACCCCTTTCCATCCTGGGAGTTGTAATATCGCTTTTGAACCGAATTTGTTACTTGTAAAAAATTGAAATTGTGTTTTTTTTTATTTTAGAACAGTTCTTCAGAAAGTTCCAACGTTAGTTCAATGTTATTTTGAAGGAACCAGAAAAAACCTCTATCCGAGATAGGTTGGAATTTGTTCTTTGTTTTTTTTTGTTGGAACCGAATTTAGTCCAAAGTCGTTTATCTGGATCTGGTGAACTTATTTACTTGCAGTAGTTGACTTTGATAATTTATTTTCAAGGTTTTAGATATTGGATATTTTCTTGTTGTTGGATTGGATATTTTTGGCTGGAACCAATGTGTATTTGACTTTCGGCCTATAAGTTATCGCTGGAATAAATTAGATTTATTATTGTTGAATCTTATTTTTGGAGTTGGTCTGGAAGTTTTACCAACTATCAAGATTTACAAAGTTGTTCTATTTGGAGTGTACGTAAACCGCTCGAGTAAGGCAGTTAAAACTTCAGAATTTAGATGCAATTGAAGAAACTCCTGGAATAAGTATAGTTCAACGCACCAAAGAAAACGTTTCTAAAGAATGCGGGCAGCGTTGCGAGATTTCCTATACGAGTAGTCGTTATTTATTGGCGAATACAAGTTTTAGCATATTGAAGCAGAATTTCTGAAATCTTTAATAATTTTGTTTTTCATTTTTTTAACGCAGTGTGATAAAACACCTATTATATTTTTTCAACATCGTCGCGTCTACCATCGCCTTTGAAATACGGCAACAAAACACCTCTGCCAGCGAGCTGGACGAGAAAAGCAGTTACCCAACGCGTTTTGTGCCGGTTTCTATAGTACGTAAAGTTAACTGCGTATTTGGGCTACCACACAGCGGTCAGTTTTTCTGCCGCCGCGGCCGGCGCAGAGAACTCAGTGGCGTTTCGTATCTTCGGGAGTTAACGTGCGCAAAATAAGTAAACAGGAAAGAACGTTGCATTCTCAAGCACGAGCAATAATTGCCAATGTTATAAGGATCTGCATTCCTCCATAGCACAGAATAAATAGCTTTGCAACAGAAGCCTCCTTACGGACATGTGTCAGAAATAAGCGAGTCTCCATTTCAATTTACAGAAACACAGACAGTATTTTAAGGATAAATTTGGTTCTAATACTATCTCTTCGCTATGCAGATTAATGTACAATCAAATAAAATGCACATTATTCATGCATTCAGAAGATATTTCGCTAAAAAGCGAGTCTCCTTTTGACACATATCGCTAAGGATTTGTCTGTATTACTCGTTAGTCTGTGTCCATAGTCTAAGGCATCACCGTTAAGAATAATATTAATTATAAATTAAATAACAATTATATGAAAATTAAGTCAGTAAATTACACGAAATTGAGATACGCCCCTGAACTGTGACTAATTCTATAATATTTACGAGTTCTTCCCCCTTATGTCGCACACTTTCTGCCTTAAGGAGGACTATACAAGAAGATTGGCCGCAACATTCGACATTTCGCACATGATTATTTTTCGCACTTCAAGGCTCCGCCCCACCGAGCATAAATAGTACGAGAGTGGCTAGATGATAATTTTCATGACCAATGGATCGGACAAGGAGGTTCTGTTGCCTGTCCACTGAGGTCACCGGGCACCCATGTGATTTTTTCTTCAGGGGTCACGTGAAACAGATTGTTTATTCGACTCCTGTAAATACATTATAAGAGGTAAGAGCTCGTGTAGAAGCCGCTGAGAATGAAATAAAAAAAATGCGTGCGCAGGGTGGCTTAACAAAACAGAAAAATATTTTTAGATTTTTTTACGATCTTTAAAAAAAGGATAAAAACCCCTATTTTCCCTGTAAATCTCCGCCTCTAATTAAGTCATCCAATATGGCTTTGGAACGTACTGTCAGGTTGAAGTTATTTCCGCGGTGTTGCCGTTGTTTTCGGAAGGATGAAAATACCTTTTTACTCAAACAAATCTCTGTATGCACTCACCCACCATTCATCAACAACTTTGGTGCAGTTGATTTCCTCGCTTGGATGTTCACTAATCGTGCCGCTCCCTCGTACACAACACTTCGAGGCTTTTGGCTTGGCGCCGAGTACCGGTCGCCTGGGCCCGGTCGGTCCGCCGCGCGCCGTGGCAACACCTCTTGATTTCCTGTATCCGGGGCACAAAGCGTCTCCAAATTCTCCACAATTTTCCTTCTCCTGCCTCGGGCGATGCTCGAGGTTTCTCATTACACTCCAGCTTCCCTTTTCTCCGCCTTTTTAGTCCCAAAAACCACGAGACCCGCGAAAGCGGGCTGCTGCTCGTGTGCCGTTTACTCCATTACTACTGTACTCCCCTCTTGGCTCTCCCGCGCAAGTCAGGACGCGATGTTGACCAACGCGCAAACTGAAGTATTCCCTTATCCCCCTAAACTAAATCAAATAGGTTTCCCAGTGCGTTCACCTAAATTTCAACATCAGCACTACCCATACAAATTATTGGAATATTGTCGCTATGACATTTTTAATTTAATTTAGTTAACCGAGCGAATTTGTGCATCGAGGTGAACGGCGGCCTCTTTGAACAGTTACTGTAGTGCTTTGCATGTGCAATGTGTGCTAGTGCAGTTGTGTTTTTTGGTTGCCCTTCTGAGTTTTTCTGGCGAAGGGGATCCTCCTCCGTGGTCGTCGGGCTGAGTACCTCGCTTCAAACAAAAGGAATGGCGGAGGGAAACAAGACGTCCCCAACAGATTTAGAAAATGTGATGAATGTTGTGTTGTGTAGTGTTGTGTAACTTTTAATGTAACAAAGCAAGAAAACAGAAAATGGTGCAATATTCAATCCTGGAAATGTCAGTAAGGTAGGAGTTTCATAGGCATTCTACATGTTCGTTAGAAAGTAATCGTTTTTAAAAGGAAATCGTAATTTCGTGGTGAATCCTCGGATAAATCGATAGACGTGGCAACGCCGCGCTATTTCACTACCTGTAACTCCCATTGACATAGGCGAAATTTTAAGACACGTCTCGCGGGCCTCCATAGGCGGCGTTTTTTGAGGGGTTTAAAACAATTTGAAAAAAAAAAATTTAAACTTAAGACAAATAAGAAAATTGATTTTCGCAAGTATAATTTTTCTTTATCTGCCATAAATTTTTTTGTACTAAGTGATAGTTAACCCGGTATTATGCAGAGAAAAGTTGAAGCTGTTATTAGGAATGAAGGACGGAGGACTACATTTCGAACAACTTCTATATATGAAAAAGTTACGTCGTAAAGAAACTAGGAGCTGTGTATGAAAGTATTATTGTGAAAAGTGAAAACAATTTACTGAAGTGGTAAACGTGATTATGACTAAGTTATGTGAGTTCTTCTGTGCTAGGTGAGTCTTGATATTATTTTTCTTTATGCGGGATGATAGGACTACAGGTGAACATCCGCTTAAACAAAGTAACGCACCGCAACTATACCTCATGAGTGGTGTGGAAATTTGCAAATTTGTACAGATATTTTGTATTTTAAAACAATTTTTTACGGGATATTCTTTGGCTTCAATGAAACCTCCTTTTAAAAAGACTTTTGTTTTATTTTGTACTGTTTAGTTTAGTATTTGCCTCCGATGTCACGAGAGTGGTAAAGAAATTATAGTCCGCCATCTTGGAGCATCCGCCATATCGGATTTAGTATTTAGTCACTCACCTAATCGTTTTTTACTCGTCAAACTTTTTTTTAATTTAGGAACCTACAATCAAACGACCGGTTTCATGTGGGTATTTGGAGATACCTACAAAATAAAAAATCATTTTCTAGGTATACAACGCAGAATATTTGAGTATTATGAGTTGCCTACTCTTATTACAACTGCCATGTTATGTGACAACAACTTGACTTTTCACACCAGTATGTGGCGGTATTTCGTTTTGCCAGTCTGGTACTGGCAACATTGCCGCTATCCCGTCGCACACTCTGTGGACGATGTCTAGCATCTAGTAACTAAATTACAATTTTCACATTGTCGATATTCGGGAAATGTAAGTATAGTTCTATTCAATGCGCGTCCGGGAGGTGTTCTCTCTGCTGCAACCGATGTCTCTGTAGTATTTCGAAATGCAACATTCGTTTTAGGACAAAATATGTTGTTTGTAGTAGGAAAAAAGTACGTTATTTTGAAGGCAGCGGCTGTTTTTACGAGCACCAACTCTTAATAAAAGTCATCCATCAGCGTTTGAACAAATCGAACAAATCGCACTATTATAATAATATTTTTTCTATTTATTTACCGAAGCCTAACTATTCAAATAAGAAAATACTCAGATACTAGTGTACGTTTGTTTCGAAACCGTTGCACATTGTAATCCTGTGGCTTGTTTTAAATTAAACCATGAATTAAATGTCTGTCTAAACTATCTGTTAGTTTTCTATTAGCAGAATTTTAAGAATAAAACCCGCGATTGTTTTATTTCCTTTAATACTGATCAGAACTTCATTGCTCCAAGGTGTCCCAAAAGATGGCTAATTAGGATAAAACATTGGAGCCTGAAAACCAGTTGTAAAGTAAGTAGGTAGATAGATAGGTACTCCGAAAAAAACTAGACAAACAATTTACATAATTCAAAAGTTCTCGTTATGATAAAAAATCGAACGAAAAATTGTTCTGTTTACTAGTATTATTTAAACGTCCGCTGCTTAGCTACTTACTTACTACAAAAAAGTCGATACATAAAAACAGGAATTTTCATTCTCAACTGACAACGTCGCAGAGCTGCCTCTCCTAATTTAACTTTTTCTCCTACATCGCTTATGGAGAGGGAAGACCGGCTCGCCAAACCTGCGTCTAGCGTTCGGGGCAGGACCATCGGTGTTACATTTGATTGACAAATTTTCTATACGGCTTTATGGGGTGCCCGATTATGTGGTTAAAATTTCGGTACTTATCAAAGATACACCCGTAAAGCCAAGACTGCAGGGCCTGTCCCTACCCAGGAGCGCAAGGAGTGCAGTGAACGCCGGTGGCGTTTCGCCAGTGGCGGCAGATACCAGAAAATATTATTAAAATAAAAATTTCCGACATAAAGGCGAGAAAGTTATTTTTTTTTTTAATTTTTATTTTGTTTCGAATTTTGTTTTTATTTATTTTAGATTTTTACGCGGTTTTTAGAGATGTACGTTTTACAATGTTTTAACATAATAATAATAATAATAATGTCTTTATTTTTACATTGTGTCAATTTTGTACAGTTTTTATATTATATATCTTTATATCTAACTAAGTTAGAGACCTTAATGTAAAAAAAGGCGGAGTTCAGTGATAGTCAACCAATGTTGTCTATCCTGCTCTACTCAACCGCAATACATGATTTCAAGAAATAAATTTTTGGCGTAACATACTAAAAATAATGTACCTAATATATTGTTTTAGTTTAGTATATAGGTAATTAATTGTTTTATCAACAATCCAAAGGAAAGAAAAGACTTAAAAAAGGAAAAAAAAATCCTATAGATTGTTTTGCCTGTTAAGGTAGTATTTGGAAATATCATGAGAAAATTTTGTAGGAGACATTGATTTTAAGTTTTCTGGAAGAGAATTATATAGGCTTACTATGTTGTAAGTGAATCTTCTCTCGAAAAACGTGGTTTTATGGACAGCTGGTGTCAGCAAACCCTTATAACGAACATTTAGATTATGCACGTGAGAACGAAAGACAATTTTATTATATAAGTAAGGCGGTGTTTTATAGTTAATAATTCTATGGTAAAAACAGGCTGAGTGAACCCATCGCCTACCTTCCATATTCAACCATTTTGTTTCCAACAACTTATGAGAGATCCTCTCAAACTTTCGTATTCCATATATTAAACGGAGGCAAGAATTTTGCACTTTTTGAATTCTATATTGTTGTTACATTAAGTTGGGTGCGAAGTCCCGCTTTACAGCCAGTGCATATACCGCTTGATGCACAGGAAAAAATTTTTCTAACGCGTTTTTCGGGAGATCTGAAGGTACGGCGAAATGGCCGGAAAATGGGTCAACATATTTTCCAGGTAAATATTTCTCGTTTTCGAGTTATTAAGGATTGTTGGCGAAAAAACGACCAACACAGGTAGGACGCATCTTTTTTACGTGAGTGGCCGGCATTTCCCGTCACCTAAAAGCCAAAGTCCGTAAACTGTCAGAAATTGCCCTTTTTCGAAGAGCTACAGCTAAGTTATTTCGGCTCGGGTCTCTGGGGTCGGAATTTTTAAAGCTTTCCTCAAGTCTTCTGGTGAGGTGCAGATGTTTCCGGTGCCCCCGAAAAATTAAAAAATGAGAAAAAACACGCAAATTATAAGAGCGGTTCCGCAGGATTTCCCGTCAATTTCGCTAATTCTACAGCCGTCCCGTTTCTCGAAACATGGAAATCGGGAGTCGGGAAACTTGGTTAAATATCGGAATTTCGAGGTTTCTTTTAGTACCTACTGGAGAAAAGTAGAAGACCCAATTAAGGAATTTACCATCTTCTTCGATTTTTTGAACGGCACTTTTCGAATTTGTCAAAAGACTTTTGCGAAAAAGTAGTAAATGTTCGTGGGACGGGTTGTACATACCTATTAAAAAATTAAAAATTATCCACAACTTTTTTAAATAACAATGATCGGGCCCATATTATCTGAGGCAACCAACTCGCTTCAAGTAAAGAAATATATATTTCTCTGCATTTTACATAACATCTTATTCTATAAGCTTATGAGAGTTGAAGTCATGCGACCGGCTCTTGGACTACAAGTGCCATGCACAAATACGAGGCAAAATGTGCGTCGCGTGCCGTAATTTTTGCTTTAGAGGTTACGTATATTGTTGTTTGTTGCGGAGACAATCGCCGCAGTTGTATAATTGTGTAAAAATATTTTCAGAAAAATATTTGCTCCTGCGATATGTACAAGGCGACCTGATTGTCGAAAACAATCGGTTCCTCGCGAGGGGGAAATCACTGGCAAAATTTGTACACTAAAATGCCAAAAAATGCAAAAAAAAACAAAAATTCCAGATTTAGCTAAAGAATACCATAAAATTCCGAAAAATACCAAAAAATTCGGGGAAATCACTGGCAAAATTTGTACACTAAAATGCCAAAAAATTCCAAGAAAATGCCAAAAAATTCCAGAAAATACCAAAAAATACCAAAAAATGCCAAAAATTCCAGGCGCGTGTACACTAAAATTCCTCAGTGATTTCCCCCTCGGTTCCTCGTCACCATTTTATGAAGGTGAGAATCGAATTTAAAAACACAAAACAATGAAAGAGCCTTTCATATACATTTAAGATTATAGATATCATCCCACATTCACCTAGCGGTGTTCAGAAATAATGTATAAAAATATGGTGTAATTTGTTGACATCTCTCACTCTCACTTTTCTCTCTACCAAAACCAAAACGGTCACTCCATTTATGAACGTACTCCAAATGTGTTGCAGGCTATACCATTGAGAGTAAAATAAGACCTATATATTTTCACAAGTTTTACCTCCTAGTGGATATCGTTATCTAATATTTTTTTCCTTTTCCCCTGGTAGTCTATACCTATTTATTTTAATAAAAAATCCTGGGTTTTCTACCAATGTGTGTTCAAATCAATATTTTGTGTACAGCATAGACCAACATTTCTCTATGGTGTACAACGCATTTCAGCATTTTATGCCATCTTCAGGTACAATAAATTTGTTTCCGTCTAAAAAACAATAAAAAATTTTGTTTATGCAATAAACATATAATTTCACTTAAAAAATTAAAAAACAAAACATTAAAATAGAGTTACAAAGTATGTAGAATTAAAAATTACCTACTTACATTTTAGGAGCAACAATTTTTGGGAAATTGTGGTTGAAAAAACGGATCTATCTAGTCAATCTAAAAAAATAAATAACTTATTAAAGCTAAATAATTAAATGGTTAATCAATCGAGATATGGTGGAAGAAGAATAGAAGTTTCGTACTATCGGTGTGCCACCTTAGCCTATATATGTTAGCAAGTGGCCTGTTAGATGTTTGCACGTTTGCTGCACGTTTAAATTTTTTTTCTTCAAATCGGCATTAAAATGTCCCAAAATCGTCATTAAAAGCTCAGAAATCGTACAATAATGTAGCCCATTATTGTACGATTTTTTCAATAAGTAGGCCTTGGCGAGATGTAAACATCAAACGTCAGACGCGGAGAAATCGCCCGTCAAAAGTGACCAAATATTCAAAACCCGGCCGATAACTTTTCGTACCCATTGCGAAATTGTTTCCTATAGAAGCGCAATCCTTCAGTATACATATTTTAGTAAATTTGAAAATCAATAGATTTGTTGTGTAAGCTGCACAAGAAGCAGCAGTTTGGTTTTTCTATCAGAAGGTGCCGTACATCATTATACTTGTCGTAGGTAGAGCGATCGGTAAAGTCAAGCAACGCCGCGCGTAGTCGGTTCGTGGACGGGTGATCCCTTATTTTTATTTTCTTGCCTAATAAAACATTTTTTTTCCGATTTCAAAAAAAATATAATATGTACCTCGGCATTGAAGTTCTTTTTATGACTCATGTGGTTTATTTGCCTCGGCCAGAGGCCTCAGCAACTAAACTCCACATGAGTCATAAAAAGTTGAACTTCAGTGCCTTGGTACATAAATAACTATTATCAATACAAAAAATAAACAGATAAGCTACAGGTTTTCTTATAGTCAAATTCGGAGAAGCATGGTGACAATAGTAAATTTAAAACAATTCTTTTTTATAAAATTCAAACTTAAATATTTAAACACCTGAACATTTAAAATTTTTAAAATTAAAAAAAAATGGTGTTGTCGATCGTGTCGACAATTGTCGATTGCAAATTGCGTTAAAATAAAGAAAAATTCGTTGGCCCTTCTACGCCTTCGTACCTTCTATATATGGCATAGAAATATTTGAATATAAGTTTTAATACAGGTTGTATGTAATCAGTATTGTGTTTTGTTTCATGCTCCCTGTAGAATTTACATGTATACAGTGTGGACCGTTTGGAATGGAAATGTGCCATGGAAATTTGAAGTTAAAAAATTAACTTTGCTAACCGTAAAAATTGATTAAAATGTGATTTTTGGACCTTCAATTTATTTTTTCGGAAATTTTTTATTTTTCGATTTTGATAAAACTTTGTATTTGGGATTTTTGGTTCATTCTAAACAACTTTTTTTAGTAAATTTTTTTGATAAAAAAATGCCTAATATAATTTCTTGAATTTTGGGGGTATAAAAAATGTCGTAGTTAGCCAGGTGTTTGGTTTTCAAAATAATTGGAAGGTGTGTCGAATGGTATTTTCAGAGACCTACCCAACAAAAAAAAAGTTTTTTAAAATCGGAGCAAAATAAACAATTTTACAGAGGTGTCTCCATTCCACGCCACACTGTATATTATCGAAATAATGAAAAAACTGAACACAAAATTCAGAAAAAAAGCAAGCTACGTAAATGGAGTGTGAAGAGTAAGTAATAAGTATGCTTTTCTAAAATATATTATGTTTAACTTTTAACTTAAAATGTTCGAGCACTTAAGTTTTCTTTGTTATATTGTGAAACTGCGCCGTTCACTTTGATAACACCTACATTTCTGATAGCGATCCTTTGAACGCATATTTATATGATGATATTATAACTACTTCCAGATAAGGTAGGCGATTTGTGGAGGAAAAGACAGTTTTATACAACGACATGGCGAATTCGCCCCCTGGCGGCAAACGAAGGAACTTGAAAATATTTTCATTGAAATTATTTGGGTCACTTTTATAAACAATTTTTTTACCGCATCTTTCTAGCTTGCATAGTTCCCGAGAAACAGCCGAGGGCGGTCCTTAACTGATCACGCTGTATAATAGTATATTAATATAATCTAACATAAAAAAATTATACTCGTTAGTAAATAGAAAACAGTATTTCCTTTGAAGAAACGTATAATATCAAATATGTGGGAATTCTATAATATACAGGGTGTTTCAGACCCAAATACAATAATTTTAACCACATACTCAGAAAGGTGTCTAAATACGGAAAATCGAAAAAAAAATGTCGGAAATCTTTTAGAAGTAATTAAATAATTTCATATTTCCCCTAACGAGCCGCTTAGTTTTATTATCGTGTAGACGCTTACCCAAGGCGCGAGAGAGAGGCAAATTGGTTTCAGGTCTTCCTTACCACGTTGCCAGATCGCGGCGACAGGCAACGAAACTACTCAATATTTTTTTATCTTCTCAAGGTATCTACTGATTTATCTAAATGTGCCCACCTTTTTCTATCCTTTAGGATAATAATCGCTGATAGCAAATGAAAGGTGGTTTAATTTAAAAACTATCCTCTTCTGGTAAGTTGAATGGTAACACCTCGGTAAGACGCGCACTGACATTCGCACTTGCCATATTATCACAAAACTGCCTTTTTATAAGTGTTTATTTATGCGCCGCTAGCGTCGTCCCCGGCGCGCGTTTTTCGCTCCCGCGGTCGGTACGCGAGCTTCCTGGTCGCGTTCACAACGTTCCATACAGTCCAAAAGATAATCGAGTTGAGTAAGTTAAATTTAACCTCTCGTAACCGGCGTCCGCCGTACTCTCGTTCGCGTCCGCGCCTTTTTCGAACCGTTCCGTCCGGCATTTCGCGACTCGACGTCCGTAATCACTCAACCACGTTTGACCCACTACTGCTTCCACACCTACCGTCTCGCCGGCCGTCTCCCCCCTCCCTACTCCCTGCACCGCCTCGAACCTTCGCGACTCTTTTGTTGCTATGCAGGTCCTTTTTTATTTTAGTTTTTTGCTGCGTTTCCGAGCCGAGGATCTGACGTCCCACAACACACGGCGCTTAGTTCGGGGACTGCGAGCTAAAACCGGCAACATTGCACGTCGCCCAACAATGCAGCTTCTGGCCCGTCCACTTCGCGGTCGTTTCCTCGCCAGTGGCGTCGTTATTGTATGTAGAAAATAGCTTCCTTAAAAAAAATTCTGGCTTTATTATTGACTTTTAATTTTTTTAAATTGCGGATTCGTATTAAGCTCAATTTTTTCCACATGTGGTTAAAATTATTGTATTTAGGTCTGAAACACCCTGTATACCACATACAACAAAAGATAATATATTTTTTCCACTACTAACCCTAAAAAGCATGTATTATTGACCCATAATTAACCCGAGAAGTTGATTTTCTCTCCCCAGGTCAATAATAATTTATTATTGACCTAGGTCAATAATGAATTGACGTCACGGGTCACTAGTATCAGGCTCTTCTATGTACGGCACAATTTCGTATTATTATACAACCCTGCTTACTTATTTCACTGATTTTTTTCAATTTGTATTAAATGCTGAACACACGCCAATGTAGATATTTTTACTTGTGGACTCTGCCCACAAAACAGAAATCTAACCTTCCCTTCCCCCACCTCCATTTAACCGTTCTAACCTAAAATTAGTAACAACAGCTGATGAACAACGTTTATTTAAGTATTTGGGAAAACAAAAATTACAAATTACAACTAAAACTAATTATTATTAATGTAATAATTGACTGTGCAATTGTAACTAGTCATATTAATTAAACCTGTTGCAGTGCTTGTATTTGTAACCGGAATATTAATGTGTTGATTGTTTAAGTGAATATTATCTGATATTTTTTGTGTAACACTTGCGGGATTTCTCGATTCTATATTAGCAAAGGAACTAGAACTACCAATATCAAATAACTGTTCATCACGAGGTTCATTATGACTATCATTTGGATGGATAGTGTTATCGCTCTGCGCAACTACAGGTACTGATGTAGCACTGTAAACTGGCCCTTGAACCATTTTAGCTTTTCTTTTTTTAGATTCTTCAATATACCCTTCGGCAACAGTCGAAGATTTCCAACCTCCGTGCTGTTTTACAGTTATAAGATCGCCACCATTTTCCGCTAAAATAAGCGTGGTAAATCTGGGGTAGGCCGTTTTTGAATATACTTTTTAACAACTTCGACCCAAACTGGCTTCATGATAATAAACTTTCGTGCTGTTCGATTTTTACTAGTAGAAATATCAATAACGATCATATCGTCTCGAACATCCAAAGTCTTTTCGAAGCATATTACAAAGTTCGTCTGTTCTACATGCACCAGCAACTGCGATAACAAGTACAACCTAGTAAGTAATAAAGTAATTATTGTTTATTGTAAATATGTAAATATATGTAAAGTAGAACGAGGCATGTTTAGGTAGGTACCTTTGCTGTTAAAAACACTTCGTCTGGTGCGTCTCTCAAAAATCGTGCAATTTCATCTTCTTTAAAAATAAGTGATTTGTTCGTTACATAATTAGTATTTTGCCTTTTCAAAAATGCTACCAGTTTAAAATACTTCGAAATGTCAATATTTTCCTTCAATGAAATCGTGGATTTTAACATAGAAAACGTTGCCCACAAGCTTGATGATTTCTTGTTTTCAGCTTGCGTTCGAAAATATACCAATAATATATTTTCAGAAATTGTTTCAATATTCTTCATTTTGCACCAGTCTTTAAACATTGTATAAGTTTTTAAGTAAACACTTTTCGACTTCTGTGGAAGCAACTGATCATTCATCTTTTGTGCCTCTTCTCTAATTTCCGGAGGAATGCAGAATATGTTTGGCGAGGATGAGCCATCATGATAATTATTATCACACTTTTTCACAAAAATAGTATAAACTCACAGTTGATTTAGTCAAGAATAAATAATAATAATAATAATTAATGGCTAAATTTGACAGATAACAGTAAAGAAACTTCATTTGATGAAACAAAAATCAAGGCTAACTTGATTTGTGATTAAATAATATGAAGGAAAAAACAAAGGTAAGTTTACTATTAAAAATGCTTTACAATTTTTTACAATAATATTTTTATGGCGTGTTAGTAGTGGAAAAATATTTTTATGGAGTGTTAGTAGTGGAAAAAATTGTATATTAACCACGGTTTAGACAGCTATTATTGCCCTCACGTCTTAAATCCCTCGGCGTTGCATCGGGATTTAATATTGACGTTCGGGTCAATAATAGCCTCTGTCTAAACCTTGGTTAATAATATACTATTATGTAAAAGGGTAGGTAGTACAGCAAAATTATTGTTACTACTATTATGCCAGGTAGTCGTCCTATAGTGTAGAGTATTACACTAGCTAATAACTAAAGAGTATTACACTAGCTAATAACTAAAAAAACAACGGTTCCTAGCCAATGAGGTGGACAAGGAGCGAAGGGAACTGCATATCGAGGTAGAGTTGTCTATGATACAATATGTGTTTATGTTTATTGTAATGTAGCAATGTAGGTACATTATTATCTACAAGTTATTGCTAAAAGTGCAAAAATTTTCAGGTATCTCTGAACGCTTTTAAACCGCATGTCAACTAGTTTTATGAAAAATGTGCACTGCCAAACGACGATTTTATAATTGGCATGCAGGTTATTAGTGTATAACGTTATTAAGAGTTCTTTTAAATAACATTTTTTTATATAAAAATATTTGCACCTTCGAAAATGTTTATCACACGAAATGTTAGTTATTTATGTACCAAGGCATTGATGTTGAACTTTTTATGAATCATGTGGAATTTAGTTGCTGATTCATCTGGAACTTGAGCGCCGAGGTAGGTACATACATGGTACATATCTACTTTTTTAATCAAAAAAAAAGTTTTATCAGGTAAAATAATTAAAAAAGAAAATAGCTCATCCGCATCTTGAGATTTTAATGATTGGTTTCATGCTTTTTAATGCCGATTTAAAAATTTTTTTAGAATATTGGAAAATGGATTATTTTAAAAATTAATAATACAAGTAATAATCGAATAAAACTTCACTGACTGTATGCAGACAATAATGTAGTGTAGTGCTACAATTATTAAAAAAAAAGAGAAAAAGATTAAAAACTCAGATATTTCAGCGCATCTCCATATAGTCACTTTAAATTTGGTCCCCTCATAAATTGGAAAATAAAAAAAACATACATGAAGGTGAAACTATCACAAACTTCTGTTTCTTAGTAAATAAAAGCAAAACAGTTTTTAAAAGAAAAATTCAAAAAAAATTTCAAAAGACGCTTCTTTTGACCTCTTTGCCATTTTTAAAATGCAAATCTAGGGCGGGCTGTGATTTTTTTTTATAAACTCGATTTTCACGTACACCATTTAGCGATTTTTTTTATTTAAAATCTGATCACACAGCGTTAATCAAAACACCCTAAAATCCCCATTATGCAAAGTTTAAACACAAAATATACAGGCAGTTCCTTTCTGCAGGGTGTAAAATTTTAGGAAAAATAAGAATTTTAAAGGCATCTGCCAAGTCAAGTGTACCAAAACAGTCGAATTGTTAACAGGACCACTCAAAGTGTTGGTGTGCAAAGGTCCAATACAAAATATACAGGGTGTTATTATCTATGCCATCTGAAAGTACTGAATTTTTGGAACTTTATACGGGTCAAAAATCCAGTAGGTATATCAAAACTGCCCCAGACACTACAAAACAAAAAAATACAGAAGCCTGCCAGTCAGTAATAAGTCGATATCAGTTAAGGTTGCTGGTGTGCCACAACAGGAAAAGCACAGAAAATGTATCGTCTTAGATATAGTGACTGAGAAAGTTCTAATAATTTAAATTGTTTTTATTTGTTAGTTGGCATTTTGTTCAGAAATAAATTAGTTTTGCCTTTATTAATATTTTTTCAAAAATTTCAGCAATTCGAGATGGCCCAGAGAAAAATACCCTGTATATATTTGTATTAAATCTTTGCATACCAACATTTTGAGTGGTCCTGTTGACCATACAATTTTGAAGGGATTTCATATCACACTTGACTCGCCAGATGCCTTTAAAATTCCTATATTGCTCAACTTTGACTCCATGCAGAATAGAACTCCCTGCATATTTATTGTTCAAATTTGGTATGTGGGGGTTTTGTGGTGAAATGATTAACCCTGTGGTCTCAGGTTTTAAATAAAAAAATCGCTAAAAAGTTTTCGTGAAAATCAGGGGTATGAAAGAATCGTAGCCGGCCCTGAATTTGCATCCCCAAAGAAGCGGTTTTCGAAGGCTTTTCAAACATAAATAAGTTTAGGCGATTGACGCACAATGAGTTTGCCACCCTAACGTACAAAGAGTGCTTAATATACCTAGATGATATCATAGTCTTTAGTGTAGGAGACGTCGATGAACTATAATTAGTTCGCTTTTATTCATTGCTGCAGCTTCTATAGAAAGTAATGCTAAATTACTTATTCTGTCATGGGAACAACAATTATTTCTCAAACAATTTTTTATTGATTTTAATTTAGAGAACTACCGTTCTGAAGAAGGTTACAGTTACAGAAAGGGTCAAAAATATAATATCACAGAAAAGAACACGGAGTGCCGGTCGAGGCAGTGTCCAGAGAAGACTTTGGTCGAGGATTCGGGAGGCCCGGCTCCGCCGGGCCCCCTTGACTACAAGCCCCCCCCCCCCCGGGGGGGGGGGGGGGGGCGCAACCGCGGGGTTTCGCGGTATGGTAGCTACGCCACTGTGCGTAGGTAAATATAAATAAATCCAAGGCCGATGATATACAGGGTTTTCAAACTTAAGCCGGCACTATTGCTAACTTCATTATTAAATAGGCAAACTAGTAGTAAATTTTCCGTTGATTACGATGGTGAAAACGGAACATCGCGTTCGCGAGTTATATAAATAACTTCCATTTTTCAAAAGAGACACCTAGTATACAGTATTCTCGATCGATATAGGAAATTGAATTCTGAACGAAAATTGTCCTATTGTCCTGTGACCTTTTATCCTAAAATCAAAAATTACAAAGCATTTTATGATTTTTCAAATTCGTCAAGGTGGTTGTTATTTCATATAGGTAACATTGGTTTGTTTTATAAATGCTATCACGATTATATAACATTGAACTTTTGCTAGTACCTAAACAGTTTACAGTTTGTGTTTTTGAGAAAAAAGCCTTTCCGGCATTCATAATGTGACCTGATGGAATGTTATATCGTCAAAAAATAACCACCGAGCTCGTGAGCTTTTTGATATAACACGCGAACGCGGAAAAAATACTACTAGTTTTCTTATTTAACTAACTTTGTAGCTACAATAATAACGAAGTTAGTAATAGTGCCGACTTAAGTTTGAAATCCCTGTAGGTCCACCAATCTGTTCAGAAAACTGAACTGGACCAAATATAGTGTCGGTCCAGACTGAACAACATATCAAAAGTGAATTAAATAAAATAGTAAACACTAAAAATCTGCATTTTTGTTGATAATTAAGAAAAAGAAAACGCATCGTGGGGGATTTTAACCTATGAAAGCTGTATATTTGCATTTTTTTATCAGTTTCAAAGATGTACGTATTATTTTTTATATTTTAAATTGGCAGCCAAACTAATCAGCATACAACATTCGGATTTTTTTGGATAACTAAGAATTTCAAAACGCATCTTTTTCGTACCCAGACAGACTCCTTTTCGAAAATTAGTTGTTTCGGTGTTCACTTTTCGCTCCACCCTAGATGGCGGTTTCTCGGCTGGCTTGAGTGTCTACTCCTCAGATTTCAGTGTGCTTGTGTACGCCAATACGACAATAATCAATAGGACTCAAGAGTGAGGGTCGAAGGCTCACACTGCGCAGCAGAAGCAAATAATATTATAGAGGCGCAGGCGCGTATCGTATCATAATAGCGGCGATGCCACGTAGATTTCGAAAATTACGACAATTTTTAAAATGTCGTCACCCTATTATTTTTCTTTTTTTTAATATACGCTTTTTCTCGATTACAGTAATATAAATATGTCACGTTTGCTTCAACCGTTTAGTGCACGGCCACACATAAGTGCACGGGCACACATAAGTGCACAGACGCCAGCACGGGCGTAGCCAAGGGGGGGGTTTCGGGGGTTCAAACCCCCCCCCCCCCCGAAATAAGCAAAATATTACCTAATATTATACCGAAAAAATACGAGGAGTGAAGAGTTAAATTATTATTACGTTTGAATATATGTAGTAATAGTAGCGCCTAGAGCCATCTTTTGACGAGAGGCAGACGCAGTTGCAGCCGAACTATTTTGTATTGTAGGGACACTTTGCGTTGTTTCTCGATTATTCGCCACGCCCCTCTGTCGAAATGAGCGGAACTTTGTGGAAGTTCGTGGAAGTTTCTGGACGGCTACTGGGCTGCTATATAAGCGGCGCCGCGGCGCGTGACCGCGCTTACGGCAGTATTGTTCCATGCGAACTCGAAGCGAATAAAAGTGAAAAGTGGTGAACGAATAGTGAAGAGAATTAAGTGTACCGTGTAAGTGAGTAATTTTAGTGCGCTGTTATTCGATGACCTTGTTAAGGATAGATACGTGAATCATTATTACTGTCGAAAAATGGAGGGGGAAAAAAGGAAGGGTGATAAACTTAAAGCTATGGACTACTGGAAAAAGTGGTGTAGTCAAGGTCAAGGGGTTTCTAATAAAGAAACAAATTTGGATTTAGCTATCAAAGCTTCAGCTACCTTGCATGCTGATAAGAAGACTGCCTACCCCGAAATCTAGTTTGGAATGCCTAGATATGTGCGATAAAAACCTTTATCCTAATATTTACACATTACTACAAATCTTGGCTACCATTCCTGTATCCACTGCTACCCCAGAAAGGTCTTTGTCGAGCCTAAGGAGACTGAAAAACTATTTACGAAACACTACAAGTGAAAACAGACTTAATGGTTTGGCTCTAATGAACATTCACTATGGAACAGAAATTCATGCAGATGAAGTAGTGGATATATTTAAAAGAAAAAGCCGAAGATTTCTTCTTTAATGGTTTTAGATTTAGCGCAGAGGAACGAAATTAATTTATCCATTTCATTTAAAGTTAAGAACTTTATAAATATGTCGTAGTTTTTCGGATGAATATATAGATATTAAATTTCATGGAAGTATATTTTTGTTGTTTTATTTACTTCTCAAACTAACCCCCCCCCCCAAAACTAAATCCTGGCTACGCCCGTGGACGCCAGACATAACGCGTACGGCGGACCGGAGAGCATGCAGGGCGGAAAGCGGAGAGTAGTGCGGGTAGTGTCCACACAGTCAGGATTGTGACAGCTTTGAAAGGCGTATATTGCGCAGAGAGGTTGGAAGTAAAGTGGAAACATTGAAAAGTCGAACTTCATAGAAACAGCTATACAGAGTGTCTCACTAAAGAGTGAAACAACCCTATAACTTCTTTAATTTTTAACCGACCAGAATGAAATTTTTACCAAAGGTAGATGGCATTGTTGTCTATTTATTTCCAAAAAATTAGTTGCCTACTCCAAAGTCAAAGCCACCTGCGATGCCACAAACGAGGCTAAAAATCAGAAAGCCATATTAGGCATTTTTTTTCAAAAATATTTACTACAAAAAGTTGTTCAGAATCGATTCAGAACCCTAAATACAAAATTTTGTCAAAATCTAAAAATATTAAATAAATAGAACTAAAGTAAATATTTAAAATTTAAATTTTTAAAATTTGTTTTGTAAGTAGGTATAGCTTTTATTTTAAAATAATTACTTTATGTAAACAACTTGCCTTCAAAACTTTAAAAAAAAAAGCCTAGTACGACTTTCGGATTTTTAGCCTCGATTGTGGCATCGCAGGTGGCTTCAACTTTGGAGTAGGCAACTAATTTTTTGGAAATAAATAGGCAACAATGCCATCTACCTTTGGTAAAAATTTCGTTCTGGTCGGTTAAAAAGTAAAAAAGTTATAGGGTTGTTTCACTCTTATGTGAGACACTCTGTATATAAAAATGTCGATTTCTACATTATTTTTATGTGAAAATTCACAACTCAAATTTCGGATTTTGCAAAATAAACGTGCAGTGTGGGTACATGAAATAATCCTAAGCAGGGAAACACTTGGTGAATTCCATCATCTGTACAAAAATAATTTTGGAAATCTCGACCCAAAGTTTGTCTAAAACACCTCCGTTGTGGTGATGTGCATGAGTTATATCCCATAGGGGTTTGCGACTAAAAACTTTATTGGTTTATGGTTAAGTAGGTAGGTATATAAAAATACAACGCTCTATTTTCGAGGTTAAATTCGCGCCAATACGTCGGAAAATATCAAATGACTTGAACGCTCCGCTACCAGCGAGCAAACACGCTTTATAAATCTCCGCTCCCCCTCCCCGCGGTATGTGTGGACACGATAGTAGCAGCACAGACCTATATAGCTTCGCTAACTATATAGGTCTGTGGTAGCAGTGACTATAATTCTTTCTATAGTCACTGATAGTAGCCTTCCTATTGTTTTGAATGCTTCTCCGCTTTGCTCTCCAGTCCGCCGTCCGCCTTATGTGTGGCCGTAACTAAAGAGAGAAAATTTGATATACATAATTATTTTCAGTTATGAGCAACTCTCTTTATGAATATTTTCCGTATCTATTACCAGGGTGTTCGAATTTTGACTCCGCACGTAATACCTCTTTCCATTGCAGATGCCCCCTGTTCATCTCTTCTATCCGCTGGGGCGTAAACTTGGCGCTGTATCGTTGAGACAGCACTGTCTTTTATAGGTTTTATATTATATGTATTATGTATATTATATTATACAATTCTATAATGTAAAAAAAGTATGGGTTTGCTTTGGTTTGATGTATTTCAAAGTTTATTTTCTTCTTTTCAGAGCATTTAAGTAAAAGCTTGTTTTAAAAATATTTTTTTACTATTAATTTATAGCCAATTCATAAAAATATGATATTGTGTGCGTTTACATCAATGTTATGCTAATAGCAGTTTCAATACTGAAAATGGATAAATTTGATAGTCGTTGTTGGCCCACTGCCGATCTTGGATTTTTGGAACCTATAGTATTTTACAATATTTTAAGTAAATATATTTATAGATATAAGAAATGCTTATTTATTGGGACTGGGTGTTATTACGATGTATATTTTAAAAACAAAAATCATTTATTTCTGTTAATCTGGTAAAAAATTTGCACGTAGCAGTAGCACTTTCTTAAGATTGTTTTTTCATAGCTACCTACTCCTATTTTCAACATTTAATTTAATCAATCCTATCTTCCAAACGGTGGGCGCAAACATAATGACAATTTATATTGTTGTAGTAGGGAGGAAGCGTAGATTAAAAAAAATTACCAACATACCACAGTTAATACCTAATAATTACGTACAAGTAGGTTGTATCCTAGCAATAGCAAAAAATAGATTCAGATAGTTTAAAATGTGAAAGGGAGCTGTAGAGGAGGGATTAGTCTCTGTAAGACATAAATAAACCCCGGCATTAATCCTGTCTTCCGTGCCGTTGTTTTCTCCTTATTTCGTCGGAGGGGGGGGGGGGGGGGGGGCGAGGCGAGGTAATTTCGATCTAAATGTAGAGAAAACACCTTATCGTTTCCTTCGCGACCTCCGCCATCACTTAGGACGAGAACAAGGTGCACGGCTCGATTTATCAGGCAGGTAAGAAACATAAGGGACTAAGGGAGAAGAAAAGGGGCAGGGCCGGCCTCAGCGTGAACTTGGATTGCTACCAGAGTACCTAAACATTATTGTATAGGGGAATATTTACTCCGATTTCGTAAATATACCCCACGAATGGGAAATACAATTAATTTTTATATATGATAGGGCGGACCAACGAAAATTAGTCACTATTGTTTAATTTATATCAAAATTTTGTTTTAAAAGTTCGTAAAAATCTGTACCTAATATAACAGTTATCTAAAAGCTTGTTTAACATTTTTTTAAAATGTATTATTGATGTGCTCAATTAACCACTTACGAAAAACTTAGCCTCCTTTGAGGCAAAAATTACAAACAAATAAAAGTAGGTACCTAGACCTTGTGCAACTTGCAACTTGCCTACTCTGAACCAAAGTTAATAAACTAACCTTGCCCTGAACAACTTTTAAATGTAATCGTCAGTGAAGAACTCCAAAAATACGAGAACGAGGCAGTGAGGCGATTTATTATTGTACGTTTCTTTTTACAAAATAGCATTGACGAAATTAACGACCAAACGTCATATAGGCCAATAGCCCGACAGACTTGGCCATATACATAACGACGAAATAATGAAAAGTTTAAGTCCTTTTTATATAAAACAAGGATGGAATAAATGATTTTACCAAAAGCAGTTCATTTTTATGTAGATTCAGACAAATGTAAATTATAAAGTAATGTATTTACTTACTATACTTATTTATTTATTACAATTATTATTATTATTATTCTAACACTGAAACAGAATTTGAAAGCTCCATAAACTTTTACCAATTTATTCATTAATAGGAATCGTTGCATAACCCCTGATGTAGGTACTTTCTTGCGGTGCTCTATAGAAAAATAAAATATCAGTTCTAGCTAATTTAGGTTCCACCTATCGTAAATTTATTGTTACCTACTTGTTTCACATAACTGTTGTTATGTATTCTTAGTAGATGAAAGGGTTCTGTTTTTTGGTTGTAGTTTCAAAAGTTCCTATTGAGAATGATTGTGCCATTTTTGTATGGTTTGGTTGATGTAGTAAATAAGTATTAAGTATAGTATTTTCTTGTAGCTTTGCTTTAGGCCAAGAACCAAGAACAAAAGCCTGGTTCATGCAGCTTCTTTATCTTTTAATTTTACTTTATCTTTGAGAAATATTAAATGTCACTGAACTAATTATTTTAGAAGTTCTAAAATTTGTGTTTCTACCTTTCGTGGATCTTTATAAATTTCCTTAAATTAAGTAGCAAAATAAATTTACAGACTGCTCGCGACCCGATCTAAAATATGCAGGAAACTCGACTGAGGGAAGAGCCGGCCCTGCATTCTGCTCGCCCCGTAAACACTTGACATTTTATGACGGCCAGACCAATAAGAGAATAGATCACGTGGCCACTGTTTTGATCCACCGCCTCTGTAACTTGGATAGACTTTAGATATATCTATCTATTCGATCAGAGTATTTCCCAAATAATATTTTTTTCCTCCCGAACGAACGTTCCTGCCAAGCTGACAGAACTACAAACTCCAAAACATCGACCTAACCCCTAGCATCGTCTGACAGCTGTCCGAATAATCTGAATCTTTAAATAGGTATTCAAAACACGCGATTTCGCTACGCTTCTGTATAGAAAACAGTGGCGCACCAATATTTTCTAAAGTGCAGTTTAAATAAAACAGATAGATACTATATGCAGAATGCAAAATATTTAGGGTTATGTTGTTATAACACCAACTATTTCTATGTTAAAAGACAGAATGCCTTGGAATTGTCGATTCGGGAATTTTTTGTCGGTTTTTGTCCTTGGGGGTTTCATCGGTATTTAAAATTATCTATGCCGTGATTGATTGGTGCAAATGGTTATGCGGAAAATAGTCATCTAAAACGCTAATAAGTAGGTAGATAGATTTTAAAAGTTTCATTACTATAATCATTATTGTTTGTGTTGTTGGTTGTGTTGTATCATGTTGTTTGTGCAGACTTCTGCAGTGGCCAACATCCAATTAAGACGCCATACGGCCGAAAACGAGAACAAACAGCCTCTGTTCTAATAGAAACGCGCACCTTGAAATCTTGGTTGTTTATCTCGGGACACATTATTCTTAATTTTTCTTTCCGGGTTTCTAAATGTTTATCACCGAGACACGGAGCCGCTTAATACGACCAAGAGATTTATGTGAGAGGTTAAGGCGGCTTCCACAAATACACCCGTTCTAAATTTATCCCAAATTCGGAGCTGATAATCCCTGTATAAGTATTTTTTAGAAATAAAATACCGTGACGACTGGAGATCTGTCTTCAAGGTTCTAAACTTGGAGCTTGATACCTATATAACCTATAAAATGTGTACAAAGAATAATTCTAAGTGGATGAATATGTGTACCATCGGTTAAAAGAAGATGAATTTTGCTATAGCAGGCCCGTAGATAAACGGGGCGTTTGAAAGTTCAACCCCTCCCATTCATTATGACTAATTCCAATTATTTGTCCTCACAATTAAAAAAAATCCTGCGGCTCGTTTTACCGAATAATAACAGCTCTACTTCTTTGAAAATCCGCTTTAAGAAATTAATAATCATTATTTCCCGAAACCTTAGATTATAGGAGCCATAGATACTCAGAAACTTTCAAACTATTGGTGCAAAAACAAATTAAACATTAGATTGTATTGTTTTAGAATTTTTAGGACTCGATTAGTTTTTAGTTTCTATATAAAATTTTATGCAAATTATTTGCTGTATCATGCGGAAATTTCAACAATGGTTCAAACACAACGTAAAGGTTAATGCACCTTAATAATATTGTCAAAAGGTCTCTAAAAAGACATATCGACTATAACTATTTACGCAAGTATATTCCAAGATCTGTAAAATTATGGCACGGCTATGCACCGCATTTCGCTGCACAAGTGGCCAGCCGTCGAACAGTGTAACCCATGCAAGTATTGGTGATGATATTATATTAGCAAAGTCTAGTATCTCTGGACGCTGATATTAGGCGAGCATGTAGTCACTTGTTTTTACTACAATATCTATCTCCTCTGTCTCCTTCATATCTTTTTTACTATTAATACCAGGTGCGGTTTAATATGGTTAAAAAAGTGGCTTTGTCTCGTATTTTAGGAGCCAGTTCTCGCCAGATCGCTGTGTATGTAGAAATTGACACCTTCAGCTTATTCTGCACCCCCAAGACAGGCACGGTCTTAGGGGGGCCATGGGGCCCATGCTCCCACCCTAATAAAATGAAAAAAAAAAAAATACTAATATCTAACCTACAGTGTCCACGTATTGAGTTCACATAAGGTGTAAATAACAAAAAAAATTCGAGTCGAAATTTGAGCTTCTGGGGATCAGCTCTGCTTGGTTTCAAACTAATTTGTGAGATAATTTTACTTTCGAAAAATCAGCTTGGAAATTATGAAGAAACTAATTTTCCACATTGTAGGTTTTACGGCAAAATGTTATTAAGAAAACTTGTTCAGAATGGAAAACTGAGTAGGTTTTCGTGATTTTTCGAAAGTAAAATTATGTCACAAATTAGTTTCAAACCAAGCAGGGCTGATCCCCAGAAGCTCAAATTTCAACTCGAAAATTTGTTGTTATTTACCCCTTATGTGAACTCAATCCGTGGATATACTGTGTACTTTCACCGTTTTAGTATACACAGGGCGGAGCCGCCGTGTATTCGGCTAGGTTCGTCAGTCGTTGGCGGGGGGCGGGGCGTGTTTTTTGCTCGCAAAACTCGACTGATAAGCGGTGCGGGACTACTGTGTACTCCCCCCGCCAACGACTGACAAACCTAGCTGGACGCGCGGCCTATTCCCCTATGTCTACCAAAACGGTGAAAGTACGGTATAACAAACGCACATGCAAAAAATTTTGTTTACTTAGTTTTTAGTACTTAGTTTTTAGTACTTAGTTTTTAGTACTTAGTTTTTAGTAATATATTTTTTTGTGATATTGCCTTATTGAAGTTCTATTATTGTTATAGTAGGTACCTAAAACCGCCTAAAAGAGGTATACCCAGGTATGCCCCCCCCCCCTTCGCAAATGGATATGACCGCGCGCGCCTGCCCCAGATCAATTTAAAACAATGACCTTCGGCACCCTGTATCTCGGTAACCATTGAGATTTGACCGGTAGTCCGGTAGTTGTGAAGCTCAAGCTCAGTCATAATATTTTGGCACAAAATATATATGAAGTTGCTCTACATAGAGCCTCTGTGTACCATTATTAACAGGATACACTGTATATTCCTCGCTGATATCATTTGCGGCTTATTTACCAAAGAATTACACATTTTATAAAAAAATGTTATAGAACGTTTTTGTACATATAGAATTTTACTTGAAAGAACTTTGTAAATAGATATTTTTAGCATAAAATGCACCTTTTCGTAGATAGTCTGTAAATAGGGGTAGTCAATGTTGTAAGGGATGAAGCACACACTTTGGGGGTGGGAACTTTTTAGTTTAATAATATTTATGGTATCCTTAACATTTCTACCAATTTTCAAAACTTTATGAATTTTGTTCGATGTATCACAAAAATTTTGTTATAAGTATAAGTGTACTATTTCTGTATTACAAAGCCTACTTCAAATGCAGAGTGCCCTGTAAAGATTTCGACAAAAGTCCATATAAGAGACCGCTGAAGCAAACAATTTTTTTTCTAGGGCGTCTATTGAAAGTATTAGGGTTTTCGTTTTCGTTGAAAAATATAATCGATTTTTTACGATATTTCGAAATGGATTGGCAAAATTGTATTCAAAATTACAGCACTTTTGTTTCGTTTCTTTTTGTCGAAAATAGTGGCGTTTCCAAAGGAGAGAGCTTTTCAGACTTCAGGCCCCTCAAAGCTTTATTGGTAGGTACCTATTTAATATTTTTGTCTTAGGAAACAAAAAATATACCTAAGATCCTTCTAAAGAAGGAAAGGCCAACCTGTCTTTCTTGACTTCATTTATTTAATTTTCTAATGGATATAGAGCACGCTCTTTTTGGCTGCTCTTTTATTTATGATTAGGTATTCCCAAAAAAAACGGAAAAAAATGACTAAATAGGGATATTTTATTTATTAAAACCAATATTTTTTTTCAAGACAGGTACATACATAGCCACAGCGTATCTAAAGCCATTTAATAATATTTCTTCATATAAGTGGGTCAATTTTCTAGCATTTTTCATTTTGTAATGGAATTTTTCCTTTTGGTCTTGACGGAAGGGAAAGTGATTCATGATTATAGGTAAAATTTTAAAATTTTAATAAAATTTACACGATTTACGAATCGATTATCTATAAATTTGAAGCACTGGTGATTTTTCACACGAATTACCTACCAAGGTATTTCCATATTATATCACTACTACCGCTTTTCTTAAGAGATTTGCAAGATCGAAATCGATTTCCTGCAAAAACACCATGACACCCGTCGGATTTTTTTCGACACCGCGAACCTGAAATCTGAAATCCGAAAGGCCGTTCATAACGGTCCGCCATCGCCATACCCGCCTTGACTTTAGTTCATTAGACTACAGTACCCGAGAGTAACCTGCTCTCTTCGCTTCTTCATATGAATGAAGATCGCCGGATGTATGTAGGCGAAGAGGTGAATGTCATTGTCGGTGTCTTTATGGTTCGTGAAGTTCGGTGACTAGAAATGCATAGTGGCGAATTAAGATGAGAGTTGGCGTCGGAGCGGTGTTGATTTTTTTGAATCTGCTATCGGTGGAAGGTAGGTCTTTATTTTTTAGTTCATATAGGAAAAGTACTGTGGTATGGGATTCCCATTGACATGATTTTGAACCGGTATTTGCATTAAATGGGTTTTGATACCGTTTTATTTTATGACCAAGTTGATATACAAGGTTGTGTTGTGTATAATTTTTAATTATATTTAAAAAATGTTTTCTACATTACAAAATGCGGAAGTGCCCATTTTTTGGACGAAGAGACTGTACTGCCGAGTCATAAAGGGGTATACCTACCCGCATCATCTAATTTATTTTTTTCAGCTACACCGACAATTTCTTACATGTTTATTGGTAAGTATAAATAAAAGAAAATAATGCCCAGAGAAGAACTGAAAAATTTTTTTAACATGACACATCCTCATATCCGCTAAAATAATAAACTCCATGGTTTAGGACCTTTTAATAAAAATATTATGTTTATTATTTTTTTTTGTAAATCAGCATTAAAAAGCCTTAAAAGAGCCATTAAAAGCTGTGAAAGAAGAGGCGCTACAGTAAGTCATTATATAAGCGTTGACTGACGTATTAATAAACACTGCTCACGCACGGCTGTCATGCCATGACAGTTCTCTGGCTCACCATGCGCTTCCCGGAGACAAAATACAATGCAAAATACGTTGTTGACCATAGGCGCCATCTGTTTTCCGGGACATGAAGCTATAGCTATAGAGAAGTATTATTAAAACATCAGTCAACGATTATAGTACGATTTTTTCTATCAGTTGGCCGTTTCGAGACATCAGAACCACACGTCAGACGGGCCCGCCACCCGTAAAACGTGGCCAGATATTCAAAGCCCGCCCAATAAAGTATCATTTAACATTTCAGTTTAATTGCGATGTTGTTACCTATAACAACGCAATCTTTCAGTGTAAGTATTTTAATTGGATTGAATAATAGAAAAATATTTTCTATATAGCCTACAAGTGAGCGGTTAAATAATGATTACTGACAAAAATATGCGCAGGGCCGGCTCCAGCTTTTGCAGGGCCGGGTGCTGCATGAAAGTGTGTGGCGCTGACAAGGAATTATTGGATCCATGATCCATTATGAATAAATTTTTGAAAATGGCGTGTGACTTCACGCTTCTGCTAACTATATTTTTGTTCCAATCAGATCGCCACTAGAATGGTATATTTTGTGCATGTTGTCACTTTTTACAAAAGTTCCGCCGATTTCCTAAAAGTAGGCCAGAGCGACGAGTTTGGATCAAAGTGCGTTTAAAATAATTATTGTTAAAAGTTTTAAGGAAAATTACTTAAAATTAGTCTTAGGAAATACCTACCAATATCTTCAGATTTAGGTACGAGCTGCGCAGTAAATATTTTCAAATTCCGGATCACCCTGTACATTGTGTACATACAGGTACACGGGACTCGGAGGCGCGGGATCGGTCAAAACATGGGCCCACGTGCGCCGCACCGTTCGCACCCGCCTAGACCCGGCCCTGAGTATGCGTCGTGTCTCATCGTGTGCGATCTGGGTAGAGTGACAATAATAGTTATTTATGTACCAAGGCACTGAAGTTCAACTTTTTATGACTCGTGTGGAATTTAGTTGCCGAGGCCTCTGGCCGAGGCAAATAAACCACATGAGTCATAAAAAGAACTTCAGTGCCGAGGTACATATTATATTTTTTTTTGAAATCGGAAAAAATTATCACCCGTCCATGAACCGACTACGCGCGGCATTGCTTGACTTTGACAATCGCTCTACCTAGGTCAAGTATGACAAAGACAGAAAAACCAAACCGCTGCTTGTTGTGCAGCCTCCATAATAAATCTATTGATATTCAAACCTACTAAAATATTTATACTGATAGATTGCGCTGCTATAGGTAACAATTTCGCAATGTGTACGAATAGTTAAATGGGCCTTTATTGGCCGGGTTTTGAATATTTGGTCACTTTTGATGGGCGATGCTCCGCGTCTGACGTTTGATGTTTGATGTTTACATCTCGCCCACTTATTGAAAAAATCGTACAATAATGGACTACTTCAGTGCCGATTTCTGAGCTTTTAATGACGATTTTGGGACACTTTACTGCCGATTTCAATAAAAAGTAATTTAAGCAACAGCGCTCGCGAACCTCGTCGCGAACGGCTCATGGACGGATTATGTTTTTTTTTTATTATTTTACATAATAAACCTTACTTTTTTCCTGATTTAAAAAATTATAATGTGTGCCTCGGCACTGAAGTTTCTTTTTGTGTCTCGTGTGGTTTATTATCCTCGGCCTTCTAGTCCTCGGCAACTAAATTCTAAATGAGTCATAAAAATATGAACTTCAATACCTTGGTTATAAATCAATCTGATTTTTAACTTCAATTATGTCAACGATTATGTACAGATCGACACGGCCATTAATAGTGGTTTTTGTCGCCTAAAAGTGTTGGGTCTTTTTCTTTTTTCAGGGAAACTAAACAACCGTTAAACAGTAGTGTTAGTCAGAATCAATACTCCTTTTCTAGAAAAAACATTTAGTTGAATTAGGATATCGTGCTTGAAATTCCGATGCAAGTGAAACGAATTTTAAAAAAAGGGGTTTTTTGCAAATCATCAAAAAAACACTAAAAATATGCACGGGACGCAACAATGATTAAGAAGAACGGTGTTGACGCAGTAAAATGTACAAGAATAAACAAAAGAAAAACTATAACAACTCAACGCATAATAACTTCATTAGATATAGTCAACTATGGGAGAATGTCTAACCAACGTGTAAACAGATTTTTTTTTTCGGGGAAAGCCATGAGACTATAGATTTTTTGGTTGCTTAAATGAATTTCTTTAATATAGAGTACATTTTTGGTAATGACTTTGCACTTGTGGCCGCAAGAAATGTTTCGAATTTCCGCCAGTCTGCGGTTTTTTGGGAGAAAGTCAGTCAAAAATGTACCGTCTTGGTTTTTTTCTCAGCTCTAATAAACGTTGTCCAAAAACACTTAAACAATGAAAAATTGTCATATGTGTTTTTCTAGGACCTCTTAGGAGATTGGGTTTTCTACAAGCGTCCAGAAAATTGCATTTTGCCGCACGCATTTTAATCCGTAAAGTTGTACTTTTCAGCACCAATGCAGTAAAGTTACTTTTCCGCATTATTTTTCCGTACTGTTTTATTTGGTGCGGAAAAGTAAATGTTTCCGAAGTTAACACATTTTAGCAAGGCATTTCATAATAATCTTAAAATATCTTAAATTTATATAACTATATGACTAAATACATTAAAAGCAGTCGCTTCGTGTGTTTCAGTGAGCTGCAGTCACATGCGGAAAAATAAATACCACTCTCTGCACTTGTTAGGAAAATATCTAATTTGGAAAGTATGTCCTTCCATCAACTTTTCTTACATTCTCGACTTGACTAGTATAACACGAAAAGTATAACATGGTTTTTATTGTTGATTTTTTAGGTAAGTAATTTTAATTTCACTTAGGTAGACCCAATTTCATAAACAAACTAAAGTACCCTTTAAAATTAAAGATACATTAGTTGGGCCTTAATTTGTATTTTATATTCAAAACGTGTCGTAAAAAAACCGTACATTATGGGTACCTATTAGATTTAATGGTTAAAAAAAGTAATTAATACAATGTTTGCAATTATATATATATTTCTTCCATATATCTATTAATTGTTATCGAAAAATATGTATTGGATTAAGCTAGCATATGCATAAAGGTATTTCTAAAATCGTTATCATATTATATTCTATGTGATAGAATTATGTCGAAAAATCAGACATATTATTGCGATTTTAACAACAAGTGTGACTACTCTTGCGTATAATTGGACTACAAGACAATTATTATTGACTAATTTATTTCCATGTCAAAATTACTTGCGTTTGTATCTTTACCTTTGAATAAAGAACCGAGGAAGGAGCCGAAGCTATAACGAGTAGTATAAAATACGCAGGACGGAAACCGCCATATTTATAGTCTAAGGCAAGGCGCGCACTGAAGTGGTCAGCAAGTGAGGTGACGTGGTGATCAAGTGGCAGGTGGAATCACGAAAGCCTATGTTAAGATATGAATACGCGCGCATCGAAACGGAGTAGCGGTGGTGTGGCACTTTGCGAGTGGCGTGGTGCCAGTCTGGTGCCAGTAACCTCGAGCAAGTTTAATTTTAGAGTGGCAAGCAGCTGGTGATGACGTGGATTTTGCATTGCAACTGCGCACAAAGTATATTATTTGTGAAGAAACATGCGAGAAGACCAAGAATTTAACACACCTAGGTAGTAGTTTTTCCAGTAACTTGCAAATGTCACTTTCTTCATTGAATAGAAAAGTTTAAATTTTTGGTCATCCAACTTCAAATCCTTTTTAAAACGTTAAAAATTCCCAATTTTTCTACCACAAAGGATGAACCCAATAGTGTTTTTTCTTCTCCTGCTTTTTAGCACTTAGGTCAGCAAGTTGAACAATCGCAAGAGCATCTTCATCCTCTGATGATGAGGACGACATTTCTACTACTACTGATGAATCGGTGGTGACACCATTAATAAAATAATGTTGTTTGCCACTGCAGTGCGCGTTATACCACTTCGCCGCTACCCCCACCGCCACGCCAAATGTTCAACATCCCTATGCCATGCACCATTCCAATACCCCACCACTACCACATTGTACTTCAGTGCGTGCCTTGCCTAATTACCGAATAAGCTCGACCTACAATCATCTGTATTCCTAATAAAGGTATTTTTTTTATAAAAATACCATTAAATCATATCCTTGCACAGCTACGTTTAATTAAAAATTAGTTAACTAACTTTTTTAGAAGAGTAGCATGGGAATACCGAGGGGGGTAGGGGGGCAACCGCCCCCCCGCCTAAGTAGGGGAGACCGGAGCTGGTTGGTACATTTTTTCTTTAAAAGAGAGAAGAGAGAAGATATGGATATTCTCAAAAATTTACTTTCTCACTTTTAGTATGACTTATGACCAATAACACTCGGGAATCTCAACCGATACACTTCTCGTTGCATCCCACCGCTGGTAATGACAGACCCCACGCATAGTATGCGGCGCACTGCCATCTATCAACGGGTGGCTAAGATATAGGTCCTTGTCTCAACCTGCCCCTGTGCCCAACCAGCCCCGGTCTCCCCTATTGTTGTATCTATTTATGAAAATGTAGATTAAGTAAAATTTATAGGTACTTAAGTATTTCAAAATTTTCATTCAGAACTCATATTTTAGTCTCGTTACGAGTTATGATTAATCAATAAATGAATTACGCGCGCGCCCCTCTTCTTGGGCCAAAAGCTGGGTACGCCCATGAACAGTAGTGCCCTTTTATAGCTTTCACGTTTAAATGTTATTAAGTAAACTTGTTTATGATGAAAAATTGAGTAGGTGTGAAAAAATTCAAAAGCCTCAGCCCACTTTGATTTTTTCCCTAAAAAAACTAATTTTTCACACCAGTAAAGTGACCCTTTTGTAGATTTACAGACAAAATGTTGTTAAGGAAGCTTGTTCAGAAGATTTGCGAAATTTCATAAGTCTAAGCCTACTTTAATTTTTAGCCTTTTTCCCACTTTTTTTAGAAAAGTGTCCTACAGCTTTCACGACAAAATATTATCAAGGAAAAACTGGGTAGGCGAAAAAACTTCAAAACTTTTAGGGACACTCTTCTAAAAAAAGGTGGCTTTAACAATAGCGATTTATTTATTTTCTATGTAGGTAAGGTACCTTTTTTTCGACAAAATATCGAAACATTTTATTGAGAAAAGTTATTCAGAATTTAAAATTTTAAAATTGTCTTGTGTAATTTTTCACAAATGATAATGAAAACTTTTATTAGAATAAGATGTTTACAATTAAAAACTGTGGGTCTGTACGAAATTTCGAAAGCACTGGTCAAATTATGTGACACGATTCTACTGTTCAATACCTACAATTTACTATATCAGAATTATATTGAAATTTTTTATAGTTTTTGAATGATGAGTAGATATTTGTTTTTTCATCGATTTATAGGCGGTTTGTCGGACCCCAAAAATGATTTCTTATTTTCCCCTTATTTTACATGCGTTTATATTGTGCTTTAACTTTTTAAAATTGTAAAAATACAGTTATGTAAAACAAAAGGCGCACAATTGCTTTTACCATGGCAAACTAGATATGGTGTCCTATCCTATTATACTGCAGTCTCATCCTTCATATTACAAATACTAATGTAGTTTGCTTCACTCTGTACAAACGTTTAAAGGAAAGTGTTTTTTGTCCCAACCGCCGCCAGTCACACGATCGTCGCTAAAAACCATCTCAGTGCTTTATTTTGTGTAAGCGTGTACAGATGTGTCTCACTTCACGATTTTCGTCGGGTTCGCCGCGTAAAAAGAGGTGTAGACAATAAATAAGGTTTAATAATGTAACCGCAGGATATTGTAAAACTTAGGAAGGTAAATAGGTAAAGGAAGCGCAATCACACGATTGCAAGTCATTAAAACTGCTTCCTGGGGCGCAATCAAACGATTGCTAGTCGTAGGACTGCCCAGGGGAGTACATGCCCCATTTAAAAACAAGCACACAAAAGATTATGGCTCCGTGTCCACAGCTGCGAGTGGGGCGCAATCAAACGATTGCTAGTCATAGGAATGCCCCGGGGAGTACATGCCCCATTGAAAAACAAGCACACAAAAGATTAGCAGGTGAGTCCGTGTCCACATCGACCCTTTATATGCGAACACAAATAAATAATATAGGAAGCGCAATCTTACGATTGCAAGTCCTTAGGACTGCTTCCAAAGGAGCGCAATCATACGATTGCTAGTCATACGACTGCCCCGGGCGTATACATATGCCATAATCCAATCGAAAAACGAAATTGACAAAAGGCAAAATGCATTTCGGTTCTTGACTTAGAGAGATGTTACATTTATTAGAATATTTTTGTATAGAGACGCAATCACACGATTGCAAGGTTTTTCGGCCTCAGGGTCCACATCGATCCTAGCACACAAAGACGATAGAAAGGGCAATCATATGATTGCAGGTCATTAAGACTGTTTTTCGGGGCACACAAGAGTATTTTAAAGTAATCATGCAATAATTAGAGCGCAATCATATGATTGCTAGTCGTATAGGATTGCCCAGGGGATTGCATAACCGGCAAAAAAAGGGGAGACAAACTTACTGCTCACAATATTACAGAACACAGAACTGCCAATATTAGCAAAAATAACCATAACAGTGACTAATAGCACATACTAATTTTCTTCTTATCCAGTAATATGACAACAAAAAGGGGCACAGTCACATGACTTCACGACTAAATTTTGTTCTTGTAGGATACACGTGAACTCCACACTTACCCAATAATAATAATGTGGTAAAACAAAAAATAAAGGACTAAGCACATAACTGCACGGCCGACCAAATTTTTTCCCCTGGAGGACACACGTATTCCACGTTCTCCATTTACTCATAGAATTATGAACATATAAGTCTATGCATTTACCCAACAATATTATTACATTACAGGGAAAAGCAGGTATGGACAAGGCCTCACGATCAAATTTATCTCTGGCAGATACAGAGGCCCTACTTCTACCCAATAATAAAACGATAATTTTTTTTTATAAATAATTGCAAGACATTACTGAAAATCAAATTCCTTATCTGGATTACATTTTTACACAAAAGGAATATAGGAACAAAGAAGGAAAGGAGACAAATAATTAACTGTATACGGCTACGACCGAATTTCCCCAATGGAGAACACGCAGATAGTAATTGTATATACAACAAGGAGGCATAATTTATAAATATATGCATATGGGTACATACAACAACTCAGTTAAATCGTTGAGGGAACCCAACGTTTTTTCTACTTAAACCTAAACATTCTCGAAAGACTGTTTGGTAGGTATACCTATATAAATCCACAGCCTGTTAGCAAATAGGGGCATTCAAGGAGTCTGGACAGTATCGTAGATGACGTAGATTGTGTTTAATATGATTACAGTATAAAGAAGACATAACGTCGGGACCAAATTCTCTTTTTTTCCTACTTTCCAATGGTAATAAGGTAATGACGAAGCAGGCAAATAACTGCAAAACCAAATTTCACTTAGAGGACACATATTAGTTCTCCTTAGAAAAAGGATCTATATTATGCACAAAGTCTTGCTCTTTATAATTAATGCATCTCATTTTCTAATCTACGGATCCGCTGATCCGAATGGTAAACTAAATAGAGGGAATGTGACATAAAAAGTATGTTATCTACTTTTTTGGCATTACATAATTGGGGATTACTAAATTTTCATATTATAGTATTTTTTATTGAGCCAAGTTTCGCTCATACCCACCATATCAAAGTTTTTAGAGCAGTAAAGGATGGTATGATTTTGAGGCTTCGGAGTCCCATAAAAGACATGAGAGCTCCAACTGCCTCACGAAGATACATGAGAGCTCCAACTGCCTCACGGTAGGAAATCTTATTATCAATTTCTTCCTTTTCTGTTGAATTTGGCAGAAAACTTTGTCTTATGATAGGCGTTGATATACTTTGTTACAATCCATCATTCCAAATCTCTCTAAGACCCTCGGATTCAGACAACTAAAAACTTGAAAATGCGCAGAATCTTTCTTAAACTGAGACTAACGTTCTTAAAATTATTTTTTTCTTTTTAGTAATGCCAAAAGTCAAAAATACTTATAACATTGACACAATCACAAGAGTTACGATAAGGCAACGTTTGAAGTTCCGCCTATTTAGCTTTACCTATACACGTCATGGCAACAATAGGATAATACAATAATAATTGGAATACGTGAATTGGGGAATGCAAGATATGCAGTTTGCGTCCAGAAATGTGAACGACGGAACGTGAAAGATGAAATTAGTTTATCTCGGACGGCATCTTCGGATGCAGACGGCAACATTCGACGGCGTTTATAAACGGTAACACGTAAAATATTGGGATTGAATTTTCGACGCAAACGGCAACGGCGAGCGCCAACGCAAACGTCGAGTTTATAGCTGTGGCATTGCAGTAGACGAGAAAAGTTGGTATACGCTGACCTTGAATGGCTGTTTGTGACAGTGTAAGTATAAGAACTATAATCCAGGGTCCAGGATATTTATCCATTGTGCAAAAAAATAAATGCTGGCAAGCTGATTTTTTCAGGGTTGGTCGGGGACTGCCTCCTGAGTATCCAACCAAAAAATCACACTCGAACCCCTTCAGGGTTTTGTGCAATAGGGGTGGTTTCTTATTTATTTATTTTTTTTGAAATTTTTTTTTCCAGCCTATGCATAATAATAATCTCTACAACCTTGCCTTATAAAACTTTTTTTATAACTTTCATATCTCACCAGTTTTCAAACATTGAACGAACGAAGCATTCGTATTAAATATTGCATTTTTAAAAAAATGAAATGCGCTGTAAAGAAATCAAAAGAAAACAATTAATTCCGCGTAGTGAAGTTAAAACCTAATTTATGAAAAAACGTCGATTTAGTAGCTTTGGAACCACCATTTTCGCCAAATAAGGCAGGTTTGGAACACGACTTTATTGCACAAGTCTAGGATGAAATCATATCGCCATGTTTACAAACTATACCTACAAATAAAATGTTTGGTAAGACCCTTACGACAGCAAATTTGGTATCAGGTGGGTCCATATTTAGCGACCCCGCCGATATTCTTGATTTTGGGGGGCTGTATAGTACTCAAACAAGGACGGTACCTACCAAATTTCTCAATTTCCAATAGTTATTTTACCATTGCCCTATATTATATTATTAGACAACCCCAAATGGCATATAGCTGCGTCAATGAAAAAAAAAACACAGCATGCATATACGAGTAATTAAATATAATACGTCGATGTCAAAAAGGGGCAAGAATAATAACAATAAAATCATAATATATATTTCCTATATTTTATACTAACGACCATTTCACATAATATAAGGACCCATGTATAGAATATAGTATATAGGGGTAATTAAAAAACCTGGTACCTAAATATAGGTATGCTATCATCGGTATATGGATCCATTTAATTTTTAATTGGGTTTTTTCGCCACGTAAACTTGAAGACAACTTCTTCCAGCAAAATTCATAAATGCCTGATATTAAAAAAAAAACTGAACGTGAACTCAAAATTAACTTTCGGGGAATAAATCTTCCTCCTTTCTCAATGATAATGTCACAAAGAAATTTCAGAAAATATCGGTGAAATTCAATTAAGAACGCAAAATTGAAGGTGTTTCGAAATTTTGTAACATGGTATACATATTAGCACAGAATAGCCACCGTCTGGGGGTTTCACTACTTTGAAATATTGTGAAAACTCACATTCCTATAAAAACAAACCAAATGTTGTTTCAAATCAATACAATGAATGAACTAAAAATTAATGTTTTTTTGTCCCTATCTCGCTTTGCCGTGCCCGCTCAATGAATGGTTTGAAAATTATCTCCAATATAAATACATTGCTTCAACCGTTCGCTATGATTCGATACGACCTAGATTAAGGTTATTAAACGAGTGTTCCAGCGTTGAGTAGATCCGGCAACACGGCTAATAGATGGGCGGGGACTGTTATCGGAACAAAATGTGCGGACGGCGCGCAAATTGGGGTGAATTTAAATAAATGGGATAAGAGCCTGCCAGCGCCATCTAGTTCATACATTGTAACTATTCTTACAGGCGTAATGCTAAGGCGGCTTCTGTTACGGTGGCTATTCTGTGATATTAGGTATATATTTATCTACATGCAGGGGTCTCTAGAAGTTTACCCATATTTGCTTGTATCGATCTTGACTACCATGATTTAGCTATTCTCGAAAGAGTCCAGTCTTTTTGAGAGAGCAGAGAGTATCATATGTACATGGTGTCTACTTTTAAGTGTATACAAATCGATAAAAAATTTATTTTGTGAGATATATTTTCAAAAACTTTTTTTTTGTTCGAAAGGTCTTCAAAAAACGCTTCTTTTGACGTTTTTACTTTTGTCAAAATGCAAATCCAGGGACGGCTACGATTTTTTTATACCCTGATTTTCACAAAAACCATTTAGCGATTTTTTTATTTAAAATCTGACACAACAGCGTTAATCATGACACCCCAAAACCCCCATATACTATGTGAAATACGATATTTTTGATAAATTTGAGCGTCGTCGGGGAGACAAAATAAGTTACAAGTTTGAAAATATTTTACATGGGTAATATGAACCAATGTTCTAAGTTACCATTGAGAGGTATTAGGTCCACGTATCCTTACTTTCAATTAAAAATTAAAATATTTGAGATTTGGAAAAAAAAATAGATATTAAAAAAATTAAAGTCGCTGGGGAGGCAGAAAAAACTTTTGCTATCAAAAATAAAAACAGTAGGTAAAATGTTACAAAAAAAAACACAACTTTTGCGCGCTATTAGAAAAAACCCAATATTCTTTTTTTCACTTCACCCTAATGCACAGGTCTTTAATATAGTGTAATATGTACAGAAAAATCTCATATAGAACGTTGTTCGTCGAATTTTCAAACGCCCTGCCTAAACTATCTGACTATTCTTCTTCCCGATCTTCAGTTTATTTTGGAAATAATATGATATAATAAAAAAATTCTAAAGTACCTATTAATACCTAAATTAAAATGTCTGTTCCGGTTCAGATTATACCTAGTCTATAAAATACAAATAACTATAAAAGACCAAAAAAACAATAATTGTTCAATAATACTTTTCGAAATTGCTTCATTCTGTGGTAGGTATGAGACAAATCCAACTAGTATCCAATTAATTATTTATTTCATTACACATTACCTCGGTACTAAATTCAGTTGGTAAGTAATAAGGTAAAATGTAAAGAAGTAGGTCTATCGTCTAGTAGGTGTCATAAAGTGTGGAAAAAATTATAAGTGCATGCAAATAATTTTAGACTCCCAGGATGCGATATTCTAATTTACCTATCCCAACCCAAGCGGCCTATGGTACAGACCGAGTCATTTTCGATGGTTTTATGGGGTACCTCCGTTATTTGTATAGATAGAAAAGAACAAGGTAGGTGTTCATGAGTTAATTTTTTGAGATATTTACAATCCTCAAAACAGATCTCTGATGTCTCCAATACTTTAGGAGATACAGGGCGTTTTTGAAATTTTTGCAATTATCATAGCTCATTTGTTTTTAAACCTATATATTTCGTTGAAAACGCTTTATACGCACTTTTTTACGTAGAATCCATTGGAGTAAACAGTTTTTCTATAAAATAGTTATTTATGTACCAAGGCACTGAAGTTGAATTATTAAGTTGAACTTCAGTGCCTTGGTAGGTAAAATAACTATTTTTTAGAAAAACTGTTTACTCCAATGGATTCTACGTAAAAAAGTGCGTATAAAGCGTTTTCAACGAAATATATAGGTTTAAAAACAAATGAGCTATGATAATTGTAAAAAATAGCAAAAATTTCAATAACGCCCTGTATCTCCTAAAGTATTGGAGATATCAGAGATCTGGTTTGAGCATCGTAAATATCTCAAAAAATTAACTCATGAACACCTACCTTGTTTTTTTCTATCTATACAAATAACGCAGATACCCCATAAAACCATCGAAAATGACTCAGTCTGTACAATAATTATATCTGCCTTCTATGCTTTCATTAATTGCCACGCTATACAGCATAGAATTTATTCACAACTGAAGCGTAACATTGCCCAATTAACCATTTTTTAGCTGTAATTTTTGTAAACTAGAATTCCCGTAAATGACAAGTTATTTTTTTATATCACTTCTTAAAATACTCTTTTGCGTTGTAACGGAACGTGTTTAATTATGGATGCTATATATTTTTTAATAATGTTAAATAGCTCATTATGTTGCTATATCTTGGTAATAGGTATTGTTACCAGGAAGTCTACGAAGATGGACATGTAACGAATAAAAAAACTTTTTTTGAATTTTCGGAAAAGCCTAAATAAGTGCATACTTTCTATTAAGAGGAGTTGCAATTTGTATTGGCATTGTGGAATAGTTTCAAAATAGGTAGGTACCTAGATCTAAACTAAAGTAAGAAAGTTCTCCTTTGACATATTTTTGTGGAGAAGCAGATATCGGGATCGGGGTGTTTTAAAAATATATCTATCACTGAAGTTCATCAAGTATCGACAAAGATCGTGAATATTATATTATTAAGTTTTTTTTTATATTATATCAAAGTATATTATTTGCTTTCTCAAGGTTAGTGCTCGCTTTACTCCTAAAAAACCAACAAAATCCTTCTCTATTCACTCGCGAAATCATAAATCAGAAAATCCATTTATGCGAACCTTTTCCAGCCTTAATTCCAAGAGAATATCAAACGAAAACAGTGCATTCACCGATTCTCTTTTATAATAACCCTTTAATGAAACCCGGCTCCCTTGATCTTTTGTCTGTCAAAATCTAATTAATTACGGCCGGCCCTTTGGATTTCGGATTTCCCAAATAAAAGGTTCGTTGAAATTCGCGGAATCGACGATTCAATAGAATAATTCATGACTTGCTGCAGTTGGTGGAGTCTAGAATTAGTAAAAAAGAATCGATAATAATGCAAATGGGCAAATGAGGGTGGTGCAGGTTTTTGCGGTGAGTTTAATGTGAAAGCTGTCGTGAAGTAAATGGTAAAAGCATGTACGCATATACTATATAGAGATGGTATTTCTTGTATTAATTTTAAAGTTTTTGTTCCGTAGTTAATAAATTATACACATACATTTCATACAGGCCACGCAGCTAGGTTCCAACGCAAACCGTGACAACCTACACAAAACTTTTGTTTAAAATGTTCTCAGAATTACGTTAACTTTAATGTTTTTAAAAAACATTATTTTCGAATATTTTTTCTTCTAGTTGAAGTTCTTTGTTGCCAAATTGGTGCTGGATAGTTTTTTTATTCAATTTTCTATTAGTTTTATCTGAAAGCACAAATAAATTAAATATTTGCAGCTATTCTGAACAATAGACAATGTAAAATAAAAAGCTGCTGGTAACATCGATCAAGTGGGTAAGTGTATGCATTACCCCAAAGCCTATTATTAACATCAAAATTAAACATATTGAAAAAACAGAGCGCTGGCATATTACTGACCTAAACAATGTAGATATTAAAGTTATTCCTAATCCCTAGAACCAGTGACTATAGAAGGAATTTCTATAGTCACTGCTAGAACTCATTATTTGCATTTGTTGTGCTGCCATGAACAGGTTATACTGGTTCTAGTCTAATAGCACAGACCTATATAGCTTCGCTAAGCTATGTAGATCTGTGTTAATAGGTGCCTGATAGTACAGAACGTAGCGGGGATCCAAGTGAACAGAGCTGGGAAAGATCGCGCCAAAAAAAATTAGATCATTGATCAGATCGTTTTCTTTTAAGATCTAACATCGTTTAAAAATAAATATTTTCATACAAAAACGAACTGAAATCAAAGAGCGACTAAAAACGATCAGTTTAAAAAAGATCAGTCAATCTAAGATCTTTTAAACGAAAAGATCTAATAAGACTCTTAAATGATCCAAGATCTAAACGATCTAAGATCTTCGCGCGGCTTAAATGATTGTACTGATCTACTTCACTACAGTCTGATAACTGACCATTGGCAAATAGGCCGGCGCCCCACCACTGCACAATTCGTTTCCCCCTCCAATGAATCCAAGCCGAATTCTTAAAAGATCTTAGATCATTTTAATGATCTTAGATCTTTAAAAAAATTCTTAGATCTTTAAAAGGATCCAAGATCGCCAAATTAAGATCAAAGATCAGATCTTTTTGAAACGATCTTTTTAAAAAAGATCGTTCGTTAGTGAAACAAAAAATATCTAGATCTAAGATCAAGATCTTTAAAACAATCTTTTTTAAATAGAACTATCTGGCTCTGCCAGTGAAACACATAATTTTATCTTAAAATGGCACTTTATAAATTATATGATGTAGATAAGGCCTTTGTGACAACACGAGATAAATTACACTATTACACACACCTACTTATTGTTGATAACTTTGGGTAAAAAAAGTACCTAAAATATTAATTAAAACCAATTTCGGCCTTACATTGTCCACATGGGAAATTGGATTTGTCCCGACACCCCGTAGGTACTATTTCAACGGATACTTGCTAGAATTTCATTCATAATGTACCACCAGCTGGGCTGTGCGCGCGCACAAGCATACGATGTACGATGTAATGGTGGATTGACAAAGCAGTGGTTGCATTTATTGAATTTACTGCATATAGTGATTATTGGAAGAATGAGGTAGGTTATTACCCCGCTGTTGATATTCCTCGGCACGTTCTCCTATCAATAGGTACCTATCACAAAAACGGCAAAAATAGGTAGGTATTTTATTTACAGACATGCTGTAATCTGTAAGAACATTGCTGGTTGAAAAAAGTTCGGAATAAGGTCAGGTCATTTCTTACCAGAGGTCCGAAAAAACTCATCAAACTAGCCAGAGAAGTGCTGTTTTCACGCTACCTACCTCGTTCTAATCGTCAATAGATGGCGCGCATATACATACGTACTAAGTTTTTTTGGTAGAGGTAACAAAATTGGGGTCACTTTGTCAGAAACTTCTCTAAATTAGAGAGGACTACAATACATTAAATAAATTATCTTTCAGTTATTAAATTTTCAATTAATAACGCGACAAAATCATTCAAAACCAAGGTTAGTTTATAGCGCGGCCAACGAAAAATACGTTGGCCGCGGTTTATAGGAAGGTTAGGACATTCCCCCTCTCTGAAACAAAACCAAAGGCAGTCCCTTTGCACAGGCAACATCGCGAAACGGTGCCGCTCTCACCAGCTGACCTTCAGCTTGACGTCAATGGCGTATCAAAAGGGACAACACGGGTGTTGAAAACCGAAAACAAAGTAAAAACACAAACATAAAACAAACATGAGATGCACCAACATACTCCGCAAAGTTCCGTTATTTCATTGCACAACCATTAAAATGAAGAAATAACCGAAAACAGCCAAAACAACATAAATATACACCATAAACAAAGTACATGCCAAAAACGTCTGTGTGCGCCTATGGCTGGTAGCGTTATCTATTTAGGGAGTTACTAAATCGCCAATTCACGTGTAAATGCTACCAACTTAAATTGCGGCCTTTCCCCCCTTTGCCTCTCTCACCCCCCCCCCCCCCTTCCCTTCCAAGTCGTCGAATGTCCTAACCTTCCTATAAACTAACCTTGTTCAAAACTAGTTTTTGACACATCAAATGTAAGCGAACATCAATTGGGAATTCATTATTACTAAACGGGAAATATTACCCCTAACACTTTTATTAAAACATGTTTTTGATATATGAGGAATATTTTAAGAAATAATAATATTAATAGTAATAATAAATATGAATATGAATATAAACATAAATATAAAATATAAATAAATAAATAAATATTCCACAATTTGTATCCGCATTGTATATTTGTGGTTATAGGTTATAATACTATTATTGGACAGGTGTATAAGGTTTCTAAGGAAAAAAGGCATTATATCGAGCCATGTCCATTGAAAAATGAATACTACTACTTGTTTGTTTTGTGTTTTTTGTTTTTAGAAAAACATCTGCCTGAGTTAACTCTTTTATCCCATTATTAGTCTCAAGTCTCAACATATAAACTTTTCCTGCATTTTTCTTAGGAAACGCATAAAGCTTAACTTTCGCTCTGTATTCTTTTTGGCCAAGGAATTGCACTGGGGCACGCAATAACCGTTGTTACAAGCCATGTTCCTTAGCTTGGTCTTCTTTGTACTATCCAGGTAAAACCAACGTCCTATAACATAGATATTGAATTTAATAACAATAAACAAAAATGTAACACAGATCAACAAAAAAATAACAATAAAAATGAAAAAACTAATGTCATCGAGACTAGTTCTACATTTGGCCACCAGGTGGCGTATCGCTTAGCTTGAATTCCCAATAGCATACCTATTTGTTAAATTTTCACTAGTAATCGCCCTAGTGCTTGAATTATTGCCGGAAATGTTTCGAGTGCACGAATTTTCTTAAAAAAATCCTGTAAGAGAAAAATTTCCCGATATTAATTCAAGAACGTGAGGGATTCGGTAAGAAAATTCCATAGCTACACGTGAATTAAACGAAATTATTATCAAAATTTTTGTTGAGATGTTACAATGTCACATTATATTAATGATATCTGTCAAAAAATTTCCGCTGTAATCACCTCCTGCTGTCTAGAGCAACTGAAAATATTTCCGGAACCGGAAATTTTTTGAGTTACCATGACAACGAAGCAAAAAACGAGCCTCTGATTGGTCAAAAAAGGTAGGTATGGAATTTTCAATGGAAATAATATTAGGTAGGTACAGGGTGGCTCATTCACCAAGTGTGTTAGGTGGACAATGGTTAAAATAAAATCGTTATTCAAAAAATGAATTTGCAGTAAAAATGAAGGGGTATTTGAGGGTGTAGGAACTCGAATTTTGTATACAGAACCATTGGAGAATGTAGTGCCTATCCACTTAAATTTTAATTGGGTTTTCGCCACAGGAATTGTTAAATAAGATCTGGCGCTTTGTCAGAGGTTAATTCAGTTTCAACTTTAAAAAAACTGCGCCCGAAGCCAAAGAAATTGCCAAAAAAGTTTTTATAAAGTCAGGTATGTTACAGAACAACCAAAATTAACGCGATGTTAACGATCCAGGTCTCGGATTGGGAAAATAATTACCGAGGGTTGCACAGCCGACGCAGTACCTACATCTACGATACCACCCTCGGGAATTTTTAAAATATGAAGGATCTGGGGGGGCCGAGACCCCCTGCCCCCCCCCCCCTGGGTGCGCCGCACTGGTAACTCGTTCAACCTAGTGTATCCCACGGTTGTAATTAAAGGTTTTCCGCCTCGGAACGTAATACTATTGTATCATTTTCACCGTAATGACAAGTAAAAAAGGTGTTACTTTTTTACTTAACTAACTGCATTTTTTTAAATGTCAGAAAGAATCTGCAACTTTCACCTTTTTAGTTTTTTTATATCCCTAAAAATAAATAGGCTATCACTTTTTACACAATGGTCAACAATTACTGGCAAAAATTGCTGTGATTGTAGACAAATATGTAATTTTTGTTCAATATGTGCAAAACTGTGGCAAACCAGTAAAATACTTTATTTCGTTTTTGGCAGAAACCTCTGGGGGGCTGGGAAACTTCTTCGACCTGAGATATTGGCGCTGCGTATTGAAGAAATCCACCATTTGCCCCGATAACGATATCAGGTTCTATTTGTATACCCCGTAAGTATTTGTGTTTGTTAAATATGCACATACTAAATCTTTGTTTGCTTTCATTTCCATTTCTTTCCAGCGAATCTGGAAAGAAGAGGCTTAGGATCGACGTGAGAAATCATCTTGCGCTGAGATTGTCGGGATTTGAACCGTCAAGAAAAAATGTCATTATCATCCATGGGTTTAATGGAACCGAAAGTAAATCACCAATGACAATTTTGAGAGATGGTAAGGACCAAGATCGAAGTATTTATTTTGCACTTTGCATAGTATAGTACCTACAACAACGGGGGTAAAACTTACAGTATCAGGTATAGTACCTATATGTTTGGTCCTTCTTGGGCGTGTATAACGAATATACAATATGTCCCCAGAAGTACTGTATAGTAGGGGTTTCTGGCTCGTCCCCCCCCCCACTCCTTTTTCGTACATTAACCCCATCCTACGCCCCTGGTAGGCCACACCCACTTTTTCCCTGCCCACCCCACATCCCTCACCTAACATACCGCTTAATTGGTTATTTATCGATTATTTACCCTCTGTACGTGAAGAACTATTAAAAAAATAGCTACTTAAACTTTTTCACGCATTTTTTCGCCTAATTACTCTATTACGTATTTACTCCTTTGCAATAATAAAAAATACAATGCACGCCTCTGTATAGGTTTTCACCGAATTAATCTATTTATTATATATTTACCCCTTTACAATAATAAAAAATACAATGAACGCCCTATACAGGGTGATTCCGTGCACAAATTTTAATGGTGTACTTTTGAGGCCAAAATAAGAGTTTTTTACACCCCCTCCGACCTAAAAAATACCCCCCCCCCCAAATTCAGTTTACGTCATTTTTGATGCAAAAAATTAATAAAGCCCACCAAAAAACAGCTGCTTGCAAATTTTCAAGAAATTCTATGCACAACTGTAGCCATAATTCAATTTTTTGTGGAGTTTCGGAAGGAGCGCATTTTGGGACACCTGTTAACAGGAAAAACCTCTCAAAAATACGTTACTAAAATTTGTGCACAGGGTTTTGAATCACGCTGTATAGCATATATTATGCTCTATTTTCGCGTAATTCATGCAATAAATGGTTATTTATGGATAAATGTCCTCTTTGTACCCACAGAACTATTAAAAAATAGGTACTCGCACACTTTCTCCCGTTTTTCCACTCCATCACGTCTAATAATTAATTTTTATTGGTTTGTACACCACTGTATAGCGTATGAAGTGTAATTCATGTAATAAACAAAATATCGTTTAGTTACCCTTCTGAATCCCAGAACTAGTTAAAATTACAAGTACGCTCCTTTTCCAACGTTTTTCCCTTCACCACGCGTAATATTAGGTCCAAATATCTGCCCGCATCTCCGCGTAATTAGTTTGTATTTTCCAAAATACAAAGTGGGCCTAAAATCTTTAAATGTTGTCATCAAGCGCAGATTTATTAATGCAGTTTTTCGGGCTATTTTGAGAAAACCATTTATTTGAAAAGAAAGATATTAAAATAAAAATCAAAGCAGGCCTTGTCTATTTTACCTATTATTTTTAGTATCCTTTTGTTCTCCCTATTCCAAAGATAATCTATAGTTTTATTGTATAGGTAAGTATTTTTGATAATAGTTTTTTGCATTCCATGCAAATCTCTTATTATACCTATGTTTGGCGAAATTTATCAAAACACGAATTATTCGTTCGTGGTTATTTTTTGTGATAAGTCTAAAAAACTAGATACCGTTGTAATTGGGAGAACCAAACGAACCTAAACACCTGGAAGTCGGATATGGGAACTGATAACTGACATTTTTTATTATTTCCCTTATTGGTAACATTCGGGTAGTAAACTTAGGTATTAGATACGTACCTGCTTGGACACAAATTTTGCATAACATCTTGTATATTAAAATACATTTCAAAAAAACTAGAAAAAAATAAAATGTATCCATGTGCTCTTTAAATTGCATTATGGCAAATTAATATTGAATTTATGATAGTTTTGCAACACAAAGATTTAAATTCGCGAGCGATTAAAAATCGCCACCACAAACGAAACGGCTTTCGTTTATCAGCAGTAAAAGTAGATAATTACAAGTAAATGCAACAGGAAGAGATTTCCAGATTAATGCATTGCCAGGCCAGATAACAAACAAGACAAGCCATTTATTATTTCGCAAATAATAAGAACAACGATAAATTGGAAGTCTGTTTAGAACTAACTTATTGCTTTTCACTTTGTCAGCTTGCTCAGCGGACTAACGCGTGTAACAATATCTATTGTTATTGTTAGACTATTATCCCAGAAAAGGACGAATCAGAAGTGGCACTTGCTTTCGGCGCCTTTGATGTCGCGGTTCCAATTTCCCCTCTCGCGCATAGGACATGAACTCTCCGCCGTTGACATCTGCGCATTGGCCACGCCCACCGTATTTTGTACAGAGTAGAACTTGCCCATTGCGTTGGCACGATCAGGTCCGGGCTATAGAAAATTTTGTGTTTTATATAGCAAAATTAATTTTTAGAATAGTAAAGTTTTTTTCTGGGATTAGATCTAGTTCAATTTGAATCTCCAGAAGTGATTTTAAGTAGGTATTTTACTGACGAAAAAAAATAAATATTAATATTTTACTAAAGAGAAAAATACATTTTTTTATTGTACATGGAAATTTCACAATATTTCCTCTTTATTATTTTATACTTACCTATATTAATTAGAAACAACTATGATTTAGGTTCAAGCGAACTATTCTACTTGGGTGGTTGAAATATTACAATATTTCAATCGACTTGCGTCCAAACTCATAGCTTGGCAATTAATTTGTTTTTTTTTATATAGATCCATAACAATTATTATTTGCAAAATTGGTTGACCTTCGTATCACTGGTAGTAAAAAAAGGTTATTTATCAAAAATGTTTATTACTAAAATCTATAAAAAAAATTCAAAAACAATAGCACATATAAAATATAATACCTATAAATACAAAAGATATTATAAACTACTTACGTACATATTATGCACATGCACACTATACATTATCAACTTAGCCTAATTTTTAAAAATAATGACCCCTGGCAGCACTTATAAATGTAAATTTCGAAGTTTATAATTTTTATTAGTTTTATTAGAAACGATATCACGATTTAAAAATTTTAAAGAATAGATTCCAAATCTTACATAAAGGGATAATAAATAGGCATGATTAAAACTAGGGCATGGATGTTGATATGAAATGTTTTGCAGCTTATTTTTTAATTTCACACAAACATTTTCTTCTAAAGCAAACTTTGGAAAGAGGGTACAAAAATTAACTTCGAGAGTTTTAATATAATTTAGGAAATTATCAGGAGGTGAAAATAAATGTCCAAAGGTTTCGTTACCACTTGATTTGTATGCTTTAAAATAAGTAAACAAATCAGTATCCCCTAATGTATGACGTTTACAATATTTAATACAAACCTCACATGAATGTTGTTCCAAGCACTTTCTTAATAAATATCCACAAACATATGATATACTATTTGATTCATGTAGTTCGAAATCAATATAATCTGGTGCCACCGAACTTAAATCAGAAAAAAATAGATCTTGCATTTCCCACAACAACTTTGTTGTAAATTTGTGTATGTTCGGTGGTTACGTATGACAATAATGAATCAAATTCCTCAATACAATTAGCCCCATCCGCGTGTTGGAAATAATTTAAACAAAATGATTTTTTGAAAGCCCTTTCGCATTGGATGGGGGTTGGATTCAAGCAATTTCCCCCTTGCTGCCTAATAGTGCCGAAAAATTTTTCGAGACAATCTTGATTTAAGCGTCGAGTGTATAAGGAACTAAACTCTAAACAATGAAATTTTTCCCAAAGACCTAAAAATGAATTTATTGTGATTTGCCACCCTTTCAAAAATTTAACTTTATTGGTTACCTCTATATTTTGTTTTAAAATCTTAATATTCTCAAAATATGTAAACATTTCCTTTAAAAAATCGACTTGGTAATCTGCTCCTTTGAGCAGAAAAGTCTATTGTATTTCTTACCGCCTGATATTTTTGAGGAATTTAAGATATCAAATAACTTTTTTTTACAAATGACACTGTAGCGTTTGCCGAAGGGGGGAATTGTCCGAATTCAATAAAGGAATTAAGTGCCGCAGCTACCATTGCGCTGAAAACTTGGACGGCTAAACTAACCTTCAGTTTTTTAAAAGGATTCTAATTAATGTGTTCATCTGTAAATTTTGGACACAGCCGAAGAGCCAAACGCTTATGTTTTTGTTTATTATAAATTTGGTCAATACCTATACGTTTTATTTGTACATCCTTCAGAGGTTTCGAATGTGTAATTGAAAAAATTATTTCGTGTTGATTTTAAGAGATGCGGCACATCAAAAATATAAAATATTTTTTCGCTATCGACATAAAAATGTGAAGAGTTTGGAGAGATACCAACTGATTTTGAAAATTGTACAAAATTTGATCCTTGATCAGACACTAACGCACTTACTAGTAATCCTACAGATTTAAGTTTCCTTATTGCTTCAAAAATAATAAATTTTAATTCCTCCCCTGAACAAGTATCAATAAAGAAATAAGCAACTGGTTGCTTCCACTTAGCAAATATTGCTCTAGCCATAATAGCTAAAACATATTTAGCAGGAGCATATCTTTTTTCCTTCAATGTATTATGAAAGCCAACAATGGTATCGGAAGATCTATTGTAAAATAAAAACATTTTTAATGACATTTCGTCAATACAAAGAATGCACTGTTTTGAAGAACCCTCTAAATTTGTAGCTTTTGATTTAATAACCTCAAAAATGAAACTGTTAAGACCTGCAGTTATATGCCATTTGCTAGTTATTCTTTGAAGAGTGCTTTTAGATGGCAAATAAAGTGGTTTCATTAAAAATCTATAAGCATTTGGGCTTAGAAAATAAATTGTTAAGGAAAATTGTTTCATATCTGAAGGGTAACGATATCCCTGTGGATCTTTTTTGGGATTTTCTAAATAATGCCTTACAAATAGTAGCATTGAAGCAGACAGTTTTTTCTCACAAATGGCAAGAAATTGTTCGTCATTTATTTCAGTGTCGGCACTGTCGACAGCTTGCTCCAACTTCGGATGCCACTTTCTTTGGAGTTTTTTTATTTGTAACTTTAATGAATGCTTTCTCGGACTATGTGCACTCAAACTAAGAGAAGTTTGTTGACTAGCATCTAAAAATAGAATTATTCAATAACAAAATAAGTAATACAAAAAATTACAATATATGTACACACACCCAAACTTATAATATGGAATCACTTAATATTTATTACAATTTATATTGTCGGGTTTTTCACATTTAACTGTTTTTGTTAGTAAACACTTTTGACTTTCCATGACATATAATTTTTTTGACAAAAAAAATTATCGCAAATAATGCGTGATGTCATATAAGTTTGGGTGTGTATACTATAATAACAGTTTGTGAATATATATCATTACCTTTTGATGCAACTGAAAATTCGGTAATGCTGTGGAGATCGCCTATAGGTGACTGTGACAGATGGGGTGTACTTGGTTGATCCAAAGGTTGAGCGATCGAGACTGGTTGATCAAGTTCTCGTTGAGGTTCTAACAAAGTCAAATTGCTGCATACAGACACAGAAGGACTCTGTGAAGAAGCCTCATCGATATAACCTAGTAAAAAAAATTAAATGCTGCAAAATTACAAGTATCAGCAAAAAATACATATTATTATCTAATAATGAAGGGGTAATTATGGGGTCAAAATGTCAAGAAAATCGGGCCGTGCATACACTAATTTCCATAAATACCAATGAAGGTACTTACATGATGAGAACACAGTTGGTATTGCTGTTTTCTTTAGCCCAGACTTCGACTGGTTTGCAAACATACTATTTTCAAAGTGCATTGAACAAACTTTATAATTAATAAAAAGCTGTGTGGGTGTTTTTTCTAACAAATCCTGCCTTCCACACTTTCTCGTCCATGCATAACACCTTGAAAAAAAATTAAAAACCATAGTTAGGTAGGTATTATCAGTAGGAAACCATTTGTGGGTTTTCTGGGGTAGGTAATACTCCAGTAAAAGGGGTAGTACCTACGTAGGACATAAAATTTATAATACCTAAGGATATAATAATGTGGTAACAAGGTGGGGACAAACTACACATAGGTACCTACCTGTTTTCATCAGCAGGTATTTTGAAAAAACTTATCCCAACATTCCTCGTGTTGTTAGAACATCCACGAACACAGCAATAATTGCGGGGCCATTTCGTCACAAAACCTAAGCACAAAGTGGGTTTTCTGGGGCACAATGCACTAGTGTAAATACAGCAACGAAGTATTCGAAGTAACAACACAAGCAGTCAAGTTGAGCTGAATACATATTGTACACCTTATCTGGTCCCTGTTTTGGATACTTTTATCACAATCATGATAATAATACTGGGCTTTTTTACTTAGAAATTGGTAATCGTTTTTCGTTTTATTGTTTACGTTTTATAAGGAGTTTAACCTCAATTGAACATACTGACGCTGTCTGGCGTCTGGCGTTAGGCGGCGCGTCAGTCGTAGGCCACGAACGACGTTGCCGGACTTCGTCAGCTTTTATGCCTGACAATTTCCTTAAATTCATTTAGCTATTTTTATCGCCTTCAATTTAATATCAACCAAAATACTATCAAGGACTAACATTTTTATAAGTAAATTATCAACGATTTCATTTTATACTAAATTCATTTGCATTATATTTTTGTGGGTTGCCTTGGTTACCAGCTCCCGACTGGACGATCTGGCAGTACCGCAAGAACGGAATCTGTGGCGCCGCGCCGCGCTGTTGTCAAGCATTCCGCTTTCATAATCAAGTCCCAGAAAACAGGGGTCAGGTTGTGGGTTTTCTGGGCTCAGATAAATAGAATAAATGGTTCGTAAAACATTATAATTTTACTACCGGCACACATTAGATAATATTAATTGCTTTCATATTAATTTTATTGGTATACCTACCCAAAATGAATAAATGATAGTGAAAAATATGTTGACATGTTTTAACCTTTCTAAGGATCTGGCGGCCTAGCAATACTCTCCGTCCCCACCACCTCATAAAAATACCCCTCTGCCCTCTTAAATTAGCCAAGTGCCACTTCTGATTCGTCCTTTTCTGGGCTATTATTCAGTAGAGAAATTTGGCCAAAATGGGCAATTGTGATTATTTCACTGTCCCTTGATTAGTATTCGGAGGGGGGCAACTTTTTTATTTTTAACTGACTTCAAAAAAGGGGGAGGTTAGGATCAGTTCGGTTGTATGTTTTTTATGTTTGTTACCTCAGAACTCCGTCATTTATAAACCGATTTGGACAATTCTTCTTTTATTTGAAAGGGTATACCTACAGAATGGTCCAATTTAAATTTGAAGAAAAAATTCCACCCGTATAAGGGGATGAAATTTCATATTGAACCGATTTCGATGATTCTTTTTTTATTAGAAAGGGAGTACCTTAGTGGTGGCCCCTAAGCGTTGACTGACGTATTTATAAGACTTCTCACGGCTATAGCTTCATTGCCTTCAAAACAGATGGCGCTGATGGCTAACAATGTATTTTGCATTGTATTTCGTCTCTGGAAAGCGCATGGTGAGCCAAAAAAGTGTCAAACGTGTCATCCGTGAGCAGTCTTTATTAATACGTCGTCAATTTAAATGTGACGACGGTCGTCACATTTAAATTTGAAGAGAAATTAAATTTAAAGAGAAAAATTTCAATCCTAAGGGTGGACAAATAGGGGATGGAATTTAATGGTGGACCGATTTCGATGATTCTTAATAACTCACTAAAAATAAGAAATAAAAAAAAATTATAAAAAAAAATTAAAACCGACTTCAAAAATTTGCCCCCACTAAAAATTTAAAAAAAATTAACGAAAAATAACACCGACTTCTCAAATTTGCCCGTATAAGTAGGTATGCACATTTCATCTAAAATTTTAGAAATATTTTTCTCTTTCTAAATTAAGTTATCTTTGGAGTCGGTGACAGTAAGTTACGATTAAAGCTCGGATTTATAGGCAAAAGAATTTGAAGAAAAAGGCGCCTATACAGGGTGATTCAAAACTGTACGGCATTACTCGTTAAAATAAGACGAAAAGTTCATATTAACATGGGTCCAAAAACTCTTCGTTTCGAAGATACAGGGTGATTAAACTTTGAAAAAATATATCGATTTTTCTTTATACCTTCCAAACCAATAAAAATATTTAAACCAAATTTGGTACACAATAATACCATCATAGGGTGACATAAGAAATGATAATATCAGGTCTCGAAAGTATCCAGTGGCGGAGGTAAGGGTAATCGGTAACATAAATTATAATAATGAACAATACAATTTGGAACAAAAAATACCGCTTTCATTTTTTTCATATCTCTCTCCCTTTCGCGGAAAGTTGGAGTTTTCCGATTTGTCGTCTTTTTTCGACTCTAACGCTTTTTCGGGTTGAGGTATGTAACTATTATTTATTTTGAAGTAAACGAAATAATTTTCAAATGGAGTGGCAGTAGGAGTATGTAATTTTTGTTACTAGTAAGGCGCTAAGGCATAAAAAAATAATTGATTTTTAATCGATATATTTTTTTTAAGTTTAATCACCCTGTATTTTCATAACGAAGAGTTTTTGGACCCATGTTAATATGAACTTTTCGCCTTATTTTAACGAGTAAAGTACGCCCCTGAAAGGGTGCCGCATAGTTTTGAATCACCCTGTATAGGCATAGATTTTTATCAAAAAAGACAGAAATTTTGGGATATAGGCAACTGTCTATGTGTATGTGTATATTAAAACAAATATTAAACTCGAGCAAATTTAATTATTTTATACAAAACATAATTTCTGATATAATATTACTAATTAAATAATAGTTAATTAAGCATTGTTACCATTTACCACTTAATTTTTTTTTCATTTATAGCTACAACTAAGTGTTTTCTACATTTTTGTTTTGAAACATTGTTATCTATCACTTAAAATCAGTTTGTACAGGGTGATCCAAACTCGACGCCCCAGGCCTACAGCGGGAACACGAAAACTCAAAATAAAATTTCGAAAAGGGGTTCTTAAATGGGACATACTAAGGTCCAATTCTGACCGAAAATTAGCTTTTTTGATGTTTGGGAAAATGGCCGCTGTGACGTCATCGATATTATTTTCCCAGAAACATACCAGTTTTTCTCTATACATATATTGAAAGTCCTTATCATTCTCAACAACTTTTATAGAAAGAAATTTTCTTTATCTTTTGTCGTTCCAAATCTACAGGGTCAAATATGTAAAAAAACATGGAATTTTTTCTAATCATTTTTCGAAATTTAGATAGGTATGGAAACAATTGATAGTCAGAAATTATTTAAGAGTCTGTTAGGGTGCCTTGCGCACCCTTAAATTCATTCAACTGGAATATTTTTAATTTTTTTAACAAACAATAATAAATAATAACAAACAAGTTAGTAACAAGCACAATTCAGAAATTTAAAAAATATTCCAGTTGAATAAATTTGAAGGTGCGCAAGGCACCCTAACATACTCTTAAATAATTTCTGACTATCAATTGTTTCCATGGCTAGCTAGATATCGGAAAATGATTAGAAAAATTCCATGTTTTTTACATATTTGACCCTGTATATTTTGAACAATAAAGATACAGAAAATCTTTCCCTACAAAAGTTGTTGAGAATGATAAGGACTTTCAATATATAGAGAAAAACTGGTATGTTTCTGGGAAAATAATATCGACGACGTCACAGCGGCCATTTTCCCAAGCAACAAAAAAGCTAATTTTCGGTCAATTTAAGAACCCCTTTTCGAAATTTTATTTTGAGTTTTCGTGTTCACGCTGTAGGCCTGGGGCGTTTGGATCACCCTGTACATTGAAAACGAACGCTCTACGTCGACAGATGTAATCGGAGCAAATTTAAGGGCAGATAATAAATCAGGTTCAATTTGTAATTCTTCTGAAAATTTCCCATTCAAAACCTTAGAAACATCAGATAGAAACAAGAAAGCTTCATTCTGGTCAAAAACATTTTTCATTTTTTAGAAATTATTTGTCCAGTACTTCCAGGTGCTAAGGTAATTGTTGACTTTAAATCATCTATTAATTTAACTGATTCACATAAATTTATCTCTTGCCTCTCCAATAGGGTAATTGTTTATTAATTTAAAATTGGTATTGATGTACGCGAGTTGTTGTTTTAATTTAGGATGTTTCAATTTTTTTTTGATAGGTACTATCATCAAATTCTGACATTACTAATTCTATTTTACTGCAGTGTTCAAAGTAAAAGAAAACTGCTTTAAGCCATGTTCCCCACCTTGTAACCACTGGTTTAGGTGGCAAAGGGACACCGGGCAGTCTTCCTTTATATGTACAGTGTGTTCCAAGATTAGCGAATTTAAAGGTGTAAATGACAAAAAAAATTCTAGTTGAAAATTGAGCTTCTGGGGTTCCGCCCTGCTTAGTTTGAAACTAATTTTTGGACATAATTTTACTTTCGAAAAATCAAGTACGCCTTGGAAATTTTGAAAATACTGATTTTGTACACTAGTAAAGTGCCCTCTCTGTAGCTTTTACGACAAAATGTTATTAAAGAAAGTTGTTCAGAATGAAGAACTGAGTAGATATCTGTGTGCAAATTTTCAAAATCCTAGGCCTCCTTTGATTTTTGTCCCTTTTTTATTGGAAAAGCGGGAAAAATTGACGTTTTGGTAAAAGATATTATTAAAGAAAGTTGATCAGAATTGACAATTGTGTACGTATGCTAAATTTATTAATAATCGGCCACATTATTTTTTTTTCATTATTGTAATTATTAGGACCTAATTCATTTTCTAGGTGTAAATGAGGAATAATTTAAAATAAGTTGAAATTCGTCCATTCCAGAATTCCAGATCTAGCCCTTCTTGATCGGCTAGCAAATAAGTTTAACCGCATTTTATTATTAAATTTTATTTCGCAACATTTACATACAATAAAGTGGAAAAATTATTCAATATAGCTACCGCCCATTTCAAAACATTTTTCAATATTTTCCCTGAATTTCTTATACGAATTTATAATTTCTTCAATAGATATTGAATTACATGCATTTCGTATTCTTTCTTTTAATAACTCTCTGTCATTTGGCAATGGTTTCGAATAAATAAAAATCGGAAATAGTTATATCTGGGGACCTTGGGCCGTTTCTTCCAATCCATTAAGTGGAAAAAGTGCAGCCATCATGTTGGTAATAAATGTTTCTTCTTCGTTCAAGAGGCAAGATATGTTACTCCTTCAATAAAGTAGGGTCCAATAATACCTAAATCGTAGGATACGGCACACCATACATTAACTTTTTGAAAATATTGTCTCCTACAGTGGATTACAAAACCTAATAAAAATAAAAATAATTCTCTTGTGAAAATTTCTATTTTCAATTAATTTCTCACCTAAACACGCACAAAAATACATCCCCCTCTTCTAAAGTACCTATGTAAATATCTTGGCGTGAATGCTTTAATGTTATTGAAAGCATAAATACGTTGTAATTCAGATTTTCTTATATTCAGCTCTGTTGACCTAGCTCTTAGTGACACCCGAGGTTTTTCAGCAATTGACTCCAGAGCAACAATGCAGCATCATTTTCGTCATAGCTTTTCGTATGCTTTCTACACTACCTGTGGCAACATACTTCAATGATATAGTTCCACTCCCTAAGTTTGCACAATAAAAATTTTCTGTTCCAAATTTAATATTTTCTTTGAAATTCCTAGGCAAATTAAAATAAATTAGGGTCAACTAAAGGAACTTTAACAACAATAATTATTACAATATGACATTAAAATAACTTTGACAGTAACTCTACGTATACTGGCAATAGAAAAACCAAGCACACCTAGATGAATGATAAAATAACAGTCAAAAAATTAATGTAGCCGATTATTACTAAATTTAGCATACATCGTATTTCCTCAGCTATTCTATTTACCCCGCGGGCAAGACAAGTGCAATGAATTAAGTTAGGATAAAAAAAACCTTTAAATTAATTGCAGCTTTTAACATATATTATATGCCGCAGCATCCGAAAGCATTAGTACTATTTTATTGGATGGTATAGCATTAGGTAAGAAAAGGTTTGTTAATCTATCTTGTATAAATCTACTACTGAATAGTTAAATTATTTGTTTTTTCTAATTCTTTGACGGCAATTAAATATGGTCTGCTTGGAAAGTTTTCGTTCAAAATTCCAATCATCAAATTAGCTATATATCTGCCGCATACATCTGTCCTTTCATCCACAATAATATACAAGAAATTGCCCTCAAACTTACGTTTAATTTTTGAAATACACTGTACCTAGCATTTATCTAAAGTTTGTTTCCTCAAGGTACTCTCATCCGGGATAGATTTTTTAAGATGTTTTTCAAAAAACGACTTAAAACTAGAATGATTTACTTTATACAAAGGAATGCTAGATGCGATCATCATCTGGCATAAATCAAATTTAAATGTGTCCTCCTCCTTTTTTGAACTGTTTAAACTTTCCCGCAGGGAAGTTTGGAACAATTTAGATGAATTACATTTTTCGAAATTCCTTTTATGAAGTGGCGTCCCACAGTGCTGGTCAATGAAGTACTTTTTAGTACCTAAGATCTGTGCATTAAGTACAAGAAATAACAATAATTAGAATTAGAATGAATGGGATGGGCTCAGATTGAAAAAAAAATAAAACTTACCGATTTGCCGCACAGTTTACAAAATACTCCATCTCCTTCTAAAGAAAGGCCCGGATGTGGTCGGATCCATGCACTTAATTTAGAGCACATTTTTTTAAACAAAGCCACAAAATCACTTCGGGAACGTCTAAAATTACTTTATTTGCTCTTTACCCAACAAAACTAAACTCTGATCAAGTAACACAACAAATATTGAGATTATAAATTATTTACAGATGGAAAAAGGTTCAGGGTTTCCCAATTATTAGACGAGGTACTCGTAGACCTTCCTAGAAAACCACGGGCCATAAGGATAGGTAATTTTAGTTTTATAGATATGTTTATGTAGCATTGAATTTTGAAAAAAGGCACAAAAAGGCGGAATTTCTGAAAAAAGGCAAAATGTGCAAGAAACACTTGCAATAGGCAAAATAGGCAAGAAAAGGCAATTTGCCTATAATCCGAGCTTTAGTTATTGATGTATGTAGGATATGATGTATTCATATCTAAGCAACACGGTTTCCTCAACTGACTGCTGGCGCCTCTAGCGGTGACTTTCACCGGAGGGCATTTTAGGTCAAGGCAAAAACCAAGTTTCGGTGTGCTATAAATATTTTATGAGCCCGATGCTACTGGCACTTCTGTCCCCGTATCGCATATTTGCTGTGAATCTACCTATAATGGACGCTTGCCCTTACAATTTAATGCATTTTTTTGCTGGGGCCACGAAATATTTTGGGGGAGGGAAGGACCCCTAAGAATTATATGGGCTTATAACATTTAAGATACCTATATGAGAATTTACACCTTTTATTTAGTATCCTTTTTTGCTGTACTTATTTCAAGAAATTCAATAAAAAATTATAGGTATCTACCTATTTATATTTGGTTCAGAAATATTCCTCCGGCTTATAAGGAATATTCTGTTACTATTGTTGTTGGGTTAAGTATAAAAAACCAATCACCTTAAATACTAAACTTAATATTGCCGCATTTTCATGTGTTAATACTAACAGACGCGTAAATGACCCACCGTCGTCCACGGACCACTATGGCTTTCCTTCCTTATTATATTCATAACATAACCGATCGCATCTCCAAAATTCTAAATCGACATAATATACTTACCTACTACTTAACTAAAATTTTCTACGCTCCCTAAATTATCCCAATATTACCGATCGATTAGGGATATTATACCATTGAGTGCGAGTGGTGTATATCGTGGGCCACGCACATGTGGACAAGTGTATATTGGAGAAACTGGACGTACTGTATCAACAGAGCACGAACGGTTACGTCAACCGGGCCAATCTGCACTTGGTGACGCATTATCTGGACACGGGGGCATCAAATTTTGCTTAATGATACTAAAATCCTATCAAAATCACTCCATCCCAAGAAAAATCATTGAATCCATTGAAATCCTACCCTCCTATATAACAATCTGAACCGTGATCGCCAGTGATCGGGGTTTATTTACAAAGTTGTGTAGCGTTGGCTCAATTTTTCGGGTACCTACCTACCTATAAATACCATCACAGGTAATAGAACAATCAGTCTCAGCGTCTCAGTGTGATCGTCGCGCCCTGATGAGTATGTCCCGTGCCATCGAGGGCGAAAGCTTGGGACGAAAAGTTTCACTATCACAAGATTCATTTGGAGGAAACTCAGATTCATAAGATTCTGCCTGTGGAAGTTTCCAATCTGATGTAACATCTATAAAAAAATATGGTAAGACATTATCCAAGCCGATAAACAATGATCCTAATGCTAATGCCATTTTAGAACGTATCGTCGAGTCATCACCTCACTCTTTGAAATTCCTTACTCCTGTCCTGTGAGCTCATTAAAAACATTTCAACGAAAAAAGACGCCTAAATACAAGCAATTAAACATGGTAATAAAGAAACCCTGCACCCGCCATTTTAAGATTATAGTTTGAGCATTGTCAATCATACATGGTTGGTAATATTTCAAGAAAATACTAAAATATATGTTAAAACCAGTGAACAGCACGCGTCACCTCTCTGAAAACAAATGAAATACGCATGTGCCAATTGCCGCCAGAGCCCCTTGGTAATGGGTTGCCGAACTGTTTAATTTACATTCTCCTCCGTCTACACCTTTTCCACATGTAATTCAGAAAGCATCAATTGAAATTCAGATTAGTCAAATGAATTTCAGAATAGGTCAGATGTACCTAATTCAGAAATATCAGTTGTAATTCAGAAAACATCAAATGTAATTCAGATTTGTCAATTGTGATTTAGAAAGCGTCAAATGTACTTAATTCAGATTCGTTAAATGAAATTCAGAAAAGATCAAAGGTAAATCAGATTTGTTAATTGTAATTCAGAAAGCGTCAGATGTAATTCAGAAAGCGTCAGATGTAATTCAGAAACGATCACATGTAATTCAGATTCGTCAATTCAATTTCAGAAAAGATCAAATGTAATTCAGAAAGCATCAATTGTAATTCAGAAAGTGTCATTTGTAATTCAATTAATTAATTTATTTCACAAAACAACACTTTATAGAGGGAGTTCTAACAAAATTTCAAATTACACCTTTTCCATATGTAATTCAGAATACGTCAACTATAATTCAGAAAGCATCCATTGAAATTCAGAATAGGTCAGATGTAATTCAGAAATATCAGTTGTAATTCAGAAAACATCAAATATAATTCAGATTTGTCAATTGTAATTCAGAAAGCGTCAAATGTAATTCAGATTCGTTAAATGAAATTCAGAAAAGATCAAATGTAATTCAGATTTGTCAGATGTACCTAATTCAGAAACCGTCGGATGTAATTCAGAAACGGTCACATGTAATTCAGATTCGTCAATTTAATTTCGGAAAAGATCAATGTAATTCAGAAAGTGTCATTTGTAATTCAGAACCCCCACTTGTAATTTATTTCACAAAACACTTCATAGAGGGACTTCTAAAAAAATTTCAAATTCGTTGATAGATCTTATTATACAGGGTGTCTACTTTTAAACCTATACAAATCCATAAAATCTTTATTTTTGGAGATAACCTCCTGGACTTTTTTTGTTTGAAAGGCTTCAAAAACCTCTTCTCTTGACCTTCCTACCATTTTTAAAATGCAAATTCGGGGCCAGCTACGATTTTTGTTATACCCCAGATTTTTACGGAAACCACTTAGCGATATTTTTATTTAGATTCTCACACCATAGAGTCAATCAGGACACCCCAAAACCCCACCCATAAAGCAAACTTAAAAGGCGTTTCGTTCTGCAGTACTGAATTTTTTTATACTTTATACGGATCAAAAAACGAGAACATAATATCAAAGCCGCCTCCAGGCACTATACACCAACTAAGTCTAAAAAATACAGAAGCCTGCCAGTCACTAAGTCCATACGACTTAAGGTGGCTGGTGTGCCACAACAGGAAACACACAGTAAATATGTATCATCTTAGATAGTGATTTTCTTGAGGAAGGACCAATAAATTTAATTGTTTTTATTAGTTGGTTGGCATTTTGTAAAATAATAAATCACTTTGGTGTTTATTAATATTTTTTGAAATTTCCCGGAGAAAAATACCCAGTTCATTTTTGTATTGAATATTTGCACACCAATACTTTGAGTGAAATCTTCACCCAACGATTCAACTGTTTTGAGGGTATGTCGTGGCACAATTGACTCGCCACATGCCATTAAAATTTATATTTTGCTCAATTTTGGCATCCTGCAGAATGAAACTCCCTTTATATTTTTGTTCAAATTTGATATACGGGGTTTTGGGGTGTCTTGATTAACGCTGTGGTGTGAGAATTTAAATGAAAATATCGCAAAGTGGTTTTCGTAACAGTCTGGGGTATAAAAAAAATCGTAGCCGGCCTCGAATTTGCATATTGAAAATGGTAGGAAGGTCAAAAGAAGAGGTCATTGAAGGCCTTTCAAACAAAACATGTCCAGGAGGTTACCTCCATAAATAAAGATTTTATGGATTTGTATAGGTTTAAAAGTAGACACCATGTATAATAAGAAGGGGGTTCTGAATTAACAAATGACACTTTCTGAATTACAATTGATGCTTTCTGAATCACATTTGTTCTTTTCCGAAATTGAATTGACGAATCTGAATTACATGTGATCGTTTCTGAATTACATCTGTCGCTTTCTGACTTACAATTAACAAATCTGAATTACATTTGATCTTTTCTGAATTTCATTTAACGAATCTAAATTACATTTGACGCTTTCTGAATTACAATTGACAAATCTGAATTACATTTGATGTTTTCTGAATTACAACAGATATTTCTGAATTATATCTGACCAATTCTGAAATTCATTTGACTAATCTGAATTTCAATTGATGCTTTCTGAATTACATGTGGAAAAGGTGTAGTAGATAGATCTTATTATACATGGTGTCTACTTTTAAACCCATACAAATCCATAAAATCTTTATTTTTGGAGGAACCTCCTGGACTTTTTGTTTGAAAGGCCTTCAAAAACCTCTTCTTTTGACCTTCCTACCATTTCCAAAATGCAAATTTGAGGCCGGCTACGATTTTTTTATACCCCAGATTTTCACGAAAACCACTTAGCGATATTTTTATTTTAATTATCACACCACGGAGTCAATCAGGACACCCCAAAACCCTGCCCATAAAGCAAACTTAAAGGGAGTTTCATTCTGCAGGGTGCCAAAGCCGAGCAAAATATTAATTTTAAAATGATGTGGCGAGTCAAGTGTGGCATGAAATCCCCTCGAAATTGGTGAAGGATCAACAGGACTACAGCAAAATTGGTGACCCATCTCAAAGTACTGAGCTTTTTTTATACTTTATAGGGATCAAAAATCGACTACCTACATATATATCAAAGCCGCTCCAGACACTATAAACGAACTAAGTCTAAAAAATACAAAAGCCTGCCAGTCAGTAAGTCCATATGAGTTAAGGTGGTGCCACAACACGAAACACACAGACAACACATTTTTGTATTGAATCTTGCATACCAATACTTTGAGTGGCCTATTGACCATTCAACTGTATTGAGGGTATTCCGTGGTATACTTGACTCGCCAGATGACTTTATAATTAATATTTTGCTCAACTGTAGCACCCTGCAGAATTAAACGCCTTTTAAGTTTGCTTTATGGGTTATGGGCGGGGTTTTGGGGTGACTTGACTCTGTGGTGTGAGAATTAAAAAAATATATCGCTAAGTGGTTTCCGTGAAAATCTGGGGTATAGCAAAAATCGTAGCCGGCCTCGAATTTGTATTATGAAAATGGTAGAAAGGTCAAAAGAAGAAGTTTTTGAAGGCCTTTCAAACAAAAAAAAGTCCAGGAGGTTACCTCCAAAAATAAAGATTTTATGGATTTGTATAGTTTTAAAAGTAGACACCATGTAACATAAGATCTCTCTACTAATTTAACTCCCTCTATGAAGTGTTTTGTGAAATAAATTACAAGTGGGGGTTCTGAATTACAAATGACACTTTCTGAATTACAACTGACGCTTTCTGAATTACATGTGACAAATCTGACTCACATTTGATCTTTTCTGAATTTCATTTAACGAATCTGAATCGCATCTGACGCTTTCTGAATTACAATTGACAAATCTGAATTAGGTACATTTGATGTTTTCTGAATTACAACTGATATTTCTGAATTACATCTGACCTATTCTGAATTTCAATTGATGCTTTCTGAATTTCAATGGATGCTTTCTGAATTATAGTTGACGTATTCGGAATTACATATGGAAAAGGTGTAGACGCCATTTTTATGCACCTGTGCTAGATGGGAAGGAGAGGAATTTAAACAAAGAGACTTGTTTACTTTCTCTCGGCCAGTGAGCAACAAACGTAAAAATGGTTTAAAATATAAGTAATACACTGGCATGCATAGAAATCGGCCCAACGTTAAACTTTTGACTGTGGACTACATATATTTTTTTAGAAATTATTCATTTGATCAAAATAATATGCAAAATTCCAAAAGTTATTCCGACAATATCGTGATTTTGTCAAAAATTGCCGTTTTTCGTCGATCGGCTCATGTCGAGGAGCATCGGAGTCGGTGTTATAAATGCCACTTGTGCGATGCCAAAACACCAAGGCTAAACAGCACGTTATGCATCATGTGGTTTATTTGCCTCGGCCAGAGGCCTCAGCAACTAAATTCCACATGAGTCATAAAAAGTTGAACTTCAGTGCCTTGGTACATAAATAACTATTAATACAATAACTTGTAGGATTATTTTTACCCCCTTCAGAAAAAATCATCCGTTTTTACAAATCATGACGGGAAGTATACTCGCGGAATGAAGTAAGTAAAATTCCCTCTATAGAGGGTATTTTTTAATAAGTGTCCGTTATTTCAGCGGACGATTCTTCCGGTATTTTTAAAATAAAAAGTTCCTATAAACATGGGTCTGCAAGGCCTTCATTTTAAAGATTTACCTGTTTGTAGCCCCCTCTACAATTAAAGGCCACACTAAGATTAAATTTGAATTTCCCACGTACTAAATACTGACTTGTAGCTTTTATTAATTGTCTCGCTAATTACTTTTCATAGTATCTCTACACATAAAGGTACTTTTTCTTAGCTTCTTTGATATTTTTGTAAATTCTGAATATGCAGTATATAAATCTGACAAAATAAGATGCTTTTGGGTCGTTTGAGCATAAGCTAAAGATTTTATGACGAATAACTTTTTCATAAACTCAAAAATAAAAAAGTTTTATCTTCGGGAGTCAATCCATGGACACTGTATACTGTATACCCACAGCCCTTTTTTTCTAGAGGGATATTACTATAAACAGCAACCAAAGAATCGCTTTTACTTTACTTTTATTCCCTGGCAACCATTCTCAACCCAAAAAGAAGGTCTTGGCCCAAAAAATATAGAAAACGACATATCGCTATTTTCAATTTCACCCTCATTTAATTCATCCACTATAAATTATAAACTACTCCCTTTTAACAATAATGTCAAATATTCTCTCAACTAACAATTAAAACTAATTTTGCTCGCAAGAAACTACTACGTACATCGCGACAAACTAAATAATAATCTTTGTCATCCCTCCAATTTAACCCCTTTTCTTTGAGCGATTTCACCCAAAACTAATCCAACCGATTTATACAATATCATTCGAATCGAGAAAACAAAAGGGATCCAAAAACAGCAAAATACACATGTCTCAAAAAACCGACCAAGTGATGCCCACTTCCGGTCAAACTGGAAATCTGACAATTTTTTGTTAATCCTTCTACATGAAGGACGTAAAGTCAGTCCCCCCACGGTGTAGCAATATTTAAAAAATACTTATATATAATATAGATTTTTACAAAATGGCGATCGGACGCCATATTAGATTTTTTATGATAGTCACAGAAGGCCTTGTGATACCTACGTCAAAAAAAATCCATCAGTATTTGTGACCTAGAATTTAGTAATATTTTCTAGACATAACACAAAATGGCGGCAATTTAATACAACTAAATTAAATCTTTAAATTTAACACGGTAATCTCCAGATTAAATTAAATCGACCCCTTTACACCGCGCATAATAAAATATTACTAAATTCTAGGACAGCAATAGTGACGGAAATTCCTATAATTCCTATATGTACATACATTTTTAAAATTTAGTATGTATTTTTTCCTTAAAACATTGCTAAACCATCTGGTAAATCAGCCCCGAAATTAATTAAACTTATCCCATTTCCAGAATATAGTACATGTGGAGGAACTGACTTTAGGTACGTTCTTACTCTTATTATAATAGTTATTATATCTGGGACACCTACACGAGTTATCCAAGTATATTTTCTGTGTTCTGTGATATTAGTGTAATGTAATTAGTGTAATAAAGTATTAAAAATTAATAATAGAAAAATATGCAAATTCTGTCAATTATAGGACCAGTGGAACCTCGTGCTAAGATCAGCAACTTGCTTTTTGAGTATCCATCCAATTGTAACTAAAATTATGGGTACTTAATGCTTAATAACTTAAGTAAAAAAGTCATTGTGTTTATAAATAAAATAACATACATGGTGACCCATTTGAAATGGAAGCATCCCCGTAAATTTTTTTATTTTTCATCCGATTTTAATCGTTTTTTTCTAAAGATAGGTCACAAAAAACTCTTTTTTACTTTGGTGCAAAATTTTAGGTCTTAATCGTAATTTTCAAGGCCTACTATGAATTTTTTTTTCCAGTAAGAAATGACGAAAACCATTTAGCGATTTTTTTATTTAAAATCTGACACCTCAGTGTTAATCGGGACACCCTAAAACCCCTTACATACCAAATTTGAACAAAAAATATACAGGGAGTTCCATTGCGCAGAGTGTCAAAATTGAGCAAAATAGGAATTTTAAAGGCATTTTTGGCGAATGAAGTGTTTCGTAATTTGTACTAGAAAAAAATTAGTAGTAGGCATTGAAAATTGAGATTAAGACCTGAATATCTGCACTAAAGTAGAGTTTTTTGCGACCTATCTTCAGAAAAAAAACCGCTAAAATCGGATAAAAAATAAAAAATTTAGGAGGGTGCTTCCATTTCAAATTGGTCACCCTGTAGAATAATTTAGCAAGTCGTTATATTACAGGTGGCCTTTTCACAGGGCACTTTCAATAAAATATTATTGCAAAAATTCAGCGGTTTGCATTTTTATTTTCCAATCAATATACATGTTAATGAGCGGAGACGGTAAACGGTTTTTTTAAAAGAATTACTTTTATTGAGACATACGATTTACATTTATAAACTATTGAATGATAATTGACAGAGTAAGAAGCAAGCAAGACTGGCCATCGACTAAGATACTAATAGTAATGCTCGTCTACTTATACAGTGTGTCCACGGATTGAGTTCACATACCTAGTGTAAATAACAAAAAAAAATCGAGTTGAAATTTGAGCTTCTGGGGATCAGCCTTGCTTCATTTGAAACTAATTAAAAATCACGTATGCCTGGCAAATGATGAAGAAACTAATTTTCCACATCAGTAAAGTGTCCTTTTTGTAGGTTTTACGACAAAATATTATTAAGAAAACTTGGTTAGAATAAAAAACTGACTAGGTTTGCGAATTTTCGAATGCCTACTTTGATTTATTGGCATTTTCCCCACTTTTTTTTTAGAAAAGAGCAGTTTGTGTAGCTTTCACATCAAAATGTTATTAAGAAAACTTGTTCACGATGAAAAACTGAATAGGTGTGAAAAAATTCAAGAGCCTTAGGTCTACTTTGATTTTTGTGCGATTTAATTTTTTAGCACTATAGCTTTGAACAAAGACCTGAATGAGCAGAAATATTTATGATATGTGTTAAATCAAATATGAACTTTGAGAGAAAAGTAAATGTTGCCTTGAAGAGGCCTAATATACAATATAAGTAAAAAATTGATGTTGACAAAACACTTGATAAAATAAAAAGCGTCAACTATGGAATTGCTCGACTGGTGGGTTTATTTATGTTATCGATATAATCATAACAAAATGCTCCCTTTTTGTTTAACAGATCTAGATTTTTGGAAGACACATCACTAAATTCCTTTTGGGTATGAATGAATTCCCCTTATTCAGAGATGATGCTATGTATCCAAAGAGAAGCCTAAAAATTTAAAGGAGTCGTTAAATATAAATTTAACTTCTGTATCAGTATCAGAAACTGTAAAACTAATATATTTTTTGAATAATAATTCAAAATAATAAATATAACACAGGGTATTACAAAAAAATAATTCAATCCATTCATCGCAGATTTTTTGGACTAAAAATAAGGCAACTTTTCTTGTGTCATTTTTTATTTTCACGGCTCTGCTTCAAAATACAGGCTGCTGTTAAGTTTTAAAAAACGAATTTTATTATCGTGTGTTTTTTTAAGATATTTAGTTGATATTTGGCACAGATTTGTTTGTTATAAAATACATTTTTTAAGTAATTTTTTAGTCAAAAAATTCAAAGAGCAAAAGTAACAAAAGGGTGGTGTTGTATCTTCTGTCCCTCCCACTTTTTTCTGCATATGTATATGGTCTAAGGTCTACTGGATCACTTTTTAGATCCAGAGTTTATTTTCTGTAATTGTTTGACTCTTGTAAAATGTTCATTTAGGATTTGGTTTACGAGATACATATTGCAATTTATTTGGCCATTTACTGGAATTTCTTGTTATTTTTAGGCTTGGCCCCTTTGCATAAAATGTTGTGTTTTCTCAACTATCGAGCTCAAATTTGGTACGAATTTCCGATAACACAATCGCGTAATTTGCATAACCTAAACTGGAAAATTAAAACATATTTCGGGGGATTTGGAAACCCTCTCCCCTTAGCTTATTGCTATATAGGTACGCCAATAAATTCAAAATCTGTGGATTTTTAAAATTAGGTTAATCGAATTATAAGATTGTGTTTAGCAAAAACTTAGGTATAACAAATTTGAGCTATAAATTCCAAAAAACACAAAAAAATTAGAGGCGGCAAGCAAATAAACAAAATAAAAACAATCAAAAATTATTTTAAACCAAATAAACTCTGGATCTAAAAAGTGGCCCCTTTCAACCATTGACATGCACAAAAGGAGGCGCATCTACACAAAAAATGTGTTTTTTTACTACTAACCTGAGAAATCACCATTATTTACCTCATTCCTCTAATGAGAAGTAATATTTCTCACCCTAGGTAAATAATGATAATAAAAAATACCTAGGTAAATAATGAAAAATGTTCTATAGGGTTTTCCAATAGGAACGCTCGATCTTCGAAATGTAATTAAAAAAATTGTGTAAGTGAAACTGACATGTTCTTATTTTTATTTTAAAGCATACGAACTCATTATTTTTTAAAAATTATATCAGCCAAATGTCCGCCGCGGCTTTGCCTGGTCGCTTGAATCCTGGAGATCCAATTTTCGATGACTTTATCGCATAAAAGTAGGTCAATTTCATGTTGGCCTTTAAGGCGGCAACGGTTTGTGGTTTGTCGGCATAGACTCGAGATTTCACAAAGCCCCAGAGAAAAAAATCCAGTGGCGTTAAATCGCACGATCTGGTCGGCCAGTTGATGTCGCCACCTCGCGATATAACGGAACCTTCAAACTTCTCATGCAATAATGCCAGTGTATCACGTGCAGTATGGCATGTGGCACCGTCCTGTTGAAACCATGTGTTTGTTAGATCCATCCCATCCACCCTAGGCCAAAAAAAGTCTCTTATCATTGCCCTATACCGCTCACTAGAGGCCCTGTATGACACTAAAAGTGACAGTTATTCGTTTTAACAACGAATAACTGTCACTGTTTGTGTCATACAGAGCCTCTACCGCTCACCATTGACAGTAAGTGCAACTCCGTCTGCGTTTTCGAAAAAATATGGACCGATGATTCCGCCGGACCACAGTGCACACCATACTGTGACTTTCTCGGAATGAAGTGGGACCTGATGAATCTCCCGTGGATTTTCGTCGCTCCAAATTCGGCAATTCTGCTTGTTAACGAAGCCACTTAACCAGAAGTGAGCCTCGTCACTAAACATTATTTTTCGCCCAAAGTCCGGATCAACCTTTAACTGTTCTAACGCCCACCAGGCAAAGCCGCGGCGGACACTTGGCTGATATAATTTTTAAAAAGTAATGAGTTCACGTATGCTTTAAAATAAAAATAAAAACATGTCAGTTTCACTTACACAATTTTTTTAATTACATTTCGAAGATCGAGCGTTGCTATTGGAAAACCCTTTATATGACATTTAAAGATTAGTGTCATTTTATCAGCTTGACAACTGAACTCCCAGGCTACTTGATATTTCGAAGTATTTGAAAAAAGCGAGAAATGACTAAAATAAACTAAAATATGGCAATATTTCAATGTTAGTAGTAAAAAAAATTCTATATACACTTCGGTTCAGAAGGCCATTATTTACCTCGCATATTATATCCTTCGGCGCTACGCGCCTCAGGATATAAAAAAGCTCAGTATATAATGGATTACTTCTCAACCTAAGTGTATAATATACTATTTATAACATACAAATCTGTCCCGAATATCAACTAAATATCTTAAAACACAGAAGTATTAATAAATTCGTTCTTTTTTAATTTAACTTTAAGACCATGTATTCTGAAGTAGAAGAGTCACATTTTACTACAAAAAAATCTGTGGTCAATAGACTGATCTACTTTTTTGTAACATCCTGTATATGTATATTTTATATTTTCAGCTTACTTATCCAGAAGCGACTACAATATCCTGATGGTAGATTGGGAGCCCCTATCAAAATTCCCATGTTACCTCTCTGCGTTATCCAACACCCGCCTGGTGGCCCAATGCACTGCCAAACTCTATGCATTTATGATGGACGAGGGAGGTGAAGCCAAAGAGACCACTTGCGTCGGTCACTCCCTCGGTGCCCACATTTGTGGGATGGTCAGCAATCATTTGGATGTCAAACAACATAAAATTGTAGGTAAGGATATCAGATTTCATAAAAAAAATGTAGGGAGGTAAAATAAATGTTTATATTCAGTTTAGTTTTTCTGGCAAAACTGATGTGTGAAAAACTGGTCAACAAAAAATTTAAGTGCTTATTACCAGGCTATTATCCATTTTCTTAAACTTTGCCTTTGACGGTAATGGGAAGTAAAGTGTAGGTTTTGCATGGAAATTTCGAAAATTAAAGAAACGGAGATACAAAGGTATTTCCATTTAAAAGGGCTTATTCTATTTATATCGACATTTCGAAAAATGGAAATAAGGAACAGAGTATAGAACACATTCTAACAAAATTATTCATTTATGTTTTCACTATTATGATTCTAATAACTACTACCTACTTAGCTATTGTTTTTGCCAGTTAGTATCTACTCATATGATAGGTACTTAGAGGCTAAGATAAACATTGAGTAAAAAATAATGTTTAGTTTATGGAATTAACATTTTACATTATATGCATTAATAATGCATATGGAGACACTATCAGGTTATTATAAAAAAAAAGTGCATCAGCTTACCCACCGATTCTTTGGGCTAAAATATTGAACTTTACTTATGTCACTTTTCATTTAGGTAAGTACATTGTTTCTTATACAAACACACATTTTTTTTGTGTAATTTTAGTAAAAAGAAGAAACGTCTCAGAAGGATTGGATTTGTATACTTACATTTTGACTGATTTTTTTGCTTACCTAGCCTTTTATCGACTTTTGTGTTCTCTGCGATCTAATTGGAACAGTTCGGGAATTGCTTTGAGTAAATATAGTGGGTCTTCCAGAAACGAGTGCCACCCTTTACATAGCCGTAATAAGCGTGTTTTTTTTTCTCAAAACTCAAAATTAAAGGCCCTAGGCCAGAAACGATTGTCACGGCTTTGCATAGTGTTTTGATTTATTAGTTGATGATATTGGGCAAAATCTCTCCTTGATGAAAAAACTCTTCACTCAACTAAAAAACTTGATAGTTTTTATGTTACTCGAGGAAATGTAGGTATGTCATCTCCAAATTATTAGTTTAACAGCCATCACAACTCAAGTGACTTCTTTTGGTTTAAATGCAACCAAACTTTCAGCTAAATTACAGTAACTTGTAAGGGAAGTAAGACGCTGGATGTTGACAGTTTCCAAAACCTCCCAAATCTCTTAATTTCTAAGTTAGAGTGTGCAAATTTCAAGAATAAAAACCTTTTAGCTTGATATTATATAAAACTATAATAATTTTTGGAGATGAGTTTAAATTAAATACCAAATACCGAGCAAAATACCGACAAGTCAAAATATAAAAACTTAAATCACATGTTATTATACAAGAGTAGGTATATACACTTTGTATTTGTAGAAGAAACAAATCCATGCCAAATTTCAACTGGTTATCTTTAAAAACACATAAGTTATTACTAAAAACGCTTTTTGGAAATTTAAGATTGACACACACTTTATCACTTCCACAGCACCACGTGAGTGTAAGTTGTTTCGGCAAAAACATTTAAAAACATTTCTATTGGCTAAATCGGGTTAAAATGTTCTAGAATGTCAAAAACCAAAGTTTCAACAAAAAAAAATGTCTGTGTGGGTGTACCCACATGAAATTTTGAAGGGATCAAGATATGGGGTTCAAATTTGGTATACCCGGAATACGTAATTTTGCCTACAACAGACGGTTCTGATTGATTTGTCAAAATTGCTCGATTGAAAGGGATGGAAATAAGGGGATGAAAATGTTTATTATTTAGTTCTTCGTGATACAGAAGTTTTAACACAACTCTTAAGTAAGTATTTTGTACTTTTTTTTTAATTGGATGGTTGAGAGAGTGTCAAACACTCGCTTCATACCTTACATCGCTTACGATGCCCATTACATGTTCTATGAAACATATTTTAACACTATTAGATATAAAATAAATGAAAGTGTAAGCCAGTAGCATTATTTTTATTTGGTAAATGGTAACTAAAAAATAAAAAATACTCTATTGCCCCTGATACTTATTTATATTATAAAAAAAATGGCACAAAAATGTCGGATGTGTGACAATAAAAAATTATAAGAGAAAGACTTTGTAGCGTACTGACAGGACAAGCGCCATTGCTCCCAGCCCAAGGACATAAAAAAATATCGTAAACTCTACAAATGTAACGTTAAGATTGGGTCTTACAATCTTTTGTCGGGGAAAATTAAATGGATTTTAACTGACAACCAGTGTTGCTTAAGTTAATTTTCATGTCATATAAGATATTTTTGGTCCCTTTATGCCAACAGAAAATAAGAATTTACGCTTACCATGCAACACAAATTTAATATATTTAAATTGCGGAGTGCGGAGTGCAAGCAACCATTTAAACGAAAAACAGCAATCCTCAAAATTTGTCGCTTCTATGTTTTGTCAAACACCCGCATCAATATACTTAGTGATTCCATTGGCAGCGTTTTTTAAGTATGCAGTAGTAAAGTACCTAGTAAATAAAAACCACATATAAGGAAAGTCCAACTATTTCTTAGGTAGGTGCATGAAGCTATGGATAATTTGTTATTTTGTATAGTAAAATGCTGTAGGTATAGGATATTGAGGGGCTGAACTTGATCTTTCCGTATTGGTTTCAGGCCCTTTTTGAAATATATATTATTCTTTTTTTAACAATAATTGTATTGCACTGCAAATGTTTTCTCAATGAGAGCTACTCCTCTACACTCACTACTATTATCTATTGCATGCGCCCTACGTTTTTCGAATCTTTATGGGGCTAGGAAAAATAATTTTATACCTACTTAGTTTTTACCAGTTACATACATATTTTTTCTGAGATAATATAGGTACCTATGTAAATATTGCAATTAAATACATCATTATATTATTACTATATGTTTTTTAGGTTTGGATCCTGCCAGACCACTGATAGATCGTTTCGCCAACAAGAACTTCCAGCTAACCAAAGACGATGCCCACCAGGTGCAGGTGATACATACAAATGCTGGTTCCCTTGGTGAGGTCAACCAAGTAGGCCATGTAGACTTTTGTGTGAATGGTGGTAGGAGACAACCACATTGCTATGGCCATCTTCTACGTAAGGAATTTTCTCACATACAGTATATTACTCTTGTTTATGGATACTGTAGTTATTCAATGTATGACACTATGACACTGACATAAGGAGATGACAGAAATACAGTAGATACAGAGAACAGATTTTGCAAAAAATACAGTTGTCTAGATGTTTTTTTGGTGGATTTAATAGAAGAAAATTAGTAGGCAATGACTGTGCTACTTTAATTTTTAGCGCCATTTGTTCCTTGTATTCATTATTGTTTTCATCATATCCTTATGACTCTGTCACACATTGGCTAACTATAGGGATTCCATAAACAATGGTACCTACCTATAACCAACGGATGAACGTTACAAAAGAAAAAATCTTGGATATTTATTTTGTGATGAAAACTAATTCCATTATGCTTATCACAAAATGAGTTTACCATTAAAAAAACTAAGAAAATATGTACAAGCTGTTGATAAATTTAAAAAAGTGATGAAATAAAAATAATGTTTTAACAGAGAAGAAGCAATATTTATTGTTTTAATAATCAGGCACCCTATCTAACTGAAGATATTTCGTCTAAAAGCGAGTCTCCTTTTGTCACTTGTCACTAAGGAATTATCTGTATTACTCGTGAGTCTGTGCTATTAGCCAAGATTATCTTGGCTAATCAAGATATAATATAAAAGCTAAGCTTTTGTTCAAAATAGCTGTGATTAAATTTAATGAGCCTTCAACATCTTCATCGTTTCTTGAATTTTGGTTTAAGAGTTACCGCTGAAAAAAAATATTTTTTAAATGGAACGCCCTGTATATTTTTGCATTTTTTAATAGAGCAAAAAATTACCATTCCAAATATATATAACACTAAATGATTTACTTAAGTACTCGTAGATAGAGAATAGACGAAAACTGCAGCATTGGATTCTATTTCTTTAGAAATGTTTTTACAGAAACGCAAAATTTTCAACACGAAAAAAGTTACGGCCACTTTTCGAAAACGCGCATTTTCGAAAAACGCCCTGTAACTCAAGAACGGTGACAGATATCGATTTGCGGATTTGGCCATTAAGTTTATCATAAAAAATGAGCCTCAGACACCGATATCAGTTTTCGTCTATCTCCGTCAAAAATAGGAGTTTCCCTTTAAAAGTGTCCAATTTAGCTCACCCTGTATCTACAGGATAGTCAAAAGAGAAAAAATTAAATAGAGAAATTGTAGAGTTCCTACAGGGTTATTTTGGAGTGTATTTTCAAAAAAATATTGACGGTTAAGTAACTGATAGGATCATTGGAAACCTATCATCTTATTCATATCCTGTATCTCGGTTTATATTTGTGGGTAGTCGATCATAATTAAAGAAAACAAAAACATAAATGTTCTTCGTTGTGCCTTTTCTTTATTTTTATTATTTACGTACGTTTCGGCATGTTGTTAATCAAATCTTCAATTAACTGAAACGTCAAGTCAAACAATTAAAAAAATAAAAAATGTCAAAAAATATTCATTTCAAGGAAGTTTCTTTGGTTTTTTGTGTTGGATATACAAAAATTCTAGGAATTCAAGGTTTTAACACTTTAAAAATTGTTACAGTTTAATGTTATTTATACAACGGGAACGGGCAGCAAAGGATTGTGAACCAGTGAACAAAAAATCTCTTATTAGCTTGGCATAAAACATTTAATAAGAAACACAATAAATAGAATCGGCGCCAAGAGATAATAAAAACAATAATAATAGCCTTTATTAAAACAAATTATATAAACCAAGTTATCTATAACAATAGTAACATTAATTAATAATAGAAAGCATTTTATTTTTGTTTTTGCTATTCAAGGACTTTGGTTAAAAATTAGAATTTAGATGAAATCATTTTAAATTTTGATTAGTTCTTTGTATCAGTTCTAAAATTATTACGGCTTGGTTGGGTTATATTAATCATTTTTCAAGTACGTTTGTTTATATGTAATCATTTTCAGAAGCCATAATTTTAGGATTTATAAAATCAAAAGAATGTGACAGATCCAAGGCACATGTATACTAAGTGCAGTAGCATCGCTGTCATTGGTTCTAAAATCGAATTGGTGTTTGTGTTTATACAAATGTTTATGTAGATATTGTTTCGTTTGACTGACATAATCCGCTGGACAATCATTACAGTTAATTTTGTAAATAATTTTGGATCTACCTACTTTTATATATTTCCTATTTTTGGTTTTGGTTCAGTAAATAATTTATTAGTTGTAATAAAAGGCTTATATGCGACAGAAATTCCATAATTTGACAAAATCTTCTAAATACCTTCTAAATCCCGAAATTATGGGTTTCTGAAAATGATTAGGTACATAAAATGAAAGGTTCTTGAAATGATTAATATTATAAGAAACCAAACAAATAGTATTAATAGTATTAATTTTATAACTTATCAAAAATTTATATTAATTTTTAACCAAATTCCTTGTATAATAAAAACAAAAACAAAATCCTCTTTATTATTAATTAATGGTACTGTTGTTAAGGATAACTTGGTTTATATAATTTGGAAGTATTGAAATTACTTCAAATTTCTAGAATTTTTGTATTCCCAACACATACAAAAAACACAAGTCTCATTCCGTCATTCCTTGGATTGAAAAATGTTTTGACATTTTTATTTTTTTAATTGATTTTAGGTCTATATAAGAACTTGTTGGTATTAACAATACCCCGAAACATATGTAAATTCTAAGTAATAATAAAGAATAGACGCAACAAAGCAAAAAACATTGTTGTTTTTGTTTCCTTAATTATGGTCGAATACCTAGGAAACCTACAAATATTTTCTTCAACTACCAGTATATATCTTAAGATAAATTGTATATTACAAAAAACTTATGTAAATAATGCCCCCAAAACCCGAACTAAAACGTTAACGGTCATTTTGAAGTCGTCCAGACAAAACAAGTTGAGGTTGATATTTTCGGTCTAGAGCAAAATATGAACCTTGATTCGGATAGGTTCAAAATTATTCTGAACGTTGTAGGGGCAGTTTTCAACATTTTTTCTGATATTTAATTTAACAGCAAAAAGAAGAAAATAAGTTTGAACGATAAGTTATTCCAGTCTTAAGAGGGACAAAAATTTGATTTTGTTTTTTTTTTCTCAAAAATTGTGGAATCTAGAAACTGGAATTTTGGGACAAGTTGCCAGCAAGTTGGAAGACACTTTACGAAATAATTACTTTTTGCGCCTCATGCATACTAAGAGTGGAGAAACCAGCAACACCCATTCCTCTTTTTTACAGAACTTTTTTGTAACTTAGTTTATTTAAAAATAAAAATTCGTATGCTGTAGCCCAATTAATTTAGAAACTTTTTTAATTATTTTTTCATTAACTTCTGGAAAAATTAAATTACTTGTTTCGTATTTAAATAACAATTATTATTGACACATACGGTTACGTAAAAACATAGCAGGTGGGTGTCATTTTTGTCACTTTCGTATGTTACTGTTTCCGAGCGTGGAAGGGAATACCTACCTATACATTCTCCTGCATTCAGAAACATTTAAATACACAAAAATTTGGGCAAATTTAAAATGGTAGGCAGGGTTAATTATTTTTATTTAAATGTCCATGTATATAGCAAAAGTATTCCCTACCACACTCTGAAAAATATATGTACAGTTTTCCTTTTAATAAACTGAGCTGAGGCAAGAAAGAAAGAAAGAACCTTTATTTAAATAGAAAACCCTAATATACAAACGATTGACTTACGATTAACTTACTTAGGAAGGAGGCAATAACAACAGTCATAACAACACATATGATAAATATGTAACAAAATACAGTTCATACAAAATTTGAAGGCGGAGGATTCCTAGAATAGATTTGTAGGAAATCGTAAATATTAATACAGATTTCAGTGGCGTGCTTTGAGAGTAATTGCACAGAAATAAATTACGAGTGATGAATTTTTTTAAAAAGTAATTTAAATCATTATTAGCAATAAATAATATATTTATTATTTTACACAATTATTAAGTATAATAATTTACAATTACAATAGGTAATATTTGTCAATTTGATGCATAGTCACTAACATCGTCATCGGAGGAGTCACTTTCGGAATTAGTAATAATTAGCTGTTCTGTGATCATGTCTATATTAATTTCATTTTTCAGATCAAGTCCCTCTATCTGCCCTTTATACCTAGACCCCCGCTCCAATTGTTGTTACGCTGCTGTGTGTAATGAGCCAGTGCAGGTGGGTTTTCTGGGTATTATTTACATACTTACTTCTTCCTAGAATTCTCCGCCTTCAAATTTTGTATGAACTGTACTTTGAATGTGATACACAACCACCAGAAAAACATAGGTACCTTACTAATAATCATAAGAAAGCACAAATACAAGGAATTACTTTACTAATTGTTTTTAATATCATCTAATAATCTTTTCCTAAAAATTCTAAGCGAGGTTGATTTCTTAATCTCATACGACAACATATTGGACTCCCCGAATCCCTTGAAAAAGAGCGAGTTCATTGAATTTCTAGTACCAAGTCTAATATCGATACGAAAATCGCAGTTTCTTCTTGTGGAATAATTGTGAATGTCAATGTTAAAAGTAATAAATTCCTGAAAGTAAGGTGGGGCTAAGTTGTGCAATATCTTAAAGATAAAAACCATTGTTAGATAGTATAACCTTTTGTTTACTGGAAGCCATTTTAGAACATTGAGGTGCCCCGTAGATACCAACCAAATTTCTTATTTTATTTTATCAAATAACTCGAGACAATGTTAGCGATATCCTTGAAATATTTCTGTGAGAATTCATCGGGTTATGACTCAAGCCACCGGAAACCAGGATCATTAAATTAAACGAAAAACCATGTTATTTGCATTGTGTAAGTATCGAAACACCAGGAAGAGTTTGTCACGGTTATTACGGTTCTCCGAAAAACTTGCTCAAAAGTCATGTTGTTTATAAGTTCTATCCGCCGACAAACATGAGAGCGTCTAGCGAACACCTGCAGAGCTGAGAATCAAGGCGAAAACAATGTCACAATCTGATATAAAAGGGGTTACTCCCAAACGTGCCAGCCATGAGAAGAAGCCGTAGAAGATCCCGAATTGCAGGGCGAAGTACTGCCCGAGACATCAACCAGAGTCCGACGCCTTGCCTGCCATAAAATCTACACCAGAACCGGCCTCAGCACAGTATGATATCCGTTGAACTGACCAAAATGTAAGCGATTGAATTTTGTTTTGTTGGGCTTTGTCGACTGAGTTGCCTTTCTCTTTCCAGTTAATTCATTTATTTGATTATATTTTATTTAGAATGCTTTTAGTGTTTACTTGGGTGTCGTAAAGGATTGTTATAAGTAGGTAAGCTATGCCGGTACGAGCACAATTTTCCCATGTTAATCCTTATGGGCCTATAAATGGGTAAAAACGTGACCAACCGCCCGCGACTTTGAATTTTCCGAAAATTTTCCGCGACTTGGGTTTTTTAATTTTCAGAAGACATTTTGCGGGACTCCCCTGCAATTTTCTGTACTAAGAATTTTCCTCCAAAACCGAATGTGCCGACAATTAGTATTACTAGGTCGAGGTAGAAGAAACCTAATTATGGGTGACAATTACTATCGCCAAGGGTCGATGTAACTGGGATAGCATTCGTTCCCCGGTTTTGAATTTTACAGTTAAAAGCGCGTCTGGTGGCTGAATGTTCCGATGCTTAGCGGGCGATAGGATAGGGTATTATACTGGGGGATCATTTGTGGTCAGGAGACTTTTCAGATTTTCTTTCTATGTGATCACAAGTGTTACTGAGGATTTTTCCTTTGAGTTGACACAGCGAGTACTAAGAATTTTCCTATGATCCCCAGAGAAAATTTAAGCAACCGAATTATTGTGCCATTACTATTACTAGGTCGAAGTGATAATTACTATTACTAGACTAGGGTCGATGGAAGTGGCATTCGACCGCAATTCCCCGGTTTTGAATTTTACAGTTGGACAACGTCCGGCTGGTGGCTGAATGTTCCGATGCTTAGCGGGCGATAGGATAGGGCAGTTATACTGAGGGATCACTTGCGACTGAAATTTCCACGCGACTTTTTAGATTTTCATTGTCGGTAAGCTAGCGATTGACGATCGGGTAGTCAAGGTTCTTGCGCATACAGAAAGGTTTTCGATGGTCAAAATTTTCACGCGACTTTTTCAGATTTTCATCTTCTTTAACCTACCAGGGATATGTAAGGCACATCAAAAACGCAAGTGGTACTGAGATTTTGGAAAAGGATTTTTCCTTTGGGTTTGACTAGAATTCGGTAGAAAAATAAGATTGAAACCCTAAAACTGTAATTGGAGAAGTTATATTGCTGGGGCCCTAAAAATTGGGCAGTTGTGAAAAAAATATATTTACAATAGACTTAGAATCAGCGTGAAAGTAAATAAGCTTGGTTTGAAAATATATTGAAAGACGTATCCTGATTCAAAAATCGTGAGTTGGAGATATTTTTAGAGCATTTTTTAACTAGAAATGTCACAAGTGTTACTGAGATTTGATTAGTGAAAGGGATTTTCCGAATATGCTTTTATCAGTTTATATGAGATTTTTAGTGGATTTTAACGAGAAATGCCAACTAACAGTAAAACTCGTAAATTTTAATAGTCCAAAAACCATTCTCTCTAACATTTTAGGCCTTAAATAACGTAAATGAAGCAGGTAGGGTTTCAGAGAAAAGGCTTCCCCCGACAAATTCGGGGTACCTACGGTGTAAAAAATCCGATGGTTTTATGACCCGGCGGAACGTTATAGATTTAACTAGACGTTTTTATTATGACAGTGCTCCTTGCAAAGGAAAGTGAGTACTTTCTAACTAACAATTAGGAAAATTGATTTTTAATGAGAAGTTTAGAATTATAAATTATTCAGGAACAGTTGATTTATTTTCGGGGTAGGCTGAGGAAACGATCACCGCAGGGTATATAAGCGCGTGAAAAGCGCTCCCACGTTCAGTCTTCATCATGTCTCTGTTACTTGAGGTTAAACCTAACAGTTACGGTATTCAACACACCAATGATGGATTAGTGTTGGGTCAGACACCTGTAACAATTGAGAATATTTTATGTGTTGGAGATAAAAAATGAGTCTTACACCCGGTCTATCACAACTGCTGTTAAAGAACCGGCCAAAGAATTTTGATGATAATGATTTAAAAATATATCGCCAATTGTTGATTGCTACAAATGCACACAAAAGGCGATATGGTAACAAATTTCGATTGAAGCCAAGCAAGACGTGGAAATACAGAAACATTATATTAAAGCTATTCCCATCTAAACAAAAAAATGCTTCAAGAAAGTCTACTGTCGTGAGACCAGTACTTAAATGGGACGAAAATACCGATCCAAATGACATCGTCGATATGTTCAGGAATGCTCTAGAAAATGGAGAAGATAGTGATATTTATATAAATACCTTAATAGATATGAAAATTATAGTTGATCCAAGAAATAAAAATGACTAAGTAGATGCTCGTTTTATTTTAACACTTGTCAAGTGCATGGAACCCCATGGAACCCCATGGAATCCCATGGAACCCCATGGAATCCCATGGAACCCCATGGAACCCCATGGACCCCCATGGAATCCCAAGGAACCCCATGGAATCCCATGGAACCCGCTTTACATACCATTTAATTCCCCACCACCCTAGAGGTAGAATGCAAGGTGCGCTTTTTTTACATGGTGTCCCCAGTATAGGGCCTAATCCATGTTCGAGCATGTATTAAATTTTAGATTAGTCAAATTCTGATTAACAGATATTTTGACGATTTTGGTTATCAGATTTTTTGATTTTTGGTTTCCTTCTCTCATTCAGGTTTACGTGATAAGAGGTCGGCACACACTTGAATTCAGGTGCTTAAAAAACAACATATCTGTATATTAATTTTTATTAGAGCAATATTACATTTATAACCCTATATAGTAAAAATACATTAAAACTATTCTACAACTATAATATATACGATAATTTATTATGGTTAACTATTATATATTTCTAAACCTATAGTTATATAGTCACATACAAATCATCCTTAACTAAAATTAAATTTGATTATAACGGGAGGGTAGTATTACTGTTCTGGCATCGTTGCAATTTTTTATGTACGACTTTTTGATGCTTTATAATAGATATTTTTGCTACCATAATTAAGGTAAAATATTTGGGAATAGTGACCCCAAGGGATTGTTTCATAACCATGTAAAATATATCTTTTATCGTCATGAGGACTTAACGCGATCTTCGATTGTTTTATAGTGTAAACGGTGTGTTTCTCTGACCGAATCAAATTCTGATTAACTGTTTTTTCAATATTCTTCTCCAGACACTGTACATAATCATCAAAAGTGATTTTAGCTTTAACGACTGATTTCTTAATCCCCTTAGCCTTCTTTGTAACTCCACCGTGTAACATGATCTCGGACATTTCATCCTCAGTAAATCCATTTTCCTGCAGTTTGCGTATTTTCATATCTTCCCTCTCATTAACTTTAAATGTGTACATTTTTGATCGTAGACGCACAAAATCAGTCATAATTCGTCCATTGTTTTCATCCTTCATCATTCCCAAAACTTTTTTGTTTACCAGAAGTATACCATATATGTTATCAGGTGAATAATCGCTGGTGTCAAAATAATTATGACAGTCTCGACGCATAACTTCGTAAATGTCGACGTTTTGAATTTCATAAATTAATGAGTCAGTGTCAGTATATAAAACTGTGCAATTGTTACCAAACTGAGGTTGCATGTACCCATAGTGAAAATCATAGATAGTTGTTTTTGCTAGATCCAAAATACTCATACCAACGTAAATTGGCTTATTCATGAACACTTCAGATTTGTTTAATTCAATTGCTGCTAGGTTTTCACCGAAAATCATAGCAGACTTGAATTAAGGTTTGGCGATAAGTGCCTCCGCACCATATCGACCTTCCCACTTGTTAACCAGTTTTATCACCGAATGTTTGCGGACATTTTCCATCGTTTTCCCGAAGACTGCGTTATTCAGAAGTTTGTATAGATCTTTCTCAAAAGCGCTCGTCGCCTGGGCACGAAGTCTAGAATTCAGGTCTATGTAGCTTTTCAACCATGCACTTTGTTTAAATTTAAGTACACGATGTACTTTCTTCAGGATAATACCGTTTGCTAAAACTTGTTTAAGTGTCCTGTAGTGAATCACGTACTTTTCTTTATTATGGAGGGTAGCCATTAACTTTTTCTCTCTTTTAGTCCCTTGTATATGTTGTGGGCAGAAAGGTAAATCTTTATGTTTATCATGGAGTTTCTCAGGGTACTCTAGATCCACTTCTAGAAAATACCCCATGTCAGAATTGACAGTTAAGTTTTCAATATTCAACCCCTGAATCTCCCCGTCATCTAACCATTTAAATCCAGCAAAAGGAAGTGGTTGTGACATAGCCCAACCATACTGATTGTTGATGTCAAAGTAAGTTAAATAGCTCACAGGTTTCTGTGGATCATAATTGGACATGTATTTATTATTAGACGTGGCGCGTCGTTTGGAACACTGACTGAGTCCACCACGTATTCCTTTCTCCATCGATATCCGTTATTAATTCTAACTCCACTTGTGTGTACTTTAACATCGAATCCCATGTGTATCCAGGTAATGTGTAGTAGTGAGCGGGATCTAGTTTGTGAGTTCTCATGCAGCTAGCTCTAAATGCTTCGAATACATCACCTAGAAGCAATATATCCGTTTTCAAATATAGGTCAGCATAATCTTTTAATGTTTTGCATTCAAATTCGCTCCACACTTTCTGTGTTTGAGCATACTCTTTTTCATATATCGATCTTCCCTCCAGTTTGTTATAAAAACAGTCCTTAGTAGGTAACTGACTGTGGTTTAATTTCTCCATACAATCCATAAAATCATATGGGAAAACACCTTTTCTTGTTAGAAGTTTGAAACGTGATTCAGGGAGTTCGGAGAAGTTGTCCCTGAGGATTGGGTACTCAGAAAGATTGGATGCCAAAGAATCTAATCCTGCCGACATAAATCGGAAAGTATCTATAAATCGAAATTTCACAAAATTATCAGGTATATGTTTGGTGAAAGATATATATTTTTCTTTGTTGAAATCGAAATTTCACAAAATTATCAGGTATATGTTTGGTGAAAGATATATATTTTTCTTTGTTGATAGGAAGCAACTCTACACGTCCCTCATCCTTAGCTATGGTCTTGATCACGAAATGTGCATCATAACCCGACAGATTGTGGAAGACTACAGATACAACGTGACTATCTTGGTAATTTATATTACAATCATCATGCGCAGCACCTCGGAACTTTCCAGTTAAATGGTTATGGTCTCTGACTTTCTTTCCCGTGATGGGTTTCTCGCAAATATGACATATTGTTGCATGCTTAAAGCTCATCTTCTCCTCAGCTGTTAGCTTATCCATCGGTAGAGGACATAGAAAAACTGTCTCTAGATCCTCAGTCACTCCTCCTAGTTCTTTAGAAAACCATTCCATGCAATCCAACTGTCATACATGACAGGGGCATTACAATATTCCTGACTAGTGGAATTGAGCTAGTTGGATACCATTGAAGCTTAAAACCATAAACATAAAAGAAATTACAAATTTACATAAAGGAAATGACAAATTTTCGGGAAACGTTTTGGCTAAAAAATGCAAACCAGAATTTAGACTTTTTTAGACTTTTTAACATAACTTTGATGATTTTTTTGGATATCGGTTTATTACAATTTAGTGATGTGTGTCGCTAAAAAATATGAACTTATCGAAGTTCACAATTCGCGCTACAATTGATTTAATTTTTTTTGTGCTTTCCCCATCTTGGGTAGCCATATTGGATTTACTTCCAACATTGATTATTACCCTCAGGAATATAAGCTATGAATCGTGCAAGTAAAAGTGTTGTTCTACAATAATTCTCAATCATGTTGCTAAAGTTGAGTTTGTGATTTTGGAAAACGACAAACGTTGAACTGGTCGATTTTGTGAACAACGCTTTTCCGATTAATCAGCGTGCTGACATTTTGTGTGAAAATTTATCACCATAGATTGAACATAGGTTAAAACCTGCAAAGTTTAGAAAAAATATTCCATTCTAGGATAAGTAGAAAAGGGGCACCTCACCACAAGTAAGGAGATAAAGAAGGGTGAGTCAGATGTATGAAACACGACCTTTTCCTGGAAATTAACTTTTTTTAGTATAAAAGGTGTTCACCACCAATTCAGTCAGTGCTTGAACCATGCCCGCCCCAGCTGTATTAAAAACTGTATACTTCAAGATAGTCAATATATTGAGTCTACTACAGGCATCATATTGTGGTGAAACTGCTCAAGATGGTCTTCGCCAATGCACGAAGGCAGTTCGACATATTAATCGACAGCTAAAATCAGCGAAGGCTATAGGTGAAAAGCAAAAACTGTTATCAACTCTTGCCAACGTGAAAACACTGCGTAGTCAAATTAAATATGAAATTAAACGTGGTGCTGGGGTAGCAAAAGAAACTTTAAAAAACCGTGTAAGCTGGTGCGATTTGGAAACTGCATTTGCATGTCGCATTCGAACTGGAGTAATCTCAAATCTTAAGCACAAGGACCCCGGCGAATTTCTCAACGACTGTTTTGTTCAAGCGACGCGTTGTCAACGCCTTAAAAAAGGAAGAGGCAATTAAAATCAATGCAGTGTTCGGTGGACTATTTGTGCTGCAGAAGGCCGACATGGTTATTGAGGAAATGAAATATTTCACTACACCCAACGTACCAGTCTACCGAGATACCGACTTAACACAATGGTTTGATCAACACATAGCAACACCTATTTTGACACAGCTTCAGGAATTCCAAGAAAGAGACTCTGGTTGGACATTGAAGGCTATAGTGAACTTAGGTGTAAACATAAATAAGTTTACTCCAATGTTGGGATCATCATACATAGAGCTACCCGAATCAATAAAGGTTAAACAAGCCTGTATCAACGTGAAGAATGATGATAACCTATGCTTTGGGCTGTGACTTCCGCCTTATATCCAGTTGATAGAAACCCTAATCGTATAACAAAATACCCCCACCCATCATCTGTTTTGAATTTGAAAGGAATATGTTTTCCGATGACCATTAAACAGACCCCAAAATTCGAAAAACTGAATGATATTTCAATAAACGTTTACATTCTGCGAAAGCATCGAAACAAGCTCCACACCTTGCCTATTTACATGACTAAAAATAAGGTAGACAAACATGTCAATCTGCTAATGGTGCAGAATGCTTACTATGACGAGGAAGAAGAAAGTAATGATAACTCTCCTATTCGTTATCATTTTTGTTGGATCAAAGACCTCTCTCGTCTAGTTTCATCACAGCTTAGCAAACATGAAAAGAAAAAATTCTTCTGCGATCGATGCCTTCATTACTTTAACTCCGAGGAAAAGCTAACAATGCATTATGAAGATTGTAAAAACATGAATGATTGCAAAGTTAGGATGCCAAGCGAAGATCGCAATTTCCTAAAATTTAAGAAGAAGTCTCCTCAAGGCAACAAACGACAATAATAAATACCAAAAGCATGAGCCTTGCAGCGTTGGCTTTTATGTTAAATGTAGTTACGATGACAGCTTGTCATTCTACAGATCTTACACTGGGTTGGATTGCATGGAATGGTTTTCTAAAGAACTAGGAGGAGTGGCTGAGGATCTAGAGACAGTTTTTCTATGTCCTCTACCGATGGATAAGCTAACAGCTGAGGAGAAGATGAGCTTTAAGCATGGAACAATATGTCATATTTGCGAGAAACCCATCACGGGAAAGAGAGTCAGAGACCAAAACCATTTAACTGGAAAGTTCCGAGGTGCTGCGCATGATGATTGTAATATAAATTACCAAGATAGTCACGTTGTACCTGTAGTCTTCCACAATCTGTCGGGTTATGATGCACATTTCGTGATCAAGACCATAGCTAAGGATGAGGGACGTGTAGAGTTGCTTCCTATCAACAAAGAAAAATATATATCTTTCACCAAACATATACCTGATAATTTTGTGAAATTTCGATTTATAGATAGTTTCCGATTTATGTCGGCAGGATTAGATTCTTTGGCATCCAATCTTTCTGAGTACCCAATCCTCAGGGACAACTTCTCCGAATCACGTTTCAAACTTCTAACAAGAAAAGGTGTTTTCCCATATGATTTTATGGATTGTATGGAGAAATTAAACCACAGTCAGCTACCTACTAAGGACTGTTTTTATAACAAACTGGAGGAGATCGATATATGAAAAAGAGTATGCTCACGCACAGAAAGTGTGGAGCGAATTTGAATGCAAAACATTAAAAGATTATGCTGACCTATATTTGAAAACGGATATATTGCTTCTAGCTGATGTATTTGAAGCATTTAGAGCTAGCTGCATGAGAACTCACAAACTAGATCCCGCTCACTACTACACATTACTTGGATACACATGGGATTCGATGTTAAAGTACACACAAGTGGAGTTAGAATTAATAACGGATATCGATCAAGTAATGTTTGTGGAGAAAGGAATACGTGGTGGACTCAGTCAGTGTTCCAAACGACGCGCCACGTTTAATAATAAATACATGTCCAATTATGATCCACAGAAACCTGTGAGCTATTTAACTTACTTTGACATCAACAATCAGTATGGTTGGGCTATGTCACAACCACTTCCTTTTGCTGGATTTAAATGGTTAGATGACGGGGAGATTCAAGGGTTGAATATTGAAAACTTAACTGTTAATTCTGACATGGGGTATTTTCTAGAAGTGGATCAAGAGTACCCTGAGAAACTCCATGATAAACATAAAGATTTACCTTTCTGCCCACAACATATACAAGGGACTAAAAGAGAGAAAAAATTAATGGCTACCCTCCATAATAAAGAAAAGTACGTGATTCACTACAGGACACTTAAACAAGTTTTAGCAAACGGTATTATCCTGAAGAAAGTGCATCGTTTACTTAAATTTAAACAAAGTGCATGGTTGAAAAGCTACATAGACCTGAATACTAGACTTCGTGCCCAGGCGACGAGCGCTTTTGAGAAAGATCTATACAAACTTCTGAATAACGCAGTCTTCGGGAAAACGATGGAAAATGTCCGCAAACATTCGGTGATAAAACTGGTTAACAAGTGGGAAGGTCCATATGGTGCGGAGGCACTTATCGCCAAACCTGAATTCAAGTCTGCTATGATTTTCGGTGAAAACCTCGCAGCAATTGAATTAAACAAATCTGAAGTGTTCATGAATAAGCCAATTTACGTTGGTATGAGTATTTTGGATCTAGCAAAAACAACTATCTATGATTTTCACTATGGGTACATGCAACCTCAGTTTGGTAACAATTGCACAGTTTTATATACTGACACTGACTCATTAATTTATGAAATTCAAAACGTCGACATTTACGAAGTTATGCGTCGAGACTGTCATAAATATTTTGACACCAGCGATTATTCACCTGATAACATATATGGTATACCTCTGGTAAACAAAAAAGTTTTGGGAATGATGAAGGATGAAAACAATGGACGAATTATGACTGATTTTGTGCGTCTACGATCAAAAATGTACACATTTAAAGTTAATGAGAGTGAAGATATGAAAATACGCAAACTGCAGGAAAATGGATTTACTGAGGATGAAATGTCCGAGATCATGTTACAAGGTGGAGTTACAAAGAAGGCTAAGGGGATTAAGAAATCAGTCGTTAAAGCTAAAATCACTTTTGATGATTATGTACAGTGTCTGGAGAAGAATATTGAAAAAACAGTTAATCAGAATTTGATTCGGTCAGAGAAACACACCGTTTACACTATAAAACAATCGAAGATCGCGTTAAGTCCCCATGATGATAAAAGATATATTTTACATGGTTATGAAACACTCCCTTGGGGTCACTATTCCCAAATATTTTACCTTAATTATGGTAGCAAAAACATCTATTATAAAGCATCAAAAAGTCGTACATAAAAAATTGCAACAATGCCAGTAACAGTAATACTACACTCCCATTATAATCAAATTTAATTTTAGTTAAGGATGATTTGTATGTGACTATATAACTATAGGTTTAGAAATATATAATAGTTAACCATAATAAATTATCGTATATATTATAGTTGTAGAATAGTTTTAATGTATTTTTACTATATAGGGTTATAAATGTAATATTGCTCTAATAAAAATTAATATACAGATATGTTGTTTTTTAAGCACCTGAATTCAAGTGTGTGCCGACCTCTTATCACGTAAACCTGAATGAGAGAAGGAAACCAAAAATCAAAAAATCTGATAACCAAAATCGTCAAAATATCTGTTAATCAGAATTTGACTAATCTAAAATTTAATACATGCTCGAACATGGAGACTGAACGTGGGAGCGCTTTTCACGCGCTTATATACCCTGCGGTGATCGTTTCCTCAGCCTACCCCGAAAATAAATCAACTGTTTCTGAATAATTTATAATTCTAAACTTCTCATTAAAAATCAATTTTCCTAATTGTTAGTTAGAAAGTAGTCACTTTCCTTTGCAAGGAGCACTGTCATAATAAAAACGTCTAGTTAAATCTATAACGTTCCGCCGGGTCATAAAACCATCGGATTTTTTACACCGTAGGTACCCCGAATTTGTCGGGGGAAGCCTTTTCTCTGAAACCCTACCTGCTTCATTTACGTTATTTAAGGCCTAAAATGTTAGAGAGAATGGTTTTTGGACTATTAAAATTTACGAGTTTTACTGTTAGTTGGCATTTCTCGTCAAAATCCACTATAAACTCATATAAACTGATAAAAGCATATTCGGAAAATCCCTTTCACTCATCAAATCTCAGTAACACTTGTGACATTTCTAGTTAAAAAATGCTCTAAAAATGTCTCCAACTCACGATTTTTGAATCAGAATACGTCTTTCAATATATTTTCAAACCAAGCTTATTTACTTTCACGCTGATTCTAAGTCTATTGTAAATATATTTTTTTCACAACTGCCCAACTTTTAGGGCCCCAGCAATATAACTTCTCCAATTACAGTTTTAGGGTTTCAATCTTATTTTTCTACCGAATTCTAGTCAAACCCAAAGGAAAAATCCTTTTCCAAAATCTCAGTACCACTTGCGTTTTTGATGTGCCTTACATATCCCTGGTAGGTTAAAGAAGATGAAAATCTGAAAAAGTCGCGTGAAAATTTTGACCATCGAAAACCTTTCTGTATGCGCAAGAACCTTGACTACCCGATCGTCAATCGCTAGCTTACCGACAATGAAAATCTAAAAAGTCGCGTGGAAATTTCAGTCGCAAGTGATCCCTCAGTATAACTGCCCTATCCAGCGCCCGCTAAGCATCGGAACATTCAGCCACCAGCCGGACGTTGTCCAACTGTAAAATTCAAAACCGGGGAATTGCGGTCGAATGCCACTTCCATCGACCCTAGTCTAGTAATAGTAATTATCACTTCGACCTAGTAATAGTAATGGCACAATAATTCGGTTGCTTAAATTTTCTCTGGGGATCATAGGAAAATTCTTAGTACTCGCTGTGTCAACTCAAAGGAAAAATCCTCAGTATCACTTGTGATCACATAGAAAGAAAATCTGAAAAGTCTCCTGACCACAAATGATCCCCCAGTATAATACCCTATCCTATCGCCCACTAAGCATCGGAACATTCAGCCACCAGACGCGCTTTTAACTGTAAAATTCAAAACCGGGGAACGAATGCTATCCTAGTTACATCGACCCTTGGCGATAGTAATTGTCACCCATAATTAGGTTTCCTCTACCTCGACCTAGTAATACTAATTGTCGGCACATTCGGTTTTGGAGGAAAATTCTTAGTACAGAAAATTGCAGGGGAGTCCCGGAAAATGTCTTCTAAAAATTAAAAAACCCAAGTCGCGGGAAATTTTCGGAAAATTCAAAGTCGCGGGCGGTTGGTCACGTTTTTACCCATTTATAGGCCCATAAGGATTAACATGGGAAAATTGTGCTCGTACCGGCATAGCTTACCTACTGTTATATTTTGTCATATTTTAAAACAGTGTCGTTACAGTTCTGAATATTTTACGCTAAATTTTGGGTATTTTGAAATGCGATTTTGTGCCAATTTCAACTAATTTGTGTGCCAATAATTTTGATATTATTCTTGAAATATTTTGAGCTACGTTCACGTACTATTTCTGTAGGTTCTGTTATCAGTTTATGCTATAAGTTAGTATTGTTCGCCACCTAGGTTTGAAACCAGTTACTAAAATTTATAGATAATTGTTTTGGGCTAAACCCTTTATTGTCGATTCTTTTCTGTTATATTTATTTAGTCATACGGTAATAGTTCATTTTGTTCACGTTTGTGCATCCTCAAGTAATTTTTCTCTATTCGTAACTGTAATATTTTATACGCCATACCTTTTATTTTTTAATATATGTATTAAAATTCCCCCTTGTTTCCGTTAATCATTGGACTCACACCAAAAAAAAATTAACTTATGGATCACCTTATACATACCGCTCGACCAACTAACATCTAAACCAAAGGTGGGCACCACAAATGGTGTCAGGTGTGGGGTACAATAAGGATAACGGATAGGGGTAGTTTGTAAAATTAGGAAAAATTTCGGAAAAAGTAAAAAAATTAGTTCTTACAGAAAATCTGAGGTGTAGAAAGGGATAACGGTATTGTGGGGTCAAAAGAATTTTAACGGAGGGGTGAGTTGTCAAGTTGACAGGAAAATTTAAATTGTCGAGAAAAATTAATAAATATTTTTATAGAAAATATAGAAAAGTTTAGAAAAGGATAACGGATAGGGGTCAAATTTGACGGAAAATAAGAATTAAAAAAAAATTGTCAGAAATTTTGCAAAGGAAAATTTTAAGAGAGTTGTAGGGTCAAAAATATTTTAACGGATATTTTGTTAGGAAAATTATCGGAAAAGTGATAAAAGAAAAGTTGTCGGAAATTTACAAAGGTAAAATTTCAAGGAAACTGTGTGATATACTAAGAGATAACGGTTTAGAAATTAGGTCTTAGGGGAAGAGAGACTAGGAGAAACTATTTAAGGGTGAAGAAAAATTCCATCCAAAAATAGAGGTAAATAGGCAAGAAAATTTAGGACTTATTTTTATATTAAAATGCCAAACGAACAAGTGGAGGCAATGGCATGGGCAAATGGCGCGGAAGGTGAGGTAAGGAGGGAGGTAACCTCGTGATTATTAATGGGAATAGAAACGGTACCTACCAAATTATGACGGGAGAGACAAAGTAGATGACTTTTTAGGGATAATCGAAAAGACCGCGTTATTGGCAGGATGGTCAGAGGAAAAAAAGTGACAACGGATTGGGCTAAATTAAAGGGTATTTAAAGAAGCAATTTGAACAAAGACACGTACCAGGTACGGCTATAAAGATGTTCATAGACGCAAGGCAGAGATACGGGGAAAGCTGTCGCCAATTTTTAACTAGGCTTAAAATATTAGGGAACAGGCCCGTAACGTCTGTAGATGACATGGCAAAAACTCAAGTGTTGCAGGAGAAACTCGAGATGGATATTACGATGCAATTTGTTTTAGGGTTATTAATGTCAATAAAACAGAGGCAATCAAGTACGCGGAAAGAGAAGAATCAATAGAAAGGATTATTAGGCCATTTCAAAATAATAGGGAATGCCGAGTGGTAGATAAGAATGAAACCGGAAATGCCAGGTCTAGCGGTTACAAGGATATTAGGTGCCATAAATGCAAGCAAGGTGGACATTTGGCGCGAGATTGTAGTAGACATATGGAAATGCCACCGCGGAGCAGCCAGAAATGTTTTAATTGTCACGAAGTAGGTCACTTCGCCCAAGAATATGTAAAATATCGCCCGGAGCGTGGCAAACCATTGCCGAATAATAACGGTCTTTGTTATCAATGCCGGAGCCCAGGTCATTACGCTAGAAATTGCCCTGGAAATTCTCCGCCGTACCGCCGTGTGGTACAGGGTCATTTAAACGACCAGCCATCCGCTCAGGTCCCTTGGAGTACGGCTGGAGCGCAAGGAACTCGCAATTAGTAAGGAAACCGATCCGCAACTGCTTTAGAAAAGGAATATATCCACGGAACGTTGCGGAACTGACTGTGTGTAATAGAAAGTGTAGAATATTAATAGATTCTGGGGTAATTGTATCTTTAGTAAAGCCAGAGTTTGTAATGATATAGCAAGTTTAGATGTTACAAGTTTATATATTGGATTACCCAATGGGAAAAGTTTAGTAGATGAGGCTACGGTACTAGAAAAAGATGATATAGCGTTTAACGCGGATATTTCATTAGGATTAGATTTTTTGCATAAGTATGTGTGAAAGTTGACTGGGGTAGTGGTGTAATTTATATGTTAGAAGAAGAGATACCGTTATTGAAGAGAATAATTATAGTACGAGAGCAAGTGTAGTCAAAAGAAGTGAAGGAAGTGTTAATATGAGTGATATTTTATACGACGAAGTTCAGGAGTTAAGAGTTATAGTTGAGAAGTTAGCTAATGAAGTTAAGGGGAAACAAGAGAGTGTTGTGAATAATGATAGTGTAATTAAAAGGAAAGAAGAAAAAGTGGTTTTAAGCGATGTTCTGTGTGAGCAAGTTAAGGACTAAGAAGTGAAGTTAAGGAGTTAGGAAGTGAAGTTAGGAAATTGGGGAAGGAGTTAGCTGGCCTATGTGAGGCCGCCGCTCTAAACAGTACTTGGACATGCGGGAAAGGTATGCCATCCTTTTTTCAGCATTTTCATAATAAGAACTTGCATACTTCTCATTGGCAGCCGTTCAGAAACGTGGAAAAATTGATTATTAAAATACAACATCACGTGGCAATAATAGCCCTTTGGACCCACCCTAACGGTATGCCTATGGTTTTCCGAGGAATTTTCTATTTTGAACTTCATTATAAAAAACATGGCAGCCTGTATAAAATCATATCAAAATGCATATTTTTCGAATAATTGAAAACTCAGTTTTTCACATGAAGAACCCAGGATGACTCTGATTCATACCTTATTATTGTGAGAATATGTGCCACATAATGCCCTTTGCAAGGCATACTGAGTAAAATCACGTCCAAAAATCTGTCCCTATCTCCCGGTCTATAGACATAGACACATATGTTCAGTATGAGGCCGAGCTTTGAACGGTACACGTCGTGTGCTTTATTTTTTATTTTCTGCTCAAAACAAATTTCCCGGACATAAAATTTACCAGTTTATATTTCATATAAACGGTAAGTTCTTTTAAAATGTTCGTATTATATAGCATTTGTTGGTTATTTTGGAATATAAAAATGGTTTTATGGAAATTATCGGAGGGTCGTAAAAAATAAGTTGGCCACTTTTTTCCAACGGTGCTGTTCGGGTAGTATAGGACACACATATTTCGGGTGATATCGGACACACTGAAATTTTAACTGAACATTCTTATTTTCATATTAACTTTAAAAAATGCCCAAGAACACAAAAGGAAAAAGAAAAATTGACCAACTAGAGTATTACATTGGAAAAAATAAAAGTGTAAAGATATAGCAAAGATAATGTGCTCTGAACAGCAACAAGGAGCAACGGAGTGTATCATCTGTAGTGAAGACTTCGTCGCAAATTGGATACAGTGCATCTAGTGCCATGGTTGGACCCATAAAAATTGTTCTGAGGCAGAAAAACATCAGGTTTATTATAAATGCGACATTTGTAAGGGGAATTAATTCATGTCCGATACTACCCGACGTTTTGTTTTAAAACGAGTGGAGTTTTAGTTTAAATTTTTTTGTTTAATTGTATTATGTATTCTATTCTGCAAGGAGTATAGTTTATTTTAAGCAAAAATAGGTTAATATATAATTTTTTAATAAAAATTCTTTGAATTTTTCGAAATGTGTCCGATATTACCCGACTCTCCCCTAATAGGTAGATTAGGAAATAATAATTAAGAAGATATGTTAGGAAATAATAAGACATTTATATTTGACCTAAAGATTAGAACAAAGAAAGTATAGTATTTTAAACAAAAGGCTTAAGAGCAACTCAGTTCAATGTGTAAAAGGTCAGTTCAATGTAGGAGAGTAAAGCAAAGAAGCAAAAGCAATCAAATCAAGATAAGCTAGAATCACGATCGTATAAACAGAAAAGTAATTATATCATAATTCCTTTTCAAATTAAGGAGGGAGAATTGAGGTGCCCCGTAGATACCAAACCAAATTTCTTATTTTATTTTATCAAATAACTCGCCCACAATGTTAGCTATATCCTTGAAATATTTCTGTGAGAATTCATCGGGTTATGACTCAAGCCGACAAACATGAGAGCGTCTAGCGAACACCTGCAGATCCGAGAATCAAGGCGAAAACAATGTACCAATCTGATATAAAAGGGGTTACTCCCAAACGAGCAGGGTCAGTCAGGCAGCAGTCGTCATCGAAGTCGTCAGAGTAGCCGCAGAGCACAAGTTCCAGGGCGAAGTTCTGCCCGAGAAACCAGCGAGCGTCCGATGCCGTGCCAGCCATGAGAAGAAGCCGTAAAACATCCCGAGTTGCAGGGCGAAGTACTGCCCGAGACATCATCCAGAGTCCGACGCCTTGCCTGCCATAGAATCACACCAGAACCGTCCTCAGTACAGTATGCTATCCGTTGAACTGACCAAAAAGTAAGCGATTGAATTTTGTTTTGTTGGGTTTTGTCGACTGAGTTGCCTTTCTCTTTACAGTTAATTCATTTATTTTATTTAGAATGCTATTAGTGTTTACTTGGGGTGTCGTAAAGGATTGTTATATTTTGTCATATTTTAAAACAGTGTTGTTACAGTTCTGAATATTTTACGCTAAATTTTGGGTATTTTGAAATGCGATTTTGTGCCAATTTCAAATCATTTTTAAGAAATTACATATTTTTATTATAATTTGTGTGATCAGGCTAACTAATTTGTGTGCCAATAATTTTGATATTAGAAATATTTTGAGCTACGTTCACGTACTACTTCTGCAGGCTGTTATCAGTTTATGCTATAAGTTAGTATCGTTCGCCACCTAGGTTTGAAACCAGTTACTAAAATTTATAGATAATTATTTTGCGCTAAACCCTTTATTGTCGATTCTTTTCTGTTATATTTTTTAAAAATCATATGGTAATAGTTCATTTTGTTCACGTTTGTGCATCCTCAAGTCATTTTTCTGTATTCGTAACTGTAATATTTTATACGCCATAGGCGTACTTTTTATTTGTTAATATATGTATTAAAATTCCCTGTTGTTTCCGTTAATCCTTACATTCACACCAAAAATAAATTAACTTATGGACCACCTTATACATACCGCTCGACCAACTAACATCTAAACCAAAGGTGGGCACCATAACATCAAGCATGACTGTCACTGACGCACATCTGCCAATCTTTAGTATTATTCGCATTCCACGGTTCTGCCGTTTTTGTAGCTGTCCAATTTGATTGGAATTAAAGATATAACTCACTGAAGCACAATAATCAAAATGTGGCTGAATGATTGGTGGGATATTCGAGAAGAGAAATAAAGATTTTTTGATATTTTCTTAAATATTTTGAAATTTATTGTTAAATGCCAAGAGATTATCTATTTGAAAATCGAGATATTTAGTGGACTTAACAATGGCTATCTTTTCACTATTTATTTTTAGATTTACATCATTTAAATCAACATTCATGTAGGTACCTGTGCTTGGTTGTAACTGTCATGCCTTTATTTTTAGAAATATTAAGTTTTAATTTGTTTGCATGTCCATTTACGCAAGAAAGTACAGTGTTCATCCCGAGGTTCATCCTTTGCACTGTCGTATTTAAATCAACATCGTAACAAGCCAACAGTGTGTCATCTGCAAACAAATTGATGAACAGAAGAGGTCCCTGTACACTCCCTTGGGGTACCCCTAAATTAATATCAATTTCATCGGAGTTAATGTCTTGTAATCTTACTCTCTGGTTTCTATTATTAAGATAGTCCATGAACCAGCTAAGAACATCTCCAGACAAACCATATCCCGTAGCTTATCCAACAATATGCACCGATTTAGAGTCACGAATGCTCTCCTCAGATCTAAGAAAACTAATATTATATACTTTTTATTACTCAATTCCCTCCTAAGAGTACATAAGGCTAATTGGAGTGCTGCTTCACAAGAATATTTCTTGCGAAATCCAGATTGGTTAACAATCAGAATTTCATTGTTTTCTACGTGTTCCAGAACTAGGTTTTGCGGCAAAATATTATAAAGGAAACTTGTTCAGAATGAAAAACTGAGTAGTTGCAAAATTTAAAAAGTCTAGGCCTACTTTGTTTTTTAATCTTTTTTTCCACTGTTTTTTAGAAAAGTTGCCTTTCTGTAGCAGAAAGGGCACTTTTCTAAAAAAAAGGGGGGAAAGTCAAAAATCTTGCAAACCTTCTCAGTTTTTCATTCTAAACAGGTTTCCTTAATAACATTTTGTCATAAAACCTGCACAAAAGGGCTCTTCACTCGTGTGAAAAAATAGTTTTTTTTTTTAATTTCCAAGGCATTCCTACATGATTTTTTGAAAGTAAAATTATGTCACAAATAAAAAAATTTCACAAATAAGTTTCAAACCAAGCAGAGCTGAACCTAAAAAGGTCAAATTCGAACTCAATTTCTTTGTCATTTACAAGAGTCGTCCAAACAATTCGGGGACACACTGTATAAGAGATATCTTTGACAATATAGTTCATTTACAGTAGATATCACTAACGATGATCCCTGCGTCACAATGGCCGACAATGGAAATTAAATTATCGACCATTTATTGTGACGCAGGGATAATCGTATATATCTAATCTATCCATCTAAGTAGCTCTGTTCACGGAGCGATCCTGAACTGGTTGTGAATAATAGTAACTGTCAATGTGACTGACTTAAAATTCAAACTGAGCAATACTGTTACTAGTTGAGAACTGGTTTGGAACTGTGTCGCAAACATAGCTATTGTTTCACTCAAAACACGTTGATGACTCTGTAATGTGATATTCTTCTAGGGGTCGCAAGATGTAGTCATTTCCAAAGTGCCTGTTACTTTGCACAAACGGTGAGGAACCCAACCTCGATAATAGGAAGGCCGTGTACAGCAAGCTGCCCAAAGCCGATGTCGAATTGGGGATATCTGCCAGGAAAAGCCATTCCAATGGGGGAAGAGACTCCATTTGGGTGAGAAAAATATTAGTTTGTTTAATCTTACTTTTTATTGCAATCACCTATTTTGTTAACTTTGCCAAAATAAGTGTGTTCATATACAACTTTGTCATCACCTATTTTTTTAATATAAAAGTTTGATGGCTGTATAAACAATAAGAGATAAAGAATGATGATGACAATTTTTAGCAGATTTCACACGATGGACCAGTAATTACCTTTTGCCTAATGTCTTTTTGAGGTTATTTTAATAATTAAATATTTTAATATTATTGAAATAATTAGAATAAAATATTAGCTAGAATTATCGAGAGCGGCTGCCATATTGGATTTTGTATGAAGTCATTCACCTTATCGTTTTCTACCCGTCGAGCCCTTTCATTTGATACCCATGTTGGGTATCAAATAGATAATCCACCATCTTGGAGCGGCGGCCATATTGAATTTAATATGATGTCACTAACTTTTTCATTTTCTACTCTTCAGGCCCTCTCAATTGATACCCATATTAAGGGGGTTGAAAAGAAAATGTCAATCGCCATCTTGGAGCGGCGGCTATATTGAATTTTGTGTGATGTCACTAACTTTTTTATACTCTTGAAGCCCTTTCATTTGATACTCATATTAAGAAGGTTGACAAAAAATACACCAACCGCCATCTTGTAGCGGCGGCCATATTGAATTTAGTGCGATGTCACTGACTTTTTCGTTTTCTACTCTTCAAGCCCTTTCATTTGATATCCATATTAAGGGGGTTGACAAAGAATACATCATCCGCCATGTTGGAGCCGCGGCCATATTGAATTTAGTGTGATGTCACTAACTTTTTCGTTTTCTACTCTTCAAGCCCTTTTATTTGATACCCATATTAAGGGGGTTGACAAAAAATACATCATCCGCCATCTTCAAGCCCTTTCATTTGATACCCATATTTAGGGGGTTGACAAAAAATACATGATTCGCCATCTTGGAGCAGCGAAAAGTATTACAATTTGAGTATTGCATATTGTATTGTCACCGGAGCTAAAGGTGTATGCAAAATTTCAGCTCAATCGGATGTCAGGAAGTGGTTCTAATTCAGCTTGCAAGATTCGACCCACACATACATACATACTAACAGCACAGATAAAATAAAAGCTTGCAATAAATGAATATATAATAGTGGATTCCCACAAACAAGAGTTTTGTCATCTTGTTTCCTCTAGGATCGTGGACTCGATTAATAGAAGTCGGATTCCATATGTGAATGAATTTCCGGTCTATTGTGCCGTGGTCGATGGGTAATCTTCCAGATGCTGATCGTAGCTGCCTGCATCTTCAGTGATGACTCGCCCGATGTTCTGTCCCAGCTGATAGCGTCTGCGATCATGTTGTCCTTATAATGTTTTTTCCTCCGTTCTGTTGGAGGGAACAGCGATAGGCGGGCTTGAGTTGGAGAGAACATTGTTACGTGGGTTCAGGATGGCAGGTCTCCTGCTTATCTGTTTGTAAGTATGGGGCACCATGCTCTGTTGATTTTCAAGCCGTCAGCTTTGTTAAAGCGGGTGTTGTTCAATTTCTAAGGCTTCTCGTCAGGCAAACTTTGCCCTGAAGCAGAACTGGCTTTGTTTCGAAACTGTTTTTCCATCTGTGAGAAGATGTCTAACAGGATGTCCTTGAGTCTGCTGTTCTGCACCCTACCCATTGGTACTGCTCAATCGATGACACTTTCATTATATGGCCACATGGACCAGAGAACTTGAGTGAATTGTTCCAGTATTTGAACAACCGCCACTACAATATACGATTTACCTGGAAGAAGAGCGGCACCTAGCTCATAGCTTGTATCAGAAACTTACACACAAACCGATATCTTCAAACTGACCCCAGCCATCACCCAGCACAAAAGAGAAAGATAATAAACAGCCTAGTCAATCGAGCAAAAACAATATGTGACCCACAGCATCTAACTACAGAACTGGATCACCTTACATATGTATGCAGTGACCGGCACAAAGTGCGCACCATACAGGGTGGCCCACCACGAACTGCATCGATCTATACAGGGTGTCTACTGACGGAGGGCCACTTGGAAATATCTCGACAAATATGCATTTTTCGGAGAACTTTATTTGAAAAAAAAATTACCTTTTTGATCGCCCAACTTTGTGTAAAAACAAATTCGAGATCCATGGCCTACTTTCCGAGAAATTTTTGAAAAACCCGAAAATTGCCGAAACTTCTTTGGTATGTAACTTTTTTATTTCAAGAGTTATTGAAAAAGTTTCTGAATAGAATCTGTAGGCAAAATTGATTACTTTAAGCCTGCTTTATCATAATTTGGCAAAATGCCGCGGTTTAGGGGGTGCTCTCTTAGCGCTTAAAAAAAGTTACTCAATTATAGCAGGCCATGGCGTCAAAAAACTACCTATTTTATGCACTTTCGATCGATACATCACAAGAGCTACATATCTCTTGCGTTAGCCTGATTTACAATTTTTTTTAGAAAAAAAAATTAAAATTTAGATGTCTTGGAAAAATGCTTTCAAAGTTCGGTTAAATAAACTACAGCCATCGATTTAATTAATTTCACAACACATTACATTGCAAATCTTTCCTCGAAATGAAATTTGTTGCGAGAAATCTGCATCTCCCACATTTTTGAAATTTTCTAGTATGCCTTGAAAAACAATAGCAACCAGCTTCTGTCAGTCAATCAATTGGATCTTTCAAACATTATTGTTTGATAGAAGTTGAAAAAAAATAGGTACTTGTATAAAATTAGCATGGCATTTTCAAACGAAGACAAATTCAATTTATATGTAATGTAGGAAAGCAACTTTAATTCAACGCTAGCGTTAAGACAGTATCAACATATATATCCAAACGCCCCTAGTCAAAAAAGAACCATATTATGTAAAAAGTTATCAAGTAACTTAAAAATCATGGCACGTTTTCACACACATCTCCGATTTGATGATTTTTTAAGTTACTTGATAACTTTTTAAATATGGTTCTATTTGGACTAGGGGCGTTTGGATATCTATGTTGATATTGAGTTAACGCTAGCGTTGAATTAAAGTTGATTTCCACGTACATTACAAATAAATTGAATGTGTCTTCGTTTGAAAATGCCATGCTAATTTTATACAAGTACCTATTTCTTAAATCGATTCTTCTATCAAACAATAATGTTTGAAAGATCCAATTGATTGACTGACAGAAGCTGGTTGCTATTGTTTTTCAAGGCATACTAGAAAATTTCAAAAATGTGAGAGATGCAGATTTCTCGCAACAAATTTCATTTCGACAAAAGATTTGCAATGTAATGTGTTGTGAAATTAATTAACTCGATAGCTGTAGTTTATTTAACCGAACTTTGAAAGCATTTTTCCAAGACATCTAAATTTTATTTTTTTTTTAATTGTAAATCAGGCTAACTCAAGGGATATGTAGCGCTTGTGATATATCGATGTGCATAAAATAGGTAGTTTTTTGACGCCATGGCCTGCTATAATTGAGTAACTTTTTTTAAGCGCTAAGAGAGCACCCCCTAAACCGCGGCATTTTGCCAAATTATGATAAAGCAGGCTTAAAGTAATAAATTTTGCCTACAGATTCTATTCAGAAACTTTTTCGATAACTCTTGAAATAAAAAAGTTACATACCAAATAAGTTTCGGCAATTTTCGGGTTTTTCAAAAATTTCTTGGAAAGTAGGCCATGGATCTCGAATTTGTTTTTACACAAAGTTGGGCCATCAAAAAGGTAATTTTTTTTTCAAATAAAGTTCTCCGAAAAATGCATATTTGTCGAGATATTTCCAAGTGGCCCTCCGTCAGTAGACACCCTGTATATGGAAAACTAAAAGTAGGAAAATTCTGAAAATTTGGCACCTCACCAATGCCGATGGGTCTCAACTAAAATATTTTGGTGAATGTGGCACTTCCGGTTAAACCGGAAGTCGATATCAACTTTCTTATTTCAAATGGAACACCCTGTATATTATTGCATTTTTGGATTCTAGGCATCATTTTGGAATAAAAACATGCAACATGTCCTATGTCTAAATCCAACCGTTTTTGAGATATTTGCATTTTTCCGAAAAAATTACAGGTGCAGACCTAAAGTCAATTAGCAATTTATACGAGGAAACCGCGAAATTTCAAAACGAATTTTTGGCATCGTGTAACAGAAGCCCTGACCTAGTGATCTCTGCTGAGAAATAAATCCGTTTTTATACAGGGTGTTCACCAAATATGAATAAAAATTACATTCAAAATGTGCTTAAATCTCGAAATTTTCAAATGGAAACCCCCATTTTTTTAATGCGATCTTATTCACCACTAAAAATGATGACAACTTTGTGTAAGGTTTCCTATACCTAAATGCAGTAATTTTAGATTAATTTACGAAAAACCCACTTTTTGCCCATAAAATGCGGGGTTATTGCTTAACGCTTGGAAAATCATATTAGCCGTGGACGTTGAAAAGAAAATCACGGCTGAGGAAATGTCACTTGGTTTATAAATTATTGTCAACAATTACAATATTATCCAAAAAGGTTCCGTCTCTTTGGAACCATGTTAAAATAAACTCACAAAAATCCACCCGTTTCATGAAATCATTATCTTTCAGTTCTTGAACCAGAGAAAAGGAGTATGGGTGAAATTTGTGTTTATGTAGTATTCTTTGTATTGAGGTTCTTGATATACCAGATTCCAGTGAACATTGTCTGACAGAATTTTCGGGAAAAGCGGCAAAATATCCCAAAACAACCACTTCAAAATTACCGTCGTCCACGATAGGCTTATTTTTAAGTGATATTTCTCTGACACATCCATACTGTTTAAAATTTTGTATTATTTTTTTAACTGTGTTTAGCAATGGTTTTGTTTTTTGTGGATAGCCCCAAATGTATTATCGCACGTTCTTGATATTACTTTGTTGCATTCTCCGTAGATAATAAACAAATTTAAATAATCTTCTTTCGTGTAATTTAAGCGCGCCGGCATTATTGTTGACAATAATTTATAAACCAAGTGACATTTCCTCAACTGCGATTGTCTTTTTAACGTCCACGGCTAATATGATTAATAACCCCGCATTTTATGGGCGAAAAGTGGGTTTTTCGTAAATTAATCGAAAATTACTGCATTTAGGTATAGGAAACCTCACACAAAGTTGTCATCATTTTTAGTGGTGAATAAGATCGCATTAAAAAAAATTGGGGTTTCCATTTGAAAATTTCGAGATTTAAGCACATTTTGAATGTAATTTTTATTCATATTTTGTGAACACCCTGTATAAAAACGGATTTATTTCTCAGCAGAGATCACTAGGTCAGGGCTTCTGTTACACGATGCCAAAAATTCGTTTTGAAATTTTGCGGTTTCCTCGTATAAATTGATGCCTAGAATTCAAAAATGCAATAATATATAGGGTGTTCCATTTGAAATAAGAAAGTTTATATCGACTTCCGGTATAACCGGAAGTGACAAATTCACCAAAATATTTTAGATGAGCAGCGACCATCGGCATTGGTGAGGTGCCAAATTTTCAGAATTTTCCTACTTTTAGTTTTCCATATATAGATCGATGCAGTTCGTGGTGGGCCACCCTGTATAGGTTTTTTTTATTTTACATTTTATTCTTGATAAAAGTTTGTGCATTCTTGCAAACTCAAAACGCAGTTTTCAAATTTGATTATTTCATTTTGTATAAGGTGGAGGTTCAAAAATATTGAAAAGGCTCAAGAGTAAAGCAACCTTATTTATTTATACCTAATTGTAGAGAAAACATATATTATGATAAGCTTTGTGATTTCGTAAGCTATTAATAAAATAGTCAACAGCTTCAATCACTAATAGTATACTTTTAGTAGTAAAAATAGGATCCAAATAAACAAACCTAACATATATGGTATCAATAATTTCTGAAAAAAGTTAGAGTAAGCATAAAATTGACCCAAAATTAACCCAGCTGAGTTAACAATCACTCCAGAATTCTCATTTTCCCAGAGAGCATCAGGTACATTACGAGTAAAATCATCAAAAATATAAAAATCATGATTTAAATACTGCTGCCTGAGAATCTCAACTGACCAGCAGTGTATTTTATGGCAACCCACATTTGAATTTCAAATGAGACCCCTATTTTTTATTTGAATTTTGTGATCAGCGTTTCTGCATGTACAGTAAAATTGGGCCAAAACCCAAACATCAAAAAAAAGTTCTTTCTAGCGCGAAATAATTCCATACCCTCCTAAGAGTTAGTACTAAAAAGTTACACCACCACCAGCGTCGGGTTTCGGGGGGAGGGGGTGTATACATTAAATTCCGAACAAGAATTGTTATATACAGAATTATGGTAAAGTGAACGGTTTCCATGATGTAACGAAGTTACTAGATTTTCCGTGTTTTTATTTCAAATTATCCGTTCAAGACAATTATTTCTGTTATTTGTTCTGCTTCCATTGATTTTTCCGAGTTTTTGAAAGTGTTTCTGAGGGTAGCCAGAAGGCTGAGAGGGTAGAAATGGGGTAGGATATGCTTCCAGGCCAATTTTGAAGCTAGAAGCCCCGTTCTTGTTGGATACTGGGGTAAGAAGACACGCCCAGTGCAACGCCGAGGTCAGGGACGCCCAGCTCGACACGTCGGCTGGCGGCCGACGCACTGCCCCTCCACTTGCCGGGCCATATAAAAGCCAGCACGCGGACCTGGACAGGACATCTTATCTTTAGATCACAACTTTGATCTTACCTTTTCTGGTAGCTGGTGAGTATAGCGGCAATTCACTGGGTGTGCGAACGGGCCAATGCCTCCCAGCTGAATACTATTTCACCAGACCGCCGAAAGTCTTTAGTGAACTACTGGATGTGCGACCGGGCCAACGCCTTCCAGATAGTAACACTGTGCCGCCGTAAATAGGTTGTTAGGAAGCCGCTGGGTGTGCGACCGGGATAACGCCTCTCAGTTGGACTTGATAATTTTGCCGTAATTGTCCGTTTGCATAGGCCGAACCCGTCGCGGCAGTCCGACCGCACGCGCTTTTGCTTTTCTGAAAATTAATTGCACGCTAGCCACCGAATTTTTCCGCTTACATGACACGCTTAACTAACTTCTCATTCCGCGCATTCGGGTATTGTTTTATTTTTTTTTTACTTTTTGCCCGGCAGTCCGAATCCGCCTGCTAAGATAATTTAATTTCTGTTACAGAGTTTTGCCGTGAATCCGTTCCGGACCGGTCTACTATTTTTCAGGTATTGTAAATAGTTAAGCAAACATTTGTGTCAATCAATGACGTCAAAACCTATAGACGTGGTGCCCCATTGTTAAAATGCCCTTTATTTTGACTCCAAGATTAAATATATCCATACTACTCTAAAAAGATGCTACAAACAAAGACAGAAAGTCAACCATCAACCAACTATACACCCGGTGATTCCCGGTTATAGTTCCTCCAGAATCACACTTAGATATCGCATGTTTTTTCTTGTTTGGGGGCGCCGGAAGCATCGGAACCTCACCTGAAGACTCGGGGGATGGTCTAACGACGCCAGCCTCCGAGCCCAGAGTCGAAATAAGTTCGCTACGGCTCGACAAAAAGGGGCAAAATCTGACAATCTAGCGACATTTTCGGAATAATTTGATGGAGCGCTTAGATTGTGATTAGTTCTGGGCGTCAAGCGTTTATCAAAACAAACCTGTCTATAGGTTCTGACGTCATTGGTGTCAATCAATATAGTCTGTTAAAACCGCCTACTTGTTTACCTCTATTCCTTCCCCTCAAAACACACCACTATTGCACTTGAATTATTTTTCTTCGACTTAAGAGCTATCTGACGCAACAGCGGCGGTCACCGCTATAAAAAAGGCCTGGCGCCCGAGGAAATCGACTATTATTTCCAAAAGAGGTTATGAGAAGACCCAAACCAATCTTAAAAATTACATAATAGTCAAAATCAAACTATAATCTCAGTCGAAAGGGCCCGCAATTAGAAACTGGAGCGCCCGAAAAGGGACTCTTGGTTACAATGATATGGAGGGGTAAATATTTCTTTGTTTTTATTTCACCTAGTTTTTGTTGAAAAAACTTAAAATGATTACAGTATAAATTAGGAACTGAATAATGTATGTAGAATATATATAGATATATCTATGCATATATAGATACATATTACACCCATAGATTGTTATTTTTTGTCACAACATAACCTCATAAGTATATGACTGTAAATATGTCCAATACAAGTTAGTAGCCTTAGTTAATTTGTACTCACTTTTTGCCCTCATTCATTATAGTGTTCTGATTTCCATTCGTTCTTTTATGTCAAATCATTCCCATATCTAATTTGTCCTTAGCTTGTAAAAATGAGAAAGTCATGAATAGGAAGCTCATGTGAAAACAAGAAAATATATATCAACAATCTGTGCCCTATGGTTGGAAAATTATTTTTTTTTATTTTGGTCCCACTTTGTAACTTTGAGTATTGATATTTTGTACAAAAGGTTTTGAACTATGGCCAATACGATGGCACCATCCATAACAATACCTAATATGGTATTCTGAAAATTGGTCATTTAAAAAAAATCTTAGCCATGGAATAATCACCCAATCGAAATAGTAGTGTCTGCACGAGATATCTTTCTCTTAAGTGAATCTAAAAAATATATAATGATACATTTTACTCGGCTCTTCATAGATTTCTAGAGTGCTTACAAGCAAACTTGGACACACTGTATAGCAAAGCATCGGCGCTAGGTGTTAGGTGTCAGTTTAGATATTATTAGAATTTCTGTAAAATCTTATTAGTACTTATTAAAGTTGTGGAATTTTAATATGACTTTACCTTGGTTTCTTTCTTCTTCTCACACATCCAAGTTAGGTAGGTTCAGTATAAAATTTGAAAATTAAATATATACTTCAAAAACGTAAGAGATAATTTTATAAAGTTTTATACCGTTTGTTATTAGTTTTTCGGTTTTAATTTTGGAAACAATCTTACGATTGTCTACTACAGATTTTCCACATGCATGCATTGCGAACTTTAAAGAACGATAGCGAAAAACTTGTTGATTTTTCAAAATTTGTTTATAGGACATAATTTGATTAAAATTGAAGGACAATTCGTACGCACCATTTTTGAAGGTCACTGCAAACGAAAAATTTCTTTCAATCACAGCGCCATCTACAATTTGCAACAGAAAAATTAAATTTGAGCCTACAAATAGTCTTCAACGAGCCTACCAGCCTTTTTTACAAAACTAAAATATCTCATTTCGTTGCTCAGATTTTTTGATAATCCAATGCTGGGATATAAAACTACATACAATAGTAATGCCACGTATGTGTTTTTTTGACACACTTTCCTTAGGCTTCAGATAAATTATTGAATTTGACCAAAGCAAAACTAAGGCACAATTTCCCGAAGAAATACAGGTTGCTTCAGATTTAAAACGATAAACTTTGGGAAACAATAGAACTTTCAAAAATAAACTTCTCATATAAAATTAATATCTCCCTAAAGAAGTTACAGGGTGTTAAATTTCAGGAAAGAATGCAGATATTTTTAATATCTCCGAAACTAATAAAGCTATTGAAAGCAAATTTGGTACACTTATTACTGGTATAGGTTGATACAAAATGGTGAAAAATCCATCGGATACCAGTAATAAGTGTACCAAATAGCTTTATTAGTTTCAGAGATATTGAAAAATATCTGTATTTTTTGTAAAATGTAACAGCCTGTAACTTCCTTAGGGAGTCCCGAAGATATTAAGTTTATATGAGAAGTGTATTTTTCAAAGTTCTATCGTTTCCGAAAGATTGTCAATTTAAAACTGAAACAAACTGTATTTCTTCAGGAAATTGTGCCTTTAGTTTTGCTTTGGTCAAATTCGATAATTGATTTGAAGCCTGTTGAAAGTGTGACAAAAGAATCAAATACGTGGCATTCAATACTTATAGTTTTATATCCCCGCATTGGATTATAAAAAATCGTAAATTTTTATTATACGTATAGATTGACCTTTGCTAGTGCAGTAAACCTTCCAAAAATTATGAGATTCTAACAAGCTGTGCAATAGTTGTTATTGCCTGCGAAAATATTTAAGGATAATTGAGGGTTTTTAATAGCCATTTCTGGTTAGCCGTATGCTCAGTAGGAGTATGTCCCGTTCCTCCGGGGACACCCGTAAGATAAATTACATCTCCACCACGGCATATATTGCTATCACACCGAAACAAGTTAAAATAATTCACAGCCAATTCAGCATCAGAAAAATTGGCAGGAGCCAATTCTCAACAAACACCAGAACATCATAATTAGAACATAAAATAGCATTATGCAGTTCCTTTATTTTTGTTCTAAGACCAACTGCATTAAAGCAATAAAATTGTAATGGGGCTAGTTTAAGTTTTTTCTTTGGTTTTTGGAGTTGGTGGTATTTGGAATGTAAGGGAAATTGTTTCCAAATTTAATTATTAAGTTATTATTCTGTCTATTAAGCTCATCATTCACCTTCTTTATCAGGGAAAGGGCGCTTTTAACTTTATAGGCGTGAACGGAAGACATATTTGCTGCCTTTAGTACATCTTTAGCAATGTTACTGTTGGAAAGTATGACCTTAAGTGGACGAGAGCTGTCTTCTGTCTGCCTACCCAATCTAACCACTTTTACAATGTCGTCAACTGTCTTCTCTTTATTTATCAAAACTAACATCTCTGTTATTATCCGTTTGTCTTCTTCGATTCTGTCATAAATTAGACTTGATTCGGAAACACTTTGAACAATAATGTTGTTGGGTCTGTCATTTATTTCAGTTAGTAAGTCATTCATATCGGAGACTTCTGTCAATGAACTGCACTGATGCTGAGCAAGTTGTTTTCATTAAAGAAATTTCTGCCTTAGCTCCGAGAATCAACTCTGGAAAGGTTGTTTAAACTTATATGTTTCGAAAACACCACACTCTTAGTAAAAGAGACTGGAGAGAAGCTTTAGAAATTTAACAACACTCGCTCAACTTTAACAGAGACGACCGCTTGAAAATCGGCAGACCATGGCGCCCCATACTTAAAAACAAAGAAATAAACAGAAGACCCACGACCCTGAGCCTGTGTAACAATGCTCCCGCCAACTCAAGCCCACCTATCGGTGTTCACTACCAAACAACGGACGAGTCACCACTGAAGATGTTGGCAGCTACGATCAGCGAAACGTCTGGAAAATTACTCAATCGACTACAGCACAATCCTGCAACAATTATTGTATGAATAAATTAAGTAATGTGCCTAAAAGCAATCTCAGTAAGCGGGATGTATGACTTTTTTACAGCTACTGAAAACGGAGAAACTTCACAGGGTGTTAAGGGGTACGGTCGGAAAATTCAGGAACATCTCTTTAAACTAGTGAAGTAATGCTGCTGCCCTTCCCTCAGAATAACTTGTTATGTTCTTTATTATAACCAAGCAGTGGAGTAACCGTCCTTCCACCATATGATTATATTTTCTCCGTTTAATTTTCAGGACCACAGTACTGTTTTGTCTATAATTTTCCTAGGGGATAATCCCATGTGAAAATTGAGACACAAACTCAGGAATCTCCCGGCAAAGTAATATTAATGCACATTTACTGGGAGATAGCCCGAGACCTATGCATTAGATTTATCGATATTTTTAGCAAAAATAAGCAGAAAGCAAAAATTACAATCCAAATACAAAATTATCAAGATTCTTACCTTTGGTCGGAACTCTGGCTGGTTGGCTCGAATTTGAACTGAGCTGCTGTTAAGCTGCTCTTGAGCTCCGTTCAGACAAGACTGACCTTCTGCCTTGGCAACCTTATTTGTACACCCTGGTATCTGGGCGGGGGCCTAGTTCGGCAGTAGAATTTGGCGGGAAGGCGCTTTAGCCGGCACTGTGTGGCTTATACCTTGGCGCTGGCGGCGGCTAGCGTGGGCCGGGGATTGGTCGGAGTGTCCTTACAAGACCTTTGTGCTGGACCTAAATGATGGCTAAAAGGGCCTTTTGTTTTGAAAACTTAAAATTATGCCTTTGCCAAAAAGAAACGGAACTCCAACCCTTAGTATAATGGAATGAGTGTTTCTACTAAAATAATAACCCACGAAATGGAAAACAAATAACTAATTATACCTAATGAACTAAATCAGAACCCAGAAAACCAAAATAAATTTGCACAGTTCGAAAACTAATACAAAAAGGAATTTAAAAAAATAGTAACTTTGTTACAACCACGGTTAAAACCAGGCATATTCTCATGAAAAAAGAGAAGAGTGCCATCATTTTTACAAGCTTTTATTTGAGTTGCCCTGTTAGTATGTACGTAAACTCTGTTCAATGAATGTGCATACCTACGTCACAACTCCCGTCCTTGTCTTACTCATGAATATACGATGGATATCGGTCGTATATTCACGAGTCAGACAAGGACAGGAGTTGTGATGTAGGTATGAACATTCGTTGAACAGAGTTTATACATGTATGTGTGGGTCGAATCTTATAAGCTGAATTAGAACCACTTCTGGACATCGGATTGAGCTGAAATTTTTCATACACCTTTAGTTCTGGTGACAATACAATATGCAATAGTCAATATTGTAATACTTTAAAAATGGCTGTCGCCACAAGATGGCGGATGATGTATTTTTTGTCAACCCCCTTAATATGGGTATCAAATGAAAGGGCTTGAAGTTAGTGACATCACACTAAATTCAATTTGGCCGCCGCTCCAAGATGGCGGATTACATTTTCTTTTCAATCCCCTTAATATGGGTATCAAATGAAAGGGCTTGAAGAGTAGAAAACGATAAAGTTATTGACACCACACTAAATTCAATATGGCCGCCGCTCCAAGATGGCAGATTACATTTTCTTTTCAGCCCCCTTATTGTTTGCGAGTGTGGAGTTTCTTTGCCAAACGTGTTGCTGACTACACTTTCTCTAACAAGATTTAGAATTACACAAACACTTCAAAACTAAAAAGAAAGTCAAATGTGAAGCCAGAAATAAATACCCTGTCAGATTTAACCATGGCAACCGAACCACATTACTGAATATGACGCCATTGAGTAAAGGATATAACCCTATATAGAATATATATCCTTTACTCAATGATGACGCGCTAATATGCTGCTAAAAAAATAGTGTTAGAGAAAAGACTTTTCCCACAAGTAGGGTCTTTTGAGATCATGGGAAGTAAGTGATGTACTTTGAAACTTTTATTGGCTATTCACGTAAAGATTGGATTGTAATTGTAGATTCACGATTGTGAAAAATCAAACAGCAACTACTTTTATACCCATATTCACATTAAACGTTATTTCCAAAAAATAAAACTTGGCACTTGCCTTGGAAAAAACCTTTGAAGGAAATAATGAAATGACTTTTTTGTTGCAGTATATTTGGGACCTACTGCGTTCGAACTGACTCACACAAGGACTGTCCTTTCAACTAGATCAGTTAGATTTATTTATTGTTCTTAGTGTTATTTTTATTACAAACAAAAATAAAATCTGTTATTTCCTTCCTTCCTCGACTAATTTACTGCGTGAATATTAACATTTTTTACATCTACGACAATCACAATCTTCTATAAACTCTTGCGAATGTTGTCAAATGTTCTGTCTTCTACAATGAAGTAGTTAATTAATTATTAATTTTATATGGATAGTAATCTATGTATAAAAATCTTGTTGGAAATTGTGAAAATTTTTTTCACAAATTCAATGGAGAACTTGCACAAAAATTAAATTTGAAAAATATTCCTCACAAACGTAATTTATTGCCATTAAATAAACCACAATTCACAAAAAAACTGATTTTTTATTTTTATTTAATAAATGCAAGCAATCCCAAACTGCATAATTCAAATCATTCGTGAAACGTGCCGTCCTTGGTTGTGACATCAAGTGACCTAGGAATTACTAGTCCCGTGGCCTCACCATTCAGTTAAAGAAGTGCTTGCTAAACTTAGGCTTTTAGGCGGTTCTTATTTTTGACATCTTAGCTGTCACTCCTGTCACTGCAATCCAATCGATCCAGCGGGTGTCGTGCTCTTTCTATAGATAGGCAAATATATTAAAGAAATAAAAAAAATTTCAAGTTCCCATTATACTTATCTCTCAACTTAGAATTATTCTGTTTATTGTCGCAGATAAAAAGGAATAACAAATTCTGAGTTCTATTGCTTTTGATGAAATAACTGTTAATTAAAAATTCTCAGAAGTGATTTTGAAAATATTGAAGGATGGCTATTTTTTGTTTGAAATAATAGTTGTAATGTGTATCAAAAATAGTTTTTATTGAAAAAAAAATACTGGGTAACAGGAATCACAAAAGTCTCTATCAGTAACAAAATATTTAACTTACAACGAAAAATAAAAAATTAACATTTTTAAGATCGATTAATTAAACAAAAGATAAAAAAGCACTAGGCATTTTTATCAACAATATCAGAAAGATACTCTTTTAGTTTCATAAATCTTTTCTTAAATTCGAGACCACACCCTTTGGCCAGTCGGAAATCGATGAGAATCTTCCCTTCCATCTCGATAAGATTGGCTTTAAAAATTAATTCGTTCTTCATGTGGTCCACAGTATTAATAGTCACCTGGAAACAATTTTCACTTATTATCTGTCTAATGATTGAATTACCATATATTTTGAAAATTATTCCAAATTGAAGACAAGGGATAATTTTTTTCAAAATATCCTGACAGTATACTAAGGCAATGAAGTTCAACTTTTTGTAACGAATGTGGAATCTAGTTGCAGAGGCCTCCAAGGCCGAAACAAATAAACCATACAAGTAGTGTTGCCAACCTGAGTGTTATCTGAGATTGTACCAACAGTTAAAAATTATCATATTTTTGTCAAAAGGGTCATTCATTCAATCCAGAAATATCCCAAAATGTAGCAATTTTAATGAAATACCTATGGATTTTGAATAATTATTATCTTTTATCAATATTTTTGTCATGTCTAGCCACAGTTATACATACACAGAACATCACAAGTCTAACCGATGTTTTATTGTTTCGTTGATTATTTTCGATCGGAGTACCCCATGCTCCAAACTCTCCCATGCTTTGTCTACATCTACCTACTAATATACTAATAGTTAGTCTGTAGACAAAGCGTTAGAGATGTTGGAGTACCTACTGACATACTAATGGTTAGCAGTAGTAGACAAAACATTTGAGACTTTCGAGTACTCGGATAGAAAATAATCAATGAAACATTTCTGGCTGATGGCGCCACCTGCCCCTGATATTTACCATATTATTAACGAGTTAGATAGTGACAGATTTAGGTGCCCCATTTTCACATACAAGCTTCGAAGAGGGTTGAAAAGTGCATCGACGATGAGTAGAATGAAGGAAAATTTACGAGAGGCCCCTGGGGATAATATATGGAAAATTCGATTTTCCTTAACATAAATAAAAGGTGGGTGTTGCCCATATTTTCATGCAAGCCGTGTTCACTACATGATTTTCCATATGGTATTCCCAGGGGCCACTTGTAAATTTCCCTTCATTATACTCAGCATTGATGTACTTTTGAACCCTCTTCGAGGCTTGTGTGGGGCACCTAAATCTGTCACTATCTGACGATATAAGTGGTTGAGTATGTTTCATTAGTACAGACAAAAAGTCTACCAACTGGCATTTTGTGATCAAATATGGTATCACGTTCACAGGGAGCTGCGAACAGATAGGTATTAATCGGTGACCCTGAAATTATAGTACTGTTGCGTACGATCTTGGAGTAGAGATCGTACGAAGAATGGAATTGTCGTATTTGTATGATCAGTCTCAGTGTAAAGGTTGGGCCCTGAGGATGTCCCGTGCAATCGAGGACGAAAGCTTGGAACGAGAAGTTTCGCTGACGCAAGATCCATCCGGAAGAAACTCAGATTCATCAAAACCATGCGGTTAGCAATGCTGCATACAAGTTATAAAAAATAAATTCAGTGCTAAGGAAAGCATTATTTTTTGTTTTTGAAATTTAGCTATGCAGTATAAACTTTTGGTTGAAATTTTAGAGAAGTTCTACAAAGTTCCGTATTACGAAAAATTGGAAAACGTTAAATTAAATTCTTCTTAAAGAGTATTAGGCAGATTTGGTGCATAGCTGCGCATTTTTTCAGTAACTCGAAATAAATTTGTATTGTTTTGTTTTCTTGCAAATTTTGAAATACTGATTTTTACTGGGATTTTTACGTAAAACCTTATTTTTTAAATGTTATAATAGGGCAGCTTATTATGAAAATATGGACACACGCGACAAAAGCACAAATTTTTTTCCATGGACTTGTTAGGTACTTAGCTTTCAATTTTTGGCAGGAACAAACTCCATCGGCCGTCTTGGATTTTATAGTGGATATTTTTGAAATATAGTTATATTACCAATATATCGGCTTCTAAATCACTTATGACCACAAACTTATTGTCCAAATATACATATTTGGGGTTAGGGAATACAACTGCACAATTTTTAAATGTATCAGACTATATATTTATTTACTAAGATACAGTAAAATGGGACCCGAAAAACTTCATGCAGATATCGTAGGATACGAGGGGAAGTCAAGAACTTAAATGCCGCACAAGAGTAATGTACCCCTATTTTGCATCTTAGAGAAAAATGGAATGAGACAAAGTTGATTGCAATGAAAAAGTACTTATACATAAATACAAAATAGTGGCCTTCTATTAAAACATTTTTTTATCATTAGTTGCAGTTTTTTTATTTGTCCATGAAGGAAATTTTACGCCACCATATTCTAACAATTATTCAACCCTTTCGAGCTAAATAAGGCACTGACGTTTGTACTAACTACATATGTCTATTTATTTGGGAATATGAAAAAATCCCAAGAACATAACAAGTTCTAGTGTAGTTAATCAAGTAGAAACAAAGGCGCAAGAAATGAAAGTAAAATAAATCAAAAATTTTGGGAAACTTAGTTGCGTTGGGCTGGTCAGCCCAAATGGCAGCTCTGGTGAAATTTCAGCCCTCCTCCGCTGCAGAAAAACTAGGCGGCAGGCTCCCTCTCAACAGCTGGAACGTAGCATTTTAACTTCGCAATACGTCAATACCCATCAACACGTTCAACACCGGGGAAGGAAGAAAAACCCTGAAAAAGAACACCTCAGCAACTTATATTTAACCTATATTCACAGCTTTACCTCATGTGATTTTCTTCAGATGAAATCCCAAAAACAACACCCAAAATCAGGTAAAAATGGAGCTTATTCTTCGGCAAATCGACAGACCTTGGTTGATAATATCGCGCTTGGTTAAGCCAAACCTATCGAAATTTCGTGAAATTAATTACTACTTACGTCTAAGCAATCCAGTCTGATCTAAAACAATTCGGCGAGACCTCGAAAGTGGTGAGGGCGGCTTAATATTCCCATTTATGGTAGAGGCCCTGGAAAAACAGCAACATTCGAACTTAATCCACTCTGGACACTCTATTAAGCGGTCAGTGCAGTAATCCCTTCCATTAATTAAGGATTCACCGTAAAAAAAAAAGAACCCATGGCAAACTCAAATGCATTGCCACTTTACCCACACTTCACCAATTCAATTTTGTTTGGTTGCTGAAGACTGAATACGATTTCAAACTCAAAATTTACGATAACAGCTCGCGGCGAACAGCCACAAAAATCTCATAAAACAAGGCATCCACCCAGTCAAGTAATAAGCGTCCCACATACTTCGAATGGCGGCAATGACAGATTGGACCACGATCCGAACTACGTCGCATCTCAGCGGAAAATGTCTGGTACGACACCCCCAGAGCCACCTAGACGGCAACCTGAACTAACTAGCGCTTGGTAGCTAGCTCCGCACGTCACCTAAAGACAGATAGCTAAGTCAAGGTGCGGAACAAATATGGAGAACTACGGCTCGCTAGGGAACCGGATTGACAGATCGCACGCACAAACTAGTGTCGAATACTACATAACCTTCAAACACCCAAAACGAGATATTCGAAACGAAATTAACCCAAAATCCAAACATATTTACAAGTATCTACATTGCATACCCATTAGGTGCGACTAGTGGGGTGGAGAGAGAAGAAAAGAAGAACGAAAAGGAAATCCACAGTGCACTCTCCAGAAACTTGACCAGATCAAGGTCCGGAACAAGCACTAACGCCTTACGCAGCCCACTCATAGTCACGGGCAATAACCAGGTTCCCCTCGTGAACTTCGGCCTACACAGACCCTCCTGGCAATACAAACCCCACGACCCAAGGCAACACAAACGCCCACACGCGAAAGCATGTCCCAAAACCAAGGCCCCATCAAGGACTGTGACAGACAAAAGTCAAGAAAGCTGGGGCTAAGCAGTCTTTCACCCCCAAACTCGCCCAGTACAAGTACCAAGACTCGGTAGGTTACACATCACGCAAGTAAAAGATGCTAGAAAGATCGGAAGAAAGATTCAAATGTACCTAACAAGGACAAGAAAACAACGAGAGGGAAAGGAACGAGAAGCTGTGCCATTGGTATTGGAGACTAACTAGGCGGAACATAAGGTAAGTTAGCGACTGATTTTTCTCAGAGAGGTTATTGCTAATATTCTTATTTTTATTTCAGGAAAGCGGAGCACTGTTGACTGCCACACAGGAACATTCTGGTTCGGCAAGAAGGTTCGTCAGTACTCCAGTTCATGAAAAGTTAAGTGCTACGAGTGAAAATGCAAGGCGCGTAATCAATTTCCAATCGGGAGTGTAGTTCTTTACTTAGTGGCGGCGTTGACATTCGTAGAAATCTAAGTACCTCGACAAATACCCAATAATGTGTTGTAAAATGCTGTCTTGCAGTTTTATTTATTATCAATTTCTCTGACCAATTTCTACGGCCAAAATTAACCGTTACAACAAAACTAATATAGCCCCATAGTCAGTTTTTCTTTTGGCACAAAATAAAAAAATCCCATTTGTTGCGTACATTCTGCCAGTCACTGTACATTAGTGAATAAATTTAGTCTGATATTGTGTAGTTTAACCCCAAATATGTATATTTAGACACCAAGTTTGTGGTCTGAAGTGATTTAGAAGCTGAGATATGTTTCAAAAATGGTCGTTATAAAATGATGACAAGATGACCGACGGAGGAGTTGGTTCCTATCAAAAATTGATAGCTAAGTACCTAACTAGTACCTGGAAAAAATTTGGTGCCTTTGTCCGGTGTGTCCACATTAAGACAAAATTCAAAGTTAAGGTGCCCCACTAATAAATAACAAAAAAATACACGGGCCCTTAAAAAATTAAAATTTAAAGAAAATTTAAAGAGGGATATACCGTTGACGGACGAAGGAAAAAATGATGACGATTTTGACTCTTTAGTGCCATAAAAAATCTGCACTAAAGAGTTTAATTGCTCAATACTCTGAACAAAAGTAAAAGACATTGGAAGCAATGGATGCGAGCATTTTGAGGTTTTGTTTTTGTGTTGTTCCAGTGACATAATTTCGTTTTCGTTTTTTCCTTTTAGTAATTGATAAAAAGCCTGGAAGTTAACTGGCTAACCGCCAGTCTAAAACCTGGAGCAACACTATATTAATGACCCGAGCATGACGTAATTTAACAAGTTGTAGGTATATCAGTTTCTTAATTTTAGAATGCCCCTTATTATAATTATCCACCTCTATATTGATCCACTCAGATTAATTAGCTTTTTAAACCAAAATTAACCACTGGTTAAAAAAGTTCAAAAGAAAAGTTTGGTTACGTTAAAAAATTCAATTTTTTGCCATTATTTCTTATTTCCTTTGTGATTTCTTCTTATTTCACACATAAGCTACTGACAGATCTCAAGTTGTATCTTATAAAAATTCTTCTGAACAGAAAATAATATTCCCTAAGGGTGGAATATTAGGCCCTCTTTTATTCATAATATACACTTCAGGACACAGCTTCTTTCCAGCCGAAATTAATGAATATAAATAAGTTATCCTTGGAGCATAATTTTACACTCAATTCTGTCTCAAGTCTCAAATAATGATTTTTGGCAATAAGAATATTACTTCCTTTTTGAAAGACCGGTTAAATATATTCACTAATTCTATAAGATTAGATTTTGTCGACTGTACTCGCAAAATAGGTCTGCTGCTTGATAATCAGCTTCGATTTAGCAAGCATGTTACTAATTTAGTGAAACCTTTTTTTAAGCTTAAATTTCTATATTTAGGTAGATATTTCTTCAGTTTTCAATTGAGAAAATAAACTCCTGGACAAAATTAACGCAACATTATAAATTTACCACTTATTTGATGCTATTTTTTTTTCTGAATTTATGATCCGATTTGAATGATTTTTTTTGCATTGTAGGTTGGTTCGTTGACAATGTCATAGTTTTCGCTGTTTATGATAAAAAGTTCATTTTCGATTTATACCGGGTGTAACCCTGTGGAGTATACTAGCAACCGAAACAAATAGCAGGTGACATTAGACGGTAAGTCCATCTTTCGCAAACATTTTCTTTTTTGGTTTGTTTCATTATCTGTTATTAAAGGAGATACACTGTTTTATAGCATAACATGTTTTTATAGACTTTATTATTCAACACATTCATTGTTAAATGTTTTCAAGTAGGCTATGGAACTTTTCTGACATTTCAAGAGATGTGTCAACAGATGTTGTGTTTTAAAGTTACAAAGGTCAAATAAAAACTGTTCGGAAACTGCTTATTAAACGTTCGTTTCATATGCCCAGTTGCCCGACTATTATGTTGTTTAAACCAGCCTCATTTAAACGTTTTGTGATTGTTCGAGACGATATTGAAGGATGGCGAGCAGTTCTAAGCTCACTTTTTAGCCTAGTACTAGTGATATTCCTGTTTCTTAGAGCAGTTTGCCTAATAAAACGCTCATCCCTTGGATCGGTACATCGTTTTCGCCCTTGGCCTGACCTTCGAGAGTAAGATCCTGTCTCTTTAATCGAACCATACGACATATAGTCGAATGATGTCTTCCTATCACATTAGCAACATGACACATCGAATAGCCTTCATCCACCAAAGTTAAAGCTCTTACTGCTTCTTCTGCCGATAAATTTTTTGGTCAATTCATTTTTTAAGTTTAAAATACTCGTCGGGCAACTGGGCATATGAAACGAACGTTTAATAAGTAGTTTCCGAACAGTTTTTATCAGTATGGTGAATTTTATTTGACCTTTGTAACTTTAAAACACAACATCTGTTGACACATCGCTTGAAATGTCAAAAAAGTTCCATAGCCTACTTGAACACATTTAACAATGAATTTTCGAAAAAAAAAACATAACATTGTTATTACACCCGGTATAAATCGAAAATGAACTTTTTATCACAAACAGCGAAAAATATGACATTGTCAAGGAACCAACCTACAATGCAAAAAAAATCATTCAAATCGGATCATAAATTCAGAAAAAAAAATAGCATCAAATAAGTGGCAAATTTATGATGTTGCGTTAATTTTGTCCAGGAGTTTATTTGTGCAAATCTCTTGTTTTATCCAATTTTAATTTTTGTGATTTAATTTTTTGCCATGTCTGAATTCCATTGATAAAAACAGGATTAAAAACAATGCAAAATGCATGCAGCCGATTTATTTTTGGTTTAAGGAAGTATGACAGGGTCTCATCTAAAATCATGCAGTTGGACTGGCTCAGGATCAACGATAGACGGAATATGGAAGCATCATTTATGAGGGTTCATGCATAATACAATGCTTAACAGTAACAATGATCAAGAGTCAGTGAAATTTAAGTATATCTTAAGATTCGTGCATGTTTGCTCACGTCTTAAAAATGAGATTTCGATTTAAGTTTAACATCCGACTTCATCAAACAACTATGTTTACTCGTTCATTTTTATATAATGCTACAAAATTATACAACAATGTACCTGACAATTTAAAAAACTCGAAGCATCAATAGTTTTAAATTTAAATTTAAACAATTTATATTTGATAGTTATACTCACTGATTCTATCTCATTATCACAAAATTTGAGCATGTGTTTGGAGTGCTATGTGTATATTATATAGTTGCAATTATTGCCCGTTTCACATATATTTTTTATTTTTTGCCCTTGTATACACATTATTCTTTACTTTTACTACATGTACCTTCTACTTCATGTACTTTGGTTTTGGTTGACTGGTTCAGGTTGAGTTGAACAGCTTAAGAGCTAGACTTCGCCTGTTCCATTATTAGCCATTGCAGATTTTATCTTTTTCATGTTTTTAATATTTTTTAACATATACAGTATGTCCACGGATAGACATCATAAGAGGAGAAGTGGACAAAAAACTTCATTTTATGGCAAAACGTCATTCTTGATAAAAAAAAAAGTCTGCTTGTCCTTAAAATAAGATTGGCATGGAAAAAGTTAACATTACTTATACTGGGTGACCAGAAAATTGAAGAAACGTTTATTTTAGCCTAAGAGTAAACTACCTCTATTTGTAGAGATACTGAAAAAAGTTATAAAGAAATTTTTTTCAGCATGGTAAGCTATTTAGGTTTGCATAATTTCAAAGAGTTAGGCCTACTTTGATTTTTTTGATTTTTTCTTGTTTTTAGTTGATAATAGTTATTTATGTACCAAGGCACTGAAGTTCAACTTTGTATGACTCATGTGGAATTTAGTTGCCGAGGCCTCTGGCCGAGGCAAATAAACCACATGAGTCATAAAAAGAACTTCAGGGCCGAGGTACATATTATATATTTTTTGAAATCTGAAAAAAAATGTTTTATTAGGCAAGAAAAGAATAATAAGGGATTACCCGTCCATGAACCGACTACGCGCGTTGCTTGACGTTAACGATCGCTCTACCTAGGTCAAGTGTGACAAAGACACGGCCGGTTCGAACAGAAAAACCAAACTCCCGCTTGTTGTGCCGACTCCACAATAAATCTATTGATATTCAAACCTACTAAAATATTTATACTGATAGATTGCGCTGCTATAGGTAACAATTTCGCAATGTGTACAAATAGTTAAATGGGCCTTTATTGGCCGGGTTATTTGGTCACTTTTGACGAGCGATGGCTCCGCGTCTGACGTTTGATGTTTACATCTCGCCAAGGCCTACTTATTGAAAAAATCGTACATAGCTTTTAATGACGATTTTGGGACACTTTACTGCCGATTTCAAGAAAAATAATTTTCTATAGGTAGTACGACAAAATTGTATGAATAAAAGATATTCAGAATATTAAACTGTATATGATTAAAACAATTGACAATCCTGGGCCTACTTTGAGTTTCCTCCAATATTTTCCAAAATACAAAGTAGGCCGAGAATCGTTAAATTATGTCATCAATATCATGCGTAGTTTTCCATTATGAGTAAGTTTTTTTTAATACAGTTTTGTCGTACTATTTACAGAAAACCACTTATTTGAAAAAAATTAGAATAAAATAAAAAATCAAAATAGGCCTAACGCTTTGAAATTTTGCACACGAAAGTAGCTTACCACACTGAATAAATGTTCTTTATAACTTTTTTTAGTGTCGCTACAAATAGAGGTACCTAGTTTACTCTTATGCTAATTAACGTTTCTTGAATTTTGTGGTCACCCAGTATAAGTAATGTTAACTTTTTCCATGCCAATCTTCTTTTAAGGACAAGTAGACTTTTTTTTTTCAAGAATGACTTTTTGTCGTAAAATGAAATTTTTGGTCCACTTGTCCTCTTGGGATGTCTATCCGTGGACATACTGTATATACAATAATTGCCTGATAAAGTCCATATTGTTATTAATATTATAGAGTCGCGTATCATGAATTGCGCGAATAAAATCGCAAAAGTTGCACTTATTTCATAGACTCGCGATTTATTTTTTAGGAAATTTTGGGACTTTTAAATATACCCTTAAACAGATCGAGAATTTTGTTTGAAAACATCTGTTCGAAAAACATCTGTTCCAAAAAACCTTTGTTCGAAAAACATCCGTTCAAAAAGCATCTGTTCTAAAAACATTTATTCAAAAAAACATTTGTTTAATTTAATAAGAGATACTTAAAACTAAAATTAGTAATTTTCTGATACAGTTTCCTCCGCAACTAGACCACATAGGAGCAGGAAACATTGATTTATTGAAGTAAATACTTGCTAAAGTACTAAACTTGTGAAAGTTTCCTGATTTTATACCAGAGGGTACAAATGTCTCCTTAAAAGTGAATGGTCCACAATACATGCTTGCTACTGTTAAACTTTTAATTTTATTATTATTGTACATACATACAGGTATAAACACTAGCCAGTGTTAGTAATTGAAGTATAATTGTATATTTTGAGTAACATCAAAGGAGTAGATTTGGCCGCAAGTGAGAGCCACAGTTTCTTGAAACACAAAATATTCAGGGTGTCTGAAAAATGTTTTCATATTTTGTGCTTCAAAAAAACTATGACTCTCACTTGTGGTCAAACCTACTCCTCTGACGTTGGGCAAAATCTACAATATACTTCAATTACTGACACTGGCTAGTGTTTATACCTGTATGTACAATAATAATAAAAATAAAAGTTTAATAGTATAAGGGTAGCAAATATTTACTCCAATAAATAAATATTCAGTGCTCCTATACATTCGGTTGTGTAGTCAAATATGTATTTACATACTCGTAGATGTGGAGAAAACGGTATTGGAAAATTACTAATTTTAGTTTTAAGTATCTCTTATTAAATTAAACAAATGTTTTTTGAACGGATGTTTTTCGAACAGATGTGTTTCGAACAAATGTTTTTTCAAACAGATGTTTTTCGGACAGATCTTTTTTCAAACAGATGTTTTTCGAACAGATGTTTTTCAAAGAGATGTTTTCCGAACAAATTTTCACGACCCACCCTTAAACGTAAACAAACACTCGTAACTTAACCTAAAAAAATAATAATCAGAAGAAAATCGGAGCTTTCGTGCATGCACCGACGTCAATTTCGCGCCCCTTTGACAATTTTCATACGACATCACAAATCGGCGGCCATGTTTGCTGGAAGACAAATACGAAAAACTGCCATCTGTTGTTATTTTTACTATTTTCTTGGTGTAACTAATTGAATGTGCGTTAGTTTTATCAGTTAATATTTAAGTGTAACACCTCGGCTTAATATAACTGTGAAGATGCAGTCCTTTGACCTTTGGTGCAGTGGAAACGGGCAATTATACCTTTTCACCAGATCACTGCCGCCCTCCAAAATATGAGAAAACTTCATTTTCTTTCAAAAGAGCGGCCTGAAATGTGGATTATAGCTTTAAAAAGAGGTTATATATACTTTTAATAAATATGTTGGGTTTACTGAATATTTATCAAACCAGTTGAGATACGTAACTCATTTGGTAGGCTATATTAAGGGCAACTTTAATAATCGAAATAAAAAAAAGGTTTTAGAACAAACTGCCAAATACTTTTTGATATACTGATCCTAGGAGTTTCGGCATTTTAAACTGAATCACCCTATATTATTGTTATAATGGCAGCATTCAACATTTGAAATGGGTAATTCTTTAGATTATGTATTATTATAAAAAAACAATTTTCGATGCATTCGAGTAACAGATTAGGCACAGAAAAAATATTTTACTCACCGCTCCTGATGCATCTGTTGTCCATCCATAGTGACACGTGTCCAACACCAAGCACAACTTCTCCAACGTCTTCTCATACGAGCACTTTACATAGAACCTCGTCAGCCTCCTTATAAAGTTTCCAAAGTTCTCCTTTGTGATGGGGCTCTGCGTGAATGGCACCCAAACGTCGTCATTTTTCGTTGGTTGCGAGAACCACACTGTGTCCTTGTTCTTCTTCAGCTCGCTGACGAGCTGGTCAATGGATCTCGGCCTCGTTACAGAGTTGGGTTGAGAGAGAGCGACTTGGGGTATGTCACGGCTTTGCCGGGTTTCGGCTTCTACAGTGGAGTTCCAGCGTTTGGCAGATTTGTCACCGGAAGCGTCGGTGGTGTCTTCTGGACAATCCACATCTAAAATTACGACAGATTTTGATCTAACAATAATACATTTAATTCTTCAGCTATTTTTTAATTAGTGTTTAATGGAGGTGTAGAAGCCGCCCTTAATTGAACAAGTCTTCGTTCTAATACCTCCAGCGGCATAGATTTATGGGGAGAAAAGGCTTCATTTTAAAGGAAATACAGGGTGAGTAGGAAAAAAATGTCATATCAGTCAAATTTTTTAAGAGATTTTTTTTTCTAGTCTCAAGCCTGGTTCACACAGCTTCTTTATCTTTTAATTTTACTTTATCTTTGAGAAATATTAAATGTCATTGGTCAGTTTAAATCAAGGGACAAATGCCATTGGTTATTTCTTAAAAATAAAGTAAAATTAAAAGATAAAGAAGCTGTATGAACCAGGCTTCATTCTAAAGTTTCTTTAAAACATGGTAATGACTAAAAACCACAAAAAGGTTTTCAAGACCAAGAATTAAACTACAGATTTACTTTGGTGTAGGACAAAATGAGTATTTTATTATTGTCCATGGCCACCTGGATGCTAAACAGATAAAATTAATTTTGTGAAAATAATATGTTCAATAAAATATCTGAAATTTTTACAATTTTCATCTGATTTTTCGCTTGATATTCTCTTGGAAACACCGTATTTTGCCACAAATCAGGATTTCCTTTCCCATGACGTATCATTCATTATCATTTTTGTTTTTTTAAGTGGCCTCCTAGATCATCTTTTATCCTTTTCCTAAACAAGAGGTGTATACCCCGATTACTGTAAGAAGTCCCGATTTTGTCAGATGACATTCTCCACAAAATCCCTAGGAATTTTCTGTTAACCTTGGGTATAACATTGGTATATGTGTCTCAACCAGTTAATGACGTCACTCATTGATTTGTGATGTGAAAAGTTACCCAAGCGATAACGAAAAAAAGAGCATATTAAAATAAAAACCCTATTGCAATCACGATTATACCGCTATAAATAAAAATAACTATGACTACAACTCATTTTAATAATAGTTACAAACGTCATGGAAACACTTTTCATTTTGGTATTTTGTAATAATCAGCTGCTTTTGGCAGCGTCTATGGGCGGACTCAGGCAAATTTTGCTTCGGTGTGTCAAAGTGACAGTGAAGGTTTTCCAGATCGTTCAAACTGGTTTAAACATTCGGTAATGAAAATATTCGCGGGTTTTCTACGTTTCGTGAGTTTTACCCTCATCTGTGTTGTTCTTGTTCGTGTTACTTTTCGTGTTATTAGTGCAAATGGGCTCGTTACTGACCTGAACTTATGACCCGGTTGCATTTTTTGCTGCATTGATGCCAACTTAGGATATCGAAATTACCAATTGACAGTCCCAGTAAGGACTTCTTAAAATAATTTGAGTATAAGTATACACAGTGTTCCGTAATGATGTGCAAATATTTCTACAGATGGTTTTAAAGGGTTTTAAGAGGGACAAAAAATTTTGTTTTGATTTTTGTTATCGAAAATGGTTCAATCTAGAAACTTCAATTTTAGGACACATTACCAGGCAGTTGCAAGACACTTTACGATAGAATTACTTTTTGCACCGTATCCATCGTAAGGGTAGAAACTCGAAACATCTATTCGTCTTTTTTACAGAACTTTTTTGTATCTTGGTTTATCTAAAAATAAAAATACCTATTCTATAGTCCCACACTCGTAAACAGGGTGACAATAACTATTTAAATATTTAACAAAATAGTATCTTTTCTCGAGGAAAACTATTAAGTTAATGAAAAAAGAACAAGCAAATAGAAAGTTTGTGGCGGAGCGTTTGTGAGCATGTCCTTTTTTGCACTGACGTAGTTTTGAGTGTTGGTTCCGCCCCGGCTCGCTAGGCAGCTCCGTGCACCCGCCCGGTGAAGATAATTTTTTGTTAGGTCGAATGTGAAACCGCCGCCGCTCGTTTTGGCGACAATCCCGTTTGAGAATTCTGCTTTTCTTGTATGTGTCTGCGAGGCTGACAGCTTTTAGTGTGTAATGTGTGCCATTATTTATTGTTAAGGGTAAAAGAGTGTCACCGGCTTAGTGTCAGGTAAACTATTATTCGTTAAGACAGTTAATTTTGTTATAAATTGTTGTAATATTTTTAGATTTGTAGTAAAAAAATTAACCTCACTTCCTAAAAGGTATTTGGAAGTTAACTTTCTTGGGCTGTATATAGAGAGAAGGAGATACAAAGAATTGTACAGATTTGTTTGCTTCAATTGGCAGTTTCTTTTTATTCGTCATCAAGAATCCACACAGAAAAATATTGCGACCAGTAGTCCGGTCTTATTTGGCTTCCAAAGCGAAGCAGTAGCGAGTAGACGAGGCGCGTATACAAAGTACCTACTAGCGGCGAAGAAGAGAACATGCCTAATAGACAGGAATACACCCCGAGACCAACTTTAGGGGAGCATGAATACAATTTAAGAAGAAGAGCGTCAGTTTTCAACCAGCATGGAGAAAGAGTACCACAAGTCAGGGAAACTAGAGGAGTCCCGATCTGCGAATTAGAGGTACCCCCCCCCCCTCCACCTTCAACCCCGTGGGAACAAGGTAGGCCAATAATGCCATTTTCTGCGCCAAATTTAAAGACTCCAGTCCATGGTGGAGTTTCTTATGTCCCTGTATAGTGTATATCCCCCAGGGTATTACCAAATTAGTTGCCGAGGTCGTGAGGCAAGTAAATGACCTTAATGCATGTGCCAACGCACCAAACTCAAATACAAGTTCTGAAAGCGTGGGTCAAGAAAAAAGCAAAGAGTATATTTTGAAAAAAATCCCAAAATTCGATAATAAAAATGTACATCCGGTAGACTTTTTAAATATGTTAGAAGAGATAGGAGAAGTGCATAATATATCTTATAGAAAATTTGTTTATATTGTAAATTCTCTGAAAGTCGCCTATAGTTGTGGTTGCTTATGAAAACATAACTCTGTTTCTAATGATGCGAAAAGTTGCAGCAACATGGAGGAGGACGACGTGTTATTATTAGCATCTACGACATATGTTATCAACAAGAAAGTGTAATAATAATAAAAGAATCCCATAAACACTCGTACTTTTTATAGTTATCAATGAGTTCAATAACTAACTCATTTGTTCACTTACACGGCATAGTTACTTTTTAACTTATGTTATGTATGTTCTTTAACATATGACGACTTGTTCCTTTTCCGCTGTGTTGCTAATTTTTCCTTTGAAGTTACCGCTCGAAATTAAAACAGGCGGCAAGTGGGAAAAATTAACATTTGTTTCCGAAATAATGAGAAATATCCGGAAACATTTAGGAACTTCTATAAACATTTTCGGAAACAAGCAACAGAAACACAAAAGTTGCTCAATGTTTCTTCAGTGAAAACGGGGCTTTATACACGTTCTGCAGCTCTACTGGAAGTTCTTGGCTCTGCTTAGAAATATCCCAAAACATTAATTGGATTTTCTTCATTACCTGTTACTGGCGCTTTACTTGCTCTTTTGGCCCTTATTTGGCCATGACTGATAAAATTATGTCCTATTTTTCGAAATTTTGCTTTAGTCAATCGTTGTAGGTGAGGATATCTCTCATTACTCGCCATATGTATAAAACATATTTAAGTAACCAACAATATCTTTTGGTATGACAACCCAATAAAAGTGGAAATGTCAAACTTTTTGTTTTCCATGGCCTTCCATGATAAACTAGGAGAAAACTATGGGGTTTTGTCAGAAAACATCAGTTTTAATGAAATAATGCATTAGTTGTAGAGAAAAAAGTTTTATACATTTTTCCATTATTTTTTAAAGGGCAATGCAATGGAAAAGTAAAAATGGGGTGTTCCATTTGAAAAATATAGTTTTTTTATTTTTTATGCTGATATTGGGGTCTTTTTTGAACACTATGTACAATATTTTGAAACGGGATATAGAGCATTTAATGAAGTTGACTTTCACCTACAACTGTCCAAAACTACAGTTCCCCATATTCATAAATTTCAAAGTTATCATCACAAACGTCAATGGCTAAATCTGTCAAGAAATTTGAAAAATAGCGAATATCTCTAAAACGGTTCTAGAGTAAAGGCTGTATTAACGAAAAAGATTTGGAATTTGGCAGGGAATAAAAAAATGTAATAACATACAGGGTTTTCCATTTGAAATATCGAAACTTGCTATCGACTTTCCGGTATAACGCGCCCATTTATTTTTTTGTCAAAGCGGGACATCCCCTGCGGTATTATGTAAATAGTTAATTATGTACCAAGGCACTGAAGTTTATCTTTTTATGACTCAAATTTAGTTGCAGAGGCCTCTGGTGCAGGCAAATAAACCACATGAGTCATAAAAAGAACTTCAGAGCCGGGGCACATATATATTTTTTTGAAATCGGCAAACATTTTTTATTAGGCAGAAAATAATCATAAGGGATCACACTTCCATGAACCGACTACTTCAGTGCCAATTTCTGAACTTTTACTGACGATTTTGAGAAACTTCATTGGTGATTTCAAGAAAAAATGTTTTTTGGTGTTTTACAAGTTTTTTTATTAAAGATGGAATAATAATACTAACACAAAATAAACAGAGCACTAATAATAAGTTGCATGAGTTGACGTGACTTCTAGGCAGTATTTTTGTATATTTCGGCTAAATTAAATTATCGTTTGCGAAAGCGGGACTTTTATGCCCTCGCTGGGGACAGCGGGAAGGACAGCCTTTAAGTGGGACTGTCCCGCCCAATGCGGGATGTATGGTCTCGTTAGGTATAACCGGAAGTTGAAAATTTCAAATCAAAATACGCACTCCTTCCCCATAAACTTCTAATGAGTCACTTATGTAAATTGCAACTTTTAAAAATCCAAAAATGATTTTCTTGGACCCTGTATATAAAGTCATACTCCGTAGAGGCATATTTTAAGGCCTTGTTTTAACTATGTCTTTCATTTTTTTTCTACAGAATCTATCTGCATAAGGTTCTTGTATTGTAAAGAAAGTTCAAATATATTTTTTTAGATAAATATCGTCTCATGTACCTACATATTTTAAAGGGTGACTATTTTAATAAATTACACAAATTAAATAATAAACTTTGCATCAAGCAGGACAAAAATTTTTAAGCTTCAAAATATGTCTGTTTGTTTACGATATTTAGGTAAGAAAAAGAATTTGAAATATTACTTTCTTTAAAATAAAGGACCTTATGTAGGCAGAAACTGCGGAAAATTTTGAAAGAAAATAATTTAAAGGAATGACAATAAATGAATGTTGTTGTAAGTTCATGAAAACTTTTATATGGACAAAGAATTGCAAGGAACCCATATTGTTTCTAATAAGTATTTTAAGACTGTTTTACATTGACAAATTCTTCATGAATTAATTCATGAAGCCACTTCAAGGACAAATTAATATAAAAAGTCGTGTATTACACTGGCAATTTCTTCATGAATTAATTCATGAATTTCTTCATGAAGTTACTTCACGAATTAGAGCAAGTTTTGCATGAACTTCAGGAGTACTAACATTGAAAATTTGAACACAAGGAAGGTTATATTTTGATACTGGTTTTTGTTTGAGGCATTAGACGAGGAAGAAGAGAGTAGCGTACATAATTTTAAAGATAATATACTTAGACAAAAAGTGTGTAAAATGTTACAATATGTTTTATTTATGTATTCCGCTGCCAAGGCACAGCTCCCTCATTCGCGAAATAATCACAAAACTCCTCTCAGGCAGCAACTCAAGCATGTCGTGAGCATGTTTGGTAAGAAAGTCCAAATTGAAATATATAGTCTTTATCAAGCTCTTCTAGGATTGAACTAGGACATTCGGGTCTCAAAAATTATGTAATGTGCAACATGCCAATGTTACGGTTTGCACTTTTTCCACATTCAAATTAATTGTAGTAAAAAAGAACTCTAAAATCTGTAGTTAAAGATGCTTTGGATGAAGATGGATATGGTTAGAAAATATGTTCTGATAGGGGAAATGCAGCACAAAAAAATTATTGTGTTATTTATTTTCTTGGGTTGGTATTCGCTAGAATCTGACATAAGGTGACAAAAAAATTCATCAATTTCTTCATCAGTGTAAAATAGAACTTGTGAAATTAATTCATGAATTTATTCATAAACTTATTCATGAAGAAATTGTTAATGTAAAACAGGCTTTAGATGTTCAACAAATAAGTGGTGTTTTGAAGTTTTTTTGTTAAGTCAAATTTGTCAGTTACCTCAAGTCACGTGAGTGTTTTTGCATATATCATTTTTTATCCTTGTAGAAGCACAAACTGCTAGCAAAGTCAAATTTTAAATAGGTCTGCATACAAAAATGTTTCCCTTATCATGATGCAGACTTTCTTTGTAACACTGTATATCTTCTTACATCATTATTTCCTTACTATAAAAAGCCCATTCCCTGTCTAGGTTTTTCAGTGCAATCTATTGACTAGTAGCGTAAGTTAAGCATTTCAAGGAGTAAAGGGCCAGCGGCATTGCTACAAATGCAGATAATTAAAAGACATTATTATCGCACACATACACTTTGTCTTCACTCAAACCTGTTATAAAATGTTAGGATGTATTTTACGTTTCCTGCAATTCTGAAATTCTATTAGTGCTATCTTGGTCTAGCTGTATACCAAATATGTAATATAAGCAATGCTACAGGCATGCAACTGTTTAATTTCTTCAAACATAGTTGGCCAATATAAATTAATAACAATAATTTACCATAGCTTTGAATATCTTTCGAACACTTTCGTCGATGCTAATAGACAAACTAATTTTTCTCTTTACTCAACCCCTAGGACCATTACCTCATACCGTGTTGTATAATAATAAAAAATAATAATACCAGATTCAATACCTTCTTCGATCTTGAAGTTACAAACACAAAAACCTAAATATTATTTTACTCACCTAAACTGTCGATATGATGAGCAATCATTTCTGTTGGTTTGCCTCATGCATGTGCTTTGGTAAACTAGCTTTATGAGTTTCAAAACAATCATACCGCTAAATTGCCAAAGCAAACACACAAGAAATATCGTAGATAATATATCCTGATGCATGGAAATTAGGTACCACATATTATAAAACTTTAGAAATTAATATGCAGATAAAAAATTAAACTTACCGCTACTAAACTTGAACTGCATCCACGGATGTCTTAGTATCTGCTCCAGTGTAAGCCTCTTATTCACATCTATTGCCAAAATTTGCCTAGCCATGCTCAAGGCAGTGTTGCCAAGTTTGGACCACGGTGTTTCGGAAATGTAGTTATCTTTTTTCCATTCAATGAATTCCATGTTATCATCAGCCGGCTCACCCCATGGCAATTCTAATCATACACGATTGAGAAAATTTACTGAAAAATTATGTGAAAAACTTACCACCAGTCAACATGGCAACAAAGACAATGCCGCAACTCCAAATATCTGCCGGTTGGGCTTTGTAGCAGCGTTTTAATACTTCTGGAGCTAAATATGGTTTTGTGCCACATCTAAAATATATTTTCCCGAATATCATCTTATGGCAGAAATGTTCGTATGCTTCTCAGACAAACCATTGAGAGAAGGAATAGTAAGAGGCGCATCTAATGCGGAGATTACGAGCAAGATTTCTACGTCCTAAAGCAATTGTCCAGATGCTATTAGTGCCTCTACAATATTCCTTCAGTCAACGGACAAACTAAGAAGGGGACAAAGCCCCCTCTGGTTACGCCACTGGGACCAAGCATTCCCTATACCATTATATGGAAGTAAAGAGAAGCCACATCATTGTATATTGTAAATAGTCGGCTATCACCAGTGGCGACAATGATTATGACATAATAACTCATTGGAACTTTCGCAACGAATTTGAGGTAGGACGGCACTGGCAGCAGAGACTCGTAGCACAGAATAAATAGCTTTGCAACAGAAGCCTCCTTACGGACATGTGTCAGAAATAAGCGAGCCTCCATTTCAATTTACAGAAAGACAGACAGTATTTTAAGCATAAATTTGGTTCTAATACAATCTCTTCGCTATGTAGATTAATGTACAATCATATAAAATGCACTAGTCTCCTTTTGACACATGTCGCTAAGGAATTGTCTGTATTACTCGTTATTCTGTGCTCGTAGGCACATCAAAATAAATATCTGGTATGTCCTGGCTTCACTTAAAAATGTATGAGGGAGGTTTTTTTTTGTCCAGTGTAGTTATGTGGAAAACTTTTGTTCTGCTGATGGACTTGGGGAAAAACAATTAAACTGCTAGACTCATTCAGCTGAATGAGTCTAGCATTCAGCATTCAGCACTCATGTGCTCGTGAATGAGTCTAGCAGTTTAATTGTTTTTCCCCAAGTCCATCAGCAGAAAAAAGTTTTCCACTTAAAAATGTATATGTATATACTGCCCTATTTAATGAAAATGCCGAAACCAACATTTTCATGATTTTTTGCTTACGGCAAAATTTGACTCTTCTCGTGATTATCCAACTACTTATTTTACTTCAAGAGCCGTATCTGCACCATATGAAAAGATATATTAATTTTTTGTTTGACATATCTGCCTCAGTATATGCAGTTGTTTAGACTTAGCTTGTAAGATTTGCCGTACGGTACAATTGCTAAAGTAGTTGCCGTATCTGTAGCATATAAGGCACAATGATATTTGCAAATTGTTAAGGTCCTTTGCCGTATATTACAATTTTTATAATTAATAAAGAATTTTTATTGTTATATAATATACAATATATATCTGCGATATTTTGGTTACATTTTCAAGTAAAAAAAACTGTAAAAGCATAATATCCATGCATTCAATTTTTTGTAATATACCATATATTACAAAAAAATTAATGTATGAATGTTTTTAGTTTTTTTTATTTGAAAATGTAATCTTACCGTATATTGCGTATATGCAATTTCTTCAAAAGTTTCGAATAAATTAGCAAGTTATTTAATCAAGAACATTTTTAGTGCATTTGGTGTTGAATTTCCAAAAAAATCGCATTCGATATTTAAAAAATTATCTCAAAACCATGTTTCTGCATATACGGCGTTTTCATTAAACAGAGCAGATAAATCTGTCCCCTTCTTTGTTTGTCTGAGGTATACTTAAAAGCAGTGCTATTTTTAGAGGGTGTACATAAAGTAAGGAATACTCAAAAAGGAAGTTTTTCGAAAAAATTCTCGGACACGTCAATTTTTGTTCTAAAAGCGGATCTTTTGATGTGGTAATTGCTTTGGTGACATCATCACTGCTCCGGATATGACGGCATCTGCAATTTGTCAGTGACATTCGATAAAAGATATTTGTCTGCATACAGTACTTTAAATTTTTTGCCATGTTATACAAGGTAATTTTCGAAAAATTAATGTTCTATGGGTTTACAATTAATTGAACTAAATGAACAAAAATCTAGTTAAATGAGTGTTGCCGAGGTCCTTAAAAACCTTCGAGGCAATGTATTAAATTTTTCCAGCTATCGATTTTTTTTATTTTACTTTGAATTAAAATTAAATAAAGTGAATAATATGGAGCTGCTATGAGTGCGCGCTAACGAAGAGTTAATTTTATCAACTTAGCCATGACAAACAATTCACGCGATGTCGTTTGCTGCAACATATTATGTCACTGTGCCAGCGTCCGTTTATATTTATAACAATCTTCGACATGTCCGAGTGTGATATGATGAACAGCAACAAGATTGAAGAAGCAGCAAGTGTTGCTTGCAATTCGTTATTGTCGGAAAAGTCAAAAATTCGTTACAATCAAGTGTTTAATGTATTTGTGAAATGGTGCGAGGAAAAAAATGTTAATGAAATCAATGAAAGTGTTATGTTGGCGTACTTTCTAGAGCAATCACAAGTTTTAAAATCACCTGCAAGTCTATCGAGTGAATATTCAATGTTAAAGTTGACGATTTCGATTAACAAAAATCTAGATATTTCTAAATTTGGATGTTTGAAGGCTTTTCTTAAAATAAAAAATGACGGTTTTGAAGCAAAGAAATCCAAAATATTTAAGAAACAAGAAGTTAGTAGATTTTTAATGGATGCTCCAAACAAAATATATCTAATGATGAAATCTGCAACAATAATAATTGTAATTGCCGGAGCATGCTGAACTGATGAGCCGTATTAACTTAAAGTGGGGGACATTGAATACAAAAATCAGTATGCTGTCGTGAAAATATGGAAACAAAAAATAATATTCGACGAAGTTTTGTTGCTTGCAATAAAACAGAAAATGAAATTAACTGTTTTAAAAAAAAATTTAGCGATACGAAAAAGGCCGATGTGTAAATCAGGTAGGTAACTTATAAGTTAGATATTCCTTATCAGACTATTTATGTCTATTGTGTTATGTTGTGTTTACAAGTGTTACTATAAGGTACCTATCTTTAATATTTTTATAGGTAGTTGGAAAACACACAGGACATGCTTTTCGACAAAGCTCATCAACTTTCCTGGCAAACGCACCTAGATATCCTAGATTTAAAAAGACATGGTGGTTGGAAATCTTCAACCATACCAGAAGGGTACATTGCTGAGTCCTTGAGTAACAAACTAGATACAGCCAATAACATTTTCCAAGGGGATTTTTGTAACTTGGTTTTGTTGACAAAGAAAAGCCAAGAATTGGACAATAATTATTGTTCCATGGTTGAAGGTGGCGAGAAAGAAAATTTGTTAGTTTAACAGTCTATCCAAAATATGGAAATAATAAATGCGACTTCAAGGCAGAACCCATCAATTAACATTTCTAATTGTACAAATTGTACTTTTAATGTTAATATTAATTAAATATTTTGGTATAGGTACCTAAGTATATTTAATCATTTATCCTATAGGTATAACATCATCATTATTATTGTTAATATTGCCATAAAATAGAATAATATAAAATATTATGCATTCCTCGATAATAATAAAAAATAAAATGCCTCAAAGGCGCACGCGTTTGTTAATTAAGCTGTTTCCGCTTCATGAAATAATTCTGATGAAGGCACACATACTGTTTTATTCGTGCTTATTTTAATTAATGCTACTTATATCACTGAATCTTAAGAAAAAGAACAAAATGTAATTATGTTGCGATATGCTAGATAAGTTTTTAATTGTTTTAAGGTCCTTGCTCTTGCTGCGTAATCATTGCATCGTTGCTAAGCAATACTTTTTGTAGCTAGCAACAGGGCACCTCGCACATATCACTTATGCTTTCAGGCGTGCTGGCGAGTATCTAAAGGGTACTTACGAAGGAGAGAGCAGGAAAACACATTTTACTTTTTTATGCTTATTGTGAATGAAAACCGGATTTATAAGTGGCATGGTAAAAGTGAGGTTTACACTGTCAGGGAGGACCTCAGTGCTTGATTACATTAGATGTGGGATGCCACTTGTGGTTACATTGTTAACGACAACGACCGCATAGTAAGTATGTACAGTTGACTAGGGCTATAAAATGAATCAAGAAATGATAAATTATTAGTTATTAGTCAAAAATAGTGCCCTAAAATAAAAAAAGAAAATCTTGGGTGAATCAGTTATGCAGGGTGTTTCTAAATTATGGTGCCAGAGAGAAAACCAAGTGATATTTCCTCTGCCGCGATTGTCTTTTCAACGTCCACAGCTAATAGGATTTTACAAGCATTAAGCACACCCCGCATTTTATGGGCGAAAAGTGGGTTTTTCGTAAATTAATCGAAAATTACTGCATTTAGGTATAGGAAACCTTACACAAAGTTGTCATCATTTTTAGTGGTGAATAAGATTGCATTTAAAAAAATGGGGGTTTCCATTATTTGAAAATTTCGAGATTTAAGCACATTTTGAATGTAATTTTTATTCATATTTTTAAGAACGGATTTATTTCTCAGCAGAGATCACTAGGTCAGGGCTTCTGTTACACGATGCCAAAAATTCGTTTTGAAATTTCGCGGTTTCCTCGTATAAATTGCTAATTGACTTTAGGTCTGCACCTGTAATTTTTTTCGGAAAAATGCAAATATCTCAAACACGGTTGGATTTAGATATAGGACATGTTGCATGTTTTTGTTCCAAAATGATGCCTAGAATCCAAGTTGATATTGACTTCTGGTATAACCGGAAGTGCCAGATTCACCAACATATTTTAGTTGAGCAGCGCCCATCGGCATTGGTGAGGTGCCAAATTTCCAGAATTTTCCTACTTTTAGTTTTCCATATATAGATCGATGCAGTTCGTGGTGGGCCACCCAGTACAGGTCGTCAAAGTTCAATTTTTGTTCAGGTTTTCTTTAATTTCTCCTAAAGGAAGACAGTTAAGGCAAGCATATTTGGTACAGTTTAGACACAGATTAAGTTCTACAGGGTTAACTATCACTTAGTACAAAAAATTTTACCACGTGCGCTTAAGAAAACAGAAAAATATTTTTAGATTTTTTTTACGATCTTTAAAAAAAGGGTAAAAACCCCTATTTTCCCTGTAAATCTCCGCCTCTAATCACGTCAACCAATATGGCTTCGGTACGTACTATCAGCTGGAAGTGATTGTCCGTGGTGTTGCCGCTGTTTTAGAAAGGATGAAAATACCTTTTTACTCAAACAAATTTAAAAAATACATAAATAACAATAAATTTGAATCTGTACAGCCGCAGCGCTGCTAGATTTAGGTACTCGAGGTTCGCCTGGATGCAGCTTACCTTAGTTTGAAATTTGAAAACAGAAAACAGGATATTTATGAATCCCGAGTCCCGAGCTCGATCTCGAGGCTAGGTAATCCTGAATCTCTAGGCGTTTTTTGTTTTTGCATTTTCACATAGCAGCACCAAGGAATTACAAAACTACATACACATTTCTCGCCTCGCGAAACTCGAAACCACGAAAATTTCGTAGAGATGACGGACTGACAGACGTAAAAACTGGACACAAACGCACAAAACAGTAGAGGTTGGTGCGGTGCGTAATAATTATCGATATCGATGTCAATAATAGATTAGTTGATTGCGTGTCAAAAAAAAAATAATTTTAATAAAACTTATTGAAAATCTATCTAAACTAAATAAAAAGAATGCTGTGATTTCTTAATGCCGGCGTTATTGAACTGAACGCTTTGCATTACAAAGAATGTCGATGTATATATCGAATCGACGCATAGTTTTCTTCGAGGTCGCATCTCTCGCATCTCTACGCCTCAGACTAGTTGCTGGTCTGGTTGCCTGCAACCTGATCGACAAGGCAGGGAAACGCGAACGCGTGAATCATCGTAGTTCGGCCCATGCATTATACATTGTGTGTATTGTGGGCCGATGTATACTTGACGTTTCCGTGCGTCCCTCTGAATTTTCGGCGATATTTTCCCGTATTCGTGTACTTTGGCGTGTTTTAAAGCTATTTTGCAATTAATTGAACGCCAGGCTTTTTACTAGTGCACTAGGACCCCAACATTACAGGTTAGAAGGGCTAAAATTAATTTAGTTTTGAAAGTAGGTACCTATGTGACATAGTGAAACATGTTTTTAGGCGTGCGACCAACATTTTTCCACTGGAGATATTGATGAAAAAAGAAGTACCTTAGGTTTATGTACTTTGTGGAATCGACCAGGCAAACTTAACGGCTAAGTTACGAAGCACCCTCGCTTGGTCAAAGTAATGTTTTTTGATTGACCCACTTATTTGGCCTGGCCCAGAATAAGTAGAAGAGAAGATCCTGAAGTAAAAAAGCAAACATTTTTAATTTAATTAACCGAGTGAATTTGTGCATCGAGGTTAAAGGAGGCCTCTTTGAACAGCTACTGTAGTTCTCTGCATGTGCAATGTGTGCTAGTGCAGTTGTGTTTTTTGGTTACCCTTCGGCGTTTACCTGGCGGAGGGGATCCTCCTCCGTGGTCGTCAGGCTGAGTACGTCGCTTCAAACAAAAGGAATGGCAGAGGGAAATAAGAGGTCCCCAACAAATTTAGAAAATGTGAATATTCAATCCCGGAAATGTCAGTAAGGTAGGTGTTTCATAGGCATTCTACATGTTCCTTAGAAAGTAATCGTTTCCAACAGGAAATCGAAATTTTGTGGTGAATCCTCGGATAAATTGATGGACTTGGCAATGCTGCGCTATTTCACTACCTGATCTACCATTGACATAGGCAAAATTTTAAGACACGTCACGTGGGCGGCAATAGGCGGCGTTTTTTTAGTTTTATACAATTTGAAAAAAAAATTTTTTAGGCTTAAGACAAATGTTCAATCAATTTCAAAAATTTCCCAATCAATTCTAAGAAAAAAAAATATTTTTGACTTTTAATATCACAATTAAATGCAACAAGCATTAAAAGTAGTCATTAAAATGGTATGAAACACACTTTAATAAGCACACATAATGACATTTTTTATAAACAAATGATAATATTACATTTATATAGCAAATTTAAATCATTTAATAAATTTGTAGTAGGGCCTACTGCTAATATAGATTCGAAATGATATCATTAAACGTCATGACGTCATTTGAGATACTTGTCATTTAATTAAATAACTGGCCAAAATACGCTTTATTTGTGATTTTATCGAAAAAAGTTATTTGAAAAAGTTGCTTAGAATTTTATTTTACCCCTACGTGCCAATTTTCAGATAAAAATTCTGACTGATAAATTTTTGATTTTTTTGAAAAAATATAAAAATTGCACCTTGTTAGTTTAGTTTTTCTTGAAACTAGCCGATTATGACCCAAAAAGGGTCCATAACTAAAAAAGATCACGTTTGGATGATTGGCAAACAATTCTAAAGTCAAATATGGCGCCAAAAAATGAAATTTATTAGTTTTTTTAAAAAAATCAAAAATTTATGGGTCAGAAAATTGGCACATAGGGGTAGAATAAAATTCCAAGCAACTTTTTTAAATAACTTTTTTCAATAAAATCACAAATAAAGCGTATTTTGACCATTTATTAAATTACATGTCATTTTTGACAGTTATGTCAAATGACGTCACGGCGTTTAATGATCTCATTTCGAATCTTTTTAGAAGCAGAGACGATCACCCCAGAGTCGTTTCATCTTAGCCCAAAAATAAAAAAAAAATCCAACTTTTTGGCGGGCACTGTATATAACTCGTAAACGGTAGAAGATACGGAAAAATTGATAAGAACTAAATTTGTTCGTCTGCTCATGCAGAATAGAAAATGTTCTATGCACATTTTGCGTATGAGCCCTCTGAAAGGAGTTATTCTTGATGGAAGGAATAAATGTCTTGTATGGCGGCCATCTTAGATTTATGACGTCATAAAAACCAAACACAGCAACTCGAAGGTAAACACCCGGTACTACAGCATTACGAGCATATAATAAAGAGATTCCACATAGTCGCAACCTCCCTTCACAAAAGAACCCACGGAGTAGGTAAATGTGCATTATGCTCCTCAACTATAACCAAATTTCGATTTTCTTATGGCGGCCATATTGGATTTTACCACCATTGGATAGAGCAAAAAATTACGAATACAACCATGTATCACAACACCTAATTAAACCCACTTAAATGTCAAATTTCTAATATTTTAAATATTTTGAAGCCAGGCAGTAGGCCATGATTCCGAAAACAATATCAATAACTGTCACCTAATAAACAGAAACGTCAAATTTGATGTCAAAAGTTTATTTATTTAACGTTATTTTAATAGGAACAAGAAACTAAATATTAATAAATAGATAGATGGCGCCAGGGGTCGGTATCTAACCGGCAGGCCTTAGTCCCCCGGCAATAAATAAGAAACTTTTGTACGGGTTGAATTTTAAAGTCATGGTATCTGTGCTTTTTTAAAATCTTGTTAACTGCCCCTAACGACAAACCACATTCCCTAGCAATTTTCCTTTGCGATGTCTCTGGATTTAAATGAATTTGAGCCAAAACATTGATTTCACTTACAGCTCCTCTAGCTCTTACAAAATAATTTCTTCTTTTGTTTTGTAACGTCGCATCCGCTTCCATACGCCTACACAACCTTCGGAAAATAGTTCTGTTAGGCTGCCTTCGTTCGGGGTATAATTCTTGATAATGGCTAGAATTACGGTAGTTTAGAATATAAACATTGCACATATCCAATCTTTCATTTATTGGATATTGTTGGGGCATGATTCAATAAGCTTTAGTCACTTAAGACGGTTAACACACAATTTTAAGTAGTTAAGAAAGGTTATGGGAACTGACGTTTCAGTTTATTAGGTGACAGTTATTGATATTGTTTTCGGTATCATGGCCTACTGCCTGGCTTCAAAATATTTAAAATATTTGAAATTTGACATTTAAGTGGGTTTAATGAGTTGTTGTGAAACATGGTTGTATTCGTAATTTTTTGCTCTATCCAGTGGTGGTAAAATCCAATATGGCCGCCATAAGAAAATCGACATTTGGTTATGAACACCTAAAGATCCAGTAGGCAGAGAATTTTTCTGAATATATATAGTGCATTCGAAAGCCCGTACCTAATTACGTAATTCCACCAAATTTCATTCAATTCCGTTTGATATTAAAAAAGTTACGGACAAAATAAAAAAGTGGAAGTTTTCAGTTTTTTTTTCAGATTATTTTAGTAACCACGTGAGCTATGTCAAATTTCTTTACAGATTCTTGAAACACATCAAAATGCGCAACTTTTGTCTAAATTAACCAACCTTGTAGCTCTTACCGTTTCAAAAATACCAATGCTGGGCATATTGAAAGTGAACACCCTGTATACCGAGTTTTTTTATATCCTGAGGCGCGTAGCGCCGAAGGATATAATATGCGAGGTAAATAATGGCCTTCTCAACTGAAGTGTATATAGATTTTTTTTTACTACTTACATTGAAATGTTGCCGTATTTTAGTTTATTTTAGGCATTTTCTCGCTTTTTCAAATACTTCGAAATATCAAGTAGCCTGGGAGTTCAGTTGTCAAGCTGATAAACTGACACTAATCTTTAAATGTCATATAGAAAATTTTTCATTATTTACCTAGGTATTTTTTTATTATCATTATTTACCTAGGGTGAGAAATATTACTTCTCATTAGAAGAATGAGGTAAATAATGGTGATTTCTCAGGTTAGTAGTAAAAAAAAACTATTTTTGACTATTTTCGATAAATGTACCATTTTTGAAAAATTCATTTTCGTGCGTTTTAATTTTTTTAGCAGAGGAAAATCAAAGTTGGTTTCTAGATTCGAAAAATCATTGTGTCTTGAGAATTTAAAAAAACTAATTTTTTGAACCAGTGAAGTGGCCTTTATGTAGGTTTTATGGCAAAATGTTATAAAGGAAAGTTGTTCAGAATTAAAAACTTAATTACATTAATAATATGAATAACATTTTGCCGTAAAACCTTCATAAAGGCCACTTCACCAGTGCAAAAAATTTGTTTTTTAAAATTTTCAAGACACATGATTTTTTGAATCTAGAAATCCTTTCCCGAAGTTTTATCCATAAAACTTGGACCACCCTGTATAATTTCAGTAAAATCTGAAAGGCTTGTAAACATCTTTGAATTTCATTGTTTTATTCTCTTGGTCAAAACAAATTTTAATGTTACTGCATTGATCGTCTATCTTTTACCATAAGATCCACAAATTTAAGTTAAATAAGTTTAGTATATAATTTTTTACTATTTCTTACTACTTGTCTTTATTCTTTATTTTCTTTAAGCAACAACACATTCTTTTTGCCATTTTGTGGTGAATTAGCGGTCATAAATGTGATAGCACTGAATGAGTTTATCAAAATCGTCTAAAATTGGCGCTATTTTTAAATGGCTGTTATTTTAAAATAGAAAATTTCCCAATAGAAAAAAATCTGAAAAAAATATTGAATTTTGCGCGATTTGTAAAAATAGTTTCGAATGAATTTTGTCCTGGGACCCTGGTTATACAGGGTGTTCGAAAAATAGACGGAGATATTTTAGAGGGTGATTCCCTGTTAAGAAATATGAAAAAAGTTTCTATAAACATGGGTCCGGAAATGCAGAGTTTTCAAGATACAGGATGTTAAATAAAAAAAAATAAAACATGAAATTATTAATGTCTTAAAAATTATTTACTTGATTCTGTTGAATTTTGGCAATGTTATTTGTTGTATTAAGAGGCTAATTTCGCCCTAACTAGATTAAATTTATTAAGTCCAGTGGCGTCCCGGGGGGCACCTTAGCGAATATTATTATCAAAAAAATGTACGCCACTACCTTTTTTGTAACTTTAATATTTTTTGTTTGATTAAGCATCTAAAAATACAACTTCTTTCCCTCTTGTATTGTTTTCCTATCTCACTTCGTTTTCGAGAAAAAAAAATAAAAACCGTTTTATTGCATGTCACTGGACAAAATTGGTTGTAGTGTACTTTATGTTATGATATTGGAAAAGTTGCAATAACACTCTTTCCTAGAAATGCTTTTGATTATTTGTTTTCCAAGACACTTGTGATTTTTTTTGCAAAAATTGATAAACCAATTTTGTCCAGTGACATGCAATATATTTAACATCCTGTATCTTGAAAACTCTGCATTTCCGGACCCATGTTTATAGAAACTTTTTTTCATATTTCTTAACAGGGAATCACCCTCTAAAATATCTCCGTCTATTTTTCGAACACCCTGTATAAATGAAAGTTTTAAGGGTTTTTTAACCAGTTTTTTGATGGACAAACCTGCACTCCATTGGTCCAGCAAAAACCCACATGGTTGGTCCACACACATATGAATTTTAAGAAAACTTTCATACTCGTTCCATACTTTTAGTGCATTGAATCTGTCACTTGCATGTCATCGTCATGTCATGTTATTTGTTGTGTCGTCATCCTGACAAGTTTTGATGATGTTTAGTGTTTTTATCTAATCGGATTCTCACTTTATTGAAGCTTCCATTTGTAATAGTAATTATTGTGTATTAGAAGGTTGAGAGGGTTTATGTAAATGTTACCGACTGTAAGGAAATTTTATTGAATTTTTTGTATGTAGATGCCGTCATATTGAGCCAGAGTATGCAGGGGGTTGGCACCCCCTCTAAAGAAATTCTAATGTATCTGCCTGATTTCATGTATGGATGAACCATCCTCAAACATCAAGAAGTATTGCTTGTGACCATTCACAAAAAAAGCAAAATAGTTACCTAACAAAGGTACAGAGGGAGTCTCAAAATAATTTGTTAAGTTCAATTATTTTCTAAGTTTTTAAGATAAAAACACCAGAAGTTGTTTCGAGGAATCCAAATATAGCTTCAGCATTGATATACAAGGTGTTCTCGAAACGATAAGGCCAAAAATAATTTACTTAAGTATTTTTAGTTAGCATTATTTGATATTAAGGAACAAAAATAATAAAATCCACAACCAAAAATATGGAGTGTGTGCAATTAAATTGGAATACCTCGTATATGAAAACTTTTTCAGATGCATTAAATGTGATAAGAACCAAACATAAGTGATCTGTTATTACGGAAATATAGCCCAAGTTCAACCTACATAAAAAGATACATTATTGAAATCACCATAATATTTGACAAAGGAATTCTAATAACAATATTCTAATATTAACTCTATAACTCATAAAATCAAGCTTGCCTTTGGCTCACCAACACCTTGACCAACACCACTCCATTAAAATTAATAATAGTCCAATAATTTCTGGAAATGTGAAGTAACTCGTGTGTACCTTCGATAAGTAGGTACATACCTTGACAGTTCCTGGTATCATTATGTCAGCATTAAATACGAGGTTCAATGCAACAGATTTAATTCAAGTGATAAGGCATGTTAGGGGCTGGAACTAAGTTTGCGCTTCTAAATTCATGGAAAATTATCATATATCACCGATTTACACACACGCACTTACTTTTTATCCAACATCCTTTCCTTTCCCTTGAGTCGAAAAATGGTGGCCATACCGAAGTCACTAATCTTCAAAACACCTTGGCCATCTATCAAAATGTTTTCCGGCTTAATATCTCGATGGGCAATGCCTTTTGAATGGAGATATTCTATACCTGTCAGCAGCTGTTTGAAGAATTTTTGAGCACTGCTAGATGGCATCCCTATATCCGGTTCTATAACAAAAAAGATAATCCTTATTTAGTTGGTATTTTTTTGGAAGGAATAATGGTAATTTTCTATTAAACATACATACGACCGATTACCGAAATGTTTTGTACACTTACGTGTTTGAGGCGTAAATAACAAAAATCAATATGAAACTTGTGCGGAACCTTAGTTTACAACTTTGTAAATTGCTGTATTGGGGGTAATTGGGGTATTTGTATTACAAACCGCCTCTATTGCTTTCAGGTTCAAAGTGCCATAACTCTTTCGAAAAGGAAGAGGTAATTTGCTCCTTATTGTCGCAGTCGGCAATAATGGGAGTTGTCATAAGAAAAAAGGTAGCATTTGCTAGGTAGGTAGGTAGCACTTCCTATCTATCCTGTGCGGAAGGGGTGGCCGCCTTAAATCGGCCCGGCACGTAGGCCACAGTGGGCCCGTTATGCCCCCCCCCCCCAGGTAGGTAGCACTTGCTAAGAAAGGGACATACACTTATTATTGTCAGAAATTTCTTATTATTAATTTTCAATTAAAAATTAAATGCATACATTTCTTGTTGTAACAATGGGCAGAGAGTCTGTGAATAGGATGGGCAGAAAGGAAAGTTCATTTGCAAACTGACAAACGGAATAGATAGGAGATTTTAATAGGATATTTGAATTTGGAGTTGGCAATAGAAAGTGTTGTGTTAGGTATGTGTTCTCATGCTAACTGGAGTTACAAAGAAATTTTGATATGATAACAGTTCAGCACTACCAATGTCACCTTTCACAATTTTAAATAAGAATTGAATTGATAAGAGCTTCCTCCTGGTGGTTAATAAAGGAACATTAAATCTCTTTAAAAGATCGTCATGCGAAAAACCACAAGCAGAATAAACTCCATCCAAGTTGAAATACAGGTATTTCAGGAACTTCCTCTGTACGCTTTCAAGCTTATTAATATACTCGTTAGGAGGATTCCACGCAATTGAACAGTACTCAATCCTGGAACGAAGAAAGCTAAAATAGAGTGATTTGACTGCATCGATATTTGTTATGTTAGAGCTGGAATAGAGTGGGGTTCTTTTATTAGGAGAGTTGTTGCAATCAATTGTCATCATCAAATTTCAATTGGTTTTGCATAAAAAGTAGTGACTCAGAGGTAAAGCAAAAACCATGTGGGATGTTGCCTCATAATATGCTTGCAAGTTGCAAGTTGAGAGAGTAATCAAATCAGTATGAAAATTTAACACTAAGAACGACATTGTCATCTTAACTACAAGAAAATATGTGCATTATACTTGCATTCGTTGCAGCTCACCAAAGAGTGCCTATTGCCAAACTAGTATGTGGTGCAGTGCGCATTTAGGCAAAAAGTAACTCTGAGAATGATTGTTTAAAATGATTCCAGTATCACAAAATGTTCCGCAAAGTTAGTATTGTCAACAAAGTGACATCTGTGATCTGTGGACCGATGACCAAACCATTCAAACTCATTTCTACTAAATCATAACAAGTAAAGATAACATTATACAAATTTCTAAATATAGGGGACAATTAATAACAAAACATACAAGGATTGTTCAATAAGATAGATAAACACCAGATAGATCAAAGTCCAAACGCCGAGTCGGCAAAATCTGCTAGTATAAATTCGGCACCAGCCACAAGCTGGTCAATCAGTAAGCCCCGCTTATTAGCAGCTACTTGATCACTGACCACCCTCGGTGGTCTGACCTGGCAATGGATCCCGCTTAAATTACCTATAAAATTTGTTTTTGATTTTTTTAAATTTATAAGAGCCTAAAATCAAACGACCGGTTTCTTGTATTTTTTAGTTTTAATCTAAAGATAACTATAAAATAAAAAATCATATTCTAGATGTGCTTATTATATATTGTTGTAACTGCCATGTCATGTAATGACAAATTGGCGACTTTTGACACCAGTATGTACGGCTTTCCGTTGTGCCAGTCTGGCACTGGCAACATTGCTATTACTCTATCGCAAACGCAGGCAGTGTCTAGTGTCTGTCTAGTTAAATAGCTAATAACTAAAACTAAATGTTGTATATTATGCTACGTCACTGTATTGTGTAGCTAACTTCATTTATATTTAGGCAATTCATGTCTTAGCTTTGTGTTTTGTACTCGTTGATTCGGGAATGGGGGGCGCTGGTAGGAAGGCAGTTGTTACGTTGTTATGGCAACGTTGAATATATGCTCAGGCATCAGAATCAAGTAAAAACGTTATGGGGCAATGGCACGGCAGGTACGGTTAACTATATACAGCATAAGAAGTTTCATCGAAGCAGTCAGAATGTGGCAGGTGGGTGCGACAGGTGCGGAAGAAACCATGCAAAGGATAAATGTCCAGTTATGAAATGGAAATGTTTTAATTGTTCAAAGAAAGGACATTCAAAGGATATGTGTCCAGCAAAGAGAGGAGTAAACTCCTTGGAGCAGCAGACAAGTGAAGAAGGTGCTAATGTGGTGCAAGTGGAAGAATTCTGTGAGTGTGAACAACTAAATGCAGATCTACTGTCCCTACATCAAATCAGTGAAGGTACATCAGAAAAACCCGAATATTTATGGCTGAAGGTGAATAGTAAACTGGTAAAGTATGAAATTGACAATGGAGCGTGCAGGTCAGTTATTGATGCATGCAGTTATAGTCAATTGTTTGGAGGAACTTTTACAGCTGTAAAGTATAACTTTGGCGTAATTTCTGGATGTAATGTTAGTGCCCTAGGTGAATGTAAGGCTGAGGTAGAGTTTAATAACAAAAAGCAAAACTTGGTTTTGACTATTGTAAATTAAAAAAAAAAGTTTGGATGCTTGTTAGGAAGAAATTGGCTTGATATACTATTTCCAGGTTGGAGAAACTATTTTAAAGCTAAATCTGTCCCTCAGAACGTAAATAAGGTTTTTGTGAGCAACAACACTGTGCTTGATGAGTTGAGATTCAAATTTAACAATGTATTTGATCAAAATTTGTGTAGCTCGATTAAAGAATTTGAAGTTAAACTGCACATCAAACAATGTTGTACCCATTGCAAAGAAGGCATACTCTATGCCGTATGCATTAAAACCGTTAGTAGAAAAAAAATAGATCAGATGGTTAAAGTGGGTATACTTAAACCAGTACCACATAGTGAATGGGCTTCACCGATTGTCGTGGTACCAAAAAAACTGAAGATGTTAGAATATATACAGATTTTCAGGTCACACTGAATAAAGTACTAAAACGTTGATCAGTGCCCATTACTCACACCAGATGATATTTTTGCTAACTTAGCTGGTGGTAGGGTGTTCACAGTGTTAGATTTATCAGGGGCATATCAATAATTGAGAGTACAGTGATTATCAAAAATATTTGACTATTGATACCCATATGGGGTTATATCAGTTTACAAGATTGACATATGGTATAGCTTCGGCTCCGGCCATTTTTCAATCTGTCATGGATCAAATCCTGGGTGGTATTCAAGGGGTCCCTTGTTATCTGGATGATATCCTTATAACAGCCAGGTCTCAGCAAGAAGCTGAGGATTTGTTGCAAACAATTTTGTCTAGGCTAGATAGGTATAATGTCAAAGTCAATATAGAAAAAATGTAAGTTTTTCCAAACCGAGGTAGAGTATCTAGGACATCTGATAGATAGTGAGGGCATACATCCTACTATGGAAAAAGTACGAGCTATAATTGATGCTCCTGAACCACAAAACATTACACAATTGAGATCATACTTGGGGTTATTCAATTATTACAGTAAATTCATTCCCATGCTATCTTCTAAATTACGCCCATTATTTAGGTTACTAGAAAAAGATAAAAATTTCAATTTTGACAATGAATGTAAGAAAGTGTTTAAATTAAGTAAAGAGTTAATAGCTACAAATAAAGTGTTAACACATTATGATCCAAAAAAGACGATAATGATTGCATGTGTTGAAAGTTCTTATGGCGTAGCAGGTGTACTGTGTCACAGAATTAATGGAGAGGAAAAACCTGTGTTTTTTGCATCAGGAACCCTGTCTAAAACTGAACAGAATTATTCACAATTAGAGCGAGAGGCATTAGCCATCATTTTTTGTGTTAAACGTTTTCATAAATATATCAGTTATGTCAGCGTCTAGAATCCTTAGATGGAATATTATTTTGTCAGCGTATGAGTACACCATTGAATATAGGAAAGGCACGCAAATGTACGAGGCAGATATGCGATTACCGGTAAAAGATTGTACTAATGTTGAAAGTAATATCTATACTTTCAATCATTTGAAGACATTGCGGAAATGTCGAGAAAAGATCATATTATAATGATTATTTCCCACATACTGCTTGCATCCAATAAGGTAGCTCCTTCCATAAAAATCCAACCAATCATATGCCTCTGCTAGCGATAATTGCACTTGTGCAAAAGGGACTATAAAAGTAATTTTTTTTAAGTTTTTTTTATTATGATCCAATAGAAAATGATTTTCCAGTCAAGAAATAACCCCTACTTGGATGTTTTTTTTCGTTAAATAAGCCAAAAGTTGCAATTCAAATTCAAATATTGGGGTCCAGCTGACGTCAGCTGGACCCTTTACGGGGGTCTATTAAAATATATTGTCTACGAAATGATGAATTTATTTACAATTTAATACGATTTTAATGTATTCCAAGAATATTTAAATTATTTTTTATATAGGATAGAATTACTATTTAAATTACATGTCATAAATATTATTTAAAGAACTCGGGTATGAAATTCCTAGAGGTAGAGGCATTGGCAACGCCGTACACTGTCAAATATAAAGTCAGACCCGGCCCAGTCGACATCCCGCTCAATCAGCGGTTTCTGTGTTTTGAATTTCTTATTTATTTAACCTCTTCTTGTCGATTTATTATTTGTTGTTGTTTTCGTTATGAAAATTAAAAAGTGTTCATAGGTACCAGGTAGGTACTTGTTAGACTTTATAGGTATTTATTATATAAATAATACGTCTCTTTATAAACAAAGATAATACGCACACACCTTTTAGTTTTCCCATGCACTATGCTTTATTTCAGCTGGAGCAGTATTGGTATTCGAGTTCAAAAAGGTGCATACCATATCAAAATCTACGAAGGGCAGGTTGTCAGAATATGCTTTAACAAAATCCTCGTCTATAGTTCAAAATAATGCAATAAATTCGAAAAAAAAACTGCAATCCAGCTAATGTTGACGCTAACCATAGATAAAATATGACGTGAACACAAAACAAAAACAGCTGATTACGAAGAGTTATTGACGTTGACAGTGTGCTAGTGAGAAATGCAGAGCCGCTTTCGCTTTCGGGTTAGGTGCGTAATGCTCCAAGCATGCTCTCAGCGTATGAAACTCCACTGAGGTTAATGCACGTTGACTGAAACGCCTCAAAATAAACTGAAAAATGAATTGATATAATAAATTCTGAAGTCTAAGCAGCTCGGGAGCGTCAAACTTAAAAGTACTCGAACGCTTAAAAACGCGTGCGAAATGCTCCAGAGTTACTCTGGAGCGCTCCAAATGTAGCACCCGAAAACGGCTCTAGCCCTCGTATTGGAGGTTACGCGACTGTACGCGTTGGTCGTTTTGCGGCCTTGCCAAACTTCACGCTAAATAGTTATACCACAGTAACGGTTTTCCGTATACGTTTTAATTTTTTTTTTTTTGAGAAAATTACGGTTCTAAAAATTAAAAAAAAACCATGAGCACTTCTCATCCAGTACTATAATATAGGTACATCCAGAAAAAATAGTTTTATGGTCCATTATCGCGGTAATTGCACTTGTGCAAATTATCACTTCATTGCTTAGCAACCGCGAATCTGTTGGATACAAACACGTACCTACTTCTTAAAGTTTGTGTGTTTCACACTGTTCTAAATTATGCTGCTTATAAATTATGTTGCGGTACTATTAAGCATTGTATCAATGAATTTATAATCATGTGAGTCCTACTCCTAGGAATAGTAATCTTAAGTCTAATGGCGAATACAATCCTTGATGACTATTCTACCTGTGAAACAGTGATCTGTGATAATCCTAGCAACGTTGCGAGCCTGGTTAACTCAAAACTTAATTTAGTCCTTATGATTGTGAATATTCGTAGTATATACAAGAACTTTGATAGCTTTATCGCTTCTGTATGCTCTTACGACATCGACCCTGACATTATTGTGCTCTCGGAAACTAATATAGTCACTAATGTTAATGATTTTGGTATCCCCCATTATGACATATTCTATAACGATAGCTCTATAAATAAATGTGATGGGACAATTATCTATGCCAAGACTGAGTATGTCTGCGATCGTGAGATCATAAAGATTAATAACACAAAGTTCTTGCGTGTAAAGTTGCTAAAAAATAATGTCTCCTTGGGTCTTATAGGGCACTACCGACTACCGTCTGTTGATGCTACCGATTTTGTTGGTGACCTCACTAAACTTATGTCTGGTAACTATTTCCAGAGGTGTGATGTGGAGGTATTTTGTGGTGATCTAAACATAGACATATTGGATACTAGATCGAAAACTGCACAGGAATATACGGGTTGTCTGGGTGGGTTTGGTTATGTGCCCCAAGTTGATAAACCAACGAGAGTAGAAAATTGTTCTAGTTCCTGTATTGATCATTTCTTCCTGAAGGGAAGCTTAAAAGCTAACTCTATTATTGTCCATAGTGGTCTTACTGATCATTACCCAGTTCTGTTAAATATCAAACTTTCCAAAATGAATAATGTCACTAACAAAACCAAACTTGTAAGTAAAACCGACCATAGTAAATTGGCTAGAAAACTGGATGACGAGGACTGGTGTTCGGTTTGCGGGTTACAGGACCCTAACCTAATTGCAGAGGAATTTGTTAGGATTTTGCAACATCATCTGCTGTCATCGACTAGTGAATTTGTAATCCCTAATAAAAAATTTTGTCTAAAACCCTGGATTTCTCCGGGTATACTTTCATGCATGAGGATGAGAGACAAACTCAAAAAACTCGCTACTCGTAGACCTGGTGACCAACTGGCTCAGCGTAATTACAGGCATTACAGGAATTGTCTTGACAAGGTTATTAAAAGAAGTAAAAACTGGTTCTATAAAACACGTCTCCAGTCCTCTCGACATAATCCCAGAAGGGTTTGGAAAATAATTAGGGACGCCACTAATGAGAGTGACACGAATAGTATTAAGGTGGTCCATGGCCCTGGGGGACTATTACTCATTGATTCCGGGCCCATAGCTAATGCTTTCAATGACTATTTTTCATCAATTGGGGCGTCGCTGGCTAGTAAAATTCCCAACTGTTCCCTCAACTTCCGAGAAAGAGTAAACGATAAATCTATATTTCTTAGAAAGATCTCAGATAATGAGATTACTCGGGCTATTGGAGAGTTGAAGGTCTCTGGTTCAAGAGGTGAAGACGGTATTGAGGTTGATATTTTGAAGGCAAACAATCGTGCCCTGATTAAGCCCTTCAAGTGCCTGATTAATTCTATTTTGTCGACAGGCATATACCCTAATACATTCAAACGTAGTACAATAATTCCTATTTACAAGTCTGGTGACAGAAAGAACATTGGTAATTATCGGCCTATAGCTATCACTAGCAACTTAAACAAGGTAATTGAAAAGTGTATCAAGACAAGGCTGTGTGACTTCCTTAAAAAAGCTAACATCATTTCTAAAAGCCAATATGGGTTTAAGGAAAATTGCTCAACTGAGAATGCCCTATTGGAGGTCTCCTCCTTTGTCATTGACTGCAGGGAGTCGGGTATGAAGTCAATGGGTATTTTCCTTGATATTACTAAGGCTTTCGACACTGTGGCGCCCCACATCCTCCTCTCGAAATTGGATTCGGCGGGTATTCGGGGTAAGGCCAATGAATTGTTCGGATCTTATCTATCAGGCAGGACCCAGCAAGTGAAAATTGGTAACACATGTAGTGATCAGAGAGAGGTGGGTTTTGGTGTGCCGCAGGGCATGGTCCTTGGACCAATCCTTTTCTCAATTTATGTTGATGGCCTTATTACTAATGTCTCTCCTGCCAAGGTAGTGTGCTTTGCCGATGACACTGCCATATTGGTTCGAGGTGAGACATGGGAGGGGGTATATGCTGAGGCTGAGCGAGCGTTGGGGATGGCCAGGGCGTGGATGGACCACAACCTTTTAACACTCAATATAGAGAAGTCTGCCTTCATTCCATTTGCAATCAATAAATCAGGTTTACCAAAAACTAACCTCCTCACTGTACATAAAGGGGGCTGCAATACAGTGAACTGTATGTGTAAAGGTAATAATTCTATACAGATGAAATCTAAATTAAAATATCTTGGGATTTTTATAGACCATCACCTAAAATGGGATGCTCACTGTGAATATGTAACTATGAAATTACGGAAACTATCGTATAAGTTTTACTTACTTCGACAAATCCTGTCCTTAAATAGTCTTAAAAACGTATATAAGTCTTTAGTAGAATCTGTGATGACCTATGGGATCCTGGTTTGGGCCGCTGCATGCAAAAATGTCTTGGCTTCGGTCAGTTCGGCCCAAAAGCAAATTATAAAAATCATTATGTCCAAACCTAATAGATATCCTTCTATCTTACTTTTCACGGAAAGTGGTCTTCTAAATACTAGACAGTTATACATCTTACACACAATAAAGTTTTACGTAAAACAGGACTTATTTCAACGTCCTCTTGGACATCCTAGTCTCCACACAAAAACAGCTGGTGCTGGCAATGTTTTGGTGCCCAGGTTCTCCTTTTCCTGGTCCCAGAGACATCCACACTACCTCGCACCTAGGGTCTGGAACATGTTGCCAGTGGAGATTAGATGTTTAAGATTTAATGTCTTTAAGGTGAGGTTACAGGACTGGATCAGGAGGTTTTATCATGTTTTATGTACCAGCGTTACTCAGTTGGAGTTGGCGTAATTGTCCCAAAATCCATTTCCAGGTATATTTGTATCATTTTTAACTTTGTATTAGTTAAGTTTTGCTCTCTCTCTGTAACTGAATCACTCAGCCAAGTCAATAATAATTTACTGGTAAGAGCAAAGAACTTGCTAAGTGCAACCATATGTGAAATGTGACTATACTACTTTACGCTTGGTGCACCATTTGGTGCTTTACATTTTATTTTTGTATCCTTGTATTTCATTTTTTATTTCTACTTGTATTCTTATTAACTTGTGTATTTGCTAAGTTTTACTTTCTCTATAAGTTAAGTCGCACACACAAGTACTTTAAGGACTCCTCGTGCGTATGTATGTAATATTAATTATTGTAATTGTAATTTTCTTGGAGCAATAAATAAATAAATAAATAAATATAACTTTTACATTGCTAAATTTTGGTTATTGAACCTCCGTCTCCGTTTAAATAATTTATGACACATTCAGAAAATAAACCAACGCTGACAGGGTGTAGGTATAATCGTATTTGTCTTGGATATCCAGCGTCATGTTTGTTTACTTGGACGCTACAGTCGAAGCTGTCAATAAACTCGTTTGAAATGAATCGTGTTGGAAATGTAAACATAGAAAAAATTAATACAGAAATTATTAATTCTCAAGCCCTATTTTGCCCATTAGCAAAACCACTCGTACAAATTGGGCTTTTATTTTCAGAGATAAAAACCCTCGAGCTTTGCTCTCGGGATTTTATCAGAAAATAAAAGACCAATTTATACTCGTGATCTTTCTAGGCAAAATAGCGCTTTCGAAAAAATTATCGATAAAATTTCCGCCACTTGTGATATTACATACGAAAATCATAGATTTTGTCAAAAAGGGTTGGCCAAATAAAGTCGATACCGAATTTCAGCCATACTTCAAAAAACTAAATGAGTTATCCATTGAGCAGGAGTGTTTGATGTTAGGAACTAAAGTAGTAGTTCCAGAAGCATTACGTGAAGATATTTTGCTATTGCTTCATGACGATCACATTGGTATTGTACGAGCAAAGATGTTGGCTCGATCAATCTGTTGGTGGCCCAATATCAACAGTGACATTGAGCAGTTAATAAGTAAATGTAGTACATGTCAGCTACAACAAAATAACCATGAAAAAAATTTGATATCTTGGCCTAAGTCAGAAAATGTGTTTCAAAGGGTACATATTGATTTTTTTTTATAAAAATGGCGTCCCATGTTTATTGATTGTCGATAGTAAATCAAAATGGATCGATATCCATTGTATGTAAAAATCAATGAACATATCACAGACTATCGAAAAATTGAAGTTAACGTTTTCAGTGATGGGCATTCCAGAGGTGAGTGTGAGTGACAATGGTCCGCCATTTAATTCAAGTGACTTCATAAAATTTTGCCATATCAATGGAATTAAAGTTTTGAAGTCACCCCCATATCAGCCGCAGTCAAACGTGATAGTGGAGAGACATGTACAGACAGTGAAAGCCGCTTTGGTTAAATTGTTAGTACAAAAACCATCAGTGCCCCTAGAACATTTAATTGTTAACTTTTTATATAGCTACCGACATACACCGTGTGCAAGTACTGGTTTAAGTCTAAATGAGGTTATTTTTAGAATAAAGCCTAGAACACGTTTAGATCTCTTAAGACCTAAACAAGGCAGTAGCATGAAATTTAGTCAAACCTTTGATGTTGTCAAACCAGAAGTCTTTGCAATGGGAGAAAAAGGAATTGTAGGCAAATTAGGGCCATATACACAGGATAAATGGAAAGAAGGGGTTATAGTAAAGCCTGTTAGTGGATTGACTCATTTGGTTAGTGTGGAAGGAAAAATTATGTACAAACATGTAAACAGCTTGCGTAATAACTCATTGGAAAAGAGTATACCTGTTTCTGGTGCAAATATGGTTGATTCACCTACCTTTTCAGAACGTCCTGTTGTTTGCATAAATGCTTCGTCAAATATAGGTCAGGAGGTAGAAAATGTTGGTTATGAGAAATCAGAGAATCTGAAATTGACATCGGAAACAACAGGCGGGAATCATTATACACCTGTAATCCCATCTGATGTTTCAATAGAAACACCTGCAAGTGTTGCTAATTCAGGCACTAATGGAAATTCACCTGTAGCAACACCTGCACCTAGACATAGTACTAGAATAAGAAAAGTACCTATAAAATTAGATTTATAATGATATTGTTTTCTTCTTTAGTAGGAGGGAAAGTGTTGTGTATTATGCTTAGCTTTGTGTTTTGTACTCGTTGATTCGGGAATGGGGGGCGCTGGTAGGAAGGCAGTTGTTACGTTGTTATGGCAATGTTGAATATACGTTTGCAAGAATCCACGTGCATTTTTATTTAAACCAAGTTAAATATACAATACTAAACAGTTTTTAAATTGCCGATATTCGAGACACGCGTATTTCTTGTCGTAGCTTTGTCCGGCCGGAATTCTTCCCTGCAACCTTTGGCTGCAGTATTTCGAAATGCGACATATTCATTTTGGGATTAAAAATGCCTAATGGGAAAAAGTGCATTATTTTGAAGGCAGCGACTGTTTTCACCAGTGTTATTGCTAAAAAAAATGTCCTTTATCGGCGTTTGAACAAATCGCAAGATTGTAAAAAAAAATTTGTAATAATTTATTGAAGCCTAATTGTTCAAATAAGAAAATACTCTGATAAGATTGTACGTTTGATTTGAAGGTGTTGCACATTGTATTCTTCTGTGACGGCTTGTTTTAAATTATTATTTACTAATAAAATCTATCGGGACATAGCTGCCTAAATAAAACAATACTTTACGAGTTTGTCCTTATTTTCTTGGTTGTACCTAAAGCCTGGTTCATGCAGCAACTTTATCTTCTTATTATTAATGTTTTTGCTTTATGTTTTACTTTAAAGAAATAAAACACACGTTCAGGCAGCTTGCTTTTTAAAAATTATTTGCACATGAACTTTTTTGCTGCTAAATAGAGTTTTTCGCGTGGTGGAGTTCTCCTTGGTGATTGTAGTTAACAATACCTATAGCTTTTATTTGGCAAACAATTTTGTATTTCTTAACCTCAAATTGGCAATTTGACAAAACGAAGCGTGCGTAGTTCTAACGGCTTTCAGAACAATAAAGATTACCTATAAAGAAAAAATTGAAACTTCCAACTTTTAAAAAGTAGAAAATTCCAACTTTTAAATAAAAGTAGAAGCAAAATATAAAGCAAAAGTGTTGCCTGAACACTTCTATTATTTTGCAATATGTTTTTAAAAGATAAAGAAAAAGCATATAGATAAAGTTGCTGCATGAACCAAGCTTAAGTGTAGGTAAAAGTTCTTTTTACTAGCATTCTTTAAATTTCCGCTGCCTAGGTACTTAAAATATCGGCAAAGTGATAATAAGTGATGTTTGTTAAATTATTTCTGTGCGCGCATGAAGAAAGCAATAACTATCAGTTCATGAGATAGCAAACCTACCAACAGGAATAATTTTCAAAAGTACCTACCTAATTTTTGTTCCACTCTAAACTAGACAAGATCGCGCAATTCCAATGCTGTTCCCCCACATTGCTTAAGAAGAGGTAAGACCTCCCCTCTAAGCGAGATTCCAGCGGCGTTCATTAAGCACGGACAAAGATTGATTTGCACAATTTTCTAAACATCTAGTAATTTTTTTTTGTTTTTTGACTTTATGGGGCTCTCCGATTAAGTGGTTAAAATTACTGTACTTATGACAAAAAAGCAGGTCATTTGATTAAACTTCATATTTTTTGGCACCAAAATATGATGATTTAGCCTAGTAACTTACTTTTTTATTTACAAAAAGGCTTCCCTTAAAATATACAGGATATTAAAGTTGAAATCGAGTTTTCCCATTCAATAATTTTCTAAAATTATCATTATTTTTTAAATCAGTTGATTAAATCATGATTTAAGTAAATTGATTTATATTAGCCCAACCATGTGTCATAGTAACCAATGCACCTTATTTTTCCTGTTGCAGCACCCATAATTTCCGACAGTCACAATAAGGGGCAGATGCCTCCTTTTTTTTCATAAGGCTGTGCCCATCACTGCCAATTGCTGCATGATCTTTTTTATATGACAGCGTTCATCACAACGAACTGCCACAATAAGGGGCAAATGCCCCCCTTTTTTCTACTGTGACACCCATTATTGCCGACTACCACAATAATAATAAATATTCTTTTTTCATACGACAACGCCCATTGTCGCTATCATTTTTAAATGATGGTTGCATCTAACCTAACTTTTTGGTAAAACTTGGGGTAATGTTCTGTGGTGACACTGCCATGAATTATAAAACAAAGCTGAAAATAAAAAGTACAGGTGTAGCTAAAAAACTGAGCGTCAGTTAAAGAATTTCGATTTGATTTTCGTAATTTAGATAAGTATATCCTCTATCATCATGTAGGTAAGTATACAAAATTTCGTTAAAATCGGTCATAAGTATATATGTGCATATAATAGAAAATAATTCGCAGTGGCTATTTATATGTCTGACATATATAAAAGTCAGTATATTATGTCTTGTAACGAAGTTATCAGTTTCCAGTTTTCATTTTTATTTTACACCCACTTGATTCTTTCGCCGCGCTATTTTTAGCGGCCGGCCAACCGCCGTAATTTTTATATTCACACCGCACGAGACCTGCAAGGGGTGAAACCACCCCTAACTGCCCGCCTAGCCCCCGGCGACCGTTTTGGAAGCCAGAAGAGTGGGGACGATCACCTGAGCCTTCGCCGCGGCCCCAACCAATGGGCAGCCGCCGATAGGTGGCACCACTTTACGAAATAAAAAAGGCTGCGGTCGCCGAGGAGGGCCCCTTCTCTCTGCGCTCCTTCTTCGGCACCTCTTCTACCGATACATACCGGGTGAGTATTGTTAGGTTGTTCCGCCCTAGCCTTACCCCTCCTTAAGAAAAGAAAAACCCTCCGAACCTATGGTTGGAATGGCAAGAATTCCCGGACCAACCTCCATCTAGTGCACCCCTAGTTTTACTACCCCACTCATGGGTACATGAATAATAGTTTGAGGCTAGAAAATTTTAGAGCTTGCTACCGCACAGAATAACCGCTGACTTGCTAGTAGATCGTTTAGTTAAAAGTAGATCCTGCACTGCCTGATTAAAAACGCTTTTCTTTCCTTTCTTACAGATCGGTGGACCTCTCTGGGCCGGCGACGTCTATTTTTAATTGTTAAAATTATCATATACTCGAGAAATTGTACCTAATAAACTGTGTTAAATTGTACTTACCACTCTTTACTTATACCTTATCCTCGACGAACCACAGACCCCTGGGAAATATTTTTCTCTGACGAAAGCTATCCCGGGCATAGCGGAGCATACGCTCTAAAAAACTGGCACCTTAGTGACCGTGCCGCCAAAAGTCCGATTTTCTCTTTACAAAATAAAAGAGGCTATTAGGAATCCCACCGAGGGTAAGAAGTCAAAAGGGAAAATCGGACATGAACACAAACAACACTATAGTCTTGTGCTCTCATTGGCGAGTTGAGTCATGTGACATCTCATAAGTGTATTTTTATCAAGCAACATTGGAATAAGGAGTGTATGCTCTCTTTTTCTGGCAATAGGCGCTGGCATATGAAAAAGAAGGGGCATTCGCACCATATTGTGACAGTCAGCAGTGATGGGTGCTGCCGTATGAAAAAAGAAAGGGGTATTCGCCCCATATTGTGGCAGTCGGTAGCGATGGGTGCTGCCGTACAAAAAAAGAATGTCGAAATACAGGAATTATTATGACCTTCTGATGTCTCTTCAAAAAAGTTTCCTTCGGAACTTCGGACATGTATGGGATTATATGTACTTGCAAAGAATTCACGTGACTCACCTCGCCAATGAGAGTGCAAGACATACCAACATTCATATATTATGTCAGATGAATAAATAGCCACTTCGTAGAAAATTACCAGAATAGCATACCGATCATTTGAAAAAGTTCACCACTAGCCGCATATTCTAAGAATAAATACTCTCGTGGACCATCTTTTCTTCTGCCAAAGTATTTTATGATGTTTTCATGTTTGAGCATGCTGTGTATCATGATTTCTCTGTTGACACTTTTTTCTGCATTTTTGTACTTACAGTAGTCGATGATTTTGCATGCCAATTTCTCTTCAGTAGTTCGGTGAACAAGCAAACGCACTCTGGAAAGTCTCGTTTTGAAAAGTTCAATCTTTCAAACCTAAAGTACTTACTCGCCATATGCACCTTCACCTAAGATTGTATTATAGCACAACCAGTCTTGAACAAACTCCTCAACTTGCATTATTACGATTATTATTACACTTATAATAGAACAAAGAACAAACAACTGTTGAACTGTATAATTAGATGAAGGAAGAACTTGAATGTAAGGTAATATAGAGCCCTAGCATATAAAAATTTCTTAACTTATAGAAGCACTTCTGAGAAAAGGAACCTTAATTATTTCAAATCACAATTTTTCTAGGAACGCCGTGACACATTATTTGTTTAAAATCTAGTAGGATTTAATTAAAAACAAAAGATCAACACTCGATTCTCCAACATGTTGATTCTTGCAGAGTCTCTGTCATAGAGAAATGAGTATATTCCTATGTCTATGGTCTCTGTCAAAGACAACAGAACCAAAGTTTACAGAATATTCTGTAAACTTTCACAGAACAGACCATAGAGAAATGAATGATTAATGGTTGCGTTTAAGACTCCATACAAACGCTTTGATTGAAGCGCTTTCTAATTTGGTTTGCTAGCGCTAGCATTTTGTAAACGGCCATTTTATGACATTAAAGCTAGCGCTCGAAATGTGGAGATATAAAAATAAAATAAACTCAAACACAGCCTCAAAAAAGTAAATAACGAAATCGAAATTTTACAATGGCTTTCAATACACCAAAATAACATAAATAAAGCCAATAAAGGGAACTAACACAACAAAGTAAGGTTAGAATAAACCGCTTACCGCTTATAGCAATCGCGAGCGACCTAGCGCAAAATTTTACGCTCGATAATTTTGCAATCAGCTGAAATCCAGGGAAACCGTTCAAAGCGCACAATAATTCCTGTGTCTATCCTGGACCTGGACCCACACTATATTAGTGGCCTGTGCATAGCGCTGTTTCAAGCGATCGCCACTGGCGCTACAATAAAAACATGCAAATATGTCTGTTACAACGAATTTAATATTCAAAATAAAATAAAATATTTGTTATGTCCCTCTAATTTGACAAGTTCACATGGCATATTTCCATACAGTTTCTCAAGAAAAGCGAGTCCTAAAAAGCAAGCAAAAGTATTTGGTACCTACCTCAGAGAAATAACCAAGTTATTTCTCTGAGGTACCTACCTTTTGGTTTCAAATGAAGTCCATGGCTAGTTGTATTGTAAGTGAGCATAAAACGCATTAGATTTTTCAGTTTCTTCTTTATATGGAGGACTATTGGCTCGCTTTGGAGCTATAAACAAAATTTTCTATTTTCATTCTTGCATACGTTGCAAAATACTCTTCCAAAATATAATATCCAGAATTCTAGCTTCTTCAACTGGTTGAACAAATCATCCCTTAATTCCAAAATAGTGTTTAATTCTTCTGCAATTCACATATAATGGTTTGTGCATACGATTTGCTTCATGAGCATGCGGAAACTTCATCTTATCACAAACAAATCTACCTATAAAAGCTGTCTTAATAGGATAAAACCGCTAAATACTGGACGCAACGTAAAACGTAAAAAGAAGGCAAATCGTAATAAAGCTGGATATTTAAAAATTGAGAAATCTTAAACGTCAGAAACTGACATACCAATATCCACAGAATACCCCCTTATAACCTATAATAAGTCGCCATTTTTTTCGTCGAGTAGCGCCACCTCAGTTCGTAAACAACAATGAAATATGACGTCCAGGTCTATGCAACAGAATTTTAATTTTTTTACTGGTCTCTGCTCTCAGTGTTGAGTGTCAAGCTGCGCGAACTGACTAATTTTGTCTCGCAACATTTTGAAAACACTTTGCCCAGTTTATATACGTATATTAATAAAAATCTTAAATTTAATCCACCTAAACTATCTAGTAATAAATGTAATTGGTACAGAAAGGTACGGCACTGAGAACTGAAAAAAGTAAACAAACCTATCGGAAAATATCCTTACAGGAAAAAAGATATTCCCTCACGTCTTTCTCTTGTAAAATTCTTACAGTCTTTCACAGAACACGACATACACCTAACGCTAAAATGAATCGGAATCACTTCTAACTCCAAATAAAAACAGGTACCTACGCACTCTTCATCAGCCGGTACAATGTCATAAGTATCTTCAAAATGACCGGCAGATTGTAGACGAAAATCATGTTGCGCAGTAGGGCAAAGCTCGTTCACCTCTCCTCCATTTATCTGGCCTCTCTTGTTGATTTCCACGATACACAAATAACGGTATGCCAGCTAAGAGAACGAAAATTAAACTCTTCTGCGCATATCTACGTCACTTCGACAAAAGCGCGGCCAACTTATAAAATATAGTCCCTGAAACTCACTGACATACGTCAGTTATCAATTTCGCGTCAAGTTAAATCCAAAGATAGAATGTAGGCACCTTGAGACACTTTAGTTTATATGTTGTTGCCTGACTCACTATAAAACGAGTCAAATTTCCGTTTAAAAATAAAAGCAAGCCAAGAAGAATATGTGTTTATTTTCATTAAATATTAAGTTTTGATACATTTCCCCAATATGCAATTAAACAAAAGCAAACAAACAATAGTTTTAGTTTTCAAAATTATCTTATTTCTTACCCCTCCCAAAAGAAAAAAATATTGACGCCCTTGAGCAGCGCCATCCTAATTTAATGATTTTGATCACAGAGATCGCATAAACAATATGTGTGGTTTTGACGGACCATTTATTATACAGAGATGATCCTCAATAGAGACCCTGTATGACACAAAAAGTGACAGTTATTCGTTTTAACACCTGTATGACACAAAAAGTGACAGTTATTCGTTTTAACAGAGGTTGGACAACGATTGGACCTCTCTCTCTGGCGAGGGTCTTATTTTCCCTATAAAATTCATTTTGTGCAACAGACATATATTTTTTCGCTCTTTTTAGCATTCCCCTAGCAGCATGATGTATCAAAATTGGATTTTAAGGTTAAGCTAACGACAGTTAACTGCCATAAGCGTAGGTAGATGAGGGCACAGTTTAAAATGTATAAAAATATAGATAAAACCAATAAATAGGTAAATAGGTTAGGTAGTAGTATGTTATTTGCAAAGCTTCACTAATAATAATTATTGAAGTTTGAATGGAAAAGTGAAGAAACATATAATTTGTTTAAAAAAAACAGCAATTTTAGGATATATCAGGATAAAAACATTTATTAAATTTTTGTAGGAGTGTGGTAGGTAATGTAGATAGGTATGTACAGAGTGATCCAAACTCGACGCCCCAGGCCTACAGCGGGAACACGAAAACTCAAACTAAAATTTCGAAAAAGGGTTCTTAAATGGGACATACTAAGGTCCAATTTTGACCGAAAATTAGCTTTTTTGATGTTTGGGAAAATGGCCGCTGTGACATCATCGATATTATTTTCCCAGAAACATACCAGTTTTTCTCTATATATTGAAAGTCCTTATCATTCTCAACAACTTTTGTAGAAAGAAATTTTCTGTATCTTTTGTCGTTCCAAATCTACAGGGTCAAATATGTAAAAAAACATGGAATTTTTTCTAATCATTTTTCGAAATCTAGATAGCTATGGAAACAATTGATAGTCAGAAATTATTTAAGAGTGTTAGGGTGCCTTGCGCACCCTTAAATTTATTCAACTGGAATATTTTTTTAAAATTTTTTTGTAACAAACAATAATAACAAACAAGTTAGTAACAAGCCAAAATCTGTTGTCCAACCTCTGTTAAAACCATAGACAAGTCCATGGTTAAAACGAATAACTGTCACTTTTCGTGTCATACAGGGCCTCTAGTCCTCAATATGCTCTGTTATTACCTCTACCCTTTTATACACAACACAAGGCCTCTTCCCAAGGTCCAAGGTCTACCTCTTCTCTAGAGACCATCCTTGAGCTCTACCCTCCATAAAACACAATAATTCAAGGTTAGAGAGAGAGAGAGAGAACATAACTTTTGTTTTTACTTTATAATTTTCATTATTAAATTTTATAATAAATACCTACTACGCTACTACCGTTGAATATTCATTCAAATATATTTAGAATAAAAGGTTATGGAGGGTTATACATCGAACTGGGTTATATCATAATAATGTAAGCCCTCTTTTAAAATAATATTAAAAATAAAAGTAAGTATACCTACCTACCTACTATACTTACGAATACCTCGGTATACATGGTAAAAATGGTAGTATGGTAGGTTTTATTACTTCACAATGAAAGCTAAAAGTTGAGGTAAAAGTATTCCTAAAAGCACATATTTTTAGTTAGCCGTTAGTCGGGCTGTTATGAAAAATGGAAGGACCCTCGGTAAGTGGTGACTGGCAAAAGATTTCCGTCTTAGGATCGGGAGCATTTGGACTCGTAACTTTATGGAAAAACAACAGAACTGAAGAATTTGTTGGTTAGTATGACAAGTGACAATAAGTAAGAAGTTTAGTAATAAGTAATAACATGGCCTCCTACGATTTACGGCTCTCTTCGCGTCCTTACGTGAAAGAGCCGTAAATCGTAGGAGGCCATGAGTAATAATCAGGGACTCTTTAAAATAAGGGGACCCAGCATGTCACAGTCTATCACATAGGAAAAGTGAAGCCTTGCTTTCTGTATATCTTCAAGGAGACCACATAAGTGGGCTGGTACAAGGTTATGTTATATATGTCAGTGTCCAACTGCCATCAAGTTTTATGTGACATGCCAGTGCCATAGATTCCAAAGGAGGCAAAATATTTCCCATCATAATTCACAATTTTTAAGTTTTCAAACTTCCAGATAGTCAGTTAAAGGTAATGCGGCCGCCTGTAGTAGTCCCAATAATTGCAACCAGATTTTTCTTGTCTCACCTTTAGTAATCCTGCAATTCCCATTACGTGGGCATTACGTATAAGTAAGTAGTTCAAAACAAAAATGGTATTTCCTAAATATTAAATTATTAAGCAGGTAGCTTCAGTCAGGTCTTTCTTTAAACAGTTAAATCAGCACTGACTTTCCTTACTTATATTACTTAAATTCCTGGAAATAATTGCAGGAAGCCAAATTCAAATATAATATAAATTTGATTCATTTGGCACTTGCCATATTCTGTGTTTGTTGACAGAACATTGTCAAGTCTAATTTTTATAAATCATTAATTTTTACTAACAATCAATGTACCTGTTATATCCATAGATTCTCCAATAAAATTGCATAGTTGGCATCATTGAGACCATTAGAATGGGGAAAGAAACGGCCTCACTTTGGAAAGTATAATGCTGGGTCCCCTTACTTTAAAGGGTCCCTGGTAATAATAATAATATGTTCCATGGCCTTCTCAGGCCCCGTCAAATCACCTATATGATAATTTATATTATTGTCGCTGTTACTGCAAATGTCATGTCAAAAAAGGTGAACTTTCAGGATATACTTTTTTAAATAACTTTTAGGCAGTGGCTGTTTATACGTCCGACTTATATAAAAGTCATTATACATCTTGCGCTCTCATTGGCGAGTTGAGTCACGTGACTTCTTGGGACGTACATTTAACTCCATACACGTCCGAAGTAAACTTATTTAGATACGTCTGAAGTGCATTTTTCTCAAGAATCTTTGCAATAAGGAGCGTATGCCCTCCTTTTTGGGGGATAGGCGCTGGCGTATGAAAAAAGAAGGAGGCATTCGCACCACATTGTAGCAGTCGGCAATGATGCGCGCTGACTTATGGAAAAAGAATTAGTAATCCTTTCCAATGGTGTAACTCACCCCCGATTTTCTTGAAATTTTGGCTAGGTTTTTGCCCAACGTTCGACACATGCACTTCCGGCGCCGAATGTCGGGGGTAGCCAAAATTTCAAGAAAATTAGGTTTGAGTTACCGGGTTACACCATTGGAAATAATTACCACTTCATTTTTCATACCGCAGTGCCCATCGCCGAAAAAGGAGGGCATACACAATATAAAATATGAGACAAGATAGGTCTGAATAATCTCCGACATCATCCAATTGACTTAGCAAACAAGCCGATTCATCATCCATCGGACGGTAGAAATAAGGTTATGTGTCACGTGACTCAATCCACCAATGAGAGCGCAAGACCTATACCGACTTTTATATAAGTCGGACGTATAAATAGCCACTTCCTAACTTTAAAGTGTGTATGTTTTCTTAAGTACTTGCATGTTATTAATATATTTTTTTAGAAAGTTGCTATTTTATATGTCCCGACGTATATGGAAGTCGGTAGGGTCGATTCGCCAGTAAGCCGGACACAGCCAATAGTCGGACAAAACTTACATATTGAATAATAACTAGAAAATGCGATACAGATTTGGCCTTCTAAAGTTAAAATCGCAAATCTTGCAACCTTGTTATTATATTAGATATTTTTCATTTCTGCAGTTGTCATCCTGGAAACGATAAAAGCGCGCCAAAGTTAACGTGTCTGTGCTCTCTTCAAATGTTTAGGTGAACAATAAGTGTGGAGCAGTTTTACTAAGTTTAGATAAATTTGATTTAGTAAATTTAAGGAGTAGGATACAGTTTTATATATTAGAAATGATCTAAATTTGCATTATAAATCACAAAAATATGTGTTTTGCCCGATTTGGTGGTTAAAATTGAATGGACGACACACTGGTAAATTATTCTCTTATAAACCAATAGTCGGACGGGTGTCCGACTACTGGAAATGATCGGTCCATATACCTCCGCCCTTTTTTCACTTATTAACAATAGCATTGACCATCCTTTTTTATTTCATGTAGTGAACCAATAGTGTAAAATGGTAGTCAGTGGTCGGACAGCGAAATCTAAATACAGAGAAGGATTAAGTAAAATAAATTTTGTCCGACCACTAACTGAGGTGTAATTTTCAACGCTTCGGAAGTCGGACAATTATTTTTTCTCCGTTTTCTTGAGGGGGTTTTCTGATTTGTTTTTTGTTATTTTCATTATTTTCTGTTATGGCGCCCAAAACCAAAGGAAAATTTCACCAATATGACAATGGATCTTTAATAAAAGGGGTAGAAGCTGTTCGTAATGGCGGGAAATTGCGTGAAATATGCGGAAATTATGGGGTTCCTAAATTTACCGTGCAGGACCGTATTAAAGGCAATTTCGGCGATATTTTTAAACAAATGGGCCTGGATTCTGCTTTAAAAAGAAGAAACGAAAAAAGTTAGTGGCTTGGATTACGAACTTGGCGAGGTGCGGTTTTCCCATACAAAAAAAAAATATGCTGGTGGGTAATGTCCAAAAAATTTTTCTAATTATTTTTTATATACTTCACCTTCTTTCCTAAGAATCGCCAAAGAATGTTACCTAAGCAAAATAGTTTTTAATTATTTTTTATTTTGTAAGTGTTCATTTTTATTTTTTATTTTTGTTATGACGAAATTAAGTTTTTGCTAACTCTATATAGAAGTAAAATAAATATATTTACAATAATAGGTACTTCCCAAGGTAAATATAGGTACTATCTATTTAGAGAGGTATAATAATCTTTGAAAAAACTCCCATTCTCCTAAAATACCCAAATCTAAAGTACATAGTAAATAAATTCAGTCCCTTTTCTTCATAATGGAATACTTACTTTTAGATATCATTTTCAAATTAATTGTGATCTAATAAAATAATATATACAAAAAAAAAAAATATGCTGGTGGGTAATGTCCAAAAAATTTTTCTAATTATTTTTTATATACTTCACCTTCTTTCCTAAGAATCGCCAAAGAATGTTACCTAAGCAAAATAGTTTTTAATTATTTTTTATTTTGTAAGTGTTCATTTTTATTTTTTATTTTTGTTATGACGAAATTAAGTTTTTGCTAACTCTATATAGAACTAAAATAAATATATTTACAATAATAGGTACTTCCCAAGGTAAATATAGGTACTATCTATTTAGAGAGGTATAATAATCTTTGAAAAAACTCCCATTCTCCTAAAATACCCAAATCTGAAGTACATAGTAAATAAATTCAGTCCCTTTTCTTCATAATGGAATACTTACTTTTAGATATCATTTTCAAATTAATTGTGATCTAATAAAATAATACATATATTATGTCTTATACATATAATATATTACATTCCCAAATTTATCCTACCAAACAATATTCCAAAATACGAGCCTGTGGGATTGACCAATCAGGAGATGTCCGATTACTAAGAACTACTTGGCCGACCACTGGCAAATACTGTCCGACCATCAGCAAAATAGCCTTTTTTCTCTAATAAATTTAATAAAAAATAACCTTTGGGTTTATAAAATATAACAGTTATATTTAATCAAAGACAAATAATGAAACTACATCTTGGAAAAGTTTCAGTCGCATTAACGGAGTGCATATAATTTTAACTGAAAATTTAAATTTAGATGTGCCTAAACTTTCCGACCACCGGCGAATTGACCCTATATGTCTTGCGCTCTCATTGATGAGTTGAGTCATGTGACTTCTTTGGACATACATTTAACTCCATACACGTCCGATTTAACGAACTGATTTAGATACGTCGGAAGTGCATTTTTCTCAGAATTGTTGCAATAAGGAGTGTATGCCCTCCTTTATTGGCGATGGGCGCTGCGGTATGAAAAAATCGAGTGGAAAGTCACTAGCAAAAATTTGTACACTAAAAATACCACTACCCGAAATACCAAACACTTCCCGGAATTTTCTTGAAATACCATCTAAACTTCCGCACTTCCCACACTTCCCGGTATTTTTTTTAAATACCGTCCAAACTTCCGCACTTCCCAGTATTTTTTTAAAATACCATCCAAACTTCCGCACTTCCCATACACTTCCGGTATTTTTTTTGAAATACCATCCAAACTTCCGCACTTCTTGGCATTATATCCAAGTTGCAAAAAATAAAAATAATATTGACTTTTTGTATGTGCTTCTCCGATAAAGGAAGAAGTGGAGGGGGAAGGTAAAGAAATAATTTATTTATGAGGTAATTTTCGACAAACCTACCTACCACAAATACCTACCTAATAAAAATGTGATGTCGTGGAAGGTTCTTCCAATTATACAATGAATATACAGGGTGGTTCACTTTTATGTGGTAGGACTTTAACATTATATAGAAAAAGATAATCTAAAATGAAAATTTTATATCAACATATATCGGGGAAAGCTTAGTTTCCGAGATACAGGGCGTTGAAGTGTTGGAAAAAATATGAAGTATTTTCTACACTGTCCGAACCAGTGGAGATATTTAAACCAAATTTTATGTGTAGTACCACCTTTTTGACTACGATATTTAGTGATAATATGAAGGTCCTGAAATAACCAGTGGTGGAGTTATGGGTTTTCACTATCACTAAATTTAAAAAGTAATTAGTACGGACCTGTCTCACATCAACGTAAATTTTTTTTTCGTAAAGTTCTTTCAATTCTCTACAAAAAGTGTATCTTGAAATTTTTTTGTATCTGCCACGGTTGTGTAGTAAATAAATTATTTCGTTTCCATCTCAGCCTTTTTTGCCTAAAAATGTGTTTTCTAAGATTATTGATAAATATCGCAAATAACAGAAATTAATTATGGAACACTTATCGGATTCAGCTATTTTATTTTTAATTTTATGGAAACAATTTTAAAAATAAACTGGCACTTGGTTTGAGGTACATTACTTTATTATCATTTTAACATTTTTATCAAATCTAGTATTATTTCTTAATAATTTTTATAATTCTAAATTTGTAGAATTCTAAATTATACCACGACGAGTAAAACATTATTCTTCCGCCCATAAAATGTTATTTAAAAATTGTCTTATTTCCTTTGACTACAAAACCCATCGGCAAAATACTAATGTCCTTTCTGCATCGCCGTACTGGTGAAGATAAGTGTGCCATGGAAAAGAAAATCTTATTGACAGTTAATAATACAATAATCTGTCATCCAGTAGATGAACGTAGCAGCGCCGCAGTTTGTCTTTGTTAATAATTAAAATGCCGTTCCAATTTACAAATGAAGAGCAGGCTGACATCCATTTCTGCTATGGAGTTGCAAATGGGAACTCTGCGGAAGCAGCCAGAGAATACCGGAGGCGATTTCCAAATAGGCGCCATCCGCGTCCCTCGGTGTTTGTTAACATACACCGGCAATTCAGTACTCGCGGTCTGAGAACTAGAATCGTCGAACGAGGAAATGAAAACAATATCCAACAAGTCAGACGCAACAATGAGATTCTTCGTGAATTCGATAGGAATCCTACAACAAGTAGCAGAAGAGTGTCAGTGGCCCTACGTGTTTCAAAGTCTGCAATTTTGCGAGCTTTAAAAAGAGATCACAGGCATGCGTATCATCTACAACCCGTACAAGGTTTAAGGCCCGGCGATGCAGAAAGAAGATTAGTGTTTTGCCGATGGATTTTGGAGTCAATTGAAGGAAATAGACAATTTTTAAATAACATTTTATGGACGGACGAGTCGTGTTTTACTCGTCGTGGAGTAGTAAACTTTCATAATCAGCATATTTGGGCACAAGAAAACCCACATGAAATCCGGCCAAGAAATTTTCAGGTCGAATTTAGTGTCAATGTTTGGATTGGACTGTACAACCATCATCTGTTTGGACCCTTTTTTTGCCACAGCGAGTGAATGGTGACAATTTTTTGGAGTTTTTAGTAGCTGAGCATAATAATATGTGGGAAGACATTCCTTTAAACTTAAGATTGTTGGCTTGGTTCCAACTTGACGGCTGTCCTGCACATTTTCACCGAAATGTGAGGAACTGGTTAAATAATAACTTTCCAAATAGGTGGATCGGACGAGGGGGACCGGTCGCTTGGCCACCACGTTCTCCGGACATAACACCTCTGGACTTCTTCGTATGGGGATTTTTAAAAGAACAAGTCTATGCGACTCCTGTAGAAACAAGGGAACAACTTATTGATCGTATCAGAAATGCGTGCGATGAATTGAGAAATGGCAATTTAATCGATGCTGTTCAATCCGTTAGGCGTCGAAGTGAATTATGTGTGCAACAGAATGGATCACATTTTGAACAATTGTTGAATGTTGTACAAATTTAGAATTATAAAAATTATTAAGAAATAATACTAGATTTGATAAAAATGTTAAAATGATAATAAAGTAATGTACCTCAAACCAAGTGCCAGTATATTTTTAAAATTGTTTCCATAAAATTAAAAATAAAATAGCTGAATCCGATAAGTGTTCCATAATTAATTTCTGTTATTTGCGATATTTATCAATAATCTTAGAAAACACATTTTTAGGCAAAAAAGGCTGAGATGGAAACGAAATAATTTATTTACTACACAACCGTGGCAGATACAAAAAAATGTCAAGATACAGTTTTTGTAGAGAATTGAAAGAACTTTACGAAAAAAAAATTTACGTTGATGTGAGACAGGTCCGTACTAATTACTTTTTAAATTTAGTGATAGTGAAAACCCATAACTCCACCACTGGTTATTTCAGGACCTTCATATTATCACTAAATATCGTAGTCAAAAAGGTGGTACTACACATCAAATTTGGTTTAAATATCTCCACTGGTTCGGACAGTGTAAAAAATACTTCATATTTTTTCCAACACTTCAACGCCCTGTATCTCGGAAACTAAGCTTTCCCCGATATATGTTGATATAAAATTTTCATTTTAGATTATCTTTTTCTATCTAATGTTAAAGTCCTACCACATAAAAGTGAACCACCCTGTACATATACATATACACTAGAATTGTAAATTGTGTCTTTTAAATTTGGAATTCTGGATAAAAAAAAATCGAAAAAAAAACTAAAAAAAAAATCTCTCAATTCAATTTCTAAAGTAAGCTATTTAGACAAAAACATCTTGCCGAACAAAGTTTATTTATAATATATATGTACATAAGTATCTCGATAAATATAGTGTATAAATATACAGGGTGTTTCATTAATATGGTAAAAAAATGAAACTAGGAGTAGAGGGGACCAAAATATGACGATTGAGCGCAACATCGCTTATACAAATGTTGATGGTTAAAAAGATACAGGGCGTTCAAAGTTAAAATTTTATTTGCAAATTTCTTAATAAATTCGACAGTTTTTATGATATCGGCTTAAAAATTGGTACATAAAGGTTTTTTAGTACGGCAAACAAGAATATTTTATCAGTTTTAATGTAGTCCCTAGAGGGCGCTACTTACTCCCTTAGAATTATTTAAAAATACGCACAACTTTTTTGTCCGTCAAAAATCGAGATTTTTGATCCAACATTTATTAAACTACATTATCTTTTGAACAAAAAAGCGTTGACTGAAGGTTTAAAAAGACCTCTCACGGATCCAGATAAAATGCCGAGCGCTTTTGGAGGTGAAGGACTATGGATATTCGATTGTATTTAAAACTTTTTCCAATGATCGTAGTCATTCGCCTCCGCGCACCAACTCCATCTACTGGTGTATAGCGGTATTATTATTTCTATTCAGCTCTCGTCCAGTACTACTGTTTAGCACCATCTATTTTCGATAATTACAATGACTCTAACAAAATCGATAATTAGACTTCAACGCCACCTAGTGGTAGATTTCGTACTCGACAATTTCGTATTCCAAAAGGCTCGTTTGTGTTCGGGGCGGGGCAAACAAGTCTAAAAATAGACATGGGGGGAGAAGGGAGAAGGGGCCAGTGAAATAATTCTATGATTTGGCTTTTATAAAATTAGGAATAGATTCAGGGTTGGGCTTATTGCAGTTTGATATTTGACGATTTTAACGGATTGGCAGATTTTTAAAATTCTCTTTTTTAGGATATAGTGATCTACATTATGTTGCTTCAATTTCTTACGTTGATTTGAAAAACAAAACATATGTCCAAAATGAAAACTTTGAGAAAAGTGAAAAAACTGATTGCCTTCCCTCTATTAGGGAGTATTTTTTAATGTACCTAGGCGTTTTTCTGGAAAAATGTTGAATACAGAAAGAGGTTGTTATTTATTTTTATTTTTTTAGCTTAAGTAACTAATAAAAATATATACTGTGTCCGGCGATTCAGTGCCCAAGGGGTGTAAACGATAAAAAAATTCTAATTGTAAGTTGACATTCTGTTTGGTGTTGCCCCAAAAATTGGCCGTACCTATCAGCAAAGTCTGAGAATATTAGACTTTGCTATCAGTACACAGTGTATACAGGGTGTATTTTTGTCGAAAAAAAACAAGGCCGGAGTAAACTGTACCCTCAATTTTAAAAGCTAGCTAGCTAGGACAATGCCTGCCATTGTTAAAACGATATTATTGCTTATATCTGCCAAACTATGATACCACACCACTTAATCAGTGGCGGCTCATAACTATTTAAACTTAAACAGGCGGGGCCAAATATCGGAAGACATTTAAAAATCAATGTGCCTAACTAAACCGGTGTAAAGTTAGTAGCCGATTTTCTGGCAGCAAAAAATTTTCCTCGCCCTTATTTCCACAAATTTATTTTGATAAAAATAAAGTAGAAAGGGTAACTATTATTAATTTAAACTGTTGACTATGTATGTACCTACATGTAGGAATTGAGATATTTTAAGTAGGTAGGTATTGACTGAACACGCCAGAAAGTAATTACCCATTTTCATTCAGAATTACCTTTGAAAATTTTTTGACAGAGAGGAATAAAATAAAATAGTTAAATGAGAAAACACATTTATTAAAAAAATACCTAAATACCAAATCCAGAAATATTGTCAACATAAATAAATTATATAAGTAAGAACATTTTAACGCATATACAATTATTATACAGGGTGTCCAACTTTAAAACTGTACAAATCCGTAAAATCTTCATTTTTGTAGACAATCGCCTAAACTTTTTTTGTTTGAAAGGCCTTCAAAAACCGCTTCTTTTGACCTTCCTGCTATTTTCAAAATGCAACTAAAGGGCCGTCTGCGATTTTTTATACCCTCGATTTTCACGAAAACCTTTTAGCGATTTTTTTATTTAAAATCTGACCCCACAGCATTAATCAGAACACCCAAAAACCCCTTTACACCAAATTTGAATAAAAAATATACAGGGAGTTCCAATCTGCAGGGTGTCAAAGTTGAGCAAAATAGGACTTTTAAAGGTATCTGCCAAGTCAAGATTGCCATGGAATCCCCTCAAAACAGTTAAATAGTCAATAAGACCACTCAAGGTGTTAGTGTGCAAAGATCCAATACAAAATATACAGAGTGTTCTTATCTGTGCCATCTCAAATTACTGAATTTTTTGTACTTTATATGGGTCAAAAATCGAGTATATCACAACCGCTCCACACACTATAAACAAACTAAATCGGTCGCGAAAGGGAGCAGTGAAAGGGGCAAATAATATTGTAATGAATCTCAAAAATCACAGTCCAAACTCGTTACCTTGGTTACCACCTTTATTGTTTAGCCTTCAAAAATCACAAATAAACTTGTCAGATTACTGTCACTGCCCAAGAATATTCTTTCAGCTCCAAAATTCGCACAAAATCGCTTTCTAACCTTTCACTTTCTCCAGGCCCAATTCCCAGGGCTTAATGTCAAGTAAAACCCTGTCAAAAGTGAAAATCAAGATATTGCCAGACTCGAAATGTCCCATCTGTAATTCCCACCGAGCTATCCCAGTATACCCCAGAAAACAGTGTGCTGTTTTCTAGACTTTGCTTTTGAGTCAGCGACACCGACTGTGAATAATTGTTACTTCCGCTAGCCGCAAGATGGCTCCGGCGAAGATGCCAGAAGATTTTCGATATCGATCCGCTTTAATTTCTGGTCCGGAATGTAGAGGGTGCCAGCGGTCTCCGGAGATGTTTTTAAATCGGCACGCTGTTCCATGGGCGTAGATTCTCTTTTTAAATCTTCACCCAACGAAAAAAGTATTCTTGGCAAAAGTCGAAAAACCTTACCGTTTTCACGATAAGCCCGATTTTAACTATGGAAGTCAAAAATAAATTCAAATAAATTTTTCAAGAAAAAACAAGTAGGCTGCTGTCAGAGAAACAAGAGTACTGTATTAAACAATTTTAAATGTACATTGCGTGTGTTTGTTTGAGTTTCATCCAAAAAAAGGTGTACACAAACAGTGAAATGTGCTACATGCATTTTGTGTATGGTCTTGCCAATGGTAATGCGTTAGCAGCTAAGCGTATTTATGAGCAAAGATATCCCAATCGTGTAATACCATCCGCTCGAATGTTTACTACTCAATGTACACTTAAAATTGTTTAATACAGTACTCTTGTTCTTGTTTCTCCGACAGAAGCCTACTTGTTTTTTCTTGAAAAAATTATTTGAGTTTATTTTTGACTTCCATAGTTAAAATCGGGCATATCGTGAAAACGGTAAGGATTTTCGACTTGCCAAGAATACTTTTTTGTTGAAAAGGTAACGTAGTTTAATAAATGTTGGATCAAAAATATCGATTTTTGACGGACAAAAAAGTTGTGCGTATTTTTAAATAATTCTAAGGGAGTAAGTGGCGCCCTCTAGGGACTACATTAAAACCGATGAAATATTCTTGTTTGCCGTCCTAAAAAAACCCTAATGTAACAATTTTTAAGCCGATATCATAAAAACTGTGGAAGTTCTTAAGAAATTTGCAAATAAAATTTTAACTTTGAACGCCCTGTATCTTTTTAACCATCAACATTTGTATAAGCGATGTTGCGCTCAATCGTCATATTTTGGTCCCCTCTACTCCCTGTTTCATTTTTTTACCATGTTAATGAAACACCCTGTAGCTACAGTTTGTTCAGCGAATGTTCGGCCTTACGTCACAAATCCCGTCCTTGTCTGGCTTGTGAATATACAACCGATATCTGTCGTATAGTCATAAGTAAGACAAGGACGGGAGTTGTGACGTAGGGCCGAACATTCGCTGAACAAACTGTATTAAGTAATAGGCACCTACCTATATACTATGTACAAAAATAGAATATTATATTCTTTTCATTACACACTAAAAAATCAGCAAAAACAGAAGATTAGAAATGATTTATTTTGTTTTAAAATTAACAGGTGGAGTTATCTAACTTTTGCTTTTAAAAAGATGTAAAATGACTCAAACGTGGTCACAAGACTTGTTTTGACATACTTAAATGTAACAAATTTTATCTTTTTATAAACTTTATATCTAGTTCCGTAAAAACGAGTTTATATCACTAGCTTTCTCTTTCTACTAACTGTTACTAAATATTGATATTTTTTTTTGTAAATCAAAAAGCATGTCACGCGAATTGTAAAGAAAAAAGAAAATACATATTTTGGCAAGTAGGTACACGCGCGGCCCTTGAAATCGTTCCAATACGTGCAGACGCAAAGGCGTTCAACTGACAATGTTGCAATTACCCCTCCCCTCACTCGCGGTTTGAAAGCCAGTGATAACCTTAAAAGCGTTAAGTAACGGCAAATCTAACATCTTATTACGCGACATTACCTTAAGTGACATTGCCAGTTACAGTGCAAAAAACAATAAATTGGGCGCTGTTAGGTTGGCCTTAGATTGCCTGAATAATAGTGAAATAACTTATAACCCTGCCCACGGACATTGGCGGCTTTTTTCGCAAAAGTCTTTCGACCACCTCAAATAGAGCCGTTCTAAAAAACGAAGAAGGTGGTAAATCTCTTAATTGGGTGTCGTACTTTCCTCCGGTACCAAAATGAACCTCAAAAATCCGATATCTAAGAGAAATTCCCGATTAACCATTAACCACTTTCGAGAAACGGGACGGCTGTAGAATCAACGAAACCGACGGAAAATCCTCTGAAACCACTATTAGAAATCGCTTGTTTTTTCTCATTTCTCGATTTTTTGGGGGCCCGGGAAGCATCAGAACCTCACCTGAAGACTCCAGGGAAGCTTTAAAAATTGAAATAAACCAAAGATTTGGTTCGTGGTTAAGATAAAGAAGTGTAATAAACCAATGTAAAAAACCACTATGAGATTCTTCTATAATAACACAATTATACTTAGATATTATACCTTATTTAACTAATACCACTTTGACAATCAAAGAAATCCGCGTAGTTTCACGCTACGTGAATCTGAAAACACCAAGAAACTGTGTAAAACTTTAAATCCACTTTATTATAATAATAATGCAGCAATTTATTAACCTCTTTTCGTTGACTGGCGTGTTAATACGTCAGTTAACGCAATTTTTATTTTCTACGGGGAGGAGCGGGTCGGTACGAGGGAATGTAGGGGAAGTTGTTGATTTTAGAAACCATGGAATTGGCGCAACGTTGCCGCACTTACCCGAAATTCTTGATTTCTTGCTTATTTCTCATGCCTAGTGGAACGATTTATCTTTGCACTTTTATACTTGCTTATCATGACGCCACTTACCTTATCGTTTTCCGCCTGTCAAACCCGTTAATTTGATACCCATGTCAAGTAGGTTGTCAAGAAATAGGTAATCCGCCATCTTGGGGCGGCCACCATATTGGATTTATTATGACGCCACTTAACTTATCGTTTTCCACCCGTCAAATCCTTTCATTTGATACCCATGTCGAGGAGGTGTGAAGAAATAGGTAATCAGCCGTCTTGGGGTGGCCGTCATGTTGGATTTCGTTTTCTACTCGTCTACTTCCAAGTGTTCTAAGATAGTGTTATCTATGCCAGCTTTAAAGGTACAACGTTGTATCCATTTTTGTATGGTAGCTACAGCTGGCAGAATTATTCCCAATTTTTTTAAAAATAAGTAAGCACTTGGCGACTTATAATACAATGATATTGCAAGACATAGGTAATCCGCCATCTGAGGGTGGCGGCCATTTTGAAAAAAATCACAATATTGGATATAGTCCTCCTCCTCCGGTAGAATGCGTGCGACGCAAGGGGGAAGAACTCGTACATATTATGAAATTAGTCACAGTTCAGGGGCGTAGCTCAATTTTGTATAACTCACTGACTAAATTTTCATAATTTATTTAATTTATAGTTAATGTTATTCTTAACGGTGATGCCTTAGACTATGGAGAAAGGATGAACACTGCCCGCATTCTTTAGAAACGTTTTCTTTCCTGCGTTAAACTACATACTAGATGCACTATCAACAGAACAAAAAGTGTGTGCAAAATTTCAGTTCAATCGGCTGGGTGGAGGTGGTTTAAAATTCAGTTGCTAGATCTCAGTACTTACACACTAACAAAGCAAGTTAAATAAAAGCGGGTAAAGTAGTTTTTATGTAGTTACAAGTTTTAAAATTTTTCAGAAATTTCATAAAACCGGGGCGCCTCAAAATGCGGAATGATCGGTACTGCTGTTGCCACTCTGCCATTGACTGCCAATATGAATGCCGAACGAGTGGCTACACTTTCGCTCATGCTCTGGGTAAATCGCGCAGTGGGTTTTCAACAGTAAACGTGGCTAACCTATGAATCTAGGAAATAGAGTAGAGTAGAGCTTTATTAACCAAAATACAGACATTCAGTCCACATGGCAAGTCACATAGAAAATACATTTAAAAGATTTTGTAACACTAATAGTATACACAAAAACTGTTTTGAAATACATCACAAGAATAAAAATTAAGGTAAAAAATCATTAACACTATAAAAACAATTTTGTATTAGGTATTCGTGAACACTACTTTTGAACTTTGCATAAATTGTAATGTTCTTTAGGTCAGAGGGCAAGGTGTTATAGAGCTTGACACAATTGTAGTGAGGGGATCTCTTAAAAGAAGACAGAGCGAATTTTGGCATTGAGAGAAGTTCAGATCTAGTCGAATACTTATGTTGGGCCTGTTGGTACGAGAAGTCTTTAATATTTGCTTTAACATAAGTTACACATTTATAGATGTAGAGGCATGGGACAGTAAGTATTCTCCTCGCTCTGAAGATCCCCTTACATGATTCCCGCCATTTCGGACCAAAAATCAGTCTAATGATTCTTTTTTGAGCCACAAAAACTCTTTCCAAGTGCACAGACCTGCCCCAGGCTAGGATATTATAGGACAAATGACAAAAAGCGAAAGCGTAGTATAGATTTGTCAGACCAGACTCATCAAGGTAGCTTTTCATTTGAAGGATTGCATAGAATGCACTATTTAATTTATTACAAACGTGGTTTATCTGATCCAAAAATGAAAGGTGAGAGTCAAGGTGAGATCCCAATAGCTTGACCACATGAACGAAAGCCAAGCCAAGGGCAGTACTCAATGAAGTCTTCACTTCCATCGGCAGTTCTTTTCTAACAGAAAAATTTATTATTTCAGTTTTGTTACGGTTTAGGATCAAACGATTTCTTTGACACCATGCATCCATGCAATCGTTTGCGATCTTGACGCTTCTATTTACTGCATCGTGGGTCACTCCGGAAATAGTGATGGTCGTGTCATCAGCAAACATTGTAACCTTGCCAATTGGGATAGAGTTTGGTAAATCGTTTACATATAGTAAGAAAATAAGGGGTCCAAGGATGGAGCCTTGGGGAACACCTAAAAGTATATGATATCCTTTAGATTGGCAACCATTCACCCGAACAAAGATGCCTCTATTACTAAGATAAGACTATCCATTTTAAAAATGTTCCTCTGATACCGGGAGAATACAGTTTATTCGTCACCAAATCCACATGTAGGCTGTCAAATGCCTTGGACAAGTCAAACAGTAGGGAGACAACGTACTTTCCCTGATCCAATTCACTGTGGATATAATTTAAGAGTTCAGTGATTGGCCGTTTCGGTAGATTTATTTTTTCTAAAACCATGTTGGTTTAATGATAGTAATTAATATTTTTCTGCATAAAAGCCACGAAAAAAAAATCCACACAATAAATCCTTGTCGACAACGATGGTGATGACGATGACATGGGCGCGTCTTTGTCGTCATTAGTGGATTTTTCTGTGGATTTTTTTTCGTGGATATTTTTCCTTCGAATTTTTCGGTGGAGTTTTTCCATGGATTTTATTTCCGTTTACCACCGCCACCGGTGTCCTAACTTTGCGAGTTTTAGGGTTTTTCGGAACAGTAAAGTGTATACCTAATAGACGATTCCAGAAGGATAGCGCTAGGGCGGAACTTTCGATTTTTATTATTATATTGTTAATGTCATTTTCTTTGGCATTGTCTTTGTTTTTGTTGTTGCTGTTGTTATTATTATTTTATACAGGTTATTTTTTTTTACACCCCTTTGGTCTCACTGCACACCGCAAGATTTTTTGCTACAGGCCCAACTTTCTGTAGTTTTTATTTCCCAAAAAGAGAGAGGGCAAGAAAATTTACAAGCAAAAAAATATTTAAAAAGAAAAACTTTCTCTTAAAAAATCTATAAAAAGCATTGCTATAGATTAATAATTTTTTTAAACCGTCTAAGTTAGGAGTCGCATGTTGACAGGGAAAATAAATGGTCTATATTTTTCCTTGTTCGCCCCAAGGGATAGTATGTCACGGGCGGTAGTATCTCGATTGTGAAATTACTGCATGGCCTGCAATGATTTTTTTTTTAATTTTTCGAGAAACCCTGTTAGCTATTTACAGAAAATCTGACTTCATAGCATGATGCAGCACCATTCAAAATCACCATAACCAAATTTGGCAAAATATAACTCATAGGTATTCTCTTTACGAACATTTTATTCATATAGTAACCTAAAGACCTGAAATAGCAAACTGGGACACACTGTATGTGTTTCCATGATTAATTCTCATTCCGAGTATTATTCATAAATTATTGTTGAAAATGTAGTATGAGCAAAATGTTGCAAATCCCAAGATCTACAATGTTTGTCCTCCGACCAACAGGAAACGAGATCATCGATCCAAAATGTTGTCAAGATGGTGAAGATAATTAATAGAAAATTCGGCTTTCCCGCAATTTTTCTGATCTATAAACTTTTTGCGATAATTGATTCGAAGTACAGACTGAGTCATTTTCGATGGTTTTATGGGGTATCGGCGTTATTTGTATAGATAGAAAAAAACAAGGTTGGTGTTCATGAGTTAATTTTTTGAGATATTTACGATGCTCAAAACAGATCTCTGATATCTCCAATACTTTAGGAGATACAGGGCGTTTTTGAAATTTTTGCTATTTTTTACAATTATCATAGCTCATTTGTTTCTAAACCTATATATTTCGTTGAAAACGCTTTATACGCACTTTTTTACGTAGAATCCATTGGAGTAAACAGTTTTTCTAAAAAATAGTTATTTTACCTACCAAGGCACTGAAGTTCAACTTAATAATTCAACTTCAGTGCCTTGGTACATAAATAACTATTTTATAGAAAAACTGTTTACTCCAATGGATTCTACGTAAAAAAGTGCATACAAAGCGTTTGCAACGAAATATATAGGTTTAAAAACAAATGAGCTATGATAATTGCAAAAATTTCAAAAACGCCCTGTATCTCCTAAAATATTGGAGATATCAGAGATCTGTTTTGAGGATCGTAAATATCTCAAAAAATTAACTCATGAACACCTACCTTGTTTTTTTCTATCTATACAAATAACGGAGATACCCCATAAAACCATCGAAAATGACATACTACTACTACTATGGAGAATATAAACGCAGAATGCAGTGACCCCCATCCCCCAGACATATAAAAAATACCCAAAAATTTGCCGCACTTCCCTGAAAGACCATAAATTTATCCGAAATACCATTCCACGCACTTCCACAAAATATCATGCACTTCCGCAAACTTCCAAAAAATACCAGAAAATACCATGCACTTCCACGAACTTCCCGGCTATTGTACCCTAAAATACCACAGTGACTTCTCCCTCGGAAAAAATAAGTGGTAATTATTTCCAATGGGGAATCCACCCCCGATTTTCTTGAAGTTTTGGTAACCCCCTATTTTTGCCCGACATTGGCGCACACCGAATAGGAGGGCGAAAATAGGGGGTACAGGGGTACTAGCCAAAATTTCAAGAAAATCGGGGGTGGGTAACACCTTTGGAAATAATTACCATTTCTTTTTTCATACGGCAGCGCGTCACTGCCGACTGCCACAATATGGTGCGAATGTCCCCTTCGCCTATCCCCCAAAAAGGAAGGCATATGCCCCTTATTGCAAAGATGTTTGAGAAAAATTCGCTTCCGACATCTAGATAAGTTTACTTCGGACGTGTATGGAATTAACTGTACGTCCAAAGAAGTCATGTGACTTAACTCGCCAATGAGAGCACAATACGTATACTGACTTTTATATACGTCGGACGTATATATTTTTTTAGGTTTATTTTGTACGTGTTGTGTTAAATAGATTTTGATTTTAATAGATCAGCCTACAAGGACTTAGGTATATTCTAAGAGCCCGTGACACAAACCCGTACCATTAAGAAAGCACTATGACCATGTATATTTTTAAGTACAAAATGCTGTCTGTTACGCCACATTTAGCCGGAAGTTATTTAAATTTAAATATTTAAGTATGAGCTTCATTGTTTCGATCACTTTACTTTGACAAAAACTGGTTTTTAAGATTACCAAGTAGTAGTTGACGATTTTCGCTACAACACAGTTAAGGCCTGTCACCTTTCGTGCAGTCGGAAACTTGCCAAGCCAGCCAGATCAGCAGCGCAAGAGATGCTTTTATTTAAGGCTATTTATACGTCCGACATATATAAAAGTCGGCATATGTCTTGTGCTCTCATTGGGGAGTTGAGTCACATGGACTGCTTTGGATATGCTCCACCGCAGCACCCTCTACAATTTGCAATAGTAAAATTTTGATTTAAGTTTAAAAAAAGAGTCTTCAAGGAGTTCCACCAGACTTTTTTTACGGAACTAAAATATATCATTTCATTGTCAAGATATGAGGCTTTAGGTGAATCACCCTGTATATATTTTTTTGTAAAGAATATATATTTTTTTAGATATTTAGGTAGCCCTTATTCTTTCCAAGTAACTTTTGTCTTGAACGTGTTGTTTTTTTTTTTCGTTTATAATTTACGGGCAACAGTATACAGAAAATTGAAGAAATTAATTGACTTGACTCGCCCATGATGTGTGCTACAAGAGACTGTCATTTTTTTTATACAGGGTGATTCAGTTTTAATCTGCAACACTTCAACAGGTGATAGAAAACCAAAAAATAACCGCACTTTCTTCTATAAACTATATCATTTTAAGGCCTTATAAAAAAGTTACAGTGTGTTAAAGTTGCAAGAAATATGTGGAATTTATTGAATATTTTACAAACTAGTTGAGATATTTAAATCATACCTGTTAATATCAAACAACTTGAACAACCAGTGGCGTAGAAATGGGTAATTAGTATAATTTATTTTAGAAAAAAAAAATAAAACCACCTTGTATAGCAATAAAATGTATTCAAATTCTTATGTAAATTTTTATTGTAAACAAAAACGTTCTCTTAGCATTTTTTTCATATGTGTCATGGTTTCATAGCAAATTTGATTTTTTCATAATATTTTGGGGTACCTACTTCTGAAAAATTATCTAAAAAATTTGCTCCATAAGTAACACTTAAAGTAGAAATAATGTGTTTGCTACCTGAAATAAAGTAACTTTTTCCAATAAACTCGCCTATTTAAGGCTATACTTTTGAAGATACAGGGTCTAAAACATTTAAGGAAGATACAATTAATGTTACGCTCTGTATCTTGAAAAGTAAAACCTTGAATGGGTAAGTTTATTGGGGAAAGTGACTGTATTTAAAGTAAAAAACACATTTTCTTCTACTTTGAGTGTTACTTATGGAGAAAAGTTTTAAGTTAATTTTTCAGAAGTACCCCGAAATAATACGCAAAAATCAAATTTGCTATGAAACCCTGACACATATGAAAAAATGCTAAGAGAACGTTTTTGTTTACAATAAAAATTTACATAAGAAATTGATGAATGATATTAACAGGTTTTATGCTAACCCATGCCGTTATAACGTGTACCAAATATGACTTAAATATCTCAACTAGTTTGTAAAATATTCAATAAATTCCACATATTTCTTGCAACTTTAACACCCTGTAACTTTTTTATAAGGCCTTAAAATGATATAGTTTATAGAAGAAAGTGCGGTTATTTTTTGGTTTTCTATCACCTGTTGAAGTGTTGCAGATTAAAACTGAATCACCCTGTATATTTCGAGTCTATGTATGGGAATCTTAGTTATCTTAAGAAATACGAGGTCGGGTAAATTGGGGCAAAGTTACGGAATTTGATGCTGCGTAACGTAATAAAAAATTTTGGCTGGCCCTTCTCGTTTTGAAAATAATGAGAAAAACTGAAAATTGTCATTTTTGTTTTTATTTTTTTTAAGCGAAAACAAAGAGCGTTACATATTTCTAAGTTAAACATTATTGAGGCACTTTTTTACAAGAAATCTAAATATGGCCTCGTATTTTTTTTGCACAAAAATATATGATCAACTTTTCTTTTTCTTATCGGCCATATTTGAATTTTTTCATTTTTGAGAAGAATTTTTTCTGGCAAAGCTGTTGCTAGAAAACCCGTCGCGGTTTTCCCACTCATCTCATTTGCCCAAGCTTAACCCCACCACTTCTCACTACTTCATTCCCTAATAATTTATTATAATCATATAGCATTTGCTATCCGTTCGTGCCAGACAACGCTTTTGGAGTGACCAGACCCTCCATATATTATATTTAATGATATGAGGAAGGACGAATTATCACACTGTCATTTTTGCATTCAAGGTGACAGTAGACAATGTTCCATAATTGTCGCAACAATTCTCTTAACTATCTAGTTAAACTTGATAGTACACGAGTATTGTCACGACAGTGTGATAGCGACTGTCAAGGTATCTACACGAGAATTCAACGCCTGCCAATATGAACAATTTAATTTAATGACATGATTTTTGAAATATTAACCAATCAAGTGATAATTTCAGCGATAATACCACTAGTGGTATTTTCAGGGGAATATAACAAGTAGTGTGCCTATTATAATACCTTTCGTTAATTTTACGAATTATAATCTCCAAACTGAAAATACCCTGACTGCACAGCAGGAGTGGTATTTTCTTAGCATATTATCTATTATTAGGCATACCACGAGTTGTATTTAAAAAGAATTTAACAACTACAAATAGTTTAATAATTTTTCGGTGTGTATGTAGCCATAATTTATCAACCCAACTTCTTAGGAATAAATTAACTACAAAAATTATAAATATTTCCCTTCTTCGAAAATGTAATTTAAAAAATAAAAATTAAAAAAGCAGCCACAACCGGGATTTGAACCCAGGACCTCTCGCACGCAAAGCGAGAATCATGCCCCTAGCCCATTGAGGTCAGATGAATGTTTTACTTGACTAGCCGTATATAAATGTAATTACCATGCTTATAGTCAAATTATTTTAAGAAGTCCTTACTTGGACTGTCAATTATTGGTAATTTCGCCATCCTAAGTTCGCATCAATGCAGCAAAAAATGCAACCGGGTCATAAGTCCAGGTCAGTAACAAGCCCATTTGCACAATGAATAACTACTAATATCACTAACAAGAACAACACAGATAACGGTAAAACTCACGAAACGTACAAAACCCGCGAATATTGTCACCGCCCAAAGTTTGAACCCTTTTGAACGATCCAGAAAACCTTCACTGTCACTTTCACAACACCGAAATAAAATTTGCCTGAGTACTGAGTACCCATCATAGACGCAGCCGCAAGTAGCTAATTATACCAAAATACCAAAATGAAAGTGTTTCCGTGACGTTTGAAATTATTATAATAATAATAATAATTCATTTATTGGTAAAAACATACACAAGAAGTGCTTATACAAGTCACAAAATATAAAATACAATACTCAATGTACAAGGACACTTATTCCTTAACTAGAACGTTTACAATCACCACAACACCTCAAAACCCAGTAAAATCCCTTCGAAGGTACTCCTCGAAGGAATAAAATGATCCTGCAATTAAATAGCGTTTTATTTTCCTTAAAAATAACTTCCCATCCAAGTCCCTAACTGCTGGTGGCAAAACATTGTAGAATGATACGCAATAATAGTCAGTACCTCTTCTGGTTCTTGAGAGTCTATGGAAGTTAGGCAAAATATCCCTGTTACTACGTGTCCCATACTCGTGTATCTCGCGATGCTGCGTAAAGCGATGTAGATTCTGTTTCAAGTACTTTAGGCACTGAAAGATATAGGCGGAAGGGAAAGTTAACAAACCAAGCTCAACGAAGTAGCGTCGACAGCAGTCACGGTATCAAAGACCCATCATAACGCGAACGATTCTCCGCTGGAGGCCAAAAATATCCCTCGCCCATGCAGAGTGACCCCAGTTGAGAATGACATATAACATATTAGCCCCAAAATACCCATGGTACGCAGTTTTTAGTACATGCATTGACACATTTTTCGAGAGATGTCTCATTAGGAAGATTATTTTTGACAGCTTCTTACTAAGTTGGGTGACATGTTCAACCCATGTTAGTCCGGGATCGAGAAATATACCAAGGAACCCAACACCACTCTCTTGCTGCAAACCCCGATGAAGAAGTCTGAGGGAAAAGTTTATGCTCTGTGCTTTAGCATCATTAAGGCACAGACAGTTTGACAAGAACCACTCTTCCATACTGGAGCGGACATTATGTGAAAGGGTCTGTATGGGCTCAGATGGATGGTAGTTTATGAAATTAGTGGTGTCATCAGCAAAAAGAATTACATTATTCAGGGATTGAGCCAGGTCATTAATCAAAATCAGGAACAAGATGCAAGATGAAATGCATAGCTACCAATACTTTTCCAGATTGCTTGAAAATTGCAAAGGTTATACCATTACACAAAAAAGGTCCTGTTGAGAAAGTCACAAATTATAGGCCTATATCATTATTACCGATATTGAGTAAAATCTTTGAGGCAGTGTTGAAATCCCAGATTGTTAGGTATTTTACCTAGTACCAGTTGTTCTCTCAATGTCAATTTGGTTTTCGGAGTGGTTTGTCGACTGCTGCGGCCGTGAACTCCCTTACCAGTTTTATACAGGACTGTTTCGAAAAAAAAAAAAATATATGCGAATGCCTGCTTTTTTGATCTGACAAAGGCGTTTGACTGCCTGTCCCACACCATACTTGTTTGTAAGCTTGGTGTCTATGGTTTCAGTGCTGGGAGCGTCAAAATGATAAGTTCCTATCTCACAGACAGGGTGCAATATGTATCCGTAAATGGTAAAACGTCAGGGACAGCCAGTATTAAGCATGGAGTACCACAGGGCTCGGTACTAGGCCCTGTGCTATTTCTTATTTTCATAAATGATATTAATCAAGCTTTACATCTAAATGCACCTCACCATGGCTTTGTTCTCTTTGCTGATGACACAACGGCTCTGGATGGGGCGTGTGACCTCGAGCTTCTGGGGAGAGAGGTGAGGGGCACACAGTCAAACATAATGGATTGGTTTCTGTCGAATCGACTGGGGGTTAACGCGTCCAAAACCCAGACATTGACTCTATCTTTACGCCCTCTGGGTGACAGCTCAATGAAGCGAGTAGATTTTCTCGGAGTCACTCTGGATGCTGGTCTGACGTGGCGGGAGCATGTTTCTCGTCTAACATCGAAACTAAACAGAACCTGTTTCTTGATAAGGAGTCTTCGTGACTCTGTTTCTATGGATGTGCTAATGCAGGGTTATTATGGCTATTTTCACTCATATCTAAGTTATGCAATTCTATGTTGGGGACATTCTGCCCATGCCTCATCAGTTTTTGCGGTTCAGAGGAGGTGCATGAGAATAATGAATAATCTGGGTTATAGAGATTGCTGCAGGCAAAAGTTCAGAGATCTAAAAGTTTTGACCATGCCTTGTGTTTACATATTGAGTTGCCTCTGTTATGTTGTTGATAACATCAATACATACTCTAGGGGTGGAGATGGCCACCTCTATGGTACGAGGTATAGAGAGAACCCAGCCCCAGCTTTCTTTAGAACTGCGAGAACCAGGGACGGCCAAAATTATTATGCCATTAAGTTCAACAATGTTTTGCCAAAAACAACTAAATCCATAGTACCCAAGAAATTTAAATTGGAAATAAAAAGTTACTTGAAACATAAAGCCTTCTATAGCTTCGATGAGTACTTGAATAATGACTTCTGTGACTTGCAGAAGTCTTCTGACTCGTTACCTTGAACATACACCGATCTGCCTATTTAAGGGTTGTCTGACACGTGTAGCTGTAATTGTATAAATTCATTTTAATTGTATAAACTCATTTTAATTAGATTTTATTGTGTTGTTGCTGTCTTAAACCACATTTATTTTATTTTAAATTCGATCTTATTGTGATTTTTTAAAAACAGTGTGTTTTTTTAAATGTATTTTAGAGACTTGTGAATGCTTATGTAGATATCACCAATAAACGATCAATCAATCAATCAATCAAGGTTGGTCCCAAGACAGATCCTTGTGGAACCCCATGCCTGATCACCTGTTCACCATTGAGGGAAACAAATTGCCTACGATCTGATAGGTATGAATTCATAAGTAGGACAGATTCAGGCCTGAAGTTATAGAGATAGTTTTTTTAACAAAATTTCGTGAGACACAATCAAACGCTTTTGTCAAGTCAAAGGAGGCATAGGTATCCAAGCCCCTCTCTAGGCCGGCAGCTATGTTTTGAATAAGGTAGTCTATTGCGGGAGTGGTAGACCTCCCATTCCGAAAACCAAACTGGCTCTGCGTAAACAAGTTGTTCCCCTCAAAGTAATTATTGATCTGATCCTTCATGACAGATTCAAAGATTTTAGAGAAAATAGGCACAAGTGAGATCGGTCTGTAGTTATTTACGTCGTCAATGGACCCCTTGCTTTTAAAGACAGGAATCACCTTGGCAGTCTTTAGACATGAAGGAAAGACAGCTTCACTTAGACACAGATTTATCAGGTTGGTTAGAGGCGATATTATAAGATTTTTGAGTGTCTAGGATTCTGGCATTGATACCGAAACAATCTTTGCTCTTGGTGTTCTTATTTTGACAGATTTTTTTCTAACAGTATTGAATGTCGTAGGTGTAAACATGAAACATCCATTGTCAGGTGTGACCTGTAAGTAATCTGAAAAGTCTTTATTGGATGTTGGTAATTTGTTAATTACCTCTTCAGCAATATTAATAAAAAAATTATTGAATTCATGAGCGCTAAGTTTGTCAGATGCTTTGGTCTGAGACTTGATAGCTCTACTGATAATATCCCACATGGCAGACTGAGGACGGTCTGAAAGTAGTATGTGTCTGTCATAGGCTCTTTTTTTGCTGGAGATATTTCATATTTATACTGCTTTTTAAACTTCTTAATGGCCGCCAAAGGCCTGAGATTAGGGTTTTGCTTGTTAATAAGCGAAATCATATACAGCTTCTCCCTCATGGCTCTCAGTCTCGCATTAAACCAATTAACAGATGCATGAGAAGCACCGCTCGATGAATCCAGTCTAGACTTCATCGGAAAAGAAACCTCAATCGCACTAGTTATTTTATCAAGAAGCAGGTCAAACTTACGCTCAACAGCCATTTCAGGGTCAGAGACAACGTTCCAGTCTACTTTTTCCACCTCTCTGTACACTGAAAAAAGACCTTCCTCAGTTATAGGTCGGTAATTAATACGTCTACCACATGACTGACCAATGTTGGTGATGGTGTGCCTTAAAGTAGAGATGTGATATGATAATAGATAAAGGTTGAGAGGTTGCGACTCGAAATCACTGGAATCAAGATTGGTAAACACATTATTCAAGCATACGTCTCGTCTAGTGGGAAATTCCACAGTCTTAGACAGGCCATAGGACCGCAGATGCAACGCTCGGGGATCTTCACCATCAAAACGAACATTGAAGTCCCCCGTGATAACCGTTTTCTTAGACATATTTAATTTATTGAAACAGTTGGACAGTATTTCAAGAAATCTTTTTTTTTTTGTTATTAAAATGAGTTGTAGTCATAGATATTTTTATTTGTAGGGGTATAATCGAGATGGCAATAGCGTTTTTATTTTATTATCTTCTTTCTTTAGTATCACTTATGTAACTTTTCACATCATAAATCAATGAGTGACATCATTAACTGGTAGAGACACATATACCAATGTTATACCCATGGTTAACATAAAATTCCTAGGGATTTTGTGGAGAGTGTCATCTGACAAAATCGGGACTTCTTACAGTAATTGGGGTATAAAAGTTAAAGTTCATTTGACAGCTGTCATTTAGGTTGAGCTTTCGGTTCTGAATTATGGTTTTTGTGCTAATAGATATTTAACGATCAATGTGTTAACTGAAAACATATCTTCTAGTCCTATATTAAATTTGGTAATGTGAAGAAGCTATCGGGTTATCAGTTTTAGCTGCCATAATATTGTTTTTGCGAAACCAGGACTTAACTAAGAGAGTAGGATTTCAGCGAAAATACCACTAGTGGTATTATCGTATGTAATATCACAAGTGCCAGAAATTTTATCGATAATTTTTTTCGAAAGCGCTATTTTGCCTAGAAAGATCACGAGTACCTATAAATTGGTCTTTTATTTTCTGATAAAATCCCGATTTAATAATGGTTTGCAGAAGACATGACCAATATGTTTCAAAAAGTCGAAGTTAATCCTTTAGATTATGTTAAGGTTAATAAACTTACCGAATTCAACTTCGAGAAAGTTTCATATTTTGCAGTAAGGGAAGCAATAGATAACCTAAAAAATACAAATAGTAAAAACCCCTACAACATTACGGTAAAACTCATAAAAGCAATAAAAAATCTCATAATTGTTCCTTTAACAAAACTAATTAATCAATGTATCTCGTGCTCAGTCTTTCCCACTCAACTGAAAGTTGCTAAGGTAACCCCCATATTCAAGGGCTCTCAAGATGAACCGGCCAATTACAGACCAATATCTGTGGTGCCTGTATTTGCCAATGTCTTTGAGAGCTTGCTCAATAAGCAGATTGTGCTATTTTTTGAAGGTAACGACTTGTACAGTTCCTGTCAGCACGTCTTTTGCAAGAGTAAATCCACTTCATCTGCTGTAAGGGAATTTACTAATTGTGTACTGGATGGTTTTGAAAATTGTGAGACAACACATTGTGAGTTTTACGACCTATCAAAGGCCTCATTCTATTCTGTTAGACAAATTGGTCTTGTCTGGTTTTGAGGTGAGTAGTATTGGTTGTATCTTCGGGGCAGGGTTCAGTACGTGGCAATTGACAGATGCATGTCAGGACGGAAACCTGTGCATTCTGGCGTGCCTCAGGGATTAGTCTTGGGACCTACTCTTTTTCTCATTTACATAAATGACATAGAAAACTATCATCCTGTATGCTGATGATACAACCATGTTCAAGAAATCAAAGGATTGTGACACAGAAGGTGTTCAATCGGACTCTAAACTCAATATGAAGATTTGGTGTCTCTTTAACTTACTCAAACTAAACGATAATAAAGCACAATCCTTAGACCTTAAAATAAAAAATTTTTCTGCAGACCCGAGCAATAACAGTGTTGGTTTTCTTGGTGTCCATCTGGATTCTCTGCTTTAACTGGGGCCATTCTGCCCATGCTAAAATCATTTTTCGGTTGCAGAGAAGATGTTGTAGGCGTGCCTTTGTCGAGCTGGAGCTTCCCACTCTCCCAAGTGTATATAACTTGGAATGTCTAAAATTTATTAAATGTAATGACGATTTATACACAAAGCATACTGACACACATTCCTACACACCTAGACACAGAGAAAATTATCAAATAGGGGAACTGAGATTGAGTAGATCATATAACTATTATTGTATCAATTTCATTAATGTATTGCCTGACCATGTAAGGGTGATGGACTCTAAATGTTTTCTTAAAACCATGAGGACCTATTTGGTTGGAAGGGTCTTTTATACCTTTGAGGAATACCTCCAAAATGACTTCCGTGATCTGTAGTTTCATTGTGACATGTCTGTGCACTTGTATGGTTTCAAGCAAGTTCCAGTGTGTTTTTTATTATATTGTATTATGTATTAATTTGACAGCTGCTTTGCCTTCGCATTAATAAACTACTACTACTACTACTATTATCGCCGAAATCGTCACCTGATTGGTTAATACTTCAAAAATTATGTCATTTCAATGGTTCATATTGGCAGGCGTTGAATTTTCGTGGAAATCCTACTCTCTTAGTTACATCCTAGTTACGCTAAACCAATATTGTGGCAGCTAAAACTGATAACCCGATAACTTCTTCACATTACCAAATTTAATATAGGAGACTAGAAGATATGTTTTCAGTTAACACATTGATCATTAAATATCTTTTAAAGAGTCCCTGGCTAAACCAATATTGTGGCAGCTAAAACTGATAACCAGATGCCTTCTTCATTTTACCAAATTTAATATACTACTAGAAGATATGTTTCCGAATATTTTCAGCTTGGGACTTATAATTCGTAAAATTAACGAAAGGTATTATCAATAATAGGCGCACTATCTATTAGCACAAAAAACATAATTCAGAACCGAAAGCTCACCCTAAATGACACCAGGTAAACGGACTTTAACTTTTAAGCATGGTAAATAAATTTAATATGGCTAGCTAAGTAAAACATTCTTCTGACCTCAATGGGCTAGGGGCATGATTCTCGCTTTGTGTGCCAGAGGACCCGGGTTCAAATCCCAGTTGTGGCTGCTTTTTTTATTTTTGTTTTTTAAATTACAATTTTGAAGAAGGAAAATATTTATAATTCTTGTAGTTAATTTATTCCTAATAAGTTGGGTTGATACATTATGGCTACATACAGCCCGAATAATTATTAAACTATTTGCAGTTGTTAAATTCTCTTTTTAAATACAGCTCGATAATACCTTTCATTAATTTATCACTCATTATAATCCCAATGCTAAGAAAATACCACCTCTGCTGCACAGTCGTAGTATTTTTAGCTTTGGGATTGTAATTCGTAAAATTAACGAAAGGTATTATCGATAGTAGGCACACCACTTGTTATATTACCCCTGAGAATTCAAAGCCTGCCAATATGAACCAATGAAATGACATAATTTTTGAAATATTAACCAATCGGGTGACGATTTCAGCGAATAATACCACTAGTGGTATTTGTGTTGATAAATTATGGCTACATAACTATTTGCAGTTCTTAAATTCTCCTTTTAAATACAACTCATGGTATGCCTCAGTTGTTATTGGAATAAAGATGTTGGTATTTTATTTTTAATTTGGTTTTTCCAATTTTCCATATCTCTTCACCCAAACACAATTTCTGTTTTACCATAAAAATGGCAATAAAGTTAAAAGATAAGAAACTTCAAGGTCACTGCTTATTTTATTATTATTGCTAATTCTCTTTGGATGAACGCCATTTAAATCAATTCTTTTAACATTTATTCTTATTACTATTCTTATTGATGATAGTATTTAATTGAATAGCAACTTTTCGCTAAATCGTAATGAAAAAGTTATTAAATATAATTGTTTAGAATTTAATTGAATAGCAACTTTTCGCTAAATCGTAATGAAAAAGTTATTAAATATAATTGTTTAGAAATATATTATATTTTATACCGTAACTGTCATGCAATCAAAAAATCAATTTATTATAAAGAATATGATCAGATTGGAAATGAATAATTCATGTCCTAATTACTTGTAGTGCCAAAGAATTTGGCAAATGGAAAACTCTAAATAACTGTAATTCTACATAAAAAATGGATCCAGAAAATCCAACCTTGATTATCAGATTTGACGGTAGCTAGAAGTTAGAAACCCTTATTTTAATTCCTTAGTAATTAGTCTGCTTGCGAGAAAACTTATATTTTATGCTTTTAAAAAACAATATTACATCTCTCAAAAATAATACAGTATGGCCCATTTGGAACGGAGACACCTCTGTAAAATTTTTATTTTTCATCCGATTTTAGCCGGTTCTTTTTCTAAAGATAGGTCACACAAAACTCTTTTTACTTTGGTGCAAAATTTCAGATCTTAATCTCAATTTTCAAGGCCTACTACGAATTTTTTTCTAGTAAAAAATGACTAAAATCATTTAGCGATTTTTTTATTTAAAATCTGACACCACAGCGTTAATCAGGACACCCTAAAATCCCCGTATACTAAATTTGAACAAAAAATATACAGGGAGTTATATTCTGCAGGGTGTCAAAGTTGAGCAAAATAGGAATTTTAAAGGCATCTGGAGAGTCAAGTGATCCTTGGAATCCCGTCAAAACGGATGAATGATCAACAGGACAACTCAAAATGATGGTGTGCAAAGATTCAATACAAAAATGTACAGGGCCTTTTGCTATGGGCCATCTCAAAATGCGGAATTTTTATTAAACTTTATACTGGTCAGGAGTGCTCTGGAATCATTGAAAAAATATTAATAAACTCAAAAGTAATTTATTTCTTTACAAGATGCCAACCAACAAAATAATAGTTATTTATGTACCAAGGCACTGAAGTTCGACTTTTTATGACTCATGTGGAGTTTAGTTGCTGAGGCCTCTGGCCGAGGCAAATAAACCACATGAGTCATAAAAAGAACTTCAGTGCCGAGGTACATATTATATTTTTCTTGAAATCGGAAAAAAAAAAGTTTTATTAGGCAAGAAAATAATAATAAGGGATCACCCGTCCACGAACCGACTAGGCGCGGCGTTGCTTGACTTTACCGATCGCTCTACCTAGGACAAGTATAATGATGTACGGCACCTTCTGACAGAAAAACCAAACTGCTGCTTCTTGTGCAGCCTACATAACAAATCTATTGATTTTCAAATTTACTAAAATATGTATACTGAAGGACTGCGCTTCTATAGGAAACAATTTCGCAATGTGTACGAAAAGTTAAATGAGCCTTTACCGGCCGGGTTTTGAATATTTGGTCACTTTTGACGGGCGATTTCTCTGTGTCTGACGTTTGATGTTTACATCTCGCCAAGGCCTACTTATTGAAAAAATCGTACAATAATGGGGTACATTATTGTACGATTTATGTGCTTTTAATGACGATTTTGGGACATTTTAATGCCGATTTCAAGAAAAAACAATGTAAATTGTTGGACCTTTATCAATAAAGTCACTGTCAGGGCCGCGCCGATGTTTAGTGGCGCCTGTGTGCAAATTTTTTTATGGCGCCCATGAAACGCACATTAAATATCCTAGAATGCACCCAATATGGCTATGGCGGCTGAGGATGTCAGAGCCCTCTGTCGGATGGCTAAAATTTTGCGACTCGAAAAGCATCGAAACGTATCGAAAAGCGCCTAGACGACTCGAACAGCATCTAGGTGACTCGAAAAGCCCCTAATCGACTCGAAAAGCGTCTCGAAGCGTCTCGAGACGCTTCCTTCGACAGTTCTGAAACCGAAGTGAATTCATCAAGATGGCCAGTAAGTTGACGGTCAATAATCTCCCATCTCACCGGCTATATTGATGAATTCACATCTGCTCCAGAACGCTCGTAGGAAGCGTCTCAAGACTCTTCGAAATGCTTCTCGAGTGACTTAGATGTTTTTCGAGTCGCATAGACTTTTTCGAGCCCTTTTTTGAGTCGCCTAGATGTTTTTGCGTCGTTTTTCGATATTTTTAGACGCTTAGACGTTTTCGAGTCATTCTTGAGACGTCTAGACACTTTTCGAGACGTTTAGACGCTTTTCGGTGTTTTGATAATGACCTGCGGAAGCGGTTTTTGTGAACTTAGCCACGCTTTTGCCAGCCACAATTTTTGACATAGCGATTGTGGAAGAGGAATTTTATTTCTCGGGTTTCGTGAAACTCGGGTACAGCAAATGGGTTTGGGTTTAGAGCACTTACGGATGAAGACTAACTCTGAAAAGTAATTTGCCTATAAAATGAGAATTTTTCAAGTTTTCCAGTTTCGTTTCACAAGACCAATACTGCAGCTAGAGAGAGCATACTTGGGGTAACTTTGTGAGTAAACAGTTTTCTTTGTTTGCCCGTTTTAAGGGTTGAAAAAAATTAAAATTTTTCAAACCCACTGGTAATTTGCCAATACAATGAGAATTTTCAAAGTTTTCCAGTTCCGTTTCACAGGACCAATACTGCAGCTAAATAGGGCATACTTGGAGGTGACTTTGTGGGTAAACAATTTTCTTTGTCTACCCGTGTTAAAGGTTGAGAAAATGTGCAAACTAACCGGTAATTTGTCAATACAATGACAATTTACCAACAACAATATTTTTATTTTTTTAACCCTTGAAACAGGCAGAATTGTTTCTTCAGGATTTTTCTTGTTTAATTGCAAATTATAATAAGACCTGCCAATTCTCTCTATTGGATCTTAACATGCTTTAAATAAGTTTGCAATTTGCAATTTATTAAATCGAGATTACTAAATTTGTAAAGTATTATAGGAGGTCTTGAAAATTATGGTTTTTAATTACGTTAGATCGCCATTCGGCGCTTTGGCGCCTTTTGACGCCCTTCGTACGTGGCGCCTGTGTGTGCCGCACACATTGCACACGTGGACGGCGCGGCCCTGGTCACTGTCTAAGATGATACATTTTCTATGCGTTTTCTGTTGTGTCACACCAGCAACTCATATGGACTTACTTACTGGCTTCTGTATTTTTAGACTTAGTTCGTTTATAGTGTCTGGGGCAGTTTTAATATACTCGATTTTTTACCCCAGAAAATTCATTAGTACTTTGATATGGCACAGAGAAAGACAACCTTTATATTTTCTATTGGATCTTTACACACCAACACTTTTAGTGGTCCCGTTGACCATTCAACTGTTTTAAGGGGATTACATGGCACACTTGACTTGCCAGATGCCTTTAAAATTCCTATTTTGTCAAACTTTGACACCCTGCAGAATGGATCTCCCTGTACATTTTTTGTTCAAATTTGGTATGTGGGGGTTTTAGGGTGTCCGAATTAACACTGAGGTGTCAGATTTTAAATAAAAAAATCGCTAAATGATTTTCGTCATTTTTTACTAGAAAAAAAAATTGTACTACGCCTTGAAAATTGCGATTAAGATCTGAAATTTTGCACCAAAGTAGAGTTGTTTGTGACCTATCTTTAGAAAAAAAAAACGGCTAAAATCGGATGCAAAATAAAAATTTTACAGAGGTGTCTCCATTCCAAACGGGCCACACTGTATATACTCGTATACCCGCTCCCAAACATACATGTTGAATAACTTCTTATATTCTAACATTACTCCAAATTTCTAGCTATAAAGAAATGCAAATTCCAAACTCCAGCTTCTCTGTCCCTCCGTCAAAAAGACCGTTGGTTCAATGAAGTCCAAATTATGAAATCAATGCAGCATCCAAATGTTATAAACTACAAACCCTTGCCTGTTGAGTTTGAGGAGGATTTGCGCAAATACAACCCTTCTGGATTGCCTTTATTGCCCATGGAATATTGTACAAAGGGCAATCTCCGTCATGTGTTGAGGGATCCTAAAAATTTGTCAGGGTTAGAAGAAATAGATGTTAAATACATTCTGGAAGATGTTGCAAATGGTCTCGAGTATCTACACTCAAAAAATATCACACATAGAGATGTGAAACCTGACAATATCGTTTTACAACATTGCGAACAACGTTCGACGAAAACTCTTTATAAAATCATAGATTTGGGATATGCCAAAGAATTGAATGACACTATAGTTAGTTTTGTAGGCACATTAAATTATCTTGCTCCTGAAATTTTTAATAATCAAAAATACAACTTCAACGTGGATTATTGGTCGATGGGGATATTGGCATTTGAGATCATTTGTGGGACGCTGCCATTTTTGCCAAATTTTGGACCATTTGAGAGGTAAGTTATCAGGGTGTAACAAAAAAGTAGGTAATATATTCTTTCGGCTAAAAATTGCTGTTTTTTATTTAGAATATTTCAAAATATAGGGTGTTAAGTGAAAGTGTCTATTTTTGTGATGTTGATATTTGGCACGAATTTATTTCTAGAAATGCTCCGAATATGGGCCTCGGCAGTTTTATTTAGAAAATCGAATACCTAGCTAGTAAATTGGGAAAGCCGAATATTTGTTTCAAGTATGAAAATCAAAGTAGGCCAATTAAAATAATAGTTTATAACTCGAACTACCATCAAATTTGATATTTGGCATTCCCAATTTTCTTTTTATTTTAGAAAAAACTGGTAGGCAGTTTTCAAAAGACATTTACTGTAAAAAATGCATGTAACCAATTTTCCATTTAAAACTAGCAGTACAGTATACAGGGTGGTTCACTTTTATGTGGTAGGACTTTAACATTAGATAGAAAAATATAATCTAAAATGAAAATTTTATATCAACATATATCGGGGAAAGCTTAGTTTCCGAGATACAGGGCGTTGAAGTGTTGGAAAAAATATGAAGTATTTTTTACACTGTCCGAACCAGTGGAGATATTTAAACCAAATTTGATGTGTAGTACCACCTTTTTGACTACGATATTTAGTGATAATATGAAGGTCCTGAAATAACCAGTGGTGGAGTTATGGGTTTTCACTATCACTAAATTTAAAAAGTAATTAGTACGGACCTGTCTCACATCAACGTAAAGTTCTTTCAATTCTCTACAAAAAGTGTATCTTGACATTTTTTTGTATCTGCCACGGTTGTGTAGTAAATAAATTATTTCGTTTCCATCTCAGCCTTTTTTGCCTAAAAATGTGTTTTCTAAGATTATTGATAAATATCGCAAATAACAGAAATTAATTATGGAACACTTATCGGATTCAGCTATTTTATTTTTAATTTTATGGAAACAATTTTAAAAATAAACTGGCACTTGGTTTGAGGTACATTACTTTATTATCATTTTAACATTTTTATCAAATCTAGTATTATTTCTTAATAATTTTTATAATTCTAAATTTGTACAACATTCAACAATTGTTCAAAATGTGATCCATTCTGTTGCACACATAATTCACTTCGACGCCTAACGGATTGAACAGCATCGATTAAATTGCCATTTCTCAATTCATCGCACGCATTTCTGATACGATCAATAAGTTGTTCCCTTGTTTCTACAGGAGTCGCATAGACTTGTTCTTTTAAAAATCCCCATACGAAGAAGTCCAGAGGTGTTATGTCCGGAGAACGTGGTGGCCAAGCGACCGGTCCCCCTCGTCCGATCCACCTATTTGGAAAGTTATTATTTAACCAGTTCCTCACATTTCGGTGAAAATGTGCAGGACAGCCGTCAAGTTGGAACCAAGCCAACAATCTTAAGTTTAAAGGAATGTCTTCCCACATATTATTATGCTCAGCTACTAAAAACTCCAAAAAATTGTCACCATTCACTCGCTGTGGCAAAAAAAAAGGGTCCAAACAGATGATGGTTGTACAGTCCAATCCAAACATTGACACTAAATTCGACCTGAAAATTTCTTGGCCGGATTGCATGTAGGTTTTCTAGTGCCCAAATATGCTGATTATGAAAGTTTACTACTCCACGACGAGTAAAACACGACTCGTCCGTCCATAAAATGTTATTTAAAAATTGTCTATTTCCTTCAATTGACTCCAAAATCCATCGGCAAAACACTAATCTTCTTTCTGCATCGCCGGGCCTTAAACCTTGTACGGGTTGTAGATGATACGCATGCCTGTGATCTCTTTTTAAAGCTCGCAAAATTGCAGACTTTGAAACACGTAGGGCCACTGACACTCTTCTGCTACTTGTTGTAGGATTCCTATCGAATTCACGAAGAATCTCATTGTTGCGTCTGACTTGTTGGATATTGTTTTCATTTCCTCGTTCGACGATTCTAGTTCTCAGACCGCGAGTACTGAATTGCCGGTGTATGTTAACAAACACCGAGGGACGCGGATGGCGCCTATTTGGAAATCGCCTCCGGTATTCTCTGGCTGCTTCCGCAGAGTTCCCATTTGCAACTCCATAGCAGAAATGGATGTTAGCCTGCTCTTCATTTGTAAATTGGAACGGCATTTTAATTATTAACAAAGACAAACTGCGGCGCTGCTACGTTCATCTACTGGATGACAGATTATTGTATTATTAACTGTCAATAAGATTTTCTTTTCCATGGCACACTTATCTTCACCAGTACGGCGATGCAGAAAGGACATTAGTATTTTGCCGATGGGTTTTGTAGTCAAAGGAAATAAGACAATTTTTAAATAACATTTTATGGGCGGAAGAATCATGTTTTACTCGTCGTGGTATAATTTAGAATTCTACAAATTTAGAATTATAAAAATTATTAAGAAATAATACAGATTTGATAAAAATGTTAAAATGATAATAAAGTAATGTACCTCAAACCAAGTGCCAGTTTATTTTTAAAATTGTTTCCATAAAATTAAAAATAAAATAGCTGAATCCGATAAGTGTTCCATAATTAATTTCTGTTATTTGCGATATTTATCAATAATCTTAGAAAACACATTTTTAGGCAAAAAAAAAGCTGAGATGGAAACGAAATAATTTATTTACTACACAACCGTGGCAGATACAAAAAAATGTCAAGATACACTTTTTGTAGAGAATTGAAAGAACTTTACGAAAAAAAAATTTACGTTGATGTGGACCTTCATATTATCACTAAATATCGTAGTCAAAAAGGTGGTACTACACATCAAATTTGGTTTAAATATCTCCACTGGTTCGGACAGTGTAAAAAATACTTCATATTTTTTCCAACACTTCAACGCCCTGTATCTCGGAAACTAAGCTTTCCCCGATATATGTTGATATAAAATTTTCATTTTAGATTATCTTTTTCTATCTAATGTTAAAGTCCTACCACATAAAATTGAACCACCCTGTATACAGTAGTGTGACTCTCAAATATCCACTCTTTGACTATATTCGACACAGCTTATTTTCAGCTCGTGAGAGCTCTGTTGTAGCCGATTATTATGTTGTCTTTGACAGAGACGTACCTGTCCGTGTTTTTGTAGTACATAGTTAGTGACAAATGTAATTTATTGCCATTAAATGACCCACAGTTCACAAAAAAACTCATTTTTTATTTTTATGTAATAAATGTAAGCAATTCAAATCATTATTGTAACGTGCCGTCCTTGGTTGTGACGTCAAGCAAATCGTTGGTGGTGGCCCCTCTGGTGGGCGGCAGCACCATGTATAAATTAATATGGGCAGCAGATGTACAAAAAATACAGCACCACACGCACTTTGTTTAGAAAGAGAAACGATATGATATTGTTGATAATGTTTGAACACATTAAAGTAGAAATCAACACGAACTCTAAATAGACACCCTCACAATCCAAAATAAACTTAAATACATGTGGCTGCCATGCCGGCAGTCTTCCCCAGCATTTTACATTTTTATGGCTTTTACATAATGCGAGTATGATACAGAACCGGAGTCCAAAAACTCTGATTATTTAATAATATGCATAATCCAATTTCATTAGGGCGCATTTGATATTATATCTAAAAGTAATATCTATAAAAATATAGTATATAAGTAACATTATTCGAGCCAATAAACCTAATATCCATTTTAGAACATATGCTATCAAGTCGTCATAATTATTATTATATAACACTTCAAAATTCCTTACTCCTGTCCTGAGCAACAAGTGTCACGTTTCTGACAGCAAATGAAATGCCCGCGTACCAAGATCTATATTATTATTATTATCTCGACTTAGCCAAAAGGCATTCGCACTCCCTCTACGGGGAACATTCACTCAGATCCCGGGCATCCCGGATACCAAAAGGATCTGGCTCGAACGAGACCCTTGCCATGTTATCGGGCCTTAGGTGACATTGATGTTGTTGGACGATCCTGCATTCCCCATGAATTTCCTGACGGTTCGGGCTGTCGCAAGTAGTACCGCTTTCTGCATGGACCTGTAAAGACTATCAGTTAGATTCAGCTCCTTGATGTTTCTCAGCAAACTTTTTGGTATAACACCAGTTGTTGACATGATGATTGGAATCGTCTGGACGTTCTCCATTTCCCATTGCCTTCTAATTCGCTCTTCTAAGTCTCTGTACTTCGCGATCTTCTCGACTTGCTTCACACGCAGGTTGTTGTTGTTCGGGATGGCCACATCAATCAGAGTTGTCTTCCTAGAAATTTTATCAACTATTATAAGGTCCGGTCTGTTATGGGCAACTCGTTGATCAGTCAGAACTGTACGATCCCAGTACATCTTGTAGTTGCTGTTCTCAAGAACAGGCTCAGGTGTGTAGTTGTAATATGGGACCCTCTCTGTCTGCACAAGCAGCAGCTTTTCCGCCAGTTCCCGGTGCAAGATCTTGGCAACCGAATCGTGTCGTTCCTTATATTCCGTTGATGCGAACATCTGACATCCTCCTGTTATGTGCTGGATTGTTTCTGAAGTTGGGCACCCGTATCTGCATCTGTCATCCACTACCGATGCATCTCCTACAATGAATTTTAGGTAGTTGCGAGTTGGTATAACCTGATCTTGTATGGCCAGTAGGAAGCCTTCCGTCTCGGGGAACATTCGTCCCGAGGTCAGCCAATAGTTCGACGCTAACTTGTCGACATGTTCCTGGTTAACCTCATTAGGATGCCTCCCGTGCAGCGGCTTCCCCAACCACCTCTGTAGTTTATCGTTGTCGGTTCGGTGGTGATTTTGACGCTCGTGTTCCGTCAGACGTAGCGGTGTTGAGACGTCTGCTCCGCATATAGCCCTATGTAGTGTGGAGCTGTTGGCCTGCCTGTAGAAATAATTACGCAGATTTAATATTTGTTGGTCCAATTGCTTGCTGAGATCTGCCAATCCTCTTCCTCCTAGTTGACGTGGCAGAGTTGTTCTTTCTACGGCGCTACGGGGATGATGTTTATGAGCTTTTGTCAGTAGTGTCCTAACTTTTCGTTGCAGGTTGTTGATGTCCGTGTTGGTCCAATTCACTATTCCGAACGAATAGCTGAGTACAGAGCACGCATACGTGTTCAGGGCCTTAAACAAATTCCTGCTGTTAAGATCAGTTCGCACTACTTGTCTTACTCTCTTGATGAATTCATTCCTTAAATCAGTCTTCATTGTTCGATGGTCTATCCTTTGAGCTTGTTTCATCCCGAGATACTTGTATGTATCTCCCATGCTCATTGCTTCGATCTCCTGGCCGTCCTGCATCTCGTGTGCGCTTTGTTCGAGCTTTCCCCGGATGATATTAAGGGTGCGGCACTTGTCCAGTCCAAACAGCATTCCGATGTCCCTGGAGAACTCCTCTACAATTTTAAGCATTTGCGTTAGTTGATTTTTGGTTGCGGCGATCAGTTTTAAATCATCCATATATAATAGGTGATTCAACTTGATCGCTTCTGCGTTGTTGCTTTTGATAGCGAAGCCGTATTTTGTAGAGTTCAACCGATGTGATAGAGGGTTCATCGCCATGCAGAACCACAGTGGACTGAGTGAATCTCCTTGGAAAATCCCTCTTCGGATGTTGATTGTGTCGGTCTCGATGTTACTGTCTGCGGTTCTGAGTTGTATCTTAGTGCGCCAGGTTGTCATAACGTGTTCTAAAAAGGAAACTGTATGATGATCTATTTTATACAGCTTTAAGATACCTGTGAGCCAGTCGTGAGGTACGGAATCAAATGCTTTTTTGTAGTCCACATAAGCCATGTGGAGGTTTCGTTGCTTGGAATGAGCCTGGTTGCAGATGACAGAGTCTATGATGAGTTGCTCTTTGCATCCCATTGCGCCCTTCGAGCAGCCCTTCTGCTGCATTGCAATGATGTTGTTCCGCTCGCAGTGAGCATATATTCGCTGCGTAAGGCAAGATGTGATTATCTTGTACAGCGTAGGCAAGCAGGTTATTGGGCGGTACTTGGCAGGGTTATCCGTATTCCGCTGGTCTTTTGGTAACAGGTAGGTTGCACCCTGTGTAAGAAACAATGGCATTTTCAGAGGATCGAGCAAGACTTCATTAATTAAGGTAGTTATTTGTTCATGCGTGCACCACGTTTATATTATGTACATCTGTTCCGAAAGAAATTTTTTGGTAGAGATAAGGAGGACTTTTACTAGATATTATTTTATGATATAAACACAAGGCTGCAATCTTCCATCTATTTCTCATGTTAAGCCATCCTAGCTCATTGATTTTATGATTCCAAAGATAAAGCGGGCACATTAATTTTTATTTTATTTTATTATTTGTTGCGGAATCCATCAGAGCCCTCTGAAAATGGGTCGCCGAACTGTTTATTTTAACGTTCAATTTCCATTCTATCTTCTCTAACTCTGTGTACCTGTCACTCTTGTCACTGCCTTCCGATCGATCGAGCGGCATGTTGTCACAACAATTCCTGCGCTTTTCGGGTTGTTTCAAATGAATAGCTCGTGGCCACAACTTTAATTATTTATTGCAAATTAAATATTGTGATTTGAGGGCTGATATTTGGTAAATATATTAAAGAAATAAAAAAAGTTCAAGTCCCCCATTGTGCGCAAAACTTTCCCATTCCTTTAGTGTCAACAGATAAGTTTGAAGTAGCGCTGTGCACCGAATTTATACCGATGTAAGCAAACGCACAGTTATATGAAGACTCGGAGAAGCCAATCTTACCAGTCGTAGATCTGCAACAGGTCCAGAGCTTCCTAGGCTCATCGTATTGCGCGACTTTAGTTTGCCGGAAATCATGAGCACTGGGGTGAAAATGAATGGGGGCGCATTTTATTTACCGATTAGTCCAGTTTAGTCTGCGGTCTCCAGATGGCCACAAGAGAGAGTATGGCGAAAACCACAAGATCGTTTTGCAGAATGTACCTTTAGTCCTAGGGTAGGCTACCAAGGAGGTTGAGTTATGGTGTGGGCTGGAATTTCTCTGGAGGCACACACTTAGTTGTACATCTTTTTAAGAGGCTCCTTAACTGTTGATTTTATTGAAGATGAATTTCTTGTGATGCATGTTAATGCCGGATCTTGCTTAGGTGAAGAAAGTGAAGTCGTGTTCCTGCTCGTTTAACCTTAAATCAGTTGCAACAAGCTATTTTAGAGGAATGTGAACTTATTCCTCAAAAGGACATTTGATTTTAGGCATGCCACAGAGAATACATGCAATAATTTGAGCACGTAGGGGTAAACCATTATCAAAAATGCGCCTCACCAGTTTTTGCTAGAAATTCGTTTCAGTTTTGATTAATTTAACGACATTTTGCCAAGACATCAATTGGGGTTTTTCATCCTTGTTTTTTTTTTAAATTGTGACAAAACAGTTTTTCTCTTCAAATAAACATTCACTTGTCTAAGAAATTTCTTAAAACATGATGTTTGTGTTTAACTTATAATAAAAAAAAAACATCACAAACTATTAAAATTTCATTTTTTTTATAAAAATTGAAGGTGCTCCTTTTTTCGTGCCGGTGAGTGTAGCATTTAGTTCTTAAAAAAAGTAAAAAACAAAATTATTTTGGCACATTTTGCAGCAACTTCACAATGAAACAGTGGTCAAGGTCAAAGAATGCGTTTGTGTGAACTTAGCCACCCTTTTGACGTAGCGAATGTTGAAGAAGAATTTTATTTCTCGGGTTTCGTGAAACACGGGAACAGCAAAGGTTTAGGTGTTTAAGGCGCTTACGGCTGAAGACTGACTCTGAAAAGTAATTTTCCAATAAAACGAGAATTTTCCAAATTCCAAGTTTTCCAAGTATTGGCTTGTGAAACAGAACTGGAAAAACTTGGAAAATTCTCATTGTATTGGCAAATTACCGCTCGGTTTGACAAATTTTAATTTTTTTCAACCCTTGAAATGGGCAGACAAAGAGGAAACTGTTTACCTCAAAGTTACCCCCAAGTATGCTCTCTCTAGCTGCAGTATTGGTCTTGTGACATGGAACTGGAAAACTTGGAACATTCTCATTGTATTGGCAAACTACCTGCAGTATTGGTCTTGTGGAACGGAACTGGAAAAACTTGGAAAATTCTTATTTTATAGGCAAATTAGCCCTTAAAATGGGCAAACAAACAAAACTGTCTACCCCCCAGTCTGCCCTCTCTAGCTGCGGTATTGGTCTTGTGAAACGGAACTGGAAAAACTTCGAAAATTCTCATTGTGTTGGCAAATTACCGCTCGGTTTGACAAATTTTAATTTTTTTCAACCCTTGAAATGGGCAAACAATGAATACTGTTGTTGTCCTAAGTATGACCTCTCTATTGGCAAATTACTTTTCAGAGCCAGTCTTCAGCCATAAGCGCTCTAAACCCAAAACCTTTGCTGTGCAAGCATTTCCGAAACCCGAGAAATAAAATTCTTCAACTTTCGCTACATTAAAAACCGTGGCTGGCAAAAGCTTGGCTAAGTTCACACAAACGAAGGATGCACCAAAATTATATTATCTGTGTCAAATGAATAATTATGTTTTAATTCAATTAAAATGATAGGCTGACATGTTCCCCATAGAAAAGAAATTGCAATAAAAAAAATTGGTTATTTTTATTTTACCAGGAAATACACCACTAAAACTTAATAAGTATTCTGTATTCATGGCAAATTTTTCACTATTCTGTTCATCCCTAAGACAAGTATTTCTTTCTTAGAGAAATACTATTTGTGAAAAAGATTTGCTTGTTCAAAGGTATAATTTTTATTTTTTTACTATTAAAATGTTTAATTTAGGATTTGGATTATGAGATACTTAATGCAACTTTATTTAGCAGTGTTGGAATGTTTTGATTACACATAGGTATTTTATAATTTCAGAGTTTTTAAACTTAAAGTCATAAGCCTACGTAATAAGGAGGGGAGCAATGTTTCCAAAACTCCCGCACATTTTTACTGTCAAAGTGAAGTGACAGATTCAATCTGTCACTTCACTTTGACGTGACATGATCTTTGAGAAAGGAGGAAGATTTATCCTCCGAAAGCTCAGAAAACAAATTTGTTGAAGTTATTTTTTGAGTTACACGTTTAAAGTTTCGTTCGTTCAGTGTTAATAATTTATGAATTTTCGAGGCAACTTAAAAAAGTTGTCTTTCAATCAGTTTGGTGGCAAAAAAACCAATTAAAAATTAAATAAATACTTGATTGTATTAATTATATTTCATCCACATTCTCGTAGACCAACGTGTAGTAACGCCTTCTTGTTTGACTAGCCACTATTTTTTGTCCCTGAAAAACACAAACAAAAAGCATATTGCACGCTGTCCATATGAATTACCACTCACGCCAGACCTTTCATTATGTTTTCTAGTGCGTGAATGACAACACCTGAAATCAGAAACAGATATTAGACATGCCGAAACAAGGAAAATAAAGTAAACGGAAGAATATGAGAACATATTTTCACAAAGATTTGTGCCATTTTGTAGGTAATAGAGCATATTTGCTACACAATGTTTTGCCAAAGAAAACAATTTGGGCTGTCAACATTGCTCTCCAATGTTCGATTTACGATTTACCTACGTCGTTTTTGTAAAAACAATAGGGCATCATTTCTGTACAGGGTGTCCCGTTTTTGACACTTTTGCAGGATATCTCCCTTATTTTTAGAGATAGAGGCTTGCAGTTTTCCCGACACTTTTTATGAAATGAAAGATGCCTCAAATAAAATTTTCATAGGCGCCTTTGTTTTTAAGATACAGGGCAAAATTGAAAATTGGCAGTTTTTGACTATCCCCTGTACCTCAGTTACCTTTTCACGTATAGGAAAAGTAAAAACGAGGTTTTATATAATTTTATCTGTAGAATCCAGTGGCATAGTAAGATTTTTGATAGCTTTATCCATTTCAGAGATATAAAGCAAACTTATGGTTTTTTTTTAATGGAACACAGGGTTGCCTATAGATATTTGAATTCGCCTTGTTTTCAGCTTTTCAGAAATATGTAACAGCATATACTTATTTTAAACAATAAACTAATTTATTACAATTTTCTCAAATTGCATGCGTGACTTAATAGTAAGCCACGGCGCAGTTGACTAAACAATATTATATTTTGATACTGGTGACCTGTCATCTCGCTTGTAAAGACTTCTTGCATTAATTTTGTGAAAAATGGCTGAAATGAGAGTTTATCAGCATTTTGAAAAGTATGATATAGTTGCACCCAACGATGATATCATGTTAGTTTGCTATATTGTGTCGAATGAAAACTCCCGTGAAGCCGGCGAACTATATTTTAACACCTACTACATTGTTAATTAAATTATTATTTATTATCGCCTCAATTGTCTGTCTTCTGTTTTTACACCAAGACTTCTTATTTTAGATATCCGGAGAGAAGACAACCTTTTCCCAATAGATTTTTATATCATGAAACATAATTACATCCTGGAGATGCTGAGCATCGTCTACTTTTCTGCAATTGACTCCGTTGACTACGGATACATTGGAACGCCTACTTTACATTGGTCATGCCCCAATTAATGTCATTGGCTGATTTTCTAGTAATGGCATCTAGTTGGGTGGTCCTTCTCATAAAAAAAAACTTACTAGTGCACTTAAATACATCAATAAATTCGAACACAAGCTCATTTGCATGTGGGTGCATGCAAAAAATGACTTATATTGTGAAAAGATCTGTTGTTATGTAATGACTGTTTTGCAATTAAGGACCGGAACCGTACATACACACATGCGCTTATATATAAATAAGTATATACTATTACATATTTCTGAAAAGCTGAAAACCAAATCTGACGAAAACTGTAATTTTAACATCACAGATTACAAAAGGTTGATACATGATTGACGTAAGCGCACTTACGACCTGTCCGAATCGAATCACCATCAGTCAGAATATCAATGCACTAACAAATCGGACCGGTCATAAGCGACCTGAGTGCTGTGAGCACTGACAGCATGTTTCGGACCACAGCCTAAATGTGGCCTAATGCTAATATGAATACATGACAGATAAGTTGACTTATTATGCTGTTCAACAAAATTTTCTCTTGAAAATGTGATGCATATAAAACCTTTTCCAAAAGGGGGGCTGGGGGGGCCATACTATAAATGGTCCGAACCCTGTAGATACATTAATAATATAATAATAATAATTCTCACATAATTACTATTATTTTGTCTTCGTTGCCATTTGCGGCTAGGGCCGACTTTTCCCAATAGAACTAGGATAGCATTCGCTCAAGTACTAGGGAAAACCATAGAAAACCGTATTAATCCCAGTGAGTGTAGGACAATTAGTAAATCACACTGATAAAGCTATTAAGGAGCAATACCGTTAATCACAATTTGTCCAGCGCTCTTGACCATCAGTGGTGTTTTTCTATAAAGACATGTGCGCGTGCAGTCTGCCTCGAGCTCGATTCGCAGCAAGGTCGATTGAAGGCAGAAAAACATGCAGTCTAAATAGTTCGGTGATGCTACGAACGTCGCCACCACGGCCTTTATACTCAATAAATATAGTGTCAAGTAATGGGTCATGTGAATAAAAAATAAATAACCAACAAAATTTGCTTAAAAATTTTCGAAGTAAAAATATATAATAATAATCAATAAATGAATAAAGCTTATTTACTAGACAAATAACAAAGATAACATAATAAAAGTAAACACCAATGTAACTACAGAAACACAGAAGCGGAATTTATTTCCTACTTGTTTGTGCTGTTGATCGAATGTAATTAGGTATACCTACAGACCTAGTTTTCTTAACTATTGTGATGTTTAAAAACGATACCTAGTTTTTGTTCATAACAAAAGCTAAATACCTCAGGCGAATATCAGTCTGAATATGAAGTGATTTTTATATAATGGAGAAATAGGCGAATGAAAACAACCTCGGACCTTATGGAATTTAGAGGCGTAAGAAAGGATAAAAAATTCCACCTCCGGGCCACTTTGTTTTCGTAAAAATATTAAGGCGCCATTGCTATACAATGTGCGTGTAAAATAACCTTAAGCTGACTATTTTGATCTTCATACTTTTTCTACTGAAAACAATTTATGACCTTTTCACTAAAATATTAAAACTAGGATACAATGTGTGTGAGTAAAAGAAACTTAGAGGGTTATTTTGATTACATCTTCATAGTTTTCCCACAGAAAACGATTTATGTCGTTTCCTGAAAATATTAAGTTTCCTTTGCTATACAATGTGTGCATGTAAAAGAACCCTTAAAGAATCTGAAGTGGGATATCATGGTCATGGATACGAGAGTATATAAGAGATAGATTAACCCAACTTCAGATTCCAGAGAACGGTAGCGCAATGAAATATAAACTCTTACATTCTAAGCTAGATGACCTGTTACCAGATCCTGACAGGAAAACCTTAGAATAGGTTATTACCTTCCTGCTATAAAAGATAAACCTTTATTTCTACACTCTATATTTTATTACAAACACATCAGCCTTAAATTGCTCTAATGTTGTTTTGTTTACATCAAATTTCATGTGAAACAGATTATCACACCAAATTCATATTATGATTTTTACGTTTTTGCAATTCCTTAAAGATGGGTAGAATAGATGGTTTAATACTTATCTCAAAGGGCAACCGATGAGACGAAGAAAGGCTTTTGACACCATATGCCACAATTGCCACAAAGGATTGTTATCTAAATTGAGCAACTACGGTATGAGAGGAAACATTTATAATTTGCTTAGGAGTTATTTGACAGATCACCAACAGCAGGTTTGTATTGGTGAATGCTATAGCGAGATAGGGAAGTTATCTTTGGCATTCCTCAGGGCACGGTGTTTTTAGGACACTGCTTTTCACCCTTTATATTAATTTAAAATGCCCTGGAACCATTTTCAGTTTCGCTGATAATATACCTAGCTATATTTTTTGAAGTGAACAACTGGGAAGATTTGAAACGTAAAGCAGAAATCCATTTTTAATAAGTCAGAAATGGTTTGCACACATTAAGTTAACTTTAAATATAGCTGAGTTGTTAAATATTTAGGATATGATTGAATGATTTAATGTTTTTAACATGTAAAACAAATAAAAATATTGCAGAAATGGATATTGAAGATCAATGTTTAACATGTTTACTTGTTGATCATCCTTATTCCACCAGAAATAAAAACAATAATGTCCAAGTACCCAAATGTAAAAAATAGCACTTCAAAGAAGCTTTACTCATCTAAGTTCAAAGTTGTATCACCTGTTGCCTTTGGAACTGAAGACTTGTATGCATATAAAAGCATTTAAATAAACTAAAGATTTGGATTCATAGCATGGAAAGATCATTCTTTGATAGACTTATAAATCCAAATTGAAATCTCAACTACCAATATTGCCGTTTTACATACCGGTTTAAACTAATACTTACCCAGAACATGACTTTCAACCTGGCTATGACACTGTATAATTTATAATGTTTCTTACTGTTTCACATTGTTTTACTGTTTCGCTGTAATGTTTTTTATTTCGATTTTCTTATGTGTATGTGCTGCTTCTGTAAGATTTATTATTTGTTTATTTATAGCATATATTGTTCCTTATTTCTTGCAAATATGCAAATAATAGTTATTTATGTACCAAGGCACTGAAGTTCAACTTTTTATGACTCATGTGGAATTTAGTTGCAGAGGCCTCTGGCCGAGGCAAATAAACTGCACAAGTCATAAAAAGAACTTCAGTGCCGAGGTACATTTTATATATTTTTTTGAAATCGAAAAAAAAAAAAACGTTTTATTAGGCAGGAAAATATCATACGGGATCACCCGTCCGTGAACCAACTGCGCGCGGCGTTGCTTGACTTTGACGATTGCTCTACCTAAGTCAAGTATGACAAGACATGGCGCCTTCGAACAGAAAAACCAAACTGCTGCTTGTTGTTCAGCCTCCATTACAAATCTATTGATTTTAAAACCTACTAAAATATTTATACTGCAAGATAGCGGTGCTATAGGTAACAATTTCGCAATGTGTATGAAAAGTTAAATGGGCCTTTATTGGCCGGGTTTTGAATATTTGGTCACTTTTGATGGGTGATGGCTCCGCGTCGGACGCAGGGTTGCCAGATAATCTTTTTTTTATTCCCTAGATTTTTTGCCGAAATTTCCCTAGATTTCCCTAACAACCTGATAACCATATTTACCCTAGAATTCCCTTTATTTTTCAACATTTACGTTTGCATTTTTTCAATTTTTAATAATTTATAGAAAAAATAAGACATTAACTTTACATAATTCACAAAGAATAGCTATATATTATTTTACAAATAAGTACTTACCAATTTGCAAATAGAGTTGACAGAGGGCACAGTTATATAAAAATAGCAGAGAAATGAGAAATCAACCGAAACCGAGGCTCGAGGCTATTAATATATCCTAGCATAGGGATTCCCCGCCACTGGTCGACCGAACTATATTCAACTACATTGAATATAGTTCGGTGCACTGGTCTCACCATAGACAAACCATTTGGGTTTGTCTATGGGTCTCACCGACAGGGAATCACATGAACAGCGTTCAGTAATTCCCCGAATGTTATGATTTTATGCGATTTATACAGCGAGGAGAATATTTCTCGGTCATAGATATCAAGAATTCCTTAGATTTTGCATAGAATTAAATAAAAATCCTTTTTTCCCTAAGGTAGGTATAGGGAAATTTCCCTAGGTCTGGCAACCCTGGTCGGACGTTTAATGTTTACATCTCGCCAAGGCCTACTTATTGAAAAAATCTTACAATAATGGGTTACTTCAGTGCCAATTTCTGAGCTTTTAATGATGATTTTGGGACACTTCACTGCCGATTTCAAGAAAACATTATTATATTACTATTATTATTATTAAGAACATTTATTGATAATCAAATTTATATCTATGTTTTAAATGTGCCCCTGTATGAGTCTATTTAAATTTCGAGCTGGCCATTTGCCGATGTTGCTAGATATTACGAAAAGTGCCAATTTTTATTTAATTATTTTCCGTAATGTTTTAATTTTTATTTAGACAAACCGAGCTTCAAAAAACGAAACAGGAGTATATTTTACCCAAACATAATTTGCCAAAAATATGGTATAGGCCCATTGTTCAATGTTACTATTTACAAAGCGCTTAAAGTGTTTTTAGACATGTGGCTAAATATATTGAACACTGTCAATGTCTACCAAATGTCAAATTACAAGGCAAGCTTTTCTTTCCAATGGAAACAAAACAATAAAAATGGTACCTTTTATAAGAAATTTGTTGACAATAAATTTTGCATCCAGGCATGCTATATTTGCTTTAAAGAAAAGGTATAGAAAATCAGTATAATAAAGACAGAAATTATGTCTATATTAGGTCATGTGGAATCTGAGGAAAAACTTAATTTAAGGGTCCATGTCTCCATTAATCTGGCAAAAAGAAGAAAATTTGGTTTACTTTATTTTTTATTTCTAATCACATTGTATGTAACTCTTTAAACACTGTTTGATAATAGGAAAATAGTTCCGTAGACGAAAATTCTTGATATTTCTAGGCCATGTTGCTTAAAATAAACCCAGATTTTCTTCGTTGTGATTGCAGTGTGTTAAAAAAGGTTTAATTCGGCTAAACTGCTGACTATTAGTTGGCGCAACATAAGACCCTTGAACTTGCTCCCCTTTCCCCTCTTGTGTGTGCCAATGAACGAAATATTCTTACTATGGTAACTCTAAAAGCAATTTCCTATTCCCAATTTTAGGAATGAAAAATTACGAGAAAAGGAGCCCGATGACATATGCATCTACATGGCATATTCAGGTAACATTGCATATTCCGCCGAAATAAAAAAAGAACACCTCATATCGAACTGGATGAAAGAAAAGCTGGAAATTTGGCTGAGGCACGTTTTGCAATTTGACCCAAACAAAAGAACCAAGGAGTTTTCTAATGGTACCAATGTTTTTCAGTATCTTAGAGATACTTTTAGTAAAACAATTGTTAATGTTTTTTCCATGCCAAAACTAGAATTTTATTCCTACGAAATAAATGAGAGCACTTTGACAGATACATTGAAAGACTGGATAGCGAGAGATATTAAAGTGCCTAAAAACGAGTTAACCCTCATATTTGACAAGCAGGATTCTTTTACCAATGAAAACAGTTTGGTTGCCGATTTTATCAAAGATAACTGTGATATATTTGTTATAAAACAAAACTTGCTCATTTACGACAACATGATAACCTACAATTTTCCAAAGTTATTAAGAGAACTGTTTAAAGTTCAGACTAAATTTAACACACAATTTGTTCCTCAGTTGTTTGCTCAAACACTATTTTATATCAGGGAAGAAAACAAGGCACTTAACAGTTTCAAAAAATGCTTTGACTTATATTTCAATTATGTTCAAAGAATGTGCGATTTAGCAAGAGAAAAATGTGCCATTATAAAGAAGGCTTATGCCAAGTTACTTACAAAAGTGGAGTGCTATAACAGTATGAGAAAAAATAATGCATGTGATAGAGATTTAAGTACAAATAAGGAATACAGAGACTGCTTGAATTTTTCCCAAAGATTAGTGTCTAGTTTGGAGAGGTGTTCGGAAAACATGGAAAATTTGATGGAGAAACTAAAAGCTTTAATCAAAAGGAAGTTAGCATTGCTAAAACTGAGAGATGATGTGAAGACAATTTTCCAGGAATCTGATGTTCAGTCCCTGTAAGAATTTTGTATAAATTAATGTGAAAAGAGGTTTCTTTCAGTGATTTAAAAAATAGAAAGTTTCTTACTCATGTTATATACTCACTTACAGATTAGATAAGACACTGGGTCTGCTAGAGAAGAAAGGATCAAAAGAAAGAACAACCCTCTTATCCGATATCAAACTTATTATTTCAGATACCATAAAAGTGAAACATAGTATATTTAGCAACAAGAAGCTGATTGCATATTTACGGTATAGTTAAAACATTTCTAGAAATCTCTACATCTTTGTGAAACAATTTTTTTAGAGCTAGTGGACAAGTTTTAAATTCTGCAAACAATTTAGTCGTGTGGATGGGGGATTTTTCTAACCACCTTACAGAACTTTCCAAGGCTTTCGAACAGAATGAAATCAGTTCTAAAAATTCTCTTCTGAAAACTGTGGAACTTAAATTGGCAGGTAAAATTTAATGTTTTTTTTTTCAGTCTAATTTCTGTCAAAGCGTATTTGACATAGCCACTTATTGTTGAGCATTGCACAAATAATAATTAAGGTGGATTTATAAATTCGACGTTTGCATTGACGGTGACCTTCGCCGTTGCCTTCCATAGCAGAAATTTTATAAATTCTCTTTTTGCATCCAGAAATGTCAGCTGTTTTCGTTTAGTTCTATAGTAATAATCTTAAAAACAGATGTTTATAGAAAAATTATTATTATTGAAACAAAAAGATGATTATAACAGAAAATATCGAAGAAGACCTATTACTGGGATTATTGGGAGCATTTTTGTGTGTGTATGCAAATATGCACATTAGAAAACAACATCGGAGGTTTAATATTATACCAATAAATTGACAGATAAATACTAGAGAAAGCTTTTTTTATTATTCCTAAATGAAAGCTTGGGGATACATTCCATTTTTTAAATATACTCGCATGACAAGCAAAAAAGGGAAAACAAATAAAAGTGTGACTTCACTAATTTATATCTTATTAATCAACGCTCTAAAATTTGCAACATTTCTTTTCTCCTTTGCTTCCTGCTCATCCAGTCGTGTAAAATGGGCTCGTATACTTCGGACAAAAATATTAATTTTTTTTATCTATCGGTAGAAAATGAGAAAAAAATTGACCCGTGTCTTTCATTTTTTTCATATTTGCTTTAGATTTGCTGTAATTTTATAAATAATACTTTCCCGCCAAAGGTTGTGACGTAGTTGCCCTTCCTTATACAAGGGGTATTTCATAAATTTTACTGGAATTCTGATATAGTTTGTTAGCATATTATGGTATTATTAAATACCTGTTGTAACTTTTATTAAAAGAATTTATTATTGTTAATATCTTTCAATATAATTTCAATGCAGATCATGGTAATTAACAAAAATATTATCATCAAATTAATACATTCTATACGACCCCGGTCGCCAGGTAAACGGCCATGCAAGTTTGGCAATACTGCTTATTTACGATGATTCATTTGACACTCCACGTTTTACATGTGAGAACTTACTTATACAGTTCAGATTTGCACTGCAAGTTTGTGTTATTATTTAGTCTTTTACATAGTAAATCGAACTTTTCAAAGTATGGAGCAAGGATTAGTGAAGGCGACATCGGACAATCTGCCATATTATGTGGAATTGTAAATGGTGTGTTCGTTTATTAAACTCGGGGGGGACCTCGGAGGATTGGCCATGCTGCGGCTTTGCCGCCGCGATGTTCGCCTGCTTCGCGGCCTCACGTCCGTCCCGCGCGGGATTCGCCGTCCAAATCGAAGCCGTGGGTTTACGTCCCTGCCTGCCTCTCCGGTCTCTCTGCTATGATTGTAGAACGTTTCTTCTTTTTAGGTTCTGAATATTTGTCATTAACAAAAAGAAAATGAAAATATCACTTTAGACATGAATTATTATTCAAACTTTACTATAAAAAGGTAACCAATTAGGGAAAGAATGAACACAACATAATTTACAGTTTATTGAGCAATAATTTACAATACAACTTAACTATTTAACTTAAATATATTTCATAAAACTAAAGGCCTCACACAATAACCATTATGTGATCTAAAAGGTATATTAATTGATGGTTTACCCTCGAATGTATATTGAGCGTTGCAAATTCTCGAATTCGTCTTATTATCCTCTCTACATGAATTTGAAGGGAAGCAATTCATTTTCTTTTTATGTAGCGCTGAGGCACAACTTCCTTTTTCAAGATAATCTTGCTTCCCACAGTTTTGAAGAACATCCAATTCTTACCATCAGGCTCAAGCTTAAAAAAAGAAAAATGTATCTTACTATTTTTATACAAAAATTATTGCAATAAAAGTTGCTCGAGTAGGTAAGTAAGAACTTAAATATGAAATAAAATTTTGAATTTATAATGAAAAGAATTGATTTACGAGTACAATAATATAAACTATATATACTTAATATTATTATAAACTTTTAATCTCTATATGTAATAAAAATTATTAACAGGGGTTATTTTAAGGTTTATTACATTCAGGTAGATGTAGTTTTATAACCCCAAGACAGCAAGTAAGTATTAAAAAAAGAAGTAACTATCTAGGTATAACAGATAATATGTACTTACGTTGAAATGGTCTTCGCAACAATACAAAAACGTTTTCTTCATTGGAAGGCCAACTGTTTCCAACCACCGTTTTCGGCGAATTTCGTCGGTGTCGATAAAAACAATTTTCCAGAGTTTCTGCTGGAGTTTTCACAAGAGGGAATGAACAACCTCCATGACTATTATAACGACGCGCAAACTAGTAAATAACTAAAGATCACTTGCTTATTTTCTGCTAACGCATTGCGCAAAGGGCTGATAATCTTCGCAGGTAGAAACGTTTTCAGACAACTATTGATAGTTTGATAGCGGTTGTATTTATAAAGGTTAACAGGCCATGTCAGGTTATTTTATTTGACGGAAGACGAACAGGGGAGAAGGCGATGTTGCCGGTTCTTAAATTAATGCTAACTACGTCACAGCCATTTCATTACGTATTCAACTCAATTTTGCAACTAAACTACCACGAAAAAAATTTTTTCTTTAGTGTTTCCGGACGTTTAAAGGCGATATCTAGCCATTGCAAAAATAAAAAAAATGTGGTATACGAGCCCATTATATTCTGCAAAGGTTTTATTGGAGTTACTCTGGACTTCTTTTATTCTTTGAAAATATGTGCATATTTATTTCGATGTATTCATTACGTCTTTAACACTGCTTTTTTTCTCGCAGAGGCTTTTCCTACAAAGCACAATATAGTACCTATAGGTATTTATACATACACGTACACATTAATTCTGAAAACATATCTTTTGGGCCTACTTGTTTCTAATTCTGACGGTTCTTCTTCGTCAAGTCTAGAATTTCGTGAAGGTGGTCTTGTCAATACAGAATCCAACGTTTCTTCTGACCGTACTGACCGTGAAGATGATGCATCTGAGGAAGGTCTTTCTTCCTGCTTTTGCTTCTTTGCCTGCTTGGGACCCTCTGCAGTAGAATAAGTTCTGTAACCATAAAAACAATTTTGTTTTAAAATTAAACATAAGCTAGGTTCGGCATTGCGGAGCATTAGTGCCGAATTCGGCTATAGAAACTACTTAAAATGAAAGAGGTCGCTAATGATTTAACGTAATATTTTCATAAACTTAGGTATATTTTTGGTAATTTTTGTATAAAACCTCATTGCATCAAAGTAAGACCAAGTGCACTCCGAAGCGGGATCTCCCGACTTTCCTCTTTTCAGTTCTTTTACAAACCGATCCCTGACATTCTCCATGCTTTCATAACATCGCCAACTGTAATAAAAATAGTAATAACATTACTGTAATGAAGATCGTTTAGGCAGTCTGTTCACTAAAGTGTCTCAGCTGTTGCATCTCGCCACTTTAATGGACAATCTCATGGACAATAAATTCATCTCATTATTTTAAAAAGTAGGCAATTCAAATTTTAGCTAGTTCTGTCCACGTTTGCGTATTTTTCTTCATATTTTTATAGTCTTTGTTGGACAAATCATATAACTGATAATTATGGATAATTTCAATTAGTAGCTTTATGTCCAGAGTTGCATCTTCTACTCGTATACCCTCCAAGATGTCTTCCTGTGTTTCATGACCTGTTATATTGATTGTAATACCCATTCTAGGTATATAAAAGTAATCCACTATTAAAATTATTTTATAACTTACCGTAATAATCATCAAAATCTCCTTCAAAACTCATATTTTGTATTTCGTCAAAATTTCTCGTATCACAGACTGACACTGACAGCCATTTTTATGAATTCCTTAAAAGTAAACAAAACACCACATGACCACTGAACTTAATTTTTATTGGACTACGTCGAATTGCTACGAATGGCGGGAAGTGAAAGATGTAATTGGATGGTATCCGACGCAGACGGCAACGTTCGACGGCATTTATAAATGGTTACACGTACAATACTGGGATTGAATTTTTGACGCAAACGGCAATGGTGAGCGCCAACGCAAACGTTGAGTTTATAAATCCACCTTCATTCTCATAAAATATTATTTGACATGAGATATTTTTGTTATATACCTTTGTCATTATTTGACAGTAGAGGAAAAATCCTTAAATATTTATAATTTAACTGTAAATGTTAGTTTAAAATTTTTATTATGGGAATATTTTAAATGTGTTTTTAGATAAGCGTCAGGATCAAATCAAAGTAAATGGTGTTGTAGCTAAAGAACTCTTAGAGCTGCCAATAAAATATTTGATCCAAGAGAATCAAGAAATGAGATTCAGGTAGGTTTATTAAGGCATTTATCTTAATAACAATTTTCATAATAATTCTCTTCCTGTAGGATTGAAGAGATACTTTCATCCAGTATTTTAGAACATAAGAAAGGGGCTGAACTTGTCAACTCAATAACAACATAACATTACTATCTGTTACTTAAAATATTTTTCAATGCCATTACAAGTTATTTACTGTTACTGTTAAATATTACTTACATACTTTATTACATATACAGAGTGAACATTTCTGGGAAAGATGACTCAGAAGTGCTCATTATCATTTCTTAAAATTCTATGTTTTGTTGATGTTATTTATCTTTAATTATAAGAAATAAGAAAAAGTACTTCATTTGGGAAAAGCCAGAGAAAAGATCCAAAGATCTTTAAAAATTCAAAAATAAATATTGGGACTAAATATCTTCCGTTACTCTAAACTTTCTTCCCAAATTTGATTCATAAAATTACCAAACACGATTTCTCGGGGAACGAAAAATAGTTGTCCTAATTTTACTTTTTTCAATTTTTATTTGAGTTTTGTTATTAAAAGTAAGATATTACTTGTTTATATTTTCTTACAAAATTATTAAAAAACACAAAATAAAAAATGTTTTTTAATAAAATGTAGCATTTTTATTTTATTACCTTGAACTCAAAACTTATCTTTTATATTGTTTTGATATAAACTTACAAAATCTAATATTAGTAATAATAATAATAATACTAAACATTACATAATAAATTGGTATTATAAAATTGTATTGCACTTTAAGAATAATGTTATACCTACTCTTATGACTGCACAAAATGTAAAGTACAACCTATCTATTTTACAGTTATGATTTTGATGGACAGTCTTTCTGTATGTACAATTCTAAACATTTAACAAACGAGATTTTTGAAAATATTTCACATTTTCATTCACACGTTCTAGCAGAAAGATGGTGACTCAGTTAATTGTACTTAATGTATTTGTTTAAATTGTTCCAGCTGTATGAATAATCTATTTTCAGGTGTCCATAATTGCTAAGTCCGAAATTATTTGGTTTTCTTCTTAATCTTCTCACATCATCATATATCGGTATTGGTGAGTGGTTTCTCCTTGGTAAGTCATCTAATCTGCTGTAGATGTCTTGTCTTAATGCATAAGGATCATAACTGAAAAATAATAAAAAAAAGCCCTTGAGTTAATAAAGCTGGTGATTTGAAACCTCAAAGTTTCCATTCTTTTCTAAACTAAACAAGGACTGATTTTCCTTTAATTTTTCATGCAAAGCCTTAAAGCACACTTCGCAACATGTCCTTAAGGACATGTGACAAAAATAAGCATGTCTCCATATCAATTTATAGAAAAAAAGCCAGAATTTTAAACAAACTGGGTTCTAATGCAATCTTTTTGCAGTGTAGATTAATGTAAAATCAAACAAAATGCACAATATTTATCTCGTTACAAGATATTTCTCTAAGGAATTGTCTGTATTACTCGTTAGTCTGCGCTTAAAGGTAAACATACATACTCAAGTCTTACAGATATGCCAATGGGAGAAGAGTTCTTTTGGTAAAGTAAGAAGATTGTTCACTTACTCGAAATCTCCATACAAGTAACTCATACTTCTGTCTCTATTGACTCTTGAACCCGGAACTACTGGCAGTACTGGAACGGCTACTTTTCGAAGATAACCAGTCTTGTCATATATTCCAAACACTGAGTTTTCCCTGAGTGGTCCACCGTCTTCATATGAACTTTCATCCATATCTGAAGAAGAAAAAAATTGGTTTAGGGTTTGAGATGCAAAAGGTGTATAACTAACTTTTTATACAGGGTGGTCCAACCTTTTATCTGCCTAACTCCCAGAATCGATAGAAAAGTCGAAATAATATAATTTTTTCATAAACATATTTATATTAAAAAGAAACAATGGTTTTCGTTATACAGGACATTAAAGTTAGGATTTTTTAAAAGTATTTTCTTGATATCTTCGAAATAAGTGAGTTATATTAATATAATTTGGAGAATTTATATAGGGCTTGAATAACTACAATAAGGAATTCTATTATTATTCAGCGACGGAGGTACGGGCACCCAATATATAACCATAGAAGGTAAAATATTCAGGAGCTGATTTACAAAATGGTATAACAATATTTTAAGAAAAAATATATATAATTTTGAAAATGGTGACCATATTGGATTCTTTTGGAATTTCTGTCAGTGTTGCAGCCCTAGAATTTAGTAATAGTTTATTGACGTAAAACAAAATGGTGGCAAAACTAAATCACACTATGTAATAGTAGACAATAAAGAAATGATCTACCTAATGTTATTTCAAAATGACTTCCAATTTGATTGCGTCAAAACCGAAATTTTCTTTCAATTAGTCAAATTCTTGACGAACTCGACAAAGTTCGTTTGTCGACGTTGGAAATTACCAAATAACTTCTTGGCAATTTCTATTAACTTCTCCAAATATTAATAGGTACCACTACAAATTTCTCAATCAAATTCCTAGGCCATTTTAACGAATAAATTATCTACCTAGCAAGACAACAACTTTAGTTTTTAGAAAATGTATTAAGAATGCCAAGTGGCATTTATTCTATTTGTTTTCTATTCCATGGCCTACTGAATCCAACAATTCTTTTCAGTAACACCCAAATTCGGTAATTTGACAATATAGTGTGATATGTCGTTTTACAGGTTTTTGGAATAAAGCAGTTCGATTGTGTCCGTTTGTCAATGTATGCAATGTAGAAGTATTGGTTCCATTGGCAGCCATTTTGGATATTATTGAAAATAATTGCTGGATTCAGTAGGCCATTGAAAAACAGCTGCCATTCTGCCTTTTTATTTACCAATACACCCACACAATGACATAAGGTCTTACTTTACGTTCATACTGTATAAAACAGGAGAGCACTGGATGATGAATTTAGCGAAAATAAACAATTTCATAGAGGGTGTCAGTTTTAAAAAAAATTAATATTAAAACACTATGTATCTTTCTTACAGGCCTCACATAAAAAAGTTTATGGGATAAACTGGCAAGGATGTTGGAAGTCATTTTTAATGGGGTGAGAGGCTCAGGGTACAGTGGGGAGAGGGGGTGTGGGGTTCAAACTTGGTGCAATGCCCAAAATATAATATGCCAAAAATACAATACCTATTCTTAAATTTCAGCTTAACAAATTAATGATAAACATAATATTCACACTAAAAAAATACTGGCTGGCTATTTCCAAATGTATTCCCAGTTTACACCCTCTCAGCTGCAACCCCAATTTTCTAATAGGTCAAAAATACTCTTTTCTAACAGTTATACCCCGATTGCTGTAAAAAGTCCAGATTTTGTCAGATGACAATTCTTCACAAAATCCCTAGGAATTTTCTGTTGTCCATGGGTATAACATTGGCATATACCTATGCGTCGCAACCAGTTAATGACGTCACTCATTGATTTATGGTGGTAAAAGTTTCCCAAGTGATACTAAAAGAGCATAATAAAATAAAAGCCCTATTGCAATCATGATTATCCTACCACTACCAATAGCAATAATAATTATTATGACTACAGCTATTTTAATAATAATTTAAAACGAAATGTAAACACTTCATTTTGGTTTTTTGGTATAATTATAATGAGCTGCTTTTGGCAGCATCTAAGTGTGGGCTCAGCTACTAAGTAATCTGTGGGGCTCAGGCACATTTAGCTTCGGTGTGTCAAAGTGACAGTGAAGGTTTTCCGGATCGTTCAAACTGATTCAAACATTCGGCAGTGAAAATATTCGCGGGTTTTGTACGTTTCGTGACTTCTACCGTTATCTGGGTTGATCTTGTTCTTGTTACTTGTCGTGTTAGTAGTTACTCATTGTGCAAATAGGCTCGTTACTGACCTGAACTTATGACCCGGCTGCATTTTTTGCTGCATTGATGCCAACTTAGGATGTCGAAATTTACATTAGTTCGATAAACGTAGCTGAATATTATACGTGCGGGGGGGGGGGGGGGGGGGTGGAACAAATTAGTAACAAGCTGATCTAAGCGGGAATCTTTAGATAATACCCTCCTATTTAATCCTTCACAGCGGCCGGGCCGGACGTAAACACGGCAAAAATCTTTCAAAATGTCGGGTTTTCCGCGGGTTTTCGCGAACTTTCGGTGTTGAAAAAGGTGCAAAATAGTGTGGTGATCACTTTGAGCCAAATTCATCTAAATTATAACCACATAAATATCGCCGTGAAAAGTGAATGTCAAAAGGAAATTTGAAAATTCATTTTCTCGGAAACTACGTCCGAGCGCGAAAAGCTAAGGTCAGATTCGTGTTCAGGGACCTCGAAATGAGGGGGTAGCCAAAATTTCAAAAAAATCGGGGCAAACATACACCATGGGAAAGTTTTACCGTTTTGTAGAGAATAAAATTTTAAAAATTTCATCTGGTTAACATTTTTCTCTAAAGTGAATGGTAACAGTGATAGAGCTATTAATTAGAGTCGGTTGTATACATTTTCCACTTTGAACATATTTTTTGCAACAAATATGAATACCTACTTATTTAAACGAATGTGTAATAATAATATAATTAAACTTTAGAATATATCTATTATTATGTACAACTTTTATCCCATGTAATACCTAATTGCGTATCTAACCCCATATTTATACAAGGTGCCCCAAAAGTAATGGGACATCGAGCAACTGCATACCTATATTTTGGGCCAAAATATGACGATTGTGGCCAATATGCCTTATAGAAATGTTGTTTGTTTAAGAGATACAGGGCATTGAAGTTTATTTTTTGAAATATAATTATGGCCACATCTCCCAAACTAATCAAGCTGCTGAACTGAAATTTGGCACTGCTTGTTTTTGGTGCACTCCTGTGTTTTTGGTAAAAATTTTATGTTTCGAATATTGAAGTCATCAGGTGTTTTGGGGCACTTTTTGGCAATTTCAATGCAAATGGTTGATTCGATCGTTATGAAACAAGAATACCTTTTTCTTGCAGAATGAAAAGATGCACTAAAATGATAAACCTGCAGGACCAAAAAGATAACCTCAAAAAGTTACGAGTAAAAACACGATGCCCTCTGTGAGATACGGCGAAATTGACATTTTCAGCTTATTTTCCATCGCCAAAAACACAGCAGTGCAAAATTTCAGTTCAGCAGCTTGATTAGTTTGGGAAATGTAGCCATAATTCTGTTTAAAAAAAATTAACTTTAACGCTCTGTATCTCTTAAACAAACAACATTTCTATAAGGGATATTGGCCCCAATCGTCGTATTTTGGCCCAAAATATATGCAGTTGCTCTATGTTCCATTCCTTTTGGGGCACCCTGTATATTCCCTTAGTTTTAAGCATACCTATTTCTACATAAAATTTACTGAAATTGGACGAAAGTCAGTGCTCCAAAAACTGTTCGTACAGGAAATTAGGAGTTAAGTGTTCTACGTGTGGTCAGTGCTATGGAATCAGTTACGCAAACTTTTGTTTCTTGCCAGATGAGGAGGACGAACATCAAGATGACAACATAGAGGGATTTTTAGAATAGTGGGACACCGCCTTGGTGCACAATATTTCATATTTGTGTACCTACATAAAAAAAAATTAACAAAAAAAGTAAAACCGACTTGCCCTTATGCACATTTCAACTAAAATTTTAGAAATATTTTTCTCTTTATAAATTGAGTTATCTTTGGATTTAGTGACAGTCAAGGCAAGGAATTTAAATCTATTTGGATATGAATACATCATATCCTACATAGGTACATACATCATAACTTAGTGTCACCGACTCCAAAGATAATTCAATTTAGAAAGAGAAAAATATTTCTAAAATTTTAGTTGAAATGTGCATACGGGCAAATTTATGAAGTCGGTGTTATTTTTTGTTAATTTTTTTTTATTTCTTATTTTTTAGTGTTTAATTATCGAACTCGGTCCAATATTAAATCCCATCCCCTATTTGTCCACCCTTAGGATTGAAATTTTTCTCTTCAAATTTAAATATGACCACCCCTAAGGTAACCCCCTTTCTAATAAAATAATCATCCAAATCGGTCCAATATGAACTTTCATCCCCTATTTATCTACCCTTAGGAGTGGAATTTTTTCTTTAAATTTAAATGGGACCACACCTAAGGTACCCCCCCCCTTCCAATAAAGAAAGAATCGTCGAAATCGATCCAATATGAAATTTCATCCCCTATTTTCCACCCTTACGGGTGGATTTTTTTCTTCAAATTTAAATAAATACCTCTAAGGTAATCCCTTTCTAATAAAAAGAGAATCGTTGAAATCGGTCCAATATGAAATTTCATCCCCTATTTTTCCACCCTTAGGGGTGGAATTTTTTCTTCTATTTAAATAAATACCTCTAAGGTACTCCCTTTCTAATAAAAAAAAGAATCATCGAAATCGGTTCAATATGAAATTTCATCCCCTATTTGTCCACACTTAGGGGTGGAATTTTTTCTTCAAATTTAAATGGGACCATTCTGTAGGTATACCCTTTCAAATAAAAATTGTCCAAATCGGTTTATAAATGACGGAGTCGTGAGGTAACAAACATAAAAAAAATACAACCACAACAATAACCGAATTGATAACCTCCTCCTTTTTTGAAGTCGGTTAAAAATTGCTAAAATATATAAAACTGTTAAAAATTAGCCCTATCTCTTATAATATTCAACTTAGAGAAAAAGTGTGAGGAAATGAAATGTTCATAATCATTTTCCCTACAAAAAAGGCCTCTTATATTTTTTTGAAAAAACTATTGCAAATGGAGATATTTGAAAAAAAAGAAAGTACCAAGATGGCTGCGATTTTTTCGACCTTCCCCACTGGGACTGAATGGGACTTTTGAGGGGTTAAATAGGAGATTATTATTTAAAGATTCCCGCTGAAATCAGTTTGTTACTAATTTGTTCCACCCTCACCCCCAGATTGACTCCACTAAATTGACAACCTTAGTAAAAAAATTACTCTGTGTAATAATTTCGTTCGCCAAAATCTAACTATGTACAGGGTGTCCCAGTTAAGACATTACGAGCGATTATCTCCGTAATTTTTAAAATAAATTGGTGGTTCTAAAACTAGATTTGTGGAGTTTTTTTCAAGGAATTGAATGCCGTCAAGGAAAAAACAAACAAAAAAGTTATTGCAAAATAACCGATTTTTTCAAAAATCAAGATGGAGATTTTTTGCATTTTTTATTAGGCTGGTAAAGTGCTCTAACCATCAATTTATCTTAAAAATTACCAAGAGTGGCTCATAACATCTTAGAGGAACAGAAAAACCTTACTTCCGGCTAAACCAGAAGTGATATTCAACTGTGGGTTGCAGTTTTTTAATCCACTTTACCAGTCTAATAAAAAAATGCAAAAATCGCCTTTTTATTTAAAAAAACGGTTATTTTGCGACAATTTTTTGTTTGAAATTGAATTGTTTTTTCTTGGTGGCATTCAATTCCTTGGAAAACACTACACAAGGCAAGATTACATGTGTGTAACAAATTTCGACGCAAAACACATAGGTACATACACCTACACATACCAAAAAATTGTTGGATATAAACAATTTAGAATATTTAAAACCGATTTGCCGAAACAAAACGGTCATTCTCGTAGTTATGTGTAAGCATTGAATAAGGAATTCGAAATATGTATTTCATAGGTTTCTAATTAAGTCTTTGCAGACCTTTTTAAATTTATAAATGATATATTTTTTTAAATAGTTTGGCAAGGCATTATACAGAGGGAGTTTTTTTTTCGAAGACCACTATGGAGATCTCGGAAACTAGCAGAGCTAGAACAAAGGTCAAATGGGGAAAGAATTTGCGGTTTTGAATGCTTAATGTAATTCCCCTTTTGGATTTTTAAAAAAGTTCATGGCTCGCTAGATATTTTGAAAAGAGTGATTTTTTGCTATTTCATCAGATCTCTGTAGCTCCGTTATTTCTAATTATACAGAAAAACTGTAGAGACAAAAATTGTAGATAATTTTGGGCTTAATAAGATAATCTTATCCAATTTTTTATGTTGTTTGTGATTTTTGAGATATGACAAACTTGTGTTTTTTTAAATGTAAATCATAGTTGCCAGTGGCCTTTTTTGAGATTTCCAAAAATATAATAGCATAGTTATTATAAAAAATAAAAGAGCTATGGCTAATTTTATGATTTTTTTTTTTAAATTTTCACATAGTCAGCCATGGAATATTTTCATAATTACATCCTATTGTATAATTAGTCGAATTAAATTACGGACTTAAGCTTGCAAAAAATTGTAACATTATGAATTAAAGTGAATCCTATGTATTTTGAGGCGGTCTTTCCGAAAAAAGCAAAAAAAAATGTACCCCCGGGTCGAAATTGCCCAAATTTGGGGTTATGTTCATTTTTCAATTTTGCGCAGGCGTATCTTGGAAACGAATCAATATTTTGAAACGGGGTTTACACCATTTTAAAGCATAGGAAAAATGGTAATTTTTATGTCCCTTGAAAAATTTTGATCCGAGGCACCGTTCCCGAGATATAGACGATTGAAATGTATGTAGTATTTTGAGAAAAAATTGGGTGCTGAAGGCCGAAAATTTGAATGTTCGAACACTAAAGTTTTCATAACTTTGGTAAAAATTAAAATATTTGAAAAACAAAAATGCGTTTTGAATGTAAGGGACGAGACTATTGAGATCCAGAGGGACGCAAGAAAAATCCCAAAATTGGGCATATGGCGGAGGGGCAAAGTGTACCCATGACCTAATTTCATTGGTTGCCTGTAACAGGCAAACTATTTGAAATTTTTTAATGCCACTTACAGAGCTTACTCTTGAATGTCCATTCTTATGTTTGTATGAGTTTTACCGAAATCGGACTATAATTGGCCAAGATATCAAAGAATTAAAATTTTTTTTTTTCCCAAAAAAAATAATTTTTTTTTGAAAATCTGAAATGGCACAAAAATGCCAAAAATGCACCCAGTGACTAGAATTTTTTATTTTTCAGTACCTCAATGTGTCTAGAATACCACTACGTTATAGAAAATTCGTCAAAAATATTTTGTCTATTTTTCTGACATTGTTCATTGTGTGAGTACCAAAAAAACATGGTTTATTGGAAAAGTTGCCTAAAATTGGCAATTTTCAATTACTTGGTCTGAAAGGTGGGCAAACCTAAATTGGATGTCGTCTCAACATGTGTACGAAGTTACAAGTCTGTATGTCTATTCTAAGTTGTAGAATTCCCCCGACAAAAGTCCCGTTACACGCGCTCCGCGGGATCCAAAAATCGTACAGTGTCACTATTGAAGCAGGCACCACAAGGGATTTTTTTTATTTTTGGATAAAATGTTAATTTGACTTTGCCATCGATTTGTGCTTGTCAGAGGATGAAAATGACGTCACAAGAGTCGACCACGTGACTTGCGGTATCTGTCAAAATTGACATTTTTTTCAAAAATTATCCAAAATCGGCTTTATTTGACACATTTTCGATAAAAGTTATAAGAAAAAGTTGTTTCTTTTGCAATTTTTGGCCTACATACCAATTTTCAGAGACCCTTGTTAACATTTAACTTTTTGCGTGTTTTTGTAAAAAAAATTCCAAACATTTCAACTAAAATGTATTTATTGAAAGTTGTATTTTTACCTAACCTAACCAGTTGATTTCTTAAACAATCTCTATTTGGTTTAAAAAATTATGTCAAGCTTGGTGCAAAGTTGATTTAATTTCAAAGGTTTGATGAACACAAACCTAGTCTATTTTTGACGTCGTTAAATACTTTCATCTAAAAGGAGTTATGTAAAGAGAATACAAATAAATGAACACATTTGGTTCATTTGGAAATTAAATTAGCGGTTCCCGATGGAAATTTATCTCTGATAACAGTTTAAGTAAAAAAAATGAGTAGGCTATGGTATAGAAATCTTGCATTCCATTTGCGCGCTTTGAGTGCCGAACATTGCCAGAGAAATGTATACAAAATGGCTTCTATTGACAATCATCCCAAAAGTCAATGTTCAGGTCGTTGAGATAAAGGCCATTGCTTTCCAGATATTCTGCCGTCTTCTTTTAAATGGAGAGAAATTTCGTTGAATAACAATGACTTGTCGATTTACTGAAAGAGAGAGAAAAAAATGGGGAAAAAATTCAGAAAAAACTTTTGGTCATGTTTTTGCATACCTACTATTGCAGATTTGGGCATGCGACCTATCACGTTCAAAATATATCCGAAAAATACTCATTTTTTGGTCTTAGGAAATTGCTCATAAAACAAAAGTGGTTTTCTCTTAAATCCAACATTTTTAATTTTTTCGAGTAAGAACTAGCACACTGTCGACCTTTTCCGTAATTTCCAAGCGTGCCTGAAAATACATAATAATCAGTAGGTCAAAAAATTGATGTTTTGCAAATTTTTCGCAAAATATTACAGATTTCGCCACCCGACCTCATTCGAAAGTAACCAGAAAATACGCATTTTTTGTTTGGCATATATATCTTCTCGTATTTCAAGTTTTTTTTGAAATCACGAAAAAACAGATTTTAGAGAACAAAAAACAAACTTATCACCAAGTTGGAACTTACACACAGGCTTAGGATTAATTTTCTAAAATTATTTACAGTATATTTTTTGTGTATTTTTTGCGCTCTTTCCGAAGGTGAAGTAGGCTTTTTACCAAAAAAATTTTTTTTTATATAGTCCCGGAAAACCGCGCCAAAATCGCACGAGAAAGAATTTCAAAAAAATTTCCCTTTCCGTTTTTTTGCAAATTTCCGAAAAACTATGGCAGATTTCGCCGCGGGACCCATTTTGTTTGAAAGCCAAAAAAAAACCCAAAATCTCTCATAGGCACATATTATGGCCTAACACTTATAGTTTCGCCACAAATTCAACGTGAATTTCGTGTTCATGGTTCTGATAAAAAAAACGAAAAAAGCAACTTTTTGGTATAAGCGCCTCTGGCGGCGAGAAATACGCCTTAAAAATATGGGTATATGAATTTCCGAACTATTTTTGCCTCCTCTTTAGACTGGTGCACTTATTTTTACCATAGGGGTAGTACTTGGCGAGATAATTAGCAATTTTTCATGGGAAAATCCGGAAAACCCGGTTTTTCCCAATTTAGAAAATTTCGACCCGGGGCTACATTTTATTTTTTATTTTTTTGGACAGAGCGCATCAAAATACATAAGATACAATTTGTTTCATCCAGTTACAATTTAATGCAAGCTCGAAGGGGTCTTTTTTTCGTAATTTAATTAGACTAAATTAGACATACTTCAAACTTTCTAATATTTTATTTTTAGCTGGTAATAAAACACAATAAAACACAAATTCAAATTATTATTAGGATTTGAAAAGGTCACCTTTTAAAATGAAAAAGGTGTTCAAACAATCCACCATTATTATTTATGCAAATATTGCATCTTTTAAAACTGAATTTGTCGCCTTTCTTACTGGCAATTACTTTTAAAACAGCTGCTCTTAATTCAACAATAATTATCTCATACTTTATTTTGTACTGTTCCCCACAAAAAGAAATCCAAAACCGACAAATCGGGGGATCGGGGCTGCCTATCCAACTATTTGGATAGAGCTGATCTAGGTAATTTCTTACGGGCAAATACTTATGTGGTGGAGCTCCATCATGATAATTTTTTTTCTATTTTGTTACCAGCTAAAAAAAATATTTGAAAGTTTGAAGTATATCTTATTATAAAATAGAACATAATTATGAAAATATTCCATGGCTGACTATGTGAAAATTAAAAAAAAAAACAGAAAATTAGCCATAGCTCTTTTATTTTTTATAATAACTATTAGACCGGCGGTACACGACCAGTCAGATGAAACGTTTTTCAATTGCATTCCAATCATATATACTATATACGAATATAAATGCCGTGAATGTGCCAATGAGGAGAATTTTAAAAGCCGCTCGCCTGCAGAAGGCTGTGCAATTCAATTTTCCGTTTGCATGAAAAAGCGATGTCATCGAACGATTTTCAAATGCATGCCAATATATTGTATGATAAATTTGAACTACCAAACGACGATTTACCGATTGCTATGCAGTTCTGTGGTGCAGAACATTGTCAAAAGTTAAGGCGAAAAGTGCAAAAAATTGCAGGTTATTTCAGTTATGAGCAACCTCAAGACAAGAACTTACAAAAGTGGATATAGCCGAGTGGGTAAATGCGCGTGAGTATGAAAAATTCATTTATTTCGTCATAGGTTCAAATCCCACGCAATAATTTTAGTGGAGTCAACTAGGAAAATAACTTCGAAGAAATTCCGGGAGTTTTAGATTTTGTTGGAATGTGTTCGTTTTGATGTCTTGAAACAAAATCCGAAGAGTCCGCAGCGCAAAATAGTGTGCGAATTTTTTTATTTGACTGTCAAAAATATAGTTTTTTTTTTGTTAATAACTTATTTAATAAGCATTTTCATAGAATTTATGTTAGACCATTCGAAAGAGCAGGCAATTTATCAAAAAAATGTATTTACATATTTTTTGTAAAATAATTAAGTAATGAATGAGATTTTTTTTAAAATCATACGTTTTCATGCTTCCTCGTATTTAAGAGGCAGCCGAAATTGAGAGCGCGCGTGGAGGGCGAGACAGTTAAACAGTAATAACTTTTTACACACACAACTAATTCATATGCAACAAAGTTTATTGGAAAGTGGCACCGTAAAGCAATGAAAAAAAATATTGTAGCATTAATTTCCATGAAGGGATACGCCTGTCATATTATTGTAAAGTTGACCTTGATCAAAATTTCATGCATTTTCACAATAATTGACGTTACATGGCCAATTTGTAATATTTTTGAGCAATATTACAGAATGTTTCTACTAAATGTATGTAGTTTTGAATGAGCAATATAAGATTACGATAGCAAACCTCGTTTGTTTTATTTTTCACTTTGAACATAGAGATTTTTCATAAATTCTTGCTATCGTATATTTAATATTTATTTTAAACGCTCATAATATCCGCATAAAATTAGATATTGAAACTCAATAGGTGACTTTTTTGAAGCTTAAAATGTTTGCTTTTTGATAGCATAAGTTATTTTAATGTACTTCTCTTTTTTCTCGTTTATTTTTGCAGTAAACCGCGTTATAATTAATTTCCCAAAACGCAGAACTCAATTTTTCTTATTTTTAAATCCAAGAATCAAGCTGAAGGAGGTTTCTTACTGGGATGAGACCAATCCTAAGTGAAAGTACACGTTTTAAACTTCCGATTTCCTAGTCAAAAGATTTTTCTACACAATTTCCGCTCGTGATTATCAGCTTTTGGAAAAAAAAAACTCTTCATGTGTTCTCAGCTTTCATACAATAATACGAATTCAATAATGAATTTAATAATTTCCGCTTTCTTTCTCGTAAATACTTCATACATGTTTGTATACTACTATAGTCCCCATTTTCGATCCACTGAGAACATGCGTTTGTATGTGTGTGTGGGTGTGCGTGTGTTTGTGAGGTGTGTTAGTCGGCAGGTAGTCGGCAGATGTCATTCTGTTCCCTTGGAGCACAGAGCACAGCTTGTATTGACGTGGGGACGAATGGCACAGCCTAAATATATATATCCCCCCCGAAAATCCAAGCTATATACAGGGTGTTTCATTAAGGGCGAAGAGGTACCATATCTCAGGAATTAATAGTCCTGGAGCTTTGGGGAAAAATCTTCTTAAGTAATATGGTCACGAAAAATCGCTGGAAATTATATTTAAGTTTGTAGGTCGGCCGCTAGGGGGCGTATTCGCAACAGTAAATTTGAAAAATGAGTTTTCTCAAAAAATATCTAATAAATATCAAAAATAATTGTATTGCACTCTTCAGCAAATGCTGAACAATTTTCGTTTTTTTTTTGCTCTTGCTCTTCAAATAGAGGTGACGGGCGGATAAACCTTGACTTGAAAAAATGCTGCTAACTCCGGTTTGGTTTAACCGAATTGGTTGAATTTGGGCTTGTTGAAGAGAGATTTCCTTCTTCTATCAAATGATTGTCCAGTAAGATCATTTCGAATTTCGTGGTCACCGCTAGAGGGCGCAATTCGAAAAATTTCCCTTTTATTACAATTTTCTCCGAAATTTTAAATTCAATGACATTTATTCTGTTATAATCGAAAAGTAGATTATATTTACAACAAAAAATACTTTGGTATTTTGATATCTTCATTAGCTCCGCAGTTATCGCCAAAAGAATAATTATTAAAAGGTTATTTGAAAGAAGAAGGTAGGTAGGTATTTGTTTTCAAAGATTTTCGTGGTCAAGCATGCCATGAAATAAATAAAAATCTGCTTGAGTTTTTCGTAAATAGCTAGATTTTCACTTTTTATTCCCTTAAACGTATTTCTAATTTACTTACCTTACCTGGCGTATTGATATGAGATTATCTCGGAAAAAAAAATAAAAATTTAAAATTCGATTATTCTTGCATTCAACTTCATTTTTAGTAGGCGTCATTTTATTTTTCATTTTTTTTTACTTCATATTCATAATCAGCATCTCAAAAAACATAAAAATATACATTTTCATTGAAAAACAATGATTCTACAATTAATTGTAGACGATTTTTGAGAAATTTCGGTGAAAGATCGATTTTTTTATTTTTTTATTTTTAAAATAAAAAGCGCACTTTTTCAAGCTGCGGACTTTTAAATAAAAGTATGTTTGAAGGTGTTTCAAAAGGTTTTATTCAAATCCATGACTTCCCTAATTAATTCCTAATTAACACCATTTTTCGTCTACGTTGACTCCACTATTTACCTTTTTTTAATTATCAACGAAAATTCAGATTTTATTTTTTATTTTTATTGTACCTATACTATGATCTAATGTTATAATAGTAAACAATACAATCTGCATTTTTGTTGATAATAATAATAATAATAATCGTTCGGAGACATCACGCAAACAGGAAATTGAATTGCATACCCTTCTGCACGCGAGCGGCGCTTAAAATTCACTTCTTTGGCACATTCGTATAGCATTTATATATATATATATATATATATATATATTATAAATATATATATATAAATATATATATATATATATATTATAAATATATATATATATATAAATATATATATATATATATATATATATATATATATATATATATATATATATATATAGTTATTATTTATATATATATATATATAATAAGGATGTATATATATATCGTGGGCGTACAAGCAGAATCACATAAGTCCATAAAACATAATGTTGAGAAAAACGCGATTGAAAGTTTGAAATCACCTGTAAAATTTGTTTTTATAATAAGTCATTCCAAACACCTAATAAGGGTTTGTTGGCTAAATCTAAAGCCAAATAAACAAATAAAACAATATTATTTAGAGAAAATGTCATTTTTATTTAAGGCTTTATTTAGTTAGGTTTGGACTTACAGTTTTTTTCATGTTTTTATTATTTTATTTTTTTGGACTAAGTGTATTAATGGACGCTCATCATCAGAATCACTCAGGCTCCCTACGTCACTATCATCCACACATGGTTCTGCAGATAGATCAATGGCATTTTTTGAAGTGGGCAGGGATTGATACCATAATATATGGAATTCCATCAAAATCTGAATTTTGTGGTGAATAATTTTCTTTATTCAATATTTGATGAGAGATAATTTCCGTGGATTCACTGCTGGACAATTTTGAATCATCAATCGCCAAATAGCATTTAACTACGTTATCATCTGCTAAAAATAGATAAAAAAGTTTTAAAATACTGAAAATAATAATTTAAAATAAAAAATAATAAAAAAGGTAAGTCCTAAGTTACAGGTACCACCACAAACAATAAAAACCACATAAGTCCACCTAATAACCAATGTTAACTTTCTAAAATAAACCACTTCTTATTTAATAGCATACCAATTAAAAATTTAAACAAATTATTTTTTAAAATTATTCTACTTGTTTACCTACCTTGACATGGGGTATCACTGTTTTCACACGAAGAGTTTGTTTTATTATGCGTAGTTTTTTGAAAACTAACACCATTATGTTTAACGTAACTTACTTGCTTATTGCGAGCTAAGAAAACAAGATTTTTGCTTTGGAAAGACATAATAGTAACGCACAGTCACTTACACGACGAAAAAAATAACACTGAATAACCAAAACAGCTGTTGTCTGTCTACTGCCGGGTTCTGCGCATTGCGAAATGGACTTATAGGATTTTTCCTGTCTGGACTTGTCGCGTATTGATAAATAGAAAACCATAAATCCGGGTTCTGCGCATTGCGAAATGGACTTATAGGATTTTTCCTGTCTGGACTTGTCGCGTATTGATAAATAGAAAACCATAAAGGACCCCTCAGACCAACGCGGGAAAGCGGGAGCGGGAGCGGGCAAAGTGCGGGACGAAGTAACGTGGCGGGATACCAGGCTGTCCACACTGCCGTGGCGACTAGCCCGCACAGGCAGCGTTTTATTTTGGAACGCAGTAAGCACAGTTTTTCACGTGTAGTACATTAGAACCATGTCTATGACCGAGAAGTTAATAGTGAAGAAATATGCTATCCTGTTTGACTTATCTAACGACGATTACAAAAATTGTTGAAAGAAAGATAAGGTGTGGGAGGGGATTGGAAAAAAGTTGAACTTAATAAGTACCTGTTTCTCTCATCTTCAGCAAGAGCTACTAATAAGAACTTCATCTTCATCTGAGGCACAGAAAATATAGGCAACGCGTAGCGTATATTTTCTGTGATCTGAGGACATTTGTAATAAAAGCGATACAAAAGAATTTAAATTGAATTAATTAATTAAAAAAACAATCCCGCCACCGCATCGGTGTGCACGTAGAAAGCGGGACAACAAATTCCGCTCCCGCTCCCGCTTCCGTCCCCGCTCCCGCTCCCGCTGTCCCGCGTTGGTCTGAGGGGTCCTTAATCGCATAAGTGCACTTAAATGATTTTACATGTTAAGAATATCATAAATAGGGACTTACATGAATTTACATTAGTTATATTTACTAAAATATATGAGAAGTGGACTTAACTACGAAATTTTAATTTTTTCGAATTCACGCGCACCGCGACACAAAATTGCGTTTTTCATGAAAACGGTTAAGGTTTTCGTATTTTTTACAAGAGACATTTTTTGTTCAAAATCGAATGTAATTTAATATTCTGCTGTCTAAAATGCAGATTTTTCAACGACAAAAAAGTTTAAAACACTTTTGTTCGAAAGTAACGACGTAGCCAACGCCCTCTAGCGGCTAGAAGAAAGTTGATAGAAAATTCATAATCACCGTCCCAGAAAACATAAAAGTACCAATTTTCAACTCGATAGCATAAATGGAACCGAAAATACTAATTTTTAAAAGAAAACTTTGACGCCCTGTATGTCGAAAACGAAGCGTTTTTGGACAAAATATTATATAAAGAACCCCATTTATTTTTAAAAATACTACTCAAATTTTGAGTATGGCGGTTTAACTTCGACTCACCCTGTATAGGCTGAAAATCGGTGGCGACCAAACGACTTTAATGATTTATTTCAAGAACCAATTAGCGGATTGTAATTACATTATTAAAACACCTCCAAAACACGAAAAAATGTAATTTTATGTGAAATTTTGTGCTTTTACTTGAAGTCTCTTTAGATTAACTTTCAAGCTCGTATAGAGGTAATTATTACGAAAAATATTCACTTCTATTGTTGGGTACATTCTGTTACTGCGAATTAAGATGTGTGATTTTTGTATTAACCTATTATGTGTCATATTTTTTATATTGCCTGCATATTTTGACCAAATTTTATGGCTTTTGCCGACCGGTTGTGTGTTTGTAGCAGATAGCGTCAATTAACTTTATTTAGAAAAATCTTTTTCTTTTAATAAAATTTTCGATTTATTTATTTATTTTTGGTTAAATTTACAGGCCGTTTTGAGATTAGGGGTTTACTTAGTACACCGTCCATTCCTGCGTTGGAAGCTCCGTTTTAGCTTAGCGTTTTATTAGGACAAATAGGGGAATTTTTGCAGGTGTTTTTATCCCTTCTGTGCAATAATTTTTTTTATACACCTTGTATTGGTTTTTATCCAGCCTGTACGCAGTCTGAAAAAATCTGTGACGTCACGTGATAAGATGTGGTTTTCCTATGTTTTTGTCCACTCTGAATTTACAGTTTTTGAGATACCTTGTACATGATTCTTTTTTGACATATCAGTTATTTCCACCCACCCTGTATTTTACTTACTAATTCTGAGACGCCACGTGATGAGATGAGTAAGGCCGTTTTGGCTTTAATATGTATTTTTTTGTCAAGTCTGTACATATGCTGAGAAAAATTTTGTGACATCACGTACGAGTAAGGCCTTTCCTATGTTTTAATCCAACCCATAGGTAATAGTATATTACATAGCGAGAGCTTATTACGTATGAGTGGAAAAGTTGCGCACGAGCCGCGCAGCGGCGAGTGCTGTAATTCCACGAGTATGTAATAAGCTTACAACTCGAGTTTTGTATTATAATTTTATTATGTGTCAGTCATTACGTATCAGTGTTCGTAACAATGAACTTACTTATAACCTAAACTGTCACTTAATAGGTATGTTACTAGCATAGGAGTAGAAAAATGATTTTTACAAGCTTTTATTTAACTTCACCTGTTAGCGTGGGTCGAATCTTGCAAGCTGAATTAGAACCACTTCCTGACATCCGATTGGGCTGAAATTTTGCATCCATCTTTAGTTCCGGTGACAATGCAATATGCAGTACTCAATATTGTAATACTTTCAAAGTGGCCGCCGCTCCAAGATGGCGGATGATTTATTTTTTGTCAACCCCCTTAATATGGTTATCAAATGAAAAGGCTTGAAAAGTAGAAAACGATAAAGTTAGTGACATCACACTAAATTAAATATGGCCACCGCTCTAAGATGGTGGATGATGTATTTTTTGTCAACCCCCTTAATATGGGTATCAAATGAAAGGGCTTGAAGAGTATAAAATAAAAAAGTTAGTTACATCACACTAAATTCAATATGGCCGCCGCACCAAGATGGCGGATGATGTATTTTTTGTCAACCCCCTTAATATGGGTATCAAATGAAAGGGCTTGAAGAGTAGAAAATGAAAAAGTTAGTGACATCACACTCAATTGAATATGGCCGCCGCTCCAAGATGGCGGATTACATTTTCTTTTCAACCCCCTTAATATGGGTATCAAATAAAAGGGCTTGAAGAGTAGAAAACGATAAAGTTAGTGACATCACACTAAATTCAATATGGCCGCCACTCCAAGATGGCGGATTACCTATTTGATACCCAACATGGGTATTGAATGAAAGGGCTTGACGGGTAGAAAACAATAACGCGAATGACTTCATTCGAAATCCAATATGGCGGCCGCCCCAAGATGGCGGACTAAATTTCTTTACTACCCTCCTGACATGGGAATCAAATAGGTACTAAAAAGCACAAAATAAAATTGAAAATAAAAAAACTTTTTAAAAACAAGCTTTTATTTTAGCCATGTACTAAAACGAATAATATAAGACCATACGAAAAATTGAACCTACCTTTTTTCACCTACCAGAGGGTCGTTTTTGTTTCGTTGTCATGGCAACTCAAAAAATTTCTGGAAATATTCTCACTTGCACCATTGTTTTTAAGGTTACCAATTCCTTATTCAATGCTTGCACTAGGCAGCAGGAGGTGATTACAGCAGAATTTTTTTGACAGTTCCATAAAGCAGTTTCTTTTAGGTATACAAAAATAAACTACAAAAGATAAATATTTTATTAAAATTAAATAAATTTATAGCAGTTAAGTTTTATAACTTTCTTACTTTCAAACTGTAAAATTTTATAATGCAATAAATTTTGTACTTCCTGTAAAGAGTAAAGGTACTAAATGTGTCAATTGCGAAAAAGAAGATGAGAATTCATCATAACTGAACTCTAATAATAATTTGTACAACAATACGGAACAATCTGGCACAGAAATAATAGAGACTTTTCCTGATATCGATTTGTATGTGAATGAAAACAGTAATGCTGGAGAAGAAAATTCAGCTGAGAATGTAAATTATATAAGTGGCATGGATACTTATAACAATGTTGCTGAAAATGACTCGATACTGTATGCAGTTTTATACAGGTAGCAGTGATGATGAAGAATGAATATCGAAAAAACAAAAAGAGGAAGTCGTTAATTTAGAAAAAAATTAATTACTACCTATTGCAAAACATAAATATATAAAATTATTATTAACATTTTGAAAAAATAAAATTGTAATTCCAGTGCTGTAATATTTTTACTTAAAACATCCATATTTGGAGATTGGGTAAATCGAATTTTATGATTTCAATTCCAATTCCAGGAATATCAAGTAAGTAAAACGAATATTCTGATATCCTTCTGAAAATTGGCATAAAGACACAATAATACAAGACGAACACATTTTCTTAATAACTCCCGATATTTCCAAGGCAAACCCCATTTTGCCCAATATTTAATTTTAAATGTCAAATTGGACAGGCAACACTCACCAACATTCCGAAATCAGATTTTCAAAAAATCTAATAATAACAATTTTTTAAATTTTTTGAAAACTTTATGAATATCACTATATATTATATGGGTATTTACAAAAAAAAGACATTTTTCACCCTTTTTCACCTGCAGGCTTGAATAGGTACTTTGCCCTATTAAAAAAATATGAAAACACATACAGACCGGGTACCTTCAGTGCCAAACTTGGCTATAGGCAAGATCCTGTATCCTTGTTTATATGGATGGAAAGAGCAAGATGAAATCCTGGTTCTAATTTTACATCCTTGTTGTTATTATATCCCTATTGTTATATGGTTATATATACATATATTATATATACCTACATAAATAATTTTTGCAATTATATAACAAGTAGGATTTTTTAATAATAAGGCAAAGTAGTCAAGCCTGGGTGAAAAAAAGAGTAACAAAATGCTTTTTTGCAATTGCCAATATACGTAGATTCATACGAAATCCAGAAACATTATATATTGACAAAAAAGTCGCTTTACAACTTTGATGCCTTTTATTTATTTATTATTTATTTTATTTATATTTATTTATATTTATTTTATTTATATTAAAAGCGCGTAAATTGTGCATTTGAATGCAAAGAAGCAAAAAGTTAATGAATAGCGGCGGAAATGAGAATTAATGGAAGAGGGCGGTAACACAGGTCGATAGGAAATTTTAAAAGCTACAATTTTTGACTGAAGTATTTTTTCTGTAAAATGCGTAGTTTTTGAGTAAAACGCAAAAAACAGGTAAAAACACGAAAATTCGTGCATTTTCATCCCCCCTCCTGAGCGCTAAGCCGTGGCCGACTTTACGTTTGAAAACTTTTTTTTTACCTTTTGCATTCGGTTGCTGTAGTTTTTGCGGCCGGAAAATTTTCCTAATTCCCGTGGACTAATGGGCCCGGAAATGCGCTTAATAAAAAAAAACACAGGGTGTTCTAGTTTTTTAAACGCTTTTTTAAAGAATATCTGGGAAACTACCTACTGATGATGTTAACTTAAATTTGGTACACAGTATTTTTAGCCTAACTTTTTGATAACACCCTGTAAATAATCGGTAACCTCATAGATGGATTCTTTATTTTTTCTGAATATAGTCCCTTTTTGAATCGCCGAAAAATGTTATTAATCCTATACCGAAATAATCACAATAAAAAAAAGTTACGGGATATCATTATTACCAAATTTGACCTAATAAAAATGAGATAATTCTTGGAATTTTGTATATATAGAGTAAACAAAAAGTGTAGTAAGTTGCTTTCCTAAAATATTTTGTTAAAAAAATATTCAAACTAAAGTTGTTAGATTTTTCAATTTTTCTTAACATAAGCAAATCAGTATAAAATTTTAATGTAGAAAAAATCTAAAAAATTAGCTTTCCTACAAATTTCGGTCTTCGGTTGGACTTCATAAATCCAGTGTTCGTATCAAGTTAGCCATGGAAGTCAAATGAAATTTCAATGTGCATTGAATCAAAATAATAATTAAGTATGTACCTATAGGGCTGGAGGCAAATATTTTTGGCTTCCGGAAAAAGACCCGGCAAAAAGGAGCAACAAAAGTTCATATTATGAACACATTTCATCTACTAACTCTAGACATTTCAAACTAAGCTAAATTTTTCATTTTCAAATTTGCTCGAAAAATACTTTTTCTGACAGAAACCACTACAAATACGGACTACCTATTATGTGAAGCCAAAGACCAAAGATTACCTATCTGCTAATCGCTCCCCATTCAATTGTTGTCCATAAAAATTCACACTACCCCGCGCTCGTGCCTGCTAAGGACACTGTCTTCGCACAATAGACATAATTCAGATAATTGCCCTCCTCCTTCCTTAAATAATTGCCTCTGTTTTACCCGCTAACCTTCACCTAAAAGCCATAACAATCGTCATATTTGTCGGAGACGTCTTTTTACATTGTTTTCTCTTGCTAATTAAGCGAAAGTCCAATCTACAAGTCTATCTGTGTTTTGCGAAGTACAAGACTACATTAGGAAGGAAAGATTGCACTTGGTTGATAGTGCCTGTTGCAACAGCTAATTTAATTTGTTGAAATTAAGTAGGTACCTTCACCTTGGTACCGATTTGTTGTAGAGAATTACTTACCTACACTTATTTATTACTAGTAGGCTATTGTATGTTGGAAAATTTGTTTGTGAAGTTAGAAGTATTATTGCGGTCTACATTGAGCATAGTCGAGCAGATAAAAGAGGGTTTGTAATCACCACATATCTAGATTTATCTTGTGCTGACTTTGACCTGTATCATTTTTTTTATCAAAATTAAAATTATCGTTCGGAAGAACGTGGTGCAAAAAGGTTGATGTTTTGTTTTAAAAAAATATATATTTATTGGAAATTTGCGAATATATTCGCCCTATTCCATAAACAGGTAGATTGTTTGTGCCATTGACTGGTTTTTATTAGCACATAATGAATTATGATAATATCGACAATGAGTCAATACGCATACCCACTTCAACAGGTATGGTCATCGACTATATAAAAAAAGACACGGTGGTCTTGCGAGAATACAAATGGCAGGTTTCACTCAATAAGCAGGTCACTACATTTTTCAGCCACTTATGTTGATCGACCGCATTGCCTAATAGCACAGAGAACTAATAGTAAGAGCGAATAAATAAAAGAGGCACAAGTAGGTAGGTATGCTCCTTATTTTCAAAATATTTCGCCTGCGGTGCATTTTGGTAACACTAAATTGTTATAAACGCACTTGTTTAAAAAACATTAAAAATTGTCCCCGACCCCCGAAATTAATTTCTAAATACGTTACTGGGGTGAACTCGTCGCACTGGCTTACTTTTCGGAAATAGTCTAAACTGTTTTAAATAGTGGCATCGTGAAAAAAATATACCATTCTAGTGACGTACCAATTGGGACCTGATTGGAACAAAAATTTAGTTAGCGGCGTGGTAACGTCACGCGCCATTTTCAAAAATGTATTCGTAATAGATAAAATTATTTCTTGTCGGGGCCCCGCACTTACATGTAGCACCTGGACCCGCATAGTTGCAACAAGATTACATAAATAAATAAAAATAAAAATTTCTGTCTCTTGCATTTTTTATCACTCTTGCTTACTTTTCGAGAAAAGAATAAATTCCGTCCACGCCTGAAGAAAGAAATTTAATTCTATGAATAAAATTAAATAATAAAATAATTCTTTCCAACAAACCTTGTAACATTTTAAAATTTTGATAATCCCTGGTCAGCAATTCCAACAATCAAAACAATTCCACCATCGCAAAGTTTAAAAACAAATAATAAAATTAACACCCTGTATCTGTACGAACTTTTCTTTTTATTTTTACGAGTTCTATCGCCTGTTAAATTTTCCCGGGACACCCTATATACTGTGCCATAAGGCCCATAAGTGTGTAGTGATCTTGTTGTCATCGCCGTGTCAAGGTACTTATTTGCTTCGTCTTCCCGCCAGTTTTGAAAGGAATTTTTTTCTTGTTGAAGCACCCTTTTTGTAAGTGAAAATTAAGTTTCGCTGGAGACTTTGGGTTAAATTTTTTGTCTTAGAAATGAAAGTACGGCTCTGTCCTCTGGAAGAGCAGATTTTATGATATTTATGCGCATTGAAATTGAAGAAAGATTTTTCCTTGTCAACGTTCTTGTGTGATCTAATTGCCACTAATCTCCAATTAAAAGTATCCTTCGACCTGTAAAATAAATGTATGGTTCCACTTTTTTGCCGATTTTAAGTTTTTTTATATTGCTCGAAAAATTGACCATGGATACCAATTTCTTTTTTAATGTCACCAAATTGCTGTCCAAACTGTCCCATTTTTGTTAGTCGCGTTTTTTTTGTAGGGCATAAAATCGCCTTAAACTAAAAAAAATCATGGCCTGAAGAGACCCGAAGATCCTGTATATATTTTCTGCCTGAGCATTCGGTTGCATAAAGCTTCCATAAATTATTTACCATAATTGTTTACCTCATTCCTCTAATGAGTACTAATATTTCTCTCCCTAGGTAAATAATGATAATAAAAAAATACCTAGGTAAATATTGAAAAATTTTCTATGACATTTAAAAATTAGTTTCATTTTATCAGCTTGACAACATTTTATTAGCTTGACAACTGAACTCAAATCTAATGAAATACCTATGTAAAATATGGCAATATTTCAATGTTAGTAGTAACTATCATTATTACTATTATTTCAAAGAAGTTTTTTTTAAATATCCATCTTCAACCACCCGCAGCTCTCTTATTTGTCGCTGTGAGTCTAAATTGAAAAAAAAACTAAAACGCTTTCTTGCTGATGTTAAAGTGATTAGGTACGTATGTCAAATAGGTCTCTGCACGCCCAAGACCCGTGAAGTGAAGAAAGTTAGGTACCTATTATCGTAGAGAGAGAGAGGGGGGGGGGGTGAGAGAACGATGCTGACGTCACAGGAATGCTGCCAGATGATGTTAGCATTCCCCCATATTATGTCGTCCTTGCCGCCAATTGTTACAATAGGTATATATTGTCATAATCCTAATGACGTCACCAGAATGCTCTCAACAAGAGCTAACTTTCTTATTTTAGCGATTTTGCTCTATGCCGGCCTATCCTTTGTACATAAGTAGTAGTAGTACGTACCTGTCTCAACATCCTCCAAAATCGTCCTCCTCCTGTGTCTCCCCGGCCTCTCGTACGTCTCATAATCGCTCCGCGCCCTCTCCCCATACAAGTTCATTTCGTCAATCGCCGCATAATTCCCAGACTCCCCAACTATCGATTCTCCTGGATCGTACCCCCTCAATCTCTCGGTCGTCGCCATGGGCAGCGGCGGAGTTGATCTCTTCACCCCCGGCACGTAGTAGAAGGACGTCGAGTTGACTTCGCCGAACTCGCCGCTGCTAGACCCGCTGACCGGCAGGCTGCTGGGGTTGGAGGATAGTTCCATGGACTCGAGATGGTCGCGGATGTAGGCGTAGTTCTCCAGGTCCCACGGGTCGACGTAGGTTTGTTTTTGTGGAGGGGGGAGGGAGTCGTCGCTGTCGACGTCCTCCGGGTTCCAGTAGAGGTCGTCTTGGGGCATCCTGGAAAATAAAAATAAGTTAATAAAAGAAAAACCTTATTATCGACAGTTATCTGTAGAGGGAACCAACTCTTCATTAGCAAATCTGTAAAAAGTAGGTATACAATGCAGGGTACCCATAATTTTTTGTTGTTGGTTGATTTTTTTATCTTGGTATAAAACTGAAGCTCCTCGAAAACTTTCTCTAACAGAGTTTATCCATTTTAAAGTCATTGTATAAAAGTAAGATTCTGTAAAACTTTTACTTACTTATTTCTATTTTCACTTCACACTGGGACATATTAAATCGATAATAATGGGTCTAGTTTTACCTTTTTGCATTTTCAATCTTTTGCTAAAAGTGGACTCGAAGTGGACATCACGTACCTACTACAAGACATTAACAATAAATACTTAATGCAGAAGGTGCGAAGAGATCAAAGTACCCGATTAACTGTGAAAGATTACCAACAATTTTTTTGTAATGCCTAATCAAAGTCCTACAGAAGATTAAGAATCGTCCCAGTTATGAAAATCAAAATAATAGGTAAGTATATATTATATTATAATATTGTATTCGATGATTGAAAGCTTACCCAAAAGGAAACCTTCATCTGGTTCCTAATAACCCCATTACAATTTTTACGATTTTAAAGTCCTCCGCAACGAACTAGAATCTAGAATCTTTATAGCGTTGTTGCCTCGGTTCGCCATGATCTACTTTCGCCCTGTTCTTTAAAGGTCCAATTAAAAAAAAGAAGCGAAGACAATAAATCCCACAATGTGGGATCTACGTGAGCGTTATACAACTAAGCACCTAACCGTTTTGTAATTCGTTCGTGGGAATTGCTTTATTTCGAAAAAAGCTGAAAATGCTTAACTTCTGTTGCACATGCCAGCCGGAGTCCAGCTTTTGTAAACAAATTACCTATCTATTGTTTTCATGAAAGTATTAAATACCTACCCACATGTCGTGAAACTAGTTTATTTGTATACAAATAGGTTTACATAATTCCTTCTGTGGACATTTACAACTCGAAGCAAACTTTTCTTACCTACTAGAAGACTTCCTCTGGAGCAAACCTCGGAAGGAATAGTAACGATATATATTTTATTCAGTAGGTATTATAATACAAGAACAAATATACACGAAATGCCAATGCTTTTCCGACTAGCCTAGACAGATATTTTTGAATAAAATTACAATAGAATTTGTCAAACCAAACGTTGGATCAAACCATATTCAGAGGCATACATGTTTAAAATATGAGACCACATGATACAGTTGACTGTTGTCATCTGCTATCTTATTAGCAAAATACTTGCTACGCAACTACAACCTGGAGGTAGGTATTTATTGATAATACTAAAATTCCCTGATCAGAATGCAACACAAGCCTGTGTTCTCTTGAGCAATGATCATTTCTAAAAAATTATATGGTAGGTACAAATTTTTAATGAAATATATTTTGACGTGAAGTGCGCAAAAACAGAAGATTGTGAAAATTGATATGCATTAAGAGTAAAATCTTTGATCGTGCAGGTAGGCAGATTCCTCAATAATTCTTAATTTGTATTTTGAACTATAATTCAGGTGATTCCCTAAAATTGTAGGCATATTGTTTGCAATTGCAATGAGCAGGCTATTATTAAAATTTCCGTAGGTACCCAGGTATAATACTTTATAAAAGGTGTAGGTACCAATATTTTTTCATATTGAATATTGTTTTTATGTTCTACTAACATGATTCTTATTTTTCCCTTGCTCAACGGAAACTTAATATGTTTCTTTTTTGAAGAAATATAATACCTATTCTGATTTTTCCTAGAAGAAATGAGCTTACTTGCGTGCGATAATTCTCTTCATACTCCAATAATTGTAATATAAATATTTGTGGCTACATATAGGTATAGTTATGTGAATATTGCATATCAACAGTAATAATTAAGTAAGTACATAGGTATTATTGCCATTGCCTTCTTTAAAACATATTTTTCCAACCATACAATTTACTTTGGTTTCCTATACGTTATCTAGTAACCGAGGAAGTGCAAATATCGAAAGTAGGTAGTAACTTCATGCGCAATTCTCACGTAATGGTAATGATATGGTTTCTCAAGTAAGTCCTTATTATCCGTTCCGATTCAAAAAGGCGGCGATTTCCCATCTTCGGTTTCTATTGCATAACGAATAAACTAGATCAAAGACTAGATTATCAGCGATAAACCACATCGCTTCTTCTATTCTAAACGAGTATTTTATACCCATGAATTTTCCATGACAAAGAAGGCTCGTTTTTCTGTGCAATCCACAATTTTGCAATGATGGCCTTATGAAGCAGTCGAGTAGGTATGCACATTCTCAAACACCTAATTAAACGTTTGTTATTTACTCGCTTAAGAAAGTGTGTTAATTGCAGAATTTAAGTACTTTGTAGGAATTCACAACAGCTGCAAGTTTATCGTTTTGAGTTTGGAACTTAATTTGATTTAGTAGAAAGTTACCGACAATAATCAATCTCTAGGAAGATACGGCACTTAGCCAATTAAATTTCCAGTAAAGATTATGGTTTCTTGAAAATTTTTAGAAGTAATCTGTCACTTCACTTTGACGTGGCATGATCTTTGAGAAAGGAGGAAGATTTATTCTCCGAAAGCTCAGAAAACAAATTTGTTGAAGTTATTTTTTGAGTTACACGTTTAAAGTTTCGTTCATTCGCTGTTAAGAATTTATGAATTTTCCAGGCAACTTGAAAAAGGTCTCTCGATCAGTTTGGTGGCGAAAAACCCAATTAAAAATTAAATGGATCTGTTTGCGCCACAAATAAATTTTAGAAAATATCTACTTTGATTGTCTTCTGCTAAAAAAATCAAACGCAGAAAAGTGAATTTTTCAAAAACGGTACATTTTCGAAAAAAAGTCAAGAATAGTTTTTTTCTTAGAATTTATTGGAAAACTTAGTGAAGGCAAAAATATTACTTTTCCAGTGGCGTACCATTTTTTTATTAAAAAATACGATGATTGACCCCCGTCTCTCCGACACTGGTGGAAGTAGATCGGCTGAAATATTTTTAATTTATAGTATTTAGTGAGTGTCTAAACTGTACCAAATATGTTTGCCTTAGCTGTCTTCCTTTAGGAGAAATAAAAGAAAATTTGAAAAAAAAAAGAACTTTGACACCCTGTATATCGAAAACCGTTACGATTTCGACACATGTTTACAGGAAAAAAATCTCCTTTTTTGAAATTTTCTAGCAGTTTTTAAAGTATTGCTGATAAAGTTTGGACCACCCTGTATGAATATATTATAGGGGACATACTCTGGACCTCAGAGCCATAGAGTGTTAAGTCAATTTTATACATTTTTATAGGAGAGCAGTACAAATGTTTCGACATATTATAAATTTAATTTTTCTCAACTGATTGGCTCGAGTGTATCATTAATTAATTAGTAACTCAATTCTGTTATCATGATAACAAGTACGAACCTCGGAGCGCCACCAACTTGAGGGGTGCCAAGTAGTTGTCGCGCTGAAATCGCGGCAGGCTTATAAACGCCTACGCGGATTTTTTTTTTGCGATGCCACTGTCGCTTATCACAGCACTCCTACAAGTTTTTTCTATACTCCTATATCCCCTACCTGTCCCCCACAAATCTTTGAGATATATTTGCACAACAATTTCAGAATTTTCTTCCTTGGGATTTTTTGCGAAGCCACCGTCGTTTGTTACGGCACCCATACAGGTTTTTTCGATACACTTACATCCCCTACGACTTTTCCACAAATATCTTTGAGATTCAGATTAAAAAAATCAGAATTTCTTTAAAAATTTTTGTGACGCCACTGTCGTTTACCACGGCATCCCTATAGATTTTTTCAATACTCCGACGCGTCCCCACAAAATATATTTCAAATTGAGATTGATTTACACAAAAAAGTTTTCTTTCGGATTTTTTGCGACGCCATGTTGTTTGTCACAGAAACCCTACAGTTTTTTTCTATTTTGCTACATCCCCTATGCGTCTTCCAAAAATACCTTTGAGATTAAGATTGATTTACACAAAAATAAGATTTTTGAGATTTTTTGCGACGCCAATGTCTTTTGTCACGACACCTCCTACAGGTTTTTCTATATAACCACATCGCCTATGCGTCTCCCAAAAATATCTTTGAGACTGAGATTCATTTACACAAAAATAAGATATTTGGGATTTCTTTGCGACGCCACGGTTGTTTATCACAGCACCCGTACAGTTTTTTTCTATATTAGGTACAACATCCCCTATGTGTCTTCCAAAAATATTTTTGAGATTAAGAATGGTTTACACAAAAATAAGATTTTTGGGATTTTTTGCGATGCCAATGTCGTTTGTCACGGCACCTCCTACAGGGCCTTCCTATATTACTACATCCCCTATGCCTATGCGTCTCCCAAAAATATCTTTGAGATTAAGATTGATTTACACAAAAATACGATTTTTGGTATTTTTTGCGACGCCACTGTCGTTTGTCACGGCACCCCCTACAAGTTTTTTCTATATTACTACATTCCCTATGCGTCCTCCAAAAATATCTTTGAGATTGATTTACACAAAAAATAAGATTTTTTTCTTGGATTTTTTGCGACGCCACCTTCGTTACCCACGGCACCCCTACATGTTTTTTCTGTACCTACTCCTACATCCCCTATGTGACCTCCAAAAATATATTTGAGACTGACATTGATTTACACAAAAAATCAGTATACTCTATACTCATACATCCCTGTACCCCAAAAATATCTGATTGAGATTGATCTACACAAAAAGTATCAGATTTTTCCTTTTTTTGCGACGAAATAAAAATCGAAAAATGTTCTAGAAATTTTTGAAATATCCAGATTTAAAAAAAAAACATAATTATCAACTGACAATTTTTTGCTACTCCCAGTATAGTCATTACTAACATTCCGTGATAAAAGTCTTAATAATAATAATAATAATAATAATATAGCATTTATTGCCCAACAGGTAACCCCCATTTACAGGACAAGTATATAATAAAAAGTAAGATAATCACATATGCATATTAGGTACTAATAAACTATACATAAAAGACTACATAAAGAAAGCAGGATAAAGAAGCAATATAAAAAAGTAATATAAAAACCCGGATATAAGTGACAAAACATTACAGTGAAAAAAGGCAAATAATTATGGTGTATACACAGAACACAGAAAAAGTTTAAAAAGTGAAGTTGTCTAAATTATCAGCAGCCTCTCTTAGAATTACATTCAGATTATGAAAATTAATATCACAGTGTTCACTCAGCTTATTAAAGTTATCACACATTAAAAACAAAGGTGTTCTAAAAAATAAATTTGTTCTCGCTCTATCACAATAAAAAGTGTTTGAGTTGCGAGTTCTAATGATAGATGGAACATAAAAATTAATTTGAGAGACGAGATCACATGCATCTATCTCGTTATGCAGAATCTTATGCAAAAACTTCAGTGCTGCACATTTCCTTCTCAAATCTAAGGACTGAATCTGAAACCTAGTTGTTAGCTCAACATATGGAGTACCCATCGCGGGATATATTCCGTCTACCCTAAAAGCCAAAAATTTTAGAAACTTTTTCTGTACGCGTTCAATGGCTACTTTATGGCATCTATAAAATGGACACCATATGATTGAGGCATATTCAAGTTTAGAGCGAACAAAAGCTGAGAACAAGGCTAACAAAGGACTGAATTGTGTGAAAGTACGACAATTTCTTACTATGAAGCCATATGCCTTAGAGGCCTGGGTAACCTTCCATGAAATATGGTCGACAAACGACAACTTTGAGTCAAAAATGACACCTAAATCCTTCACTGAATCGCAACGAGAAAGAGCACATCCGGAAACACTATAGTTGTGTGCCAAAGTCGATTGTTTTTTAGTATAGCTCAAGACTTTACATTTAGCAATATTCAAGTGAAGCCGGTTTTCGTTGCACCACTGATGAATACGATCAAGATCAAGCTGTAAGTGTATGCAATCCTCAATGGTATTAACCTCGGCATATAATTTTAGATCATCAGCAAATAGCACTCTACCACAACTGAGCGAGTTCGCAATATCATCAACAAACAAGAGAAACAATAAGGGTCCCAGATTCGAGCCCTGTGGGACACCTGATTTTGGAGTATATTCAAACGAGTGAAATCCGTTATAGAAAACAGACTGTTTACGCTGATCAAGGTAATTGCACAACAAGGCCAATGCAGAGGAATTAAGACCATACATATTAATCTTCTCTATGAGTATACCATGATCAAGTCTATCGAACGCTTTCGCAAAATCAGTGTATATTACATCAACTTGCTTTTGTTTGTCAAGACGGCTCGCTACAAATTGAGTGAAGCATGTTAAATTCGTGACAGTGGATCTCTTTGACAGAAATCCATGTTGATGTGGGGAAAGGACATTGCGTACAGATGGATAAATTCTGTTATACAAAACGACTTCAAAAACCTTGGCAAAGTTCGACAAAATAGATATAGGCCGATAATTTCGCACATCAGAAGGATCACCAGACTTCAAAACCGGGCACACCCTTGACATCTTCCAAATGTCAGGGAAGGTGTTGCTGCTAGTAGCTAAATTAAACAATGTAAGTAGTGGAGCCGAAAGAACACCAATGCAGTCTTTAACTAGAAAGGAGGGAATAGAGTCCGGACCGGAAGTTAACTTATTTTTCAATTTCGATGATGCAATAATTATTTCCCGCTCCGTAATGCCTGCAAAATCGATACTGGAAGAGTCGCCCAACACAAAGTCCCCACGTCCGGTGCCACCAACATGTGGCACAACAAACACGCTCTCAAAGTAACTTGCAAAACCATCAACTATACCTGTAGGGGAGTCAAAAGTTACGTCATTAAGTCTCATCTCACCAGGTATCCTCGTTGAATTATTCTTAGAGTGTACAAATGCCCAAAAACTCTGAGGATCAAACGAAACAGATGCCTGGACTTGCTCTAAATAACGGTGATATGCAACTGAGATAAGTTGTTTTACCAATAACCTCAATCTTCTGAACTCATCGAGAAATACATTATTCCTATTTGCTTTATATTTCTTAAAAACCCTTGCCTTCAGTTTTATAGTACTAATTATTTCGGCAGTGTACCAGGATGGGTATTTATGGCTGAAATTTTTGAACTTGGGAACACACTTGTCAAAAATTCGGTTTATATAACTATAAAAACTATTTACTGCCTGATTGACATCATTAATACCATCCAAGAAGGACCAGTCTGCCTGAAGAAAAGCCTGATAAAGATCAGGATAATTAGCCTTGCGAAAATTATAGGAACTATCATCGTTGCGTGAAGGAAAGGCCTCCAGTTTATGAGCAAGGTCTTCAATACTTATTTCCAATGCTGGATGATATAGTGCTTCCTCAGGTACCAGAGGCGCATTGTCCCTTGACACAGCACAGTTAAAGTTAGATATGACCAAATCAAGCAATCTATTCATTCCATTGAGAACGCCATTGAATTGGCGCATGTTAAGAAAACTTAACAGGCCATGAACTGCATTGACTTTTCTGTCTGAATTATCTGAGTGGACAAAGTGTGAACAATTAAAATCACCCAGTAAAATGACATTCCCTGACTGCAAAAACTGAACCTCTTCAATAGCTTCACAAAACAACTCAAAAACGTCAACAGATACAGATGGTGGGATATAGACAACAACGATATAAAAACATTTGAAATCAATCATACATTTACAGATTATAACATCAATTAGAGGAAAGCTATTGTCTAGTTCCGGTACATCCATAACTTTACATTGTATAACATGTTTCATGGCTAAAAGCACTCCACCACCGCACTGCTCATTGACGACATTGAATTTTCGATCCTTCCGAAAGATTACATACTGGCTTGGAAACAGTTCACTACTAAGGATATCCGGATGCAGGTTTGTTTCGCATAATGCCAAAATGTCATAATCACAAGCACTAATAGACGACGAAAAAATGTGAAACTTCGATCGAAGCCCACGAACGTTTTGAAAATAAATTAGTAAGTTGGAGGAGTTACTGCTGGGCCTGATTAGTTTTCCGAAACAATTTTTGGGATACCATTTACGTATTTAATTCGTAAGTTAGATTCACCTGAGTTTAGTCGCTCCTGTAATTCATCCTTTAGTTTTCTGTAGTAGGACTGCTGCCGTACGGTACGATCATAAGAAATGGATATCTTGTCCTTGAATTGAGAATTTCTAAGCGCTTTGCTATTTCGGATGAGATCAACAACATGTTGATCACAGTCTAACTGAATTTTTATGGGCCTACATTTACCTTCAACAGGTCGACCAAGTCGGAAAGGCTTAATCTCATCGACATTAAAATTCGGTTTCAAAACATATAACACATCCTTGACAGCTCTCTTATCGGCAGACCTCTGATTTGCATCAGACTCGTTCTGGTTCTGCTCAGGAATACCAAACAATACAATATTTTTACGTCTCTTTGCACGTTCATCAACCTCAGCAACGATTTCCTCGAACAAAGTATCTTGGTTCACAGATGTATTGTCTACGTTAATCGATTTTAGCTCTTGGATATCCTCCTGAAGCTTCATTATAATGGCTTTCAAATCCTTTATATCGCTTCCAAGCGATCTGCAGGACCTACAAGACCAGTCATAGCCCTTGTTGGAGTTGAGCATTCGAACCTCTGCCGACGTAATATCAACACAAGAGTTTTTAAACTGCTTCTTACAAACAGAACACTTTATCATAGAAATAGCATCATATGATTTATTGCAGCAAGCACAAACCACCGATACTGGAGCCATGTAGTTAGATTAATATCAATCCAGCTGAATTTTAAAGTTTCAAGTCAACTCAAAACAATGGACCGCCCATGCAGATTGTCCCGACCCAGTCTTGTATTTTAAACAAAAAAGAACAGCACAGCACGCTATTCGGAGCAAAAACAGCCACAAAACGCGTACATATGCAGATTACGATGGTACTTTTACATGTAAGACTTACTGTCGCTGCCAGGTAGTCAGTGGAGGGATCTCGGGAAATTTATCTGCTTGGAGACTGCTCAAATCGAAGTGGTAACAAACAGGAGCTCAAAAACACATCTGGCGCAGACAAACAGCTCGGACAAAAATCTCAAAAAGTCTTGTTTTTTAATAGCTTTTTGACAATCCCCCATATAAAAAAACCTGAAACTTGTGAGACTGCAAATCTCTGTGCTAAATATAGGTGAGGCGCAAGACTTTGGGTGAGGCGTATAATCGCCTGAATTTTTTTGGTTTGAAAGGCTTTCGAAAAACGCTTCTCCATCTTCAAAATGCTTCATCATTTTCAAAATGCAAATCTAGGGCCGGTTACGATTTTTTTATACCTCCGATTTTCACGAAAACCATTTAGCGATTTACTCCTAGTTGAAGTATTGTGAGGGTGAGAATAAATAATTTTTATAATTTAAAAAAATGTGTCTCAAATTCCATACTTCTATTTTGTTTTTTTTTTAATAGTGTAATGATTGCACTGAATCATACTATATTAACAACATTTTTGGGATTACCTATCTGTTCCTATTAAACAATATGTAACACCTTATTTTGCTTAAAATTGAAGCATTTGAGTTGAAGCTTTTGTCCCTTTTGCTTAAATTACAGTAGTATTGCCCTGAACTTTTTTGTTTTCCTACAGATGTTTTGAGACACATTTTGCCAATTTCAACGCAAACGGTTGATTTTATCGTTATGGTTATGAGACAAGAGTACCCTTTTGTTGCAGAATGAAAATATGCACTAAAATTAATTAATAATAATATAACCGAAAGCAAGACCAAAAAGATAGCCCTAAAAAAGTGACGAGTAATAAAAGCACGATAAAAAAATAGCACAAGCGAGGTACGTAGAAATTGACATTTTAAGCTTTTAAGTATTATTGTAAAACGTAAGATGGTGTTCTTTTTCTGTTTTCTTTATTAATGGGACATTTATGGTATGTTTCGACCAAGTTTAGTCGATTTTCAAATATTTCCAAAGTATTCCTGATTTTTAACTGAAAATAAAAATTCAATTTTCTCAACTTTAAGGCCGAGTCGAAATTTAGTCGGCGATGTAAAATTAATAAAGCTTGGGACATTAGGGTTTCAGGGGGGGGGGGCGCTTAATAAAAAACAAAAAACTACATTGTCAGATTTCCGATAAAAAAATCCGTACTAGCATTTTTCAAAAAAGCGCATCGAAAAAATCCTAGCAGGCTAGGGAATAATGCGGGCACCATGACGATGTCCCACAAGTGCATAAGTACACTTCTTATACATATACACACCAAAAAATCATTAAAATCATGAAGCGCATCACAATTTTACAGGGGTGTTCCGGATCAAATTTCCGGTTTTACGAGATGGGAATCTGAACTCCGTAGTCCGCTTTTTTCCAAAAAAATCCCTAATTGTACTTTTTGTAATTTGAGCTCGTAAAAGCGGTCGTAGTATGATTACAACCTATGAATAAAGTTAGTCATTCATTGGGTGCGAATTTTGCGAATATATGTAGGTGTAACAAAAAAAAAGCCGTAAAAGCGGTCGTAGTTGGCTATAATTAGGTACAAATTACAACCTAAGAATAAAGTTAGTCATTCATTGGGTGCGCATTTTGAGAATATCTGTAGGTATAACAAAAAAAAGTTTATCAAAATCGGTTGGCAGACCTAGATTATAGGAGGGTGGTAAGTCCTAAACGTGAACACACTGTAAGTGATTCGTACAGTGGTACAAATAACTTATATGTTTAATTTAAGTTATAATGTAAGTTAATAATATCATTATTATTGCAGTTGCATTAAACGGAAATTATTCTACCGAACAATGGTGTATTCTTTTGATTACCTGGTGAGGAAATTAAAGCAAGATATTGCATCTAAATGTAGTTTCGAAGACACAGTAGGTATATGCCGCCTTCCAATTTATTGGCTATGCCTTATTGCGTAAATCGATACAAAAATATAACGTGCAAGTATGTTTTAATCGGAACTGCCATATATTTTTGCATTTTTGAAAATACTCCTCATTAAATTGAATTGCAAGTATGCTAGATTTCACCTTTTGCATTGGGCAGCTTATACCTACTTGTAATATTTATTATATTGTATAGTCAATACAAATAAAGACAACATATTATAATTATCTTTATTATTATTACTACGGTTAAAGTGATAACCTAAATCTTTATAGGTATATTAATTTATACTTTGTGGATCTCCTAAGAGACACAGAAGAATACGAAGGCGTAAAGAAAAATCATTATTTTCACGTTACCTAACACGGAATTCATTGTTTCTTATTTCCGACTTAGCTAGAAATGAACTCTTTGCATACTTATTTGGGCGTTAGCAAACTCGAAATTAATTGTTTACTACTTATTTGTTATTCTGCGTCAGCTAACGCGAAATTGTTTTTTGTACTTATTTTCGAGTTAGATAACGTGGAATTAATTGTTTTTTACTTGTTTTTGCGTTAGCTAACTGGGAATTAATGGTTTACTACTTATTTTCGGGTTACCTAACACGAAAATAATCATTTGCTACTTATTTTCACGTTAGCTATAGCCCTTATTAATTAAGTGTTTCTCACTTATTTTCGCGTTAGCTAATGAACGAAAGAAGCGATGTGATTTATCGTTGATAATGTACAGTAGATATAAACAAAGTCACATGACCGCATTGCGATCGATTACCAGGGTCTGACTAATATGAGATTCCCAGTGGCTTGTAATTCTGAACTAATTCTAAAAATTGTGTTTTTACCTTTCATGGATCTTTATAAATTTCCTTAAATTAAGTAGCAAAATAAATTTACAGAATATACTGCTTGCGATCCGATCTAAAATATGCAGGAAACTCGACTGAGGGAAGAGCCGGCCCTGCATTCTGCTCGCCGCGTAAACACTTGACATTTTATGACGGCCAGACCAATAAGAGAATAAGTCACGTGGTGTGGTGGCCAATGTTTTGATCCACTGCCTCTGTAACTTGGATAGACTTTAGTGTCTTTTTATTTGTTATTCGTTTTATTCGTTATGCAATAGAAACAGAAAATGTGGCTTCAGCCTTTACTTTGTAGGCCTCGGCAACAAAATTGCACATGCTTTATAAAAAATTGAACTTCACTATGGCTGGGTACACAAATTATTTTCTTGTTCAAAAAATTAAGACTCTGCATTATATCCCTCATACAAAAAATAATATGAAATAATTTGTTAATATTCAGTGTAGAATACGCAGCTAGGTAGGAATGTACATACATATTATTATTGTAGTACGAGTGCAGGAAATACCAACGCGACGGCCTAAATTCTGGTATAGGCATGTGATTATAGTTATGAATGGTATAGGAATAAATAAGCTATTATATAATACATAATTGCACCCAAGGTAGTTAGGAATTTTTGATTTGCATTTTGTGTACAATTGCATAATAACACAAATACCGATCTATATATTCGTTAGTAAAGTGATTTGAGCATTTAAACCAGTTTGAGTAGAAAAGTGACTCTCAGATGGTAGACATTTTCTCAAGCCCGAGTGAGATATTTATCATTTAGGTAACATTTTCGCCTTCGCGTGTATAATTCATGATTTCACAAGAGGAACAGGTTTCGAACATGGGTATTCAAATAGTGTCAATGCATTAAGATGTCTCATAATTTATTTAAGCAACTAAACTAGGAGTATATATCATCGTACCAAAATCTAGGTATGAAAGGATAATGTTTTGTATTCACAAATGTAATTTTATATTGGTATCAGGGACGTATCTACTCTTTCCAGTTCATAATTACCTATATGGGTCTGATGAGCGGAAAAAATAAAAAATAAAAGGTAATAAAAACCTTTTTAAAAACAAGCTTTTCAAGCCATGTAGGTACTGCAACGACTAAAACAAAATAAAATAAGTCTAGGTTTTTGTTAACATAATTCAATGCCAAATTGTGACACGTTTTTGTAAATCAAAAAGCTTGTCGCGCTAAAGGTTCATAAACGTAGGTACCAATTAATGTTATTGGACAGTGGACAGTGATTGGTTGGTAAGCAAGTACCTACTTGCCAAAGCCAAAGTATGTATTTTCTTTACAATTCGCCCAAGACCTTTTTGATTCACAAAAACTTGTCGCAATTTGGCATTTAATTATCTTAAGTTTTTTATCTCTAATTTTTTTATTTTATTCGTTTTAGTACATGGCTTAAATAAAAACTTGTTTTTAAAAATGTTTTTTTACCTTTTATTTCATTTTGTGCTTTTTAGTACCTATTTGATTCCCATATCAGGTGGGTGGTAAAGAAATTTAGTCCGCCATCTTGGGGCATCCACTATCCTGGATTTAGTATGACGTCACTTACCTTATTATTTTGTACTCGTAAAACATTTTCATTTGATACCCATACTAAGGGGGTTAAAAAGAAAATGTAATCCGCCATCTTGAAGCGGCGGCCATATTGAATTTAGTGGATATCATTAACTTTATCGTTTTCTACTCTTCAAGCAATTTCATTGGTAGCCATATTTGGGGGCGGTGTTGAAAAGAAGATGTAATCCTCCACCTTGGAGCGGAGGCCATATTGAATTTAATGTGATGTCACTAACTTTACCCTTTTCTACTTTTCAAGCCCATTCATTTGATACCCACATTAAGGGGATTGACAAAAAAATTCATCATCCGCCATCTTGTGGCGATGGCCATTTAGAAAGTATTACAATATTGAGTGTTGCATATTGCATTGACACCAGAACTAAAGGATGAGTACCTATGAAAAATTTCAGCTCAATCGGGTGTCAAGAAGTGGTTCTAATTCACATACCCACACATACATACATACATGCATGCATGCATACATACGTACGTACGTACATATACAGGGTGTTTCATCTTAAGTGCGAACACCCTCGTAAAATTTGTATTCTCCATCCGATTTTAGCCGCGTTTTTTTCTAAAAATAGACCACAAAAAAACTCTACGTTGGTGCAAAATTTCAGGTCTTAATGTCAATTTTCAAGGCCTACTACAATTTTTTTTTTCTAGTAAAAAATGACGAAAACCATTTAGCGATATTTTTATTTAAAATCTGACACCACAGCGTTAATCAGAACAACCTAAAACACCCGTATACCAAATTTGAACAACAAATATACAGGGAGTTCCATTCTGCAGGGTGTCAAAATTGAGCAAAATATGAATTTTAAAGGCATCTGGAGAGTCAAGTGTGCCATGGAATCCCGTCAAAACAGATGAATGGTCAAAGTGTTGGTGTGCAAAGATTCAATACAAAAATGTACAGAGTCTTTTTTTCTGGGCGATGTCAAAATGCTGAATTTTTATTAAACTGTATATTGGTCAGGAGTGCTCTGGAATCGTTGAATAAATATTAATAAATACAAAAGCAATTTATTTCTTTACATCATCCAACCAACAAATAAAAACAATTCTTGGACCTTTATCAATAAAGTCACTGTCTAAGATGATACTTACATTTTCTGTGCGTTTCCTGTTGTGGCACACCAGCCACCTTAACTCATATGGACTTACTGACTGGCAGGCTTTCTGTATATTTTAGACTTAGTTCGTTTGTAATGTCTGGGGTGGTTTTGATATACTCGATTTTTGACCTGTATAAAGTTTTAAAAATTCAGCATTTCGAGTTGCTACAGAAAAGAACCCCTTGTATGTTTTTTATTTGATCTTTGCACATCGACACTGTGAGTGGTCCTGTTCATCGTCCAACTGTTTCGAAGTAATTCCATGGCACACTTATTGACTCGCCAGATGAGTTTAAAATTCCTATTTTGCTCAACTTTCCCAGCCTACAGAATGGAACTCCCTGTATATTTTTTGTTCAAATTTGGAATACGGGGGTTTTAGGTTGTTCTGATTAACGCTGTGGTGTCAGATTTTAAATAAAAAAATCGCTAAATGGTTTTCGTCATTTTTTACTAGAAAAAAAATTGTAGTAGGCCTTGAAAATTGACATTAAGACCTGAAATTTTGCACCAACGTAGAGTTTTTTGTGGCCTATTTTTATAAAAAAACGCGGCTAAAATCGGATGGAGAATACAAATTTTACGGGGGTGTTTGCACTTAAGATGAAACACCCTGTATATACGTACGTACATACTAACAGGGCAAGAGCTTGTAAAAATATGTTACGAGGAGACCAATTAATATAAAAACGTCATTCAAAAAATGAATTTGCTGTAAAACTTGAGTGGAATTCGAGGGTGTATTCGGATTTTGTTTGAGAAAAAGTTCTTTACAAAATCTTTTTTTGCAAAATAATAGAAAGTATTTGGATACTTAAGTTAGCATTATTCCTCATTCCTGAATATACGGATTTTTTAAAAATAACTTCTGGTTTTAGCAGAAATGATAGTGATTTTTACTTACCTACTCATTTTATTCCACTAATTACCTATAGGATTCCTTTCTTAATTCTTAATCAAACGATATAAATTTCACCTGCTTGTCTCCAATCAGTCTCGAGATAAAACTAGATAACACGATATATATTATATGGTCTCTTATTACGTGCAGTGTCTGTTCGATCCAAGTAGGCCAACCATTAAAACCAAATTTATGACAAATCATGTCAGCCATGACATAATAAAACTGACAATCAATACGTATATACTTTGAGGGGGTATTCTCGTAGTAATATCATAAGAGCATCTAATTTTTCCGAAAAAAATCGAAAAAACACGTTGCTAAGTAATATTTTAACAAGAAGCATGAGTGCTGGTGGCAACAAAAATCCGAGTCGAAGACTCTTAGCATTGTGTTTTTTTTGGATTTTTTTTTACATAAAAAATTAGACGCCCGAATGGTATTTGACAAGACTATTTCATGAGTAACAGATTATTCTGCAGACACATATCTTACAAAACATATTACCTATTAAACAACAGCTGTCAAGTTTTGCCGCGGGTAAACTCGAAAAAACTGCTGACGAGAGAAATAGTCGTAAATATCCCAAGAGAGATGTTCCAAGTGCTTCATTTATATGTAAGCTGTAGGTATAGAAGTTTTATTTCGACAGGAAGTTGAATGTTCTATGGTAGTGACGGCCATATTGAATTTCCTATTTTGCACTTTTCTCCTTTAATATTTGATAAAAATGAACCGTTCTTTTACTAATCCGCGTAGTTTTCTAATCTAAAACTAAACATATTTTACCTCTTGTAAAAATGTTTAAAGCCGCTTTAGTTTTTGGTGGTCGGACGTATAGTATTTTCAAATTTCCTTTTGTCACCTCCTTTTTTACGGCGAGATACGGAGCTCAAACTAATCACCACACTATTTTGCAAAGTCAAAACTTCGCGAAACCCCGAAAAAATGGAATTTTTAGAGACATAGCCAAAATAGCATACGGGCCGAATACCGGGCGAAAATAGCGTACGTAAGCTCGAAAATAGGGGTAGGGGGTTGCCAAAATTTCTAAAAATTCTGGGGAATCATATACCGTGCGGAAGTTTTACCAAAGAATTGAACATCAACTAAAAAAGGGGGTTAGGTGTGTTTTTATTACAGTATATCACCCTATATATTTTTACTTTCTTGAAATCTAGGCTTCTTCCCGATAACAACGATATAAATATGTCATACGAGATGTCATATATTTCCTCCAACTGCTTGGAAGATATATGCGATTAAATTTAAATATAAAAATATAAATATAAATATATAAATAAAAACTAAGAGTAGCCATGGAAAACAACCCTAAGAAAGTGCTACGTGTAAAATTCAAATAGCAATGTTTTTCGGTTGCTCATTACTGGAGAGAAGAGAAATATTATAAGAAATGCCTATTTAGGGGACAAAAATATAAAGGGTGTTATTATAATGAACATTTTAAAAACAGAAAGTCGCTTAGTTCTGTTAATCTGGCAAGAAATTTTTAACGTAGATAGCACTCTCCGAGGCACTCTCTGATTGGGTCGTTTTTCCATGGCTACTCCTATTTTTGATATGAACATTTTAAAAATGTAATCGCTTATAACTCCCAACATAGGACATTATTTATATCGTTGTAATCGGGAAGAAGCGTAGATTTCAAAAAGGCTTGAATGGATGGAAAAGCCTTTGTTCCTTTTTTTGTTTTTGTTTTTTGCATTGCATTATAATCTAGATTATAATATTTATAACACGTAGATATTATTATTATATTCAACATATTTATTGTGTTTTAGATCAACAAGGACAATGAATTTTGGGAATCAAAAATGGTGGAGAAATTATTGGTATTTTATAGAAAATGTCTCTTACCACTCTTACCAGAGCTTGTGGATCCTACACGAAATATGGAAATTAGAAATCTTTCAAGATCAGGTGCCCATAGATGCGGTAGGTATGTAGCAAAGTTCAAATTAGTTTTTTCCTTTGAATGACCACATGATTATCATTGAGTACAGGGTTTTCCAACAGATAAAAAATCACTTTGTATAAAAGTTTGATAAAGTTTAATAGCTTTTGATTTGTGGAGTGTATTCAATTTTTTTAAATGGAAAACCCTATGTTTTTCGATTTTTGAAATCTATAGATCATCCTGATTACAACAATTTATACATTTTCATATGTTTGCTCCAGTCATTTTTACAATACAGGACGTACAAACCTATATTTGATCAAGTTTCCACACCCTATATGAGAATAATAGTGCGCCATTGTTGCATTAAAAAAATGAAATCATATTCATATTTCTTTTAAGCTGCAGTCATTTCGGCCGTTTCAATTCACCCCTCGAAGGCTCGCAAAAAGTTATCAAACTTTTACAATAAGACATTTTTTTGTGGGGCCAAAATAAAGAAAATTGGGGGGGGGGGTGAGTCATTTCGTTGGAAAACCTCGTAGTTACATGATTACCTATAAAATAGGAGAAATAACTGATGTCACGATTGACATATTAAATGGGGCAAACTTTTTTCTAATCGCCTATTAATTTGCGATCTGTCAGCATTAACACAAGGTTCAGCCATGGATCAAATTTTTAAAAATAATAAATTATTCTTTAATGTTTCAGATATGGGATAGAGGGATGAATCCCAAAAAATTAAGTGGTGATTGGTGATCTCTTCGAGCGAGTAAATGGTGTTTGTAGAAACTCAACTTCGAAAAAGAACAGTAGGTATATACATAACATAATTTATTCTTAAGTCAAGCCATCTTAATTAACAATTAATTTAGGTAAAGACTAAAGACACAAGTTAAAAAGTGACCCCATCAAATTAGTGAACTAAAATGGCATTCATTAAGGATGCTATGGTCGGCTATCATCTTTTTGGCGAAAGTAAGTGTCGGCGCAACACAAAAAAAGGATAGTACCTATAGTCCAATAAAGATCCAAAGAGGATTATTTTTCAGGGTTGCAATACAAAACAATAGGGGTGGTTTTCTACACATTTTTATAGGGCAAAATGGGGATTAAATTGTGAACAACTTTTCCTCAACTTTTTTTGAATCTATAATCCTATAATCGAGTTACAGCGCATTACTTATATGACAAAAATTCCGCACGCTGTAGAGGTGGTCTTGTAAACATTTCTTTTACAAACAAATTACCCCAATAAAAGTTTTAGATGTTGAACTTCTGGTCAACTTTCTCTTATAAAATTTTTCTGGGTCTCTAATACTTGTTCCCCTACAACTTTTATTAGGGTCATTTTGCTCTAAAAAATGTTTTGGAAACCACCCCTATTGTGTAGGAAGCCACCCTATAGCGCAATTCGTACCAGGAGTTCGAGTGTGATCTTATGGTTGGATTCTCAGGAGACAGTCCCCAAGCAACCTTGAAAAAATCATCCTGTTTGTTTTTTTTTGCAACCTCTATAAGCCGAACACAACTTTATTGGACCTACAATAAGTATAATTTTTATTAGGAAAATATTAAAATTTAATTGTTTGTGAAAAAATGAAAATAAAAATTAACATTACTAATTCAGTAATTATCTAAGTATATTCTTTTTTTATTGTCCATATACCGATATTGTCGAAAATTTCTTTGTGACATTATCTTTTAGAAACGAAGAAGATTTATTCTCCGAAAGTTGTTGAAGATATTTTTTGAGTTAACGATCAGTTTCGTTTTTTTATGTCAAGCATTTAAGAATTTTGCTGGAAGAAGTTGTCTTTTAATCAGTTTGGTCAACGTTTGCAGAATTTCTGTAAATTTTGGTTTGGTTCAGGTTTCCGTGGCGAAAACACCCAATTAAAATTTAAAGGGATCCATATACCCATGATAGCTGCATAAGTAGCAGGTTTTTTAATTATCCCTATACAGGGTGGTCCAAACTTTATCAGCAATACATACTTTAAAAACTGCTAGAAGATTTAAAAAAGTAGATTTTTCATATAAACATGTATCGAAATCCTAGGTGTTTTCGTTATACAGGTCGTCAAAGTTCAATTTTTTTAAAGTTTTCTTTTATTTTTCCTAAAGGACGACAACTATGGCAGACATATTATTTGGCACAGTTTGGACACACATTAAGTGCTATAAATTAAAAATAATTTGACCTCTCTACTTCCACCAGTGGAAAAATTATAAATTATTCCCACCACATGAAAGTTTTATACTGCAATAAAGGATGGTATGCTTTATGCAACTATTTTAGATGCGTAGTTTATGGGCAAAGGGAAAAGAGTACTTTTTTGAGGCTTCGGAGTCCCATAAGATACATGAGTGCTCCAACTGCCTCAAGGTAGGAAATCTTATTAGGTAGATCCTATCGATTTCTTCCTTTTCTGTTGAATTTGGCAAAGATTTTTGTCTTATGATAGGTGTTGCTATACCTACTTTATTTACAATCCACTATTCCAAATATCTATAAGACGCTTGGATTCAGACATTTAAAAACTTGAAAATGCGCAGAATCTTTCTTAAACTCTGACTAACGTTCTTAAAATTACATTTTTTAATAATGGCAAAAGTTAAAAATGTAACATTGGCACAATCACGGGAGTAAAAATAAGGTAGGTAATAATATAATTATCCACTCCGGATTTTGCCTACGTCCATCTGATGATTCCCAAAGAGGATGAAACCGGTAATGGGCTGGCTGGGATCATTGTGCCTGCAGCATGTCAGGACGTGTCCCAACAAAGATAGCAATATCTTTGACGTTACGTTGGTGAAGGAGAAAACATTGATCTATGCAAGGTAGGTAATGTTTGAAGTTCTGGTAATACATGAATTGGGGAATACAAGGAGAGTAAGAATGTGATTACAAAATAATATAGGTAGGTATATGCAAACACATTGCTGTAAGGCCTATTTTTTAACTGTCATATTTATCAAAACAAATCAACAGATTTGTCAAATATTCTCAACAAAGCATTACCACAGCTTAATTTCAAATTTAAGTGGTGCCATTACTTCCTTCGGCATATTACAAAAGCTGGTGCACTGACCTTGAAGGGGTGTTTGTAACAGTGTAGTTATAAGAGGTCCAGTGTTATATAAGGTTTGTTCTAACATAGTATTGAACAGTTTTCAAACCAGCTGTCGATAAACTGATTCGCCAAATAGTTCTGGAATTATTTTCTTGTGTTTTGATTGGTTCAAGGTTCAAGTCAGTTCTGAAACGGTTTAGAACTGCTGTTGAAACAAGCCCATGGTGTTTCCTCGCTTCTCCGGATTTGAAGTCAACCAACTAAATAGTCTAGAAGTGCGAAATAAATCAAAAGAAAACAATTCCTCGTAGTGAAGTTGAAAACCTAATTTTTGAAAACTTTCTCGTGATTCCTGTCCTGAACAATGTGCGTTAATGCAAAGTCAGGCATTTAGCGCCTTTTTTGTTACAATAACGAACGTATGTACGTTTTAGTAGGTTTGGAACCACCATTTTTGCCAAATAAGGCAGGTTTGGAACACGACTTTATTGCATACCTAAGTCTAGGATGAAATAATATCGCCATGTTTACGAACTATACCTACAAATAAATTGTTTGGTAGGACCCTAAAACCGGCAAATTTTGTATCAGGAGCGTCTGTCTTTAGCGACACCGCCGACACTGCCTACCAAATTTCTCAATTTCCAATAGATATTTTACATTACCTTAATATTGTTGTATTCCTGGTAGATTTTGTTTATTGATCAATTTCCTGGGTTACTACCTTATCAAACATTTGGAACTATTCAATAGTTTTTATTTAATTTCTTCTACGTACGTTTCGGCTGATAATAGCCATCTTCAGGTTCCTCTGTATAACCTGAAGATGGCTATTATCAGCCGAAACGTACGTAGAATAAATTAAATAAAAACTATTGAATGGTTCCAAATGTTTGATATGGTAGTAACCCAGGAAATTGATAATTATATTTTATATTATTAGAGGAGACCTACCCAAAGTGGCATATAGCTACGTTAATGCAAAAAACAACGTAATTAAAATTAAAAATATAACACAGTAATTAAATATATGGAATACATCCATGTCAAAAAGGGACAAGAAAAATATTACCCATATTTGATACTAATGACTATTTCACATAACATAAGGAATCATGTATAAAATATAGTATATAGGGATAATTAAAAAACCTGCTACCTATGCTATCATTGATATATGGATCCATTTAATTTTTAATTGGGGTTTTTCGCCACAGAAACCTGAACCAAACTGATTAAAAGACAAATTCTTCCAGCAAAATTCATAAATGCCTGATATTACAAAAACGAAACTTTGAACGTTAACTCAAAAAATAACTTCAACAACTTTGTTTTCTGAGCTTTCGGAGAATAAATCTTCCTCCTTTCTAAAAGATAATGTCACAAAGAAATTTTCGACAATATCGGTATATGGACACTAAAAATTCCGCAAAATTGAAGGTGTTTCGAAATTTTGCAACATGGTATACATATTATATACCTATTTTTTTATTGAAATAAAAAAATTGGTATGGCCTTGCTACGCTTTCGTACATTCCAGTCGTGTCAAAAAACTAGGATATATTGTTAAAAATCAGCAATGTTTCCTGTACGTACAGATTATGTTTCTAAAAAAAACACTAAATTACTAATTTTATAATATTTTTTCCTGTATATCAAAATAAACCAAAAATTTTACTAAGTACTCTTTATTATAACACTTTTAGTTGTGCAACATCTAGATACATACCTATCATCCGTGTAATAGATACCTACCTAATAGCATAGACGAATCTATCGTAGTAGATTCTTCTATGCTAATAGTCAAAAATTGGTCTACGCTTTTACTTTAACGAAATCGTAGCTTTAATCGTTTTCCGCAAAATTTAACAATAACAATGCCCAGTACACGCTTCCTTTTATTTCATTGTCTATAATTCGCAAATGAACTGCCTAAACGAAGCAATCAACTATGGCTCAGCGCGCGAACCCGCGTTTAAACGCTCTCATTTTCGATTTTTGTCTCTCTGAAGCTCCTCGGAGAAAGTGAAACATTTTATTTCATGTAATCTATACAAGGGAAATTAATAGGCACGGCGACGCATTAGAAACCTGTCGAAGAGTATTTTTAAAGATTTTCTTCTATAGTGAAGACACGGCGAGACACCGCAAATATTTATTGTTACTTTCACGAAATGCATTTTGTAGAAATTATTCGCTATGGATAGATCTGTTTTGAGGCACTTTTACACAGTATTTGTTGGCAATAACAATTCAATTTGTTCAGGGGTGTTAATAATTTTTGGGGCATTTTCATAACAAAAATGCGCAAGGATAAGGATCCGCTTATCAAAAGCCAGTTTTAAAAACTATTAGGGTACGTAGGGTAGGTTGCAAAGAACAGAGCATTGCCCCAATAGGTCGACTCGTGTTCAATTATATAGAAATTTTGGCGCTCTACAGTAGCTTGAACTGGTTTGCCCTGCGATCTACGGGAATTATGTGATCTGCATCCTGTTTGAATCGCTATGAACATATTTGTTGTACATATTTAATAAATTAAAGACGCATAACTGTGTAATATTGTTTGAATATTTTATTTTATTATTTCTTAAATCATTGTCAAGTCGGTTTTAATTTTTTGTTAAAATTTTTGTTCGCATAGGGACTAGCGCCACCCCAGATCGCAAACAACAATGAAATTAAGGTCTACTAAAACACTAATATTGGATTGGACCAACACCGCTTTCGTGATAATATGCGGATAATAAAGGGGCATGCTCGTAGTGTGGGGAAGCGGTGGGCAATCGCAGCCACGTTAGGAAATAACTGCGTAAAAATAGATAGTTTTAGCCTATTAAATAAACACACAATAATATTGTTTATAGATCAATAATTCTTATGAATTCCTAATGATTTATGTTAAAATTTAATAACCAAATTTTTTGAGAGGAAAAACTAAAACATGCGTTTGGCTCGCATTATATACTCCTTTTTTGGGTATAAAAAAAAAGCTTTTATTCAACAAAAAATGAAAACTCCTAAAGATAAATTGTAAATTTCGGCTATGGGGTAATTGGATCTAATTACTTCAATTATAATGGCTCCAATTACCCGAAAGTACAAAATTCCCATTAACTGACGTAAACAAAACAACACATATTTAAACTGAAAATCAAGTATAATGTGATTTGGCACTAATTCAAGATATTCGAAAATCAGAAATGTCCTCATCAAGAATATCCGAGTGGTTGTTGGTAACTTTTGATGTCCGTCAACAACTTGCTGTACCTGTTCACAAATAACATTATATGTGTTCTCAACAAGAGAAATCCACCCCGTTGCATCCCCCCCATCCACCCTCTTTTTCTAATAATGTCAAAAATGTTCTCTACTCTAACGAATACTTTACTTGATTTCTTTAATAAAAACTTTTGCATCGCGAAAAACTGACTTATGAACGTTTTTACCTCTTCCCCCTCTCCTCCCCCCTTCCGTGAAGCGTTTTTTTTATTCTCGTTGATATTGCGTGTAAAATACATTTTTCTACTCCTATGCTAGTAACATACCTATTAAGTGACAGTTTAGGTTATAAGTAAGTTCATTGTTACGAACACTGACACGTAATGACTGACACGTAATGACTGACACGTAATAAAAAAATTACGTAGGCATCTGTTCTTAATTAAAACGCAATTATCACGGGTGCCTTGTTACCGCGGCATCCGCGTCACCATAGCAACTAACCAACATACTAATTATTGTCAAGCCAGAAAATGAAAATTATTGCCCGTCAGATAATCAGAAGTATAGTTTATCTATTTTAATAGTTTTTCTTTCGTCGAAGAAAAATTATAATACGAAACTCGAGTTGTAAGCTTATTACATACTCGTGGAATTGCAGCACTCGCCGCTGCGCGGCTCGTGCGCAACTTTTCCACTCATACGTAATAAGCTGTTTACAACTTTCGCTATGTAATATACTATAAAAACTCGCTGCTTTTTTGACATATAAGTTTTATTTCTCTATATCAACGCCGACCGACGCGACGGTTCGACACACTCCACACACAGGGCTACAAAAAACAGTACCTACCTAGAGAAAAAACTTATGTAAAAAAACAGTGAGTTCTAATATAAGTATCATAACTATTGGACGAAAAAATTACATTGCGGGTAATTATTGCACGCACTGCGCCTAATTAACCGATAGTGACATTGCTCTATATATGTATGTACAGTGTGTCCCACTTAAGGACTGACCACCCCTGTAAAATTTTTATTTATAGCTCGATTTTCATAAACTTTTTTTTGTTGGATAGAGCTTCAAAAATGGCATCAAACACATAATTCAGGTGCCTCGTACGTTAAAGTCATGGCCCACTGAGACGGTGTTTTAGTGCTGAAATTTCGAGAAGTACTATTAGGGATTTTTTTTAGAGGAAAATCAATGCCGGATTCTTATTGTTCGAAACCCAAACGTACCAATTTGCGTTACCATAGCTCTACAGGGTGTTTCAAAATTTTTAGTGTCCCACTTAATTAGTGACCACCCGTGTAAAATTTTTATTTTTAGCACGATTTCATAAAAAAAATTTTGTTGGATAGAGCTTCAATAGTGGCATTAAATGCATAATTCAGGTGCCTCGTGCGTTACATTCATGGCCCACTGAGACGAAGTTTTAGTGCTGAAATTTCGAGAAGTACTATTAGGGACTTTTTTAGAGAAAAATTAATGCTAGATTTTTATTCAACGTTGTTGGAAACCCAAACGTACTAATTTGCATAAGAAAATGGAGGACTAATTCTAATGACTGAAATTTGAGTTTGTGTTTAGTTGTGTTGTTTATTCATGTATTTGATATTTGATGATATTAAATTAAATAAAAAATTTGTTCGCTAATAAATGTTTGAAAGAATATGAGTTCCTCATGAATATTTTAGTGGCCAACTTACCAGAAATTAAGAAAATTAATTACAAATTAGTACGTTTTTGTTTGGAACCTCTCACTGTATATAAGAATCCGGCCTTACTTTTCCTTTTAATTTTTTTGGAACACCCTGTGGAGCTATGGTAACGCAAATTGATACGTTTGGGTTTCCAACAACGCTGAACAAGAAATCGGCATTAATTTTCCTCTAAAAAATCCCTAATAGTACTTTTCGAAATTTCAGCACTAAAACACCGTCTCAGTGGGCCATGAATTTAACGCACGAGGCACCTGAATTATGCATTTAATGTCATTTTTAAAGCTCTACCCAACAAAAAGATTATGAAAATCAAGCTTTAAATAAAAATTTTACGAGGGTGGTCAGCCCTTAAGTGTGGCAATAAAAATTTTGAAACTCCCTGTAGAGCTTCGGCAAAGCAAATTGGTACGTTTGGGTTTCGAACAATGCTGAATAAGAATCTGGCATTAATTTTCCTCTAAAAAATCTGTAATATACTTCTCGAAATTTCAGCACTAAAACACCGTCTCAGTGGGCCATGAATGTAACGCACGAGGCACCTGAATTATGCATTTAATGCCACTATTGAAGCTCTATCCAACAAATTTTTTTTTAGGAAATCGTGCTAAAAATAAAAATTTTACAAGGGTGGTCACTAATTAAGTGGGACACTAAAAATTTTGAAACACCCTGTAGAGCTATGGTAATGCAAATTGGTACGTTTGGGTTTCGAACAACGCTGAATAAGAATCCGGCCTAAAACACCGTCTCAGTGGGCCATGAATTCAAGGCACGAGGTACCTGAATTATACATTTAATGCCATTTTTGAAGCTCTATCCAACAAAAAAAAAAGTTTATGGAAATCGAGCCATAAATAAAAATTTTACAGGGGTGGTCAGCCCTTAACACACTGTATATATATATATTTTTTTTTTTTCAAATGCCAAATTATTTTCAAAACTAAGTAAATGGTATCACGTTAAACATGACTTATCGAGCAATCTCATAACTCATAACCATTTTAAACACAATGCCTTTTCAAAAAACGCATTTAAAGACAGCGATTTTAGCAACACCTATCCCAACATCCTTTTTGAGCCAAAGGAAAAGGAGAATTGAGATAATTAGCGCGTAGTTGAAAATCGACAAATAAATTTAGTGAGACAGTTCAAGCGAAAGATCGGGAAAAGTGATTTTGCAAACACCACGCAATAGCGGGTTTGTTGTAACCTAATTATAAGACTAACTGATTAGCACATAGACTACACTATTATTTCTGATAGGTATAGTTAGAGAATGTGCCATGGTACATGTTAATTTTTAATGCCAACGGTGATTTTATTTCGCTTCACTACCTTCCTTATAGGTACTTTTGTTTACCACATAGACGATTACTATGATCACAGAATCTATGATATAGACCAATTTAATAAAATACAATACTACATTAACATACACCTTACGTACTCTCAGGTAAGTCGAATGTTGAAGGTGCCCGTAAGTTTGGGTGATAGATGTGCAAGTGCTTTCTACGTGCACAAGTAAGTGTTGCTAGGTAGCATTTATGCAGCAAAGACCCCAAAACCATTAAGAAAATAAGAGACTCGAATATTTCATCCAAGTCACTTTGAAAAATTTGTTAAAACTTAATACCTAGGTACTTTCAGAAAATTCAAAGCAATTGACTATAGAGATTTGCTTTGTTTTCAAAAATTAAAGTTTGATTCCTGTATTCGTTAATTTATGTGCACGTCAGAGCAAATCTAGAGTTCAATAACTCCTCGAGATTATCAGGAACTATCCATTCAAAGCACCTCTCCACTTTTAAAGCACAACACAAACCGTGACAATTAAATTAAATTTTAACAAGCTTTTTAAATTGCTGCGGGTTCCTTCCGTAATGTATTGCATAATATTTGAAGAATCAGCGCGTCCATCCTCCTTTCAATTTTCAATTCACTTAGCGTACCTACTTTATATTGATTAAAAACCAGTCCTTTTGTATTGACCGCACTAACTGTGATGCATTATGACTTTAAAAAGGCACGTTTCATAAAAAGTACGGTCCACACAACGTGACCATCATCGTTTATTAGGCTCCTAAAATAAAAGAAACATTAATATGCACTTCTTTTTTGGGGAATGCGGTTTTGTCGTGAGTAGGTTGTCATAAATGTGAAACGACATGATGATTTTAAAGACGATACCGATCTTCTAGTGCCGGGTCCCATGGTCTAAAATGATTTGGCAATATGGGTAATTAAGAAAAATGTACCTAGCATTATATCAAAAGAATATCTAATATTGGCAAATACAACAATAGTTATTTACATTGAAAGATGTGTACCTTGGTCGAGGTTAAATAAGTATACCCCCATGCCAACAAGAAGCTCACGCACATCGTGTGAGTAATGTAGGTATTAAGTTTTTTCCTGCTTCCGAAATTTTTTATAATTTATTTCGAATTAAATTGGGTTTTGAATAACGCCGGGGAGGAACAACCACGTTCGTTGTAACGACATCATAGTGACAGTTTAAATTTTCATAATTATTATTATTTTATTATAGTCTGTTTGAGACTGAAGGGAGGCCATAAATTTTGAATGACAAGGCAAATTTGACCATTTCAGTGGCGTGCCCTTTCAAATCTGATATGGATAAATACGCAAATTAATATTCATGTGAGCTGTGTAATATTTTATGAAATATATTTTTTGCAAACGAAAAGTTTAGAAAAGGGTGTAGGTATTTTCGACTTAACAGATAGGTATATGATACCAGTATAAGGTGTGTTCGCTTTTTTATACTATTATTATAACAGTTGGCATCTCCTAAAATGTAAAAGGAGAGCTAGTTGATTTAGAGAAAAAAATGATTTAGAAAAAAAATGCGGCCGTATTTATTGTATTTTATTGCATATAAATCGAACCTCTTTATCATCGCACTTCTGCAAAATCCCGAAAAAATAAAGTGAACAGCATATAAATAGGTGGTAGGGAAGGCTTCCAAGAGTGCTGTGCATTTAAAAGAAGGGCAGGTAAAACAGGGCCGTGGCCAGATAGAAACTTCAGGCAGGGCAAACGACTTTCCTGTCAGGGCAGTACTCATTTAAGAAGTGAGGGATAGGTACCTACAGGGCGTTACTTTGCCGGTGGGGAGAGGAGGGGGGGGGGTAAAAAAAATTTGAATTTAATTTTCGCCATTAAAAATTGCGCCGCAGGCGAAAATTCGTGAAATTTTCAAGGTCAAATATAATGTGAAGATACACTTTTTTAAGTCAATGGTAGGTAATTTTTTTTGCTAATTATGCGGGCCTATAATGATTTGTGCAGTAAGGAGACAAAAATGTGTTATCAAAGTTTTATTTTATTGTTGATTTTCAACTGACAAAAATCCAGCAATAACCATCAATAACAACACTGAACACCACCTTTTGTGATGTGGAAGTAAAAATAAAAGTTAGTGCTCATAGTGACCTTTAAATTATCATATTTTTTCAAAGGGCCACATTATGTCCATAATTATTGCAAAAATATTCTGCCCAGTGTAGTAGGTAGATATGGGTAAATTGAAATTTGTTTGAAGGTGGGGCAATAAAGATTGTTGCGGGTATTAAAAAGAGTACTTAGAGGTGTCTGTTAACTAAAATGCGCCGCAGGCTATTTTTTAGAAGAGCTAAGCTAAGAACAAATTCAGTTTAAATGAAGTATAATAAATTAAAAAATCATCATGGTGTCTTTTTTCCTAGTTTTTTTTTCTCAATGCAGCAGCGCCTTATCTACGGCCCTGGCGAGGTGACCGGTGAACTTATAGCTCAGGCAGGGCAAACATTCTGCCAGGCTGGGCAACGCCCTGCCTGCCCCCCCCCCTGGCTACGGCCCTGGGTAAAGACCCAAACATTAATTATTATTGTAATTGCAAATCACTTATCCTATAATATATGTATAATAAATACATATCTTCTATTTCATTTAGTATTTACTTTGATGTGAAATTGTGCTTTGTGCTGTTTATTGTGAGCAGATAACATGGCTAGTGCATCAGTTTTTACTCCGACAAAGATAATAAAAAGAAGTGCGTTAACTTGCAACAAGTCATAATATTGATCGTTTACGATGCCCTGAGACATGATTATCCTATCAACAGTGCTGACAATTGCATTGAAATTTGAAATGTGTTTAAGAATGACATGAATGAGCAAAACTGCTATATTATGCAGAATCTTACAAGAAAGAAAATCTAACGCAACGATAAAACCGCCAATACCGTCACCTGGAAGGAGGAAGACAATTTTAGATGACGTTACAAAATACGCTATACGAAGAAAGGTGCATTCATTATACAGGGTGTAACTTAAATACGTTAAAATATTTCAGGGTCGTGACCCTCCGCCAATTTTAACAAAAGTTCATATAAACATGTGTACAAAAATTCTTCGTTTTCGATATACTGAGTGTTAAAATATTTTAGAAAAACGTCTTTTCTTAAGACTTTTCATTCTTATTTCGAGTTCAAAATAGTTGTGTTGCCTTGAAACCTCCAAAGTTTTGTATTTAATTCTGATCTTTTCCTTACGCTTTTTAAATACCTGACATTTTTTGCAAGTACAATTAAATAAATTTAAAAAATGTAATTTGCCACGAAACGGCGATAGATACAAAAATAAGTCAAGAAACACTTTTTGTTCAAAAACAAATGCTCCAACCAAAACTGCTACCTCTACTTTAATTTGCCTTCCGATTTACCCATATCTCCGCCACTGGTTCAATCTAGAGGTTGAAAATAACACATTTAAAAAGGTCTTAGCCAAAAATGATGTGTACTAAATTTGGTTAAAAAAGCTCTACAAATAAAGAAGTTATGGGAAAAAGCCGATTTTTGTAGAGAATTTTAACACCCCTTACCTATATCAAAATCGAAGAATTTTTGGACACATCTTTATATGAACTTTTTTTCTTAGAGTTGGCTGAGGACCATGTCCCTGAAATCTTTTAACATACTTAAGTTATCTAAGTAAAGAGATAGGTACCACATTGAATACAATTTTAACCGCCTTGAAGCAAGGTGACGGCATAGCTCCAACTAGTAAAGATAAGTTATGGAAAACACTGAAGGAAATGCATTTTGCCTGGGATAACTACTACCGAAAATCACATACAAAATTATTGTGTGATGGAGAAGGAAATATTTAAGAAACATTACAGAATTTCGCATGTAACAAAGTAATATTTATTACATGGATTAACGAAGGCTATACCAGCGTCCATAGCAGTATTTTCTAGACTTTGGCTATATTGTGCGCAGGAAGAAATCTTACATTCTAGCAGTGATGTAACAGATACATTTTTTCGGTATCTAGATACAGATACAGATACTGTCTGGCAGATGTATCTAGATACAGATACCGATATATTTTTTCCAAAGTATCTGGGTACAGAAAATTTCAGACCTCATAAGGCAATCAATATACTTACCTACTTAGATATTTATGAAACAAGTGTGTGTGTGTAGGTAAAGTAGAACTGTTTAGACGAATGTGAACTTTAGATTGTCACCAATCGAAACAAATTGTGGATTGGTAGTTTACCGTGTACGTCACTCCAAAGTGAACACTGAGTAGGTACTTTATGTACGGTTTAAAAAAACTCTAAATCACATCCCATTTTAGTATTTGTATTTATTGTATTAATTGTATTGTATTTAATATTGTATTGTATTAATTAAATATACGCACGTGGCACGCCTTGGCATCTTGTGTAAAAAATGTATCTAGTATCTAAGTATCTAGATACTTTCAAAAGGATCTAGATACTAAAGCAGATCCTGATTTTTGTAAGTATCTAGATATTTATGTATCTAGGTACATAAAAAGTATCTAGATACAGTATCTATACCTTTTCAACCTCAAATTGGGAATAATCAATTTCAAATTGGGAATAAACAACTTCAAATTGAGAATAGTCAACTTCAAATTGGGATTAATCAATTTCAAATTGGGAATAGACAACTTCAAATTGGGAATAGTCAATATCAAATTGAGAATAAACAATTTCAAATTGGGAATATTAAATATTAAATTGAAAATCAATAACTTCATAAAATAAAAACACTTATCAACAAGAGCAACTCAATTTGTTAACTAAAGTTTATAATATTAAGCAAAATTTCGACTGCCTGGTAAGGTTCAAAAAGACTTGGCCAGAAATCTTAGAAAGAAGACAAAGACCAAATCATTTATCTCAAACTAAATTTAGCTTATAGAAATTAGAAAGTATAAGTAGTGCAAAATAACATAAATGATAAATTAACTGTAGCGAGTTGCACCAGAGTAGTTAGTAGTTTGTAAATAATACCCAGAAAACCCACCTGCACTGGCTCATTTCACACAGCAGCGTAACAACAATTGGAAAATACTCTGTTATGTTATCAAAACCGAAGTCAAGTACTTACAAAATGAAATTAATATAGACATAATCACAGAACAGCTAATTATTACTAATTCCGAAAGTGACTTCTCCGGTGACGATGTTAGTGACTATGCATCAGATTGACAAATATTAGGTACCTACTGTCATTGTAAATTATTATACTTAATAGTTGTGTAAGATAATAAATATATTATTTATTGCTAATAATTATTTAAATTATTTTTTAATAAAATTCATCACTCGTAATTTATTTCTGTGCAATTACTCTCCAAGCACGCCACTGAAATCTGTATTAATGCTTACGATTTCCTACAAATCTATTCTAGGAATTCTCCGCCTTCAAATTTTGTAGGATCTGTATTGTGTGTTTACTTAGATATAAGATATAAGCGATTATTAAAATATTGCTTAATATGAAGTTGTCGATTTTCAATTTAATATTGAATATTCCCAATTTGAAATTGTTTATTCTCAATTTGATATTGACTATTCCCAATTTGAAGTTGTCTATTCCCAATTTGAAATTGATTAATCCCAATTTGAAGTTGACTATTCTCAATTTGAAGTTGTTTATTCCCAATTTGAAATTGATTATTCCCAATTTGAAGTTGAAAAGGTATAGATACATGTATCTCGATACATTACATCACTGCATTCTAGATAGTAAAATGTATCATTTTTTGTTGTTTAAATGTCAAAAAATCTTTTTATAAATAATCCCGTGAAACTGAAACCCTATTTCGACGCTTATGATACCGCAAATGCACCTGCTCGATCCCAATTTCCATAGTTTGGAGGCATTTTACATAAACTACATTACTTCTGTTCTAAACTATCCATAACTTTAGTATTTCTCATATAAACCCCGTAGGGTTATTTGGTAGATAGTTTCCGACCATGAGTTTTCAATTAAACGACGTTTCCATCTTGTCAGTTTATTATTTGTTTATAGTTAATGCGACATTTAGACCCTTATCGTGGTCATCATCAGGCTAAAAAACATATGTGCAATTAAAAAGACAGTAGGTACTCAGGTAAAACTAGCAGTTAAAAAAGTATTAAAAACATTTTACAGATTTATGAAGAATATTTTCTGGGTTGCTTAACTAATACCTACAAGAATTCAAATTCAGTGTTATAGCATTGTTTAGACTTTAGACCCTGAAACGTTTATTATGGATTCTCCTCACATCCATATTCGCAACATCTATCCTATATGGTAGCTAGTAAAGTTGTGTGATGAAGATGACGTAGGTTTCAGAAATATTTTTGGTACATAAATAAACACGTTTTTATATCCAGAAGATTCATCATATAAAATATGGAAAGATTTTCTTGATATACAGGGTGTCGATTTAATTTATTATTATTATTATTATTATTATTATTACCTACCCAGGACATCTTCTAGTTGTCCATAGCAACACTTACGCGCGGCAAAAAACATTTTGAAAATATGAGTTAATAATTTTTTTCACGATTTTTTTTTATTTTAATATGAAGAAAGGTCATTTTATAAACTGCGGCTATGATTACGATCTTACGATTTTTTCATAAATCATGTTACATGTACATTATGTATGTTAGTTTTTTTAGGTCAAATCTTGCAAGCTGAATTAGAACCACTTCTTGACATCCGATCGAGCATACACCTTTAGTATTTTGGTGACAATAGAATATGCAATACTCAATATTGTAATACTTTCAAAATGGCCGCGGCTCCAAGATGGCGGATGATGTATTTTTTGTCAAACCCCTTAATATGGGTATCAAATGAAAGTGCTTGAGGAGTAGAAAACGATAAAGTTAGTGAAATCACGCACAAAATCCAATATGGTGGCCGCCCCAAGATGGTGGATTACCTATTTCTTCTCAACTTACTTCACATGGGTATCAAATGAAAGGGTTTGCGAGTACAAAATAATAAAGCACAAAATAAAATAAAAAATAATAAAAAAACTTTTTAAAAACAAGCTTTTATTTAAGCCATGTGAATGCCATGAATAAAATAAGTTTAGGTTTTCGTTAAGATAATTCAATGCCAAATTGCGACAAGTCTCTGTAAGATAGATACTTTGGCAAGTAGGTAGGTACTTGCTTATCACCCAATCACTGTGCAATATAATATTAATTGGTACCTACTTTTATAAATATTTCGCGCGACAAACATTTTGATTTACAAAAACTTGTAGCAATTTATGGCACTTAATTATCTTAACGAAAACCTAAACTTATTGGTAGTACATGGCTTAAATAAAAGCTTGTTGTTAAAAAGGTTTTTTATCTTTTATTTTTTGTACAAATTTCAGTAGATATTATTATTACTAAATTACCTAATTAAATATAAAAAAACACGCTATATGAGTTTGACAAAATGCACACTCAAAATAAAATGCCACGATATAAGGAATATCAAGTTTAATTATGATTGTTTTGTTTCCAAAGGTAACCTGGATTATTGAGACTAATGCTAAATATGCGTGGGTACATGAATGGTGACAGAATTTTGTGAGCTATGTATCTCCGAAATGACATAATATACCTATGCAAAACATGGTAGAATAGTTTTTTTGTAGAAAATTAAATTGTGTTCAATTAATTTAAGAAATTAATGTGGGAAAAAGGTTCTGCTCATAATAAAATAGATTATTGGGCATAAGTGGCGCCCTCTAGCGGTTTCACTATAACAGAATTATGCGAGATAAGTATACGCCATTGAATATAAGAAATACGCCCCCTATAGGCTCAATGCTAAACTAGTCTATGGGCCATGCCAACAATGAACAACAACAAAGAACAACGCAGTGTAGAGCCAAGGCTAGCACCGTTCACATGGTGACGATGGCCCATATATTTATAGTTCGCATAGTCCCATCGGGGCGTTGGCATCTTAAATTCAGTCGCGTATCTATGGGCGCGTGCCAAACGTCATCGAACTCGATCAAGCCGTTTAGGAGATATAGCAAAAAACAAAATTTTAGGGCCCGTGTTAAGGGCCCGTAGGGACATTGGTCACTTTATTTTTCGAGTAGACTATCCCTGTATGACGCGTAGCATTTGATTATGAATAACTATGTATTTATTTTTAAAATTTAGAACGTTTCAAGCTGGATATATTAAATAATGGAATAAGTAACTGTCCGGTGACTTTGGAACGGGTATTTCAAATTGTTTTGTTTTATTCAAAATGTAAATAGGTGATATCTATCGGTATGTACTTACACGTGCAAAGTTTTTATTGCAAATACATAAGTAAGTATTTAGTTCTCAATTATATGAATGTTAAGTAATGAACTAGTAGACTTTTCTTTGGTACCTATTTGGAATAATGTTTATCAGTAAAAGCCAACGATTTTGGTAAAAATTAAATTCTTGTATTTAATCGTTATTGCGAAAATTATCGCATAATAAAATTTATTATGGTTTTCAAATGGTTTGCCAGGGTTATCTAAATTCTTCTGGCGTAAAAATGCGCCGATTAAGATTTATAGGCGGTAAATGCATTTTAACGGGAACCAAAAAGCATTTGACATTAATTAGTCCTTCTTTTCAAAAAAGGATATGTCGTTGAGAATTCTTCAAGTGTCTACTCAGTATCTAACTGTTCCATTACCAAGTTTAGTGTGCACCACAATGGTTGACTGTGTTAATGTTGTGTTAATGTTGAAAAAACGAATGCCAAAGAAATCACTACCTACCTAGACTTTATGTCCATTATGAGTAATATATAAGTACCTAAGTTCCAATATTTATATCTACTGTATCATGAAATAGGTACTTAATAACAACCTTTTTCATCCCCTCCCCCTATTTCCGCCCCTTTGTCAATATCAACATCTCAATCCGTTTGAAAGTCATCGATGCATAGCTTATAGCACATCAAGATTTTTTTAATGGAACTTTGGTTTTCGATGTTTTAAAACATTTTAAACCCAATAAAAGTTATTTGAGCTGAACATATTTTGCCGAAACTATATATACTCTAACTGAACAAGGTGTACCTTAGTAAAAAACCATAATAAATAATATTAAATAGAGTGGGAAATCAATAACAGTTGTGGATTTGGGGTAAAGAAATAATAAATCGGGGATTTATGAAACATACTGAATAATTTGAAAGTGGTATATACCTACCACTTTTGGGATGGGCCTTAACTTAAGCATGACAGTACAATGTTTTAATATTGAAGTACGGGGATATTTACATAACATTTACTTTTTTGTTTTTTTTTAGCGCAAAGTGGTAAGTTTACGAAAGTTTTTTTATATCGCATTTATTTTAGAGGTCTTTTTAGAAAAACGACATCATAGACGTGCTCCAGGGTTCAACTTTAACCCTGGTTAAAAATTTCGTTCAGATTAAAGATTCACCCTGTAGAATATGAATTTTTCTTTTTAAATAAACTACATGCAACTTACAAAAACGAGAAATAAGGGTTGCCGGTTTCTACCCTTATAATTTATAGGGTGCAAAAAAGTAATTCTGCAGTACCTACCTAAAGTTCCTTACTTACACCTTGCTGGTAATGTCCTATTTCAAAAGTCATGTTTTGATTTATTTAATTATACTCAGCAGTTTTTGGGAAAAAAAATCAAGACAATTTTTTCCTCTTACGGCTGCAGGGGTGACTTAAATCGAAAAAAAAAACTACATGTAAGACTCTTAAAACCACCTGCAGAACACCCCCCCCCCCAAATATTTTGCACTTTTTAGCACTGTCTACTTTTTTTAGTCTTTAGTTAAGAGTTTTGTCAGCATAGGTAAAAGTATTCTGATGATGACCATAATCAAATAGATGAAACAAATAAACCTTAATGTTCCAAAAACGGGCAAAACGAGCGTATATAGAGCGACTAAAATGTGTTTTACCTTTTCTTTAAAAAAAATTAAAGCCGCTGTTCTCCGTCTGGTCACCAAAACAAACTGCAGGCTGGATGCGTCTTTATAAAAATTTGCAATCCTTCACTTTCAATCCCGCGCGCTTTTTCCGACCACCGAGAGACAGACCGGCGCGTCAACGAGTAGCCAGCCTCGCGGGTATAAAATGCGATTTGTAGCGAGAGTCCGCACCGAGCCATGACAGTTGCGGGGACGTGAAGAGAAAGCACCGACGAAGAAGGGGTGATTTCCTCCAACGGGGCGGATCCTTGGACACTCGCTGAAAACGCATTATCAATAAGAGGGGCGATGTTTTGTATAGTAGATTATAGTATGTAAAGGATAACCCGTGAAAAAAATAAATTTGAGAAAGTACCTACAGATTTGAATGCTTCAAACTTTTTTTAATCATACAGGGTGTTTCAAAAATATGTAAAGGTTTCTAGAGCTAAACGAACATCGAAAAATCAGACGAAAAATGTATTTAAAGGTGGGATCAAAAACGCACGCCTTAAATAAACGATACAAATGATATATAATTATATATAAATTTTATTTTATATTTTTCCAATTTCGATTTGAACGAATCGAAACATTTGAGCGAAATTTGGTAACTGGGGTTATTTTGGGGCAAGGGATTCAAATATTAACATAGCTGTGATGTGATTTTGTACGGGGCGCCACTTGCGGCATTTCACGTGACTTAAAACGTCATCAATTTTTTGTTTCCTCTGTTTTTCTCTGATGTTTTATAGAGATATTTAACATTAAAATTGTCATGTAACAAAACAGTAACATTTCTATCAAAACTCGCATTCAGAGTAGGTTTTGAGTAAGACAAACAAAAACAACAGTCAAACGCTTTCGACTGAATTGTTTGTTGTTTAATACACAATTTTAATTTTTTTATTAGTTTTGTCATAACGTAGAAAATTCGCCAATAATATTGTAGGTATGGTGACAAAACTAATAAAAAACTGGAAAGTCGATTAAACAACAAACATTCACTTAAAGGCCTTTTACTGTTGTTCGTCTTAGTCAAAACCTATTGAATGAATAACTGCGAGCTTAAAAGTTACCGTGTGTTGTGAAAATTTTAAGTGCAAATATCCCGAAAATGGTTGAACCTAGAGACATCTACATTCTACAAACTAAATATTTTTCGCATAAAAACTTGAGAGGAAAACATGTTTAGGTCGGAAAAGAGAATACACCCAGATTCAAAAAAGTTATGACGTTTTAAATCACGTGAAATGCCATAGTTGGTGCTAGCTATAAAATCACAATTATTAAGTCATGCCACTATTTGAACAATGTTCTTTCATAAGACAACCTTCTACACTCCCCATGCTCGTAATCTTTTCATATTTTTGGCCGATTTATTAATCTTGGAATCAAAATAAAGCTCTTTGGAACTCCTAAGCATTGTTGAAATCGTCTGCAAAAAAACCCTGCACACCACTTTCAAACTTTAATTTTGGAACAAAAACAAATAAAGATAAATTGTCTTGCAATTCTTAGGACTCGGTCGGTACTAAACTGAGGTAACGGTATTGCGGTATTTAGTTCTTATATAAAATTGTATGCAAACTATTTGCTGTATGTAGGTACCTCGCGGAAATTTCAAAAATGATTCCGAAGTCCACCTGTAGCTTTGGTTGCGTTCAATGCGCTCCCAAAAAAATCTGTAATTGCTGCCAGCGCTTTACGTCAATGTGCATTTCGCTAGCTGGTCCTCCTAATTAATCTGCACAAAAATTTCGCCATGTCTCGATTTCTTAGAATCCACAAGAAGAACCCTTGGTGGCTGTCGTGTTATTTATCTTTGAAACCAATACTCTTACCTTGTTTCACCAGAAGTTTGCTTGTTTTTCTCGCCGTTTATAATAAGTTAATGAAAGTTTTCTTGGTGGTCCTTTCTAACAAGAAATTTACACTTTTTACGCCAAAACAAGAAATATTCGGTCGGATGGATAATAATTATTATAAAACCCCCTATAAAACTTACTTAGCATTTGGCAACATATTATGTAAAACTATATAAATCTAAATAAAACTAAATAGTTCCAGTGACTGTAGGATAATTAGTAAATCACACATATAAAACTATTTTAACTAATATCGTAAATCTATAAAGTTTACCCTGCGCTCGTCGTCGGTATTTACATGGAAACTTTTTTGCTATATCTCCGAATCGAACACAAAGGAACACACGCCGTCCGAGCAGACACGATATTTACCTTTAAGTTTTCGAAAAATGTTACTCTGAGTAGGTTAGTAGGTCTAGTTTCAATTATACTTTTTGAAAAAACATTATACCGACTAAAGAATCTTCCGTCAGAACAGAGTGAGCCAAAAAGACAGAAACATGAAATTCGAGCGAGGTCTTAAATTCTGAGGTAACATTTTTTTTACAAAATATAATTATCCTGGAGCCCGCGCACAAAAATTGCAACGATTTCGGGCAGTTTCTTTATATTTTCATTCGATTGTACCCGTATTGTGCAGCTACGTTTGGGGTGTCAGCTGGCTAGGTGGCTGTGGGGGTAGTTGCTAAGGGTTTGCAAACACATGAAAAAAATCGTGACGGGAATCAGTTCCGGGCAGCACGAAACCAGAGTAGCCAGAGTTACCGATTGGTTAACAGATGAAATCAGAAAATCCCCTATAATTCTTAACCAACTGGTAACCAGAGTTGTAATTCTGAACCAACTGGTAACCAGAGTAACCGGCTTGGTTAATAGAACAAATAATAAATCCTCCTGTATATTGTGAGCTGCTCTCTGGTGCAGTGTTTGAAGTTCTCATGTATGAAACACTATTCAGGTTAAGTGCCGAACTTTTTTCGATAAAACCTATATCATTATCGGTTTAATTCTCCAATAACAACAGAAAATAAGCATCTTCGGTAGAAAGAATATCATTCCTTAAGTGCAATATTTATTTCCAGAAGCAAATAAAATGTAGGTATAACTCGATTTTCTCAATTATACAGGTTGTCTCAAAAGTGACGGCTGCGATTCCGGGATTCGATCAAAAGTAATTAAAAAACGGAAATCGAGTGAACATTTTTCCAATTGTACTTAATTTATTATATATTATATTAATACAAATCTTAAGCTATTACCTATTCTAGACACCAAAAAGCGGGAAAATAAATGAAAATTAGTAGACCATTATCGCAATATCTGTGCATGAAGCATTTCTAATTTATTGGCAAAACCTGGAACCAGGAAATTCGTGTGCAGCAATTACACTTATTTTAAAACAAACTATTAATCACACTATGGGCTAGTGATTACATCAACGTGTTTTTGAAATTTAGTACAACCGCTGCCTGTGGTTTCTTTTCTCCATAGAAGAAATGCGAATCATTTCATTTATTTGTAATGTTTAAATTAATCAAACAATTTGGAAAATAAAATTATAAGGATTTTGTAAATATCTGCAAGTTACAAAGCGTAACTAGTTCCTACCTAATTTAATAACAATATTTTCGTTTAAAACCAGTTAGAAGTATATGCAATATTAATTGTTATACATTATTAATGCTTGCTTTATTACATTGCGCAATTTTGGGGGTCATTATTGCTGGAGAAATAAAAATGGAAAGTGGAATGCATTAAAATTATCGTTAAAAATAGGCAAAATCGAAAGTAAATTCCGTAGTCGGCAACAGTATAGGTACTTACTTGCAAGAAATTGTTCTAGTCTGCTGTTTATAAAATCTCAAATTGGTCACATGGAAAGTGGCGAACCAACCAACTGGGTGGGTTCAAACTCTTTGCAACCTGTTTATCACAATCAAAAACTCGGTTCGCTTTGTATACCTACCTATACCTACAATTCAAAATTTAGTTGGCACAACGAAAAAGTGTCTTTATTGCAGATGGCAGATGGCACTTACATTTCCATTAAAGTAACAAATTTTGTTACTTTAAAGGTAACATTTCAAATTCTCATAGTAATGACACTGGTGGGAATTCAAGTTTTGAAGCACTGTGTATATAAAAAAGGGACTGTAGATAGGTAAGTATTTACAGACGATATTTTTCAGAAAAGGATAAAATCTTTTCAATAATCAAATACGAAGGTTCAAATAAGATCATAGGTTATGATAGAATATTTTTGTACTCAATCAAATCAAGTTTGTCAAGAATAATTTATAAGAATTCGCAAGAAACCATAGAAAACATAATTTTACAGTTAGGTATATTAAACGAATTTCTTGACCCCAAAACCATTAGAAAACGACATATCACTCGCTATTTTGAATTAACTCCTTTGTTAGCTAATTTTAAACCTATACAAATCCATAAAATCTTTATTTTTTGTCACAAGTCACGATCGCCTGAATTTTTGTTTGTTTGAAAGGCCTTCAAAAACCAATTCTTTTAACTTTCCTATCATTTTAAAAATGAAAATCCAGGGCCTTTTACGATTTTTTATATCCCCGATTTTCACAAAAACCACTTAGGGCTTTATTTATTTAAAATCGGACACCACAGCGTTAATCAGAACACCCCAAAATACCCGTATATCAACGAAAAATAAAAAAATATACATTCTGCGGGTTGTCAAAGTTGAGCAAAATGGAAATTTTAAAGGAATCTGCGGACGGAGAATAAACGTGCCTTGGAATCCTCTCAAAACAGTAGAATGATTAAAAGGACCACTGAAAGTATTATTGTGCAAAGTTCCAATACAAAATAAGATGTTTTTCTCTGGAAAATAGGTAGAGTATTTCGCAATTTGCTAATAAACTGCACAGGAACAGTTGATCCAAATTTTGCGCCCTGGGCTTATGCTTTTAATTACAGGGGATAAATTTAAAAACCGGACAAAATAACTTGTTTACCTGCACTTATATACTTCATGTATTATTATTGTCCCGATACACCTGACATTGAAACAAACAGCTATTGCATGGAGAAAGTGCTTTACAAAACGAAATTACAGAACCGACTGTCAAGGTTAACTAACTCTTAAAATATGAAAACTTTCTCGGGTCATTATAATCCTTTAAGTGATACATCACGATGGTATAACATTGTTATTTAATTTTTTTATGTATTATTGCATTAACAAAAATATTAATTTTAGTAATGTTTATGGGAGTTTACTAATTTTATACTTCATAGTTTTACCATCATAGGCAGAATTTCTCAAAGGAGGAAGCTTGATAGTTTATATATGGATGCTTCCAAATAACTTTTTTTAAACGTAAGTACTTATCTAGTAGGTACGTAATAGAGAATTGTAAGATTTAATATTTCACACAAATCCCTAAAAACAAAATACCTAATATAATTTTTACACCGATATGGATGTCAAAAATTGAATTTCTTGGTCCCACAAACATAGAAAACGATATCGCTCGCTATTTTCAAATTCGCCTCATTGCATACCCTCTCAACCATACATTTTTCTATATTATCGAAAGAATATGCTCTCTACTATCTCATGAACTAATTTCGTTAGCTATAAACTGCTGTATTAGTAAAATCTAAATAATAAAAGTTTTCATCCTACTATTTCCATCCCTCTCCGTCGAGCCATTTCGACCAAAAGCAATCCGAACCATTCTGTTGTAGGCATCTTTGGAGATTTCGAAAATTTTATTAAAATAAGTTGTTGATAATTAAAATTTATGCCCATAAACAATAGATCAATTATTGCTTTTCAATGTGGTTTAGAGAAATACATCGCAAAATGAACGGTCCACCAAATCCTATGGAGGACGTTTTATTTGCTCGTTTGACTTTTTTCTCATACAATCCACCGCAAGAACAAAAACCGTTTTCCGACAAATCTGTCTGTTTCTTTTTTTAGAGAAATTTGATTTTCAAGGTATATCAGATATATTAAAATATGTTTTTAAAATATGTTGCACAATATTTCTTTATGTAAGATTCTATTTTATATTTTAATAGTTCACAATTGAGGTTAGGGTTCCTTGAATAAAAATACAGGACAACATTTTTACAGCTGCTAGAACTGAACAAAGTGAGACACACTCAGGGGTGGATGGGACCACCGGGACACCGGGCAAATGCCCGGTGGGCCGGTCATTCAAAGGGCCGGAGGGCCGCAGGCCTGGAGGCTCATCGGCCATCGCACCGATTTAAGACAGTCTACAGACTCTACAGTCGTTGACTGACGTATTTATAAAGATTTCTCACGGCTATAGCTTTATGTCCTGGAAAACAGATGGCTCTGATGGCTAACAATGTATTCTGCATTGTATTTTATCTCCGGAAAGCGCATGGTGAGCCAAAAATGTGTCAGACGCAATGACGTCAGAACCTATAGACAGGTTTGTTTTGATAAACGCTTGACGCCCAGAACTAATCACAATCTAAGCGCTCCATTAAATTATTCCGAAAATGTCGCGAGATTGTCAAAAATTGCCCCTTTTTGTCGAGCCGTAGCGAACTTATTTCGACTCTGGGCTCGGAGGCTGGCGTCGTTAGACCATCCCCCCAGTCTTCAGGTGAGGTTCCGATGCTTCCGGCACCCCCAAGCAAGAAAAAACATGCGATATCTAAGTGTGATTCTGGAGGAACTATAACCGGGCATCACCGGGTGTATAGTTGGTTGATGGTTGACTTTCTGTCTTTGTTTGTAGCATGTTTTTAAAGTAGTAGGGATATATTTAATCTTGGAGTCAAAATAAAGGGCATTTTAACAATGGGGCACCACGTCTATAGGTTTTGACGTCATTGGTCAGACGTGACAGCCGTGAGCAGTCTTTAATAATATATCAGTCAACGCTACAGTCTTAACTATTTGACAAGATAACACAACCATTGTTACAATAATCGTTGTTAAGTAGTTAATTTAAAACGGTGCAACTGGCCATAAGTATTTTTGTTTAGTTATTATTTGAGGTATTTTTGTTTTGTTATTTTTTGTTTTATTATTTATTAACGTGTTTTTACGGAAGCGTAGAAGGACCAAGGGCCACACCATTATTTTATTTTTATTGAACTCGAAATTTATTCGACTTTGAAGTCGAAATTCAGACTTTGAACTCGAAATTCCGACTTTCAACTCAAAGTTTCGACTTTTAACATCGACTTTGAAAGTCGTAATTTCGACTTTGAAACTCGGACTTCGAGTTTGAAAGTCAAACTTCGACTTTCAAAGTCGAAGTTCAAAGTCGAAATTTCGAGTTCAAAGTCGAAGTTCAAAGTCGAAATGTTGAGTTCAAAGTCGGAATTTCGGCTTTAAAGTCGGAATTTCGACTTCAAAGTCGGACTAAAAAAATCTATATCTTGTTTTATTAAAAAATTACATTATACATACTAATTAACAAAAAAAAAATATATAAAGCCAAATGAGATATTTAGGGGCCGCTTGGGAGACAAATGCCCGGGCTGATTAGATATAGCCCATCCGCCCCTGGACCAGAGCTGGGTCAATTACAATTAAAAACTGACCAATTACAATTCCAGTTACTTTTGTAGGAATGTAATTAGATCCAATTACAATTCCTTCGATATTTTGAAATGTAATTGCATTACAATTACAATTACTTGTATTTGGAATTGGAATTGATGTACACAATTCTTTTTTCAATTACTTCTGTTTGCTTTATTTTCTATGAACGTAGGTACTTACCTAGTTACTTAAAAAACCATAACGGATAACTTAACTATATTAAGCATTATTTGTTCTGCGATGCAAAAAAATTCTAGTCTTTGTGTCTTTGTAAAGCGGAGACGCATTTAAAAGATACTTTCGGTCTGAGGAGCAAAGGGGGCCTGCGGGAGGAGTTCGAATCTCACAAACAAAGAGAGCACGTGTGGCTAGCATACGATGGCAGATATCGGGGCGGGCCCTGGGCATATAGCGTTGCCACGCCGCGGTTACCACATATTTTTAAGTGTGCTGGAGACATCCGCTATAAAATAAACCCCTCATCCGGCATCGCAGCAAATATAGGAGTTCGGAGGAGTCCAATAGACTTTCAGAGAGAAAGGGGGACTTTATTCCTCACATTCCTGCCAAGTATCACCTTATTGCGGCTCAGCCTTAAATGGCAAATACTCAAATTAAAATAAATAAAATGTACAGTATTTTAACGAACAAAACGAATTATATCCCAGAAAAAAGCTTTTTTCTGGGATTATATTCAGTAGGTAACAGTATAATATAGTAATACCTATGTCTAAAAACACACAATGGCCTCACAGAGTCACAGCACAGCTCAGTTTCTATGAAAATAAAACTGAAAATAAACGGCTACATGAATAGAGAAATAAAATAAATCTTTTAAAATGCGAATGAGTTTCAGATTCAAGCTCAACGACTCACAAGAAACTTTAATTTTTTTACATTATGTAGGTACCGAAATAAAATTTTACAACCAAACAAACTGACAATTTTTGTATTGAACTAAATTTGTGTTATAAAATGTGGTATACAATATTTATAAAGTTACAAAATCTAAAATGTATTTCTATCAAAACTGTTTTAATTTTGAATTACTAATCCAATAAATAGTGATAATTCCGTATACCACCTAATGAAAAAAAAAACAGAATTTAAATGTCTATTGTGACGTGAACAATAGGCATTGCGAATTGACTATTAATATAGAGATAGAGAATACAGACCAATCGTTATGACTTGCCAGTGACGCGTAAATAGTAAATGGGAGTGGCTAAGAAAGAAAACATTATTGCGGACTTTGTCAGTGATGACGCATTTATTTTGCATTGCATTTTGTTGGCCAGGTTGGCCTAAACAACGTTGCAATATTTCCAAAATCAATCCACCGCAAGAGGAGATTGTGTAAGTAATTGTAATTGAAAAAGTAATTGTAATTGAAAAAGTAATTGTAATTGGACAAGTAATTGTAATTGGAAAAGTAATTGTAATTGAAACAGCAATTGCATTAAAGGAATTTTAAAAAGGAATTGCAATTCTCACAAGTAATTGATTTTAAATTACAAGTACAATTCCTTTTCAAAAAGTACTTGATATTAAATTACAATTACTGTCTCTATTTCAAAAGTAATTCCAATTAAGTACAATTCCATGAAAAGGAATTAATTGAAAGTTCAATTACTTTCGCCTAATTACTTGCCCAGCTCTGCCCTGGACACACTCATATAATATGTATATAACTGTGGCAGTGTCTCACGTAGTAGATAGGTGCCTAATTTTTATATACGTCTTTAGAACTACTTATTTGGTAGGTGCTTATTTTTTGAGTAGGTACCTACTAGAAAAATGCTTTTATAGAATAAAAATATGTTTAGTTTCTTTCTCTAGCGTACCTACTTCTTTTGCTTAACTCCACACTCCAAAACTTTGTTTTTTTGCACTCGTCGCGCTTTCGCTAACCATGTTAGCATCATCGGGAGATGATTAAGTCTAGACTTATTATCTCCTTAAGTCTAGACTTAATCATCTGATGATGCTAACATGGTTAGCGAAACGCGCGTCGAGTGCAAAAAACAAAGTTTAGGTACCTATGTGGAGTTACGCAAAAGAAGTATTTTCCAAGTGCCAAAGGTTCCTGATTCCCAACTTAGTTTATCTAGCGTGTTTGTTGCTAATTGGGATTATCTAGATATATGTCTTACTTTGGACCCAGCGATTGTCTCAGTCTCAGTTAATCGCAGCATTAAACAATTTTTATAAAATGTATTTCAAAAGACAGAAACAACGTAAACAACTACTCAGACGGCAAATACCTCTACCGGCATTGACCTACACTGTTGGTTCTCGATTTTCATTGGGAATAACATTGTAGATTAACGTTATATTAACGTTTTCTCCTTCTATCATTTGAAACCTATCCATCCAGGATTGTTGTCAGGATGTGTCCCAACAATATCTTTGACGTTACGTTGGTGAAACATTATCTAAAATATATCAGCTATACATCATATTTATGTAAGGTAAACATTTGGAAATAATTTCGCTACTCGTGTATTTTTAGAAACGACTCTACGCCGTGTCTTAAAATGGTAAACCAAGCCTAGAGCGAAATTTTTTTGCACTTTTGACTTATTCACGTTAAAAACTGGGAGCAATCACCTTAAGCGAAAAGGAAGCACAGTCTAACAGTGTGTTTTACTTTGAGCCGGGCAATTCCGTACCTATTTTTCGAGATATTCGCCGATGCTCAAAATTTTGAAATAGTCCTATTCCATATGTTATTAAAAGAAGACACCCCAAAAATCACAAAACCATATTAGGCATTTTTTAAAGATTGAAATCAATAGTGCCATCGAATTGGCCATAGTTCAAAACCCTTAGTGCAAATAATTCGTTCACCAAATGAGGCCAAAGTTTTATAAAATTGGATTTTCCGGAGTACCCTCTATAAACATATTTTGGCCCTGTATAAGCATATTTTGGTGATATTTTTTCTAGAATCGATTAAGCTTTTACTAAGGTATTATTTTACATAGTATACCATATGTAGCTCATATAGGGTTGCCACCTCTCCGGGTTTTTATGCCTACTCTCCGGGCTCCGGGTTTGAAGCCTATTTCTCCGGGGTAAAAAATTAATGCTTTTCCTGGAGTTTACGAAATTGCCGAGACTTTAACCAATTTAATCAATATCGTAATTAATTAGATATTATTGAAATATAAATAAATATACTTTTCTTGGCCTTGTCTAATTGCGGCGTCTATGAATCGTTCGCGCAGTTTCGACAATACTCGTCAAACTGCGTGAAATTTGCTGAAACGCAGTACGGAACCCGGAACACAAGCCATTATGCACCAGTAAAAAGTCGAAAAATAGTTGAATTGTCAACAGGACCACTCACCCTGTTGGTGTGCAAAGATCTCATACAAAAATATACAGGGTGTCATTCTCTGGGCCATCTCAAAATACTGCATTTTCTTCAAATTTATACGGGTCAAAAATTGAGTATATCAAAACCGCCCCAGACACTATAAACGAACTAAGTCTAAAAATACAGAAGCCTGCCAGCGTTGAGTGAAGTTTAAACCTTCAGTCAACGCTGCCAGTCCATATGAGTTAAGGAAGTCCAACAACAGGAAACGCACAGAAAATGTATGATCTTAGACTTTAGTGATATAGGTCCAATAATTTAAATTGTTTTTATTTGTTGATTGGCATTTTGTAAAGAAATAATTTACTTGTTTATTAATATTTTTTCAATAATTACAGAGCATTTTTGACTCGTATAAAGTTTCATTAAATTCAGCATTTTGAGATGGCCCAAAGAAAAATACCCTGTACATTTTCCTATTGAATGTTTGCATACCAACACTTTGAGTAGTCCTGCTGATCATTCAACTGTTTTGAGGGGATTCCACGACACACTTGACTCGCCAGATGCCTTTAAAATTCCCATTTTGCTCATTTTTGGAGCCCTGTAGAATGGAACTCCCTGTATATTTTTTGTTCAAATTTGGTATGTTGGGGGTTTTGGGGTGCCCTGATTAACGCTGTGTTGTCAGTTTTTAAATAAAAAAATGCTAAATGATTTTTAAGTAAGAGTTTTTTGTAACCTATCTTCAGAAAAAAAACGGCTAAAATCGAATGAAAAATAAAAAATTTACGGGAGTGCTTCCATTTCAAATGGGCCAACCTGTATATATTTTTATAATTTTTTTAAACAACTTTTATTGTACAATTCCCCTGTCTCCTCCCCTTCCACTTTCCCTCGGCTTCTCCCTTCCCCCACCTTTTCTAAGACCAAGACCGTTCTTACCCAGCATTTACCCATCTAAATTGAAACCTCCGGGTTAACCATGTTGAAAAGGTGGCAACCCTAAGCTCATACAGTGTGTTTGTAAAAAAATCATTTAATTTAAAAACATAGGTACTTTTTACATTATACGCTAGGCGCCTGGGTAACTGTGGAATATTTATATACGATACGATACCATTTTTGTTTTTATGGCATTCCTGGCACACCTGAGTTGATTGATATGTTTCAACTTGTCGAATAAAGCACAATTAATTAAGGATGTAGAAAGATACCTACAATCAATTGTAATAAGGAAATGTAAGTGAGACTAATAGAATTTAGTGAAATCCCAAATTTTTTAGTTAAATATATTTTTGTAAATAAATGATTTTCGTCATTTTTTTACGAAACACCCTGCATGAGCTAGGCTGCCTATACTATGTAAAATAATACCTAAGGCAAAGCTTAATCGATTCTCAAAAAAAGTTCACCAAAATATGCATTGTGCGGTTTATAGAGGGAAGCCCAATTTTTTTCGAAATTTGGTCCCATTTGGAGAACCTGTATAACTTAGAACATTGAAATTTTGTAAAAAGGGTTTTGAATTATGGTCAATTCGACGGCACTATACATTTCATTCTCAAAAAAAAGGCTAATTATACGGTTTTGTGATTTTAGTGTCTTATTTTAATAATAGTATGCCATGGAATAGGACTATTTTAAAAAAATATAACTCAAAATAAAGTTCGAGTACTATGAGTTCAAAAAAGTTTTTTGAAAACATGTTATATATCGTTGCAATCAGAAAAATTTACTAATAGAAATTTGTTCCGCCTGCGAATTTTTTTTAGCAATTCTTACAGGATAAAAAATAATTTAAATTTTCCGCTTTTGGGAGTATCCATAAATAAACCAGATGGGAGAAGGAAATAGGTCCTTCGGTCCTTGCAGTTGTAACGATACGATTATGCCTATATGCCAGTCGGAAGGGGTCCGAAAGTAACCTGTTTTGTGCACTTTCCTCATAACAACTGTGTTAATAATGGAAAGAACTGGGGAAAAAACCTCTTGGCTGATAGTAGTTTACACAATACGTGGAGATATGTTTGATTTCAGTTTAAATTTCGGTAAATTTTTTGGCGTGATCTAGGGGTCACAGTAAACCGGTCGAGATAAAGGTAGTCATATATTTAATTTTACTCATCCTCATTCAACATAAGAGTATCTAGGTGCTAATCATAATCGAATTTTGACTGTTTACTTAAGACTTTTGCACAAAATTCTATAGTGGGTGGTCCCAAGTTTTATCTAAATGTCTTTACCTGGTCCTCAAGTTTCGCATGTGATAATAATAAAACATTTGAATTTCAGTAAATTGTGGATAAGTACCTAGGTACCTTTTTTAATTCTCATTTGCCACATTATACAACCAGTCAATCGCGTTTAAATTACTGTATTATAAGCATCGAAAAGCCAACTAAATTACATTTTCAATTCTCAAGCCTCAGTGGGAATCGGAAACCGACTTAGCTACAGCGTTCATCGTACAAATGCGTTTGCGGGTTCCCCTCATTTTATCAACAATGTGTAATAACCTTCCAATAAACTAAAACACACACCCTAAAGATAAGATATCAACCTATTTCGAAGTTTGCCGCATAAAATGGTCAGATATCCGCAGTTAATATGACAAAAGATAGGTTAGGTGACTTAATCAAGGTAATTTTTCCTAAGTTTTATTATCGCTGATTAACGACGGTTTGATTGGAGGCTGTGCATTAATTTAAAAGTTTATGAGGATGATTGTTTCAGGTCAGAGATAACAAAAACAAGTCCAAAAACAAGCAGGACGTCGATGTAGAACAGGTGTGTATTATGAAGGCGTTGCGTTGACCTTTTTATAGCGTGTTTGTGTTATTTTGTTGAATCAATAAAATCTTTCTTCTGTTCTGCAAAAGTCCAGCGCTCAAAGATAGGTCGTTATATTTCTATAAAACCCCCCTTATAATTTTAGGCTTTCTATTCATGTAAATGTTGTTGGGAAGATAGAAAAGATAGAGCCTCAACAATTTTTACATAAAAAGGAAGCCTTGAACTGAGCAACTGTTTTACGTATCTTCTGAACAAGAACAGGTAGGTAAAGGTAGGTAAGTAGTATATAGGTACCTACCTAACTTTGTAGGATACCTATACCGAAAATGGTGAGTGGTGAGTCATATCAGACAACAAAATGTGTAAAAATATAAATAGGCAGGGGCGGATTGGCCCATCTGGACACTGGGAAAAATCCGGGTAGACTGAATCTGAATCGTACTAGTCCAAGTGGACTGCTCCATAATATATTACATAGACTCACGAGAGAAAATCTGTCGGCTTGCACATAAATAAATATTAACTTTCTTAAAAAAGAACTGCTATTTGAAATTTAAATATTTTCCAACAGATTTTTTTGATTTTTATGTGTAATGTTTATACGGGCCCGCCAAAACGTTGGAACCATGAGGGGTTTTATTTTTATTTTTGGGCTAAAAATTACATTAAATTAAATAAATGGTCAAAATAGGCCTTATTTGTTATTTATCGAAAAAAGTTGTTTCAAAAAGTTCATTGGAATTTATCCCGATATGCAAATTTTCAAGCAAAAATTCCCAAAAATTATAAATTTTTGTTTCTTTGAAAAAATATAAAAACTAATAAATTTCATTTTTTTGCTTGTCTACCATCCAAACGTGATATTTTTTAGTTATTCACCCTTTTGGGTGGAACTACATATAAGAAGGTGCAATTCTGGACTATTTTCCTATTTCTGAAGTGTGGCACACCGAAAAAAAATGAAATATACTAGTTTTTAGGTTTTTCAAAAAAAAAAAAAATTATGATTAACGCAATTTTTGCCTGAAAATGTTCACGTAGGGGTAGAATCACATTCCAAGCAACTTTTTCAAATAACTTTTTTCGAATAAATGTCAAATAAGGTCAATTTTGGCCATTTATTTAATTAAATGTTATTTTTGACGGGTATGTTAAATGACGCCACGACGTTTAAGGGTGCTCATTTCGAATCTGGAGGCAGAGATGATCGCCCCAAAACAATTTCATTTTAGCCCAAAAAATAAAAAAAAATGGGGATGAAGAATAAGCTGAAGATGTCAATTTCTACACGTATCTCGCAGAGATACTGTTTCTAATTTTGCAACAAAAGAGTGTACTCTTGTTACATAACGATAAAATCAACCGTTTGCGTTGAAATTGCCAAAACGTCCCCCAAAACACCTGTTAACTTCAACCTTCGAAACATAAAATTTTCACCTACCGCTTTCACATGTTAAGTACAGATCAACTGAACAAAATATATGAAATTGCTCCATGTTACCATATTAATGTATACCTGTATTCTGTATTTTATATAAAATTAAGTTCTAAAAGTAAATAGGTATATATTTTATTTAAAAAATTATTGTGGCCTGCTTGACCTATATTCCCGGAGCGTCTTGACTGTCCCAATCCGCCCCTGTAAATAGGTACCTACCTAATGTTCAAAATGTACTATAAATTATAATAGTCGGTATATTTATTGTGGTGTGTTCAAATTAATTTTAGCTTACGGAAAGGGAGAATACCTTTGCTGCCATTTCAAAAACAATTTCTATTCTCATGCTTTTTTGATAAGCCGACAGCATTTTTTAATTGATCATTCATTTCCCAATAAACATGTCTATGTTGTCATTTATTTCTAAAATTAGTGGATTTTGAGCAAACAACGCAAATTCAAGTTTCTGTTGAGACAAAGTGATAACTTCCAGAAAAGTTTAAAACTAGCTGTATTTAGAAAACAATGTATTTTTGGCCTACGTTTGTTTAATGCCAAGGCTTGAAAGGGATAGGCAAATTAATAAAAAAATTTGGAAATCCCTTATTTTTCCAAATTAATAAAAAAAACTCTCAAACCATGGTAACTTATTTATTTATTTATTTTCATCAAACGGACAGAAAGTGCTTAAACATAAACGAAAGCCCCAAAATGAGTTGATTTAAATGCTGTGGGTTTATCAAAAAAAAAGAACGGGCCGACGCGCGTAGAAATTATTTTTCAAGTTAATATCGTTTATCATTTCAGAGATATTATTGAAATTATTTTTAATACAATTTTTCCGGAGACTAGTTTATTAGAAATTTTTTCCGCAGAAAATTGTATTTACTATACTCCTTGTGCACCTGTACCCCAGAAATTCTACAGTGAGTTTATCGACCCCTTTTCACCACTTTTGAGAGCGAGATAAGTGATAGAGGAAAATTTTCATATTGAAAATTGATGGCACTAAGAAGCTTTATGCAACTGGGTACTCAGATAATTTCAGAAAATTACACAGGGTTTTCGGCTCCCTTGAATGAATTTGTTTATTTCTTATTAAGCGATTTTCTCGCATATTTTGGGCCGCGCAGAAAATACGTAAGAAAATAAAATATGACAATTTTGGTCAGCAAGGCGACGATAAAAAAAGAAATGGGTCTCCATCTCTATCTTTCCGCGCTGTGCTAAAAAACTTCGCAAAAATTCCATCTCTATATATTATTTATTTTATCTTTATTTTATCTATGTTTACCTATAGGTATGTACCAAGGACCCTTTAAAAGGGTCCCTGGTATGTACCTACTTAATTGTCTAAATGACAATTTGTTATTTTGTTTCGTATTTACTGCTTTTTAATTAGTATTCTTATTAAATATAATATATTTTATTTATGTCCGATTTTTGGTATTTATTTACAAAATGATTTTCCATATACTTAGTTGAATTTATACATTTTTGAAAGAAAAAGCAGGATTTTGACAAACGAAACAAACGAGGGGGCCTCATAATAGTGTTAGCCTATATAGGGCCCCCAAAACTTACGGTCCGCCCCTGGATAGCGGATTACCTATTTCTTTATTTACAACCTCCTTGACACGAGTATCAAATGAAAGGGTTTGACCGATAACTTTGGTTTGACCAGTATAAAATGCTAAGGTGAGTACATCATACTAAATCCAATATAGCGGCCGCCCAAAGATGGCAGAATACCTATTTCCTCACAACTTCCTTGACAATGGTACTTATGAAAGGGTTTTTACTAAAGAGAGTTGTTATATATGTATGTACTCACTACCTGATAATCAGATCATCATTATTAAAATGAAAAGTAATGAAAAAAGGGTGGTTCAATTGGCAAACTAGGGATTCCATAAACAAGGAAAAGGTAAATCTAAGTAGGTACTTCGTTGAAATTAATCAAATGTAAAAATCAAAGCAGCGTTAGCAGCGTTAGTTATTTTAAAATTTAACATAAAAATGTATCATTTTCCATTCTGCATATTTTTTAGTAAAATTTTGCTCTATTATAAAAATTCGCAAATTCTTGTTTTCTTTTTGTACCTGATGTCCCACTGAAAATTGCCACCCCATAACTTTGACATTTTTCGAGATGGAAAAAAATGTTTCGTGTAAGTCGTAAATACCGAATTGCATTTTTGCGGTGATAGCAGCAAATTGTACAGGATGTCCCAGGATAAGTGAGCCAATATGTAAAAGACCTACAAATTTCGAGTTCAAATTTGATCGTTTGAGGTTCTGGCCTGCTTGACTGGAAACTAATTTCTTGCATATTTTCGTTTTTGAAAAACCAAGATGGCGTCGACAGCGACCATTTATTTATTTTCATTGTAGGTAAAGTGCATTTTCCTTTAAACATAGCGAAAATTTTCATTAAGAAAAGTTATTCCCATTCTAAAGCGCTAAAGAAAAAAATAAAAAATAAAGTAGGCTGATTTTCTCAAAATTTGATTCTGAAAAACTTTTTCTTATAAAATTGTTCGATACGTTGTGTTTAAAAGTCACTTTAGCGCGTTAGAAAAAGAGAAAAGTTGGAAAAACAAAGTAGGCCAATCTTTCCAAAATTTGGTACCCGGGGGTAATTTTTAATTGGGACAACTTTTCTAAATGAAATTTTTCACTATCTCTAAAGGAAAAGGCATTTCACCTACAATGAAAATAAATAAATGGTGTTTATCGACGCTATCTTGATAATTCAAAAACGAAATATGCTAGATATTAGTTTCCAGTCAAGCAGGTCAGAACCTCGAACAATCAAATTTGAACTCGAAAATTTTTTGTCTTTTACACCTATAGGCTCATTTATCCTGGGACACCCTGTATATGTGTAAGGATAAGGATGTTTCACAAAATTGCGACAAACCATATTATTTTTTCGTTAATGGAACATATATGTTTGCCATTTTTGAAGATATAAAAACATTCAATCATTATAATATTGCTCCTTTTTAATTTTTTTGAAAAATTTTGAAAACTGAAAAAGATGAAGTTTTATATCATTTATTTACAATTTGGTGTCACTGTATAAAAAATACAATATATATTCGTCTTGCCGAATAAGCAATAAGCCGACCCTAGAATTGACATATTGGTAATTTAGTTCATACCAACTTACAATTTGTCACATGTCAGGGGCGTTAGGGCCGTATTTCATTTTTGTCACAATTTTTTGTTTACACCTCAAAACTCAGAAATATTGCTCCTTCTTTCAAAGTTTATTTCGTGGGTGTCTAGATGGAAACAAAACAAAAATAAATCGGTTTAGTTTCGATTAAACTTGTGGTAACCATCCGAAAATTTAACTTTATACAATACGCCCTAATACGTTCCAAATTTTTCCTGTCACTCTAGGGAGTTTAGCGTCTGACCCAGTGGCGTATTCAGAGGGGGGGACAAAGGGGGCAATTGCCCCCCCAGAGCTGTCGAGATAAATGAGATTTGTAATATCAAAATCAATAATAGCAAAAATTATATACTCCTGGCCTGATCTGAAAATGCAGTGAACATCAAACATCTACAATTTGTTATTTGCTTCATCTTGTCTTCTCGCAAGAAAATTTTGTCGTCTCAAAAGTTACTTAAAAAAATTTAAAATAAAATTTCAATTTCAACACCCTGCATCTCGAAAACCAAATATCTGCGGACCCATGTTCATATGAACTGTTCGTCATATTTTCTATTTTTCTTTTTAATTTTTCAAGTTAGTGCATTTATTTCCGGACACCCTGTATTTATTTATTTTAGAAAATATGTTTTTGTTCTGTTTTTATTCATTAAAATTATAGACCGAGTTTTGTTATTTATAACAACTGATTGCCCCCCCCCCCCCAGACGTTAATCCTGGATATGCCACTGGTCTGACTTATTCGTTGAGGTGACTTTACCTACTTCAAGACTATGATGATGAATAAAAAATATATTTAAAAAAAAATTCCAATACAATAAATTTTTTATTTTTACCTATATTGATATTTAATAAGAGCCTTTACTAGAAGAAGTTGTGTCCTTTGCAATTCTTTATCCGGTTACCAAAATTCATGGACATTTTTATAAAATACTTAATTCCTGGAATTATTAAGTACCTACTTTACAATTATTTTGATCTGTTTCTTTTGACACATGCAACTACTATGGATATTCATGAATAAATCCAGATTATTTCATTAAATTATAGAATTTAAATAACTTTTCATCAAGCCCGACAAAATTTTTAAGGCGAGAAATAAAACGTCATCAAAAGTATGTTCAGTTGCCTGTATCAATAGAATTTTATTTACAATTGAAAAAACTAGTGAATTGACAGGTTTACAAAAAAAGTAAATAAAATTATATTGATACAACCGAACATACTCTTGATTATTTCCAACCTATATCAAAATATATTTACTATACGTAGGTGAAATGATATTTACAACTAAGAAAAATTATTTAATCTATGAGTTTCTTTAAAATAAAGGACCTAATGTAGGTAGCATATTTATGTGAAAAAAAAAATGAAAGAAAATGGGTAATTGAGGAATGTTGTTGAAAATTGGTTTATGGGTAAAAAATTGAAAGGTACAATTTTTTTCTAATAAGTTCTTCCATAGTTCGACAAATAAGTTGCGTTCTTGGAGTTTTTTTTGTTAAATATCAAATTTGACAGTTATCTACCGCAAGTCACATGACTGCTTTTGAATATGTCATTTTTTAACTTTGTACAAGCATAAGCCGGCAAAGTCAAATTTTAAAGAGTTCTGCAAAAAATTACCCCATTGATAGTTATTTGTCTCATGTATAAAGTATATCAAAATTTCTAGATAGCATAAATAGTTATTTGTGTACCAAGCGGGTATAAAACTGTTGGCGTCAAGGAACTTTCATGTTTCTTTCCTGTTAGGCCAAGAAACTACCCTACTAACCCCCTAAACCTTTCTCCGCTGGGACAAAATTTGAAAATAATTATAATAATTATAATATATATATATAAGAAAAGGTGATAATGGGCAAACACTCAAAGTTAACAAAAAGAAAAAACTAGTAACCGCATACACGTGTTGTTAACTTTGAGTGTTTGCCCATTATCACCTTTTCTTGTAATTGTTACATTTACACTCGCTAATCTTACATCCTTATATATATATATATATATATATATATAAGGATGTAAGATTAGCGAGTGTAAATGTAATAATTACAAGAAAAGGTGATAATGGGCAAACACTCAAAGTTAACAAAAAGAAAAAACTAGTAACCGCATACACGTGTTTCATGCTATTTGGCAATCATCAGTACGGTGTAACATTAACCAAATCAAAAGATAGGCATGATTTGGGAAGCAACAAATGAAGTCCAGGCAGGAGCCAACAGCACATTTGCAGCTTCAGTCAGCACATCCCCTATTTTGGGGCTTGTACTATGCGGTTACTAGTTTTTTCTTTTTGTTAACTTTGAGTGTTTGCCCATTATCACCTTTTCTTATATATATATATATATATAATGTATATATATATATATATATATATATATATATATATATATAATGTATATATATATATATATATATATATAATGTATATATATACATATATATATAATGTATATATATATATATATATATATATATATATATATATACAGGGTGAGTCACATCTAAAGGCAGAGCCGAAAACACAAGGTAGAACTCGCTAAAATAAGCACATATGCTTAATAAACATTAGCCCAAAAAAGCTTGGTTCTACATATACAGCGTGTTGAAAATTTTCCAAAAATAACATATTTTTTTAATTTCTTTGGATCCCATTTAGGAATTCCAACCAAATTTGGTACACATTATACACTGGACGGTTGCCATTTTGTGGAATAATTTGACCCCGTTCCGATCACCAGCGGCGTAGGTACAAATAGTTACTGTAAATAATTGTAGAAAAAAAGTAGTACGGCCCTGTGCAAAACCAAAAATTTTGCCTTCTTTGGATAGCCCATTTAATTTGGAACAAAAAGTGCCTCTTGGTATTTCTTTTATTTCTGGTACAGTTTCTTCGTAATTTCGGATTTTTTAAACTAGTGTCAAGGTGATTATGCTGGCATTTAAAATAAAATTATTTGTATCTACGCCGCTGCTCATCTGAACAGGGCCAAATTATTGCACAAAATGACAACCCATAATATGTATAAAATAATTCCTAAACGGGCTAGAAAAAAATTAAAAAATATTTGGAAAAGTTTCAACACTCTGTATATGGAGAGCCAAGCGTTTTTGAGCTAATGTTTATTAAGCATATGTGCTTATTTTAGCGAATTCTACCTTGTGCTTTCGGCTCTGCCTTTAGATGTGACTCACCCTGTATATAATAAATATATATAATAATAAATTGTGTTGAAATCTTTCCTAGGGAGATGTATCAACTTCAAACAGTGGTGGACCACCCTTAAAACAGACGTTCGAGAGAGCGCAAGTAGTGGGCCAATGGATCGAAAGCATCGAGGAAAACATAGAAGTCATAAAGCATTATTTAGGAAAACTAGATGACCTAAAGATTAACCAAACAGGTACATATATATCGAAATGTAGGCCATTTCCTGCCTTTAATTGCGCCAAAATGCCCGTTAATTAGAGTAATATTTTGTATCAAAACAAAATTAATTGGTGAGCTGGGTGTGTACCTAGCATAGCAGGATGTTGCAAAAACTACATTATTTTATCGTTCACTTGAATATTTCAGTCAACGATTTAATGCATTTTCCTTCTATGGTCAAGTATGTTGCATTAGGATTGGGACATACATACTTACATATTTTGTGGTATTTATTCAAGGCTACAGGATATTAGGCAGGGTCATTGAGTAAAATATATATTTTAATAAGTAAAATATATCTTCTTTTACTCAATGGCAGGGTATAATAATAATACCTAGATTTTAGTTTTCGGTTAGTGAATAACAAAAATCCTGTGTCCAAAAATAAATTATTTTTTAGGAATTTTGAAAACACAGTACCTACTTAGTTCAGTTAGAATTTTTTTAATTTCTCAATAATATAAAGGCGATTCTGTTTTGTTCTAATTCTATTAGAATAAGACTTTCTGTAGTATAACTTTTCTCACAATTCCTCGTTTTCGAGAATGATTCATGGTGTTTAAATTCACACAAATTTTGACATTTAATTTTTTTATTTTCCCAACAAAATTTGGTACAGAATTTGTTAAAATGTCACAAATTGTGATAATACCAAGTTCCCCAAATAGCCAGTGGCGGAGATATGGGTGTCCTCCAAAATGATTTTATAAAAATATATTAATGGCTGCCTAAAAAAATTATTTATAGATTTGTATGATTTGTACCTATATCATTCTAAACAAAACCTGTCTCTTGACGTTTTTGTGTACCTAATCTAAAACCTAAGAAATCAAAGAAAAAATGTTTTGGCAAAAATCCCTTAGATATTTAAAGTAGGGTGTTTCCAGAGTTCTTGAAAACGCAGAGTCCGCCACTGAAAACCCTCCAGGCCTGTAACTTTTTCACTTTTTTAACTGATTTTATTGAAATTGGTATCAAAATAAAACCCTTTCGAAAAAACAACATTGATGGTGGGCCACTGGAAAATATCTCGACAAATAAACATGCATTTATCAGAGAACTTTATTTGATATAAATCATTACCTTTTTGATAAGCGTAAAAGCGTAAAAACAGTAAAAGCACGTTTGAGATCCTTAGTATGCTGGCTATAAATTGAGTAATTTTTTAAGCACCCACTAAACCATGGCATTTTTCCAAATTCTGATAAAATAGGCTTAAAGCAATCAGTTTTGCCCACAAATGTCATTAAGAAAGTTTGCCAGTAACTCTTGAAACCAAAAAGTTACAAGCCAAAGAAAAATCGGAAATTTACGGTTTTTTCAAAAATATTTCGGAAAGTAGGCCATGATTCTCAAATCTGTTTTACACAAAGTTAGCCCATTAAAAAAGCATTTTTTTCTGTCAAATAAAGTTCTCCAAAAAATGCATATTGGTCATGATATTGTCGTGGCCTGTTCGGGTCGCGTAGTCCCTTAGTACCCTTCAGGATCGGCTGCAGGTCCCAGCGGGCGCTGGTAGTTCATTGTCGCACACTGAACGTAGGTAAGGGAGTTCAGAATTGAAAAAATGGGTGTCGGGTTCATAACAAGGCTTTATTTACCATAGAGACAACATCTTGGCGGGGGTGACCCCAGGCTTGGCGGGGGTGGCTCACGATAAGGAAAGCGTTCGCGACGGAGAGGCAATAAGAGCCTTTCTAACCAAGTGACGCGTGGAGCTGCGCGTCGAGATGAATCGCTTAGTTCTTGGCACCGATCAAGGATAACATCAACAGCCCGTGATAGGTCGCCAGAGACTCTCGAGGGGCAGGCCCGGTAACCTATTGCCCGTTCTCCAGCTTCCTAATAGAAGCCGTCGCTACCCACTAGACCAAATAAGGAACTCAGATTCTGGGTCAACCTATATGTCTTTAATTCAGCCAGCGAGCCAGCGGCTGGTCTTTTAATTATTGCTTTGATTGCAAATAATGATTTATTCTGAGTTGGCATGTGTTCGCCAATAAATCCTCTCTATTTGTAAAATTATTAGTTTAGTCGTTTAGTTAATATGCCCTTACTTTTCAGCTTATTAAACTTATTCCAGAGATGTCGCTTTCCTCTTATAAATTCAAACTTTAATTTTAATTACACCTACAAATTGTCACTTCGTGAAAATATTCTCGAGTGGCCCTTCTTCAATAGTATATTCTAAATAGGCTGTGATGGTAATTTCGAAAAATAAAAGTAGATATTTTTAATATGAGTTTTATGAAGAAAGAACTACAATTTAAATGTAAGGATACATTAACATTTTTATTAATTCATTTTGACTGTTGTTGACATATGAAAGAAATGAAAATACTAAAAATGTGAAAAGATCAAATTAACTAGCGAAATCTGGTAATTTTTAACCACTTACTGAAATAAAAAATTTTGATAACTCTGACAAAATATCGCACGGTGTCCCGAAATTAGCCTGCTATAATTTACCAGCGCGTTCTGCGACTTAAAAAATGAGAAAGTTCCTATAAACATGGCCTCAAAAATGCCCCCGAAGGTGGCTGTAGCCTCCGAAATGGACACTTTGGCAAACGGTGTTTCCAAAATATTTTGTTAACGAGTAAATATAAATTATTATTAATGAGTAAATATAAAATTATGAAATTTGGTATGCCTGGGAGAAGAAATCATGAAAAACCACACACAAAAATTTTGATCATTTTTAACCCCTTCCCCCATTTGGGACGTCTATAAAGAAGAAATGTCAAACTATCTCTACCTCTGCGGATGTCAAATTTTACATACCAAATTTCAGAATCTTATCTTTGTTCGTTCTGGAAATATTTAGAAAAATCGTTTTGCCCAAGTGTCCATTTTGGGAGATAGCCCCCTTAGGGGTATTTTTGAGGCCATATTTTATAGGAACTTTTTCAATTTTTTGGGTCGCAGAACGCGCTGGTAAATTATGACAAGCTAATTTTGGGAAACCCTGTATAACTTCTCGCTATAGCTATATACAGGGCGTTCAGATTTTATCCGGAACACCCCTGTAAAATTGTGGTGTGCTGCACAATTTTGATGAATTTTTGTGAGTGTGTAGGAAATGTCCTTACGCACTTGTGGGACATATCATTATGGTGCTACGTTGCCAGATTTCCGATAAAAGAATCCCTAATAGGATTTTCCAAAAAATCGCATCGAAAAAATCAAAGCGCGGATAAAATATGGCAGGCTAATTATCGTAGTTCAACAAGAACACTTTTTTTTGTATAATACACCGACATTTCATAGTTTCGCAATAAATATGGGAAAAGGTTCACATAAAAAATTTTGGTATTTTAACCCCTTGACCTCCCACTTGGGACGTCTATGAAGAAGAATGTCAAACTATCTCTACCTTGGTAAATGTTGAATCTCACAGGTATATCACATACCAAATTTCAGAATTTTATCTTAGTTCGTTCTGAAAATATTTAGAAAAATCCATTTGCCCAAGTGTCCATTTCGGGGGCCATAGCCCTCTTAGGAGGCATTTTTGAGGCCAAGTTTATGGTTATATTTAATATTTTTTTAGGATGGTTCCCTTATATTTTTAGAACAAGACAGTTAATTTTATCATTAACATTAACTTTGCCAGGAATTTTTTCATTTTTTTAGGTTGCAGAACGCGCTGGTAAAGTATGGCAGGCGGATTCCCTGTATAAACAATAAAAACAAATTTTAGAATTTGTAAACTCAATTGGAAAATACTTTCTTTTGACATAAATATCGCTAAGAAACTAACTTTTTACAGAAATGGCGAACTCTATAAAACATATAAGTTTGTCAGTTCATATACACTGTGTCTTGGATAAAAATGAACAGCATGGGGATATTGCAAACGGTGAGAGATAGAGCAATAGGTTAAATGGGAAAAAAGTTGCGCAATTTTGAGGTCAATAAAATGTCACAAACAGATTTCTAATATCTTTTTTCTTTTTGAGTTATTTTGAAAAAATAAAATTTTGAGTTTTCGATTTTATTTTTTCTGAACTTGTTAATACAGATAGAAAAAAAAGAAAAACACTTTCTTATGGCACTTTTTAACGGGCTTTAAGATGGCGTTTTTAGATTTGTTCTACAACGTTTCGTTTTTGAGAAACCATCTTCAACTTTATTTTTATAAATACGGACCTGAATTTTTTTTGCAAATTTTGAAAGCATTTTTCATTGCAAATACCGTGTTTTACGACACGAAATATTTTTTAAATGTTTTGAGACAATTATACTGAAAATTCTTTTTTTTTTTCATTCTTTTTTCTAATGCGGCCCTGTATTTAATAATAATAATAATAATAATAAATGGACTTTTATTAACCAAATAAGGATATCATATTTTTACATACATTTAATAGAAAAAAAAACAAAAAAATGCACTATTTGGTGGAGGCGAGGTTCAGTTCAACGAACTGTTCTTACACAAATTTTTTACTTATCCTAAGCATTATAATAATAGATAATGTACTATAAGCTACATACAAATCACAAGATATACACAAAACAGTTCTAAATACAAAAGGTGATTCACATATATCAGTTTATATACAATAAGGCATCACTGGAGCTCAAACAACCGCCCACGGATACGCTTCCTGAATGTGTTAACTCCAAACATTTTCGTTATTGAGGGAATAGTATTGTAAATTTAATAAGAAGTCTAAATATTAATCAGTATTGTCAACAATTTAACTTACAACTTATCTTTCAATTGGAGAACTAAAAAAGGATGGCAAAGACTAATAACAGTCACATACGATAATAAAAAATAAATAAAAATCCTCCACCTAGAAGGCTTTGAAACAACGAAATCAACCCCTTGTCATTTGTCATAACTCCCACTGTATCATTTAGTTAACATTAGAAATTGAGGGTGCTTTTTCAAATGACGGCAAATTTAACATGTCAGCATGTTATTTATTGTGTCACAGAAATAGTGTAGAGGCCGAACGAATGTATTGTTGCAATTAATAAATGGCAAAAGTTATTGGTTTCGTTGGCTTAAAATTCTCACAATTAGAAAAAGCGAAGAATTTACTCCAAAACCCAATGCGACACTGTTTGCTGTACAACAGCAGAGGAAAACACTTACCAGACAGGACCGTATTTAAAAATATTAAGTTTTCGAAGTAAAAATAAACTGTAAGTTAAATTGTGGTCAATACTGATTAATATTTATTAGACTTCTTATTATTAAATACAGGGCCGCAATAGAAAAAAATGAATGGAAAAAAAGGAATTTTCAGTATAATTGTCTCAAAACATTTTAAAAATATTTCGTGTCCATCATGGTATTTGCAATAAAAAGTGCTTTGAAAATCTGCAAAAAAAAGCAGGTTCGTATTTAAAAAAATAAAGTTGAAGATGGTTTCTCAAAAACGAAACGTTGTAGAACAAATCTAAAAACGCCATCTTAAAGCCCGTTAAAAAGTGCCATAAGAAAGTGTTTTTCTTTTTTTCTATCTGTGATAACAACTCAAAAACGAAAAAAGATATTAGAAATCTGTTTGTGACATTTTATTGACCTCAAAATGGCGCAACTTTTTCCCCATTTAACCGTTGCTCTATCTCTCACCGTTTGGAATATCCCCATGCTGTTCATTCTTATCCGGGACACAGTGTATATAATAGTAACCCTAATTCAGTTTAATTCCGAACTAACCATAGTTGGTTTATTATAGGGAAGGATTTAAGATTGTAAAATTTTCCCTTTTAAAAGTAATCTATTACCATTGTGTGAAATATTAACACTATTAGGATTTCCTCAAATAATTATTTGTTCTTTATAGACTTGGCAGACAAAATAGATGCCCTCTTCCAAAACAATACCAGCATCTCTCATAAAATCACTGGAAAACTCAAAGACTGCGAGGAGGAACTCAAAAGTATCGACACTCACACTGCAGAAGGCAGAATAAAAACCATCCAATACAACACTTTGAAAACTAGGTTTCAAAAAGCATTTAAGGCATACAATGTAGAACTAGAAACTTACCGAAACATCAAAAAGTCACAACTTGAAGCTCAGCTAAGAGCAAAAGGAGTAAAGCCAACAGAAGAGGAACTAGTGGGATTATTAGATGGACATACGAATATTGAAGTGTTTACAGATAATGTAAGTGAGGAGAAGTCTAAAAGTAGAATCTATTTTTATATCCAGTTGCCCTAAAACTTATTTCCAAAAAAATTTCACAGGATGAACTGACTGTACATTTACTTCCCATTGCTGCCAAAGTCATAAGTATATACTATTAAAGGTTAAAAGTGAGCCTGCAACAAGAAGATTTTACATTTTCATCCTGTATATCACTGTATACTCACTAAAGCAGGCCTACAAAATAAAATGACAAATTCAACATTTTATATGCAAAAATCTATAACCAATCAAGTATATACTGGGCGTCAACAGTTTACTGGTTACATTCAGTGCTGGATATAAAAAATACGACTTGCATGAAATATCAGAATTTGTTTTATGTTTAAGATTCTGGCTGAAACTGCAGAAGCAAAAAGAACGCTACAAGATATAGAAGAAAGGCATCAGCAGCTGTTAAAAATCGAAAGGATGCTAGTGGAAGTTAGAGACTTGTTTCTTCAGATGGGAATTCTAGTAGATACACAGGTAAAAACAAAGTGTCAAAAATGGATTGCTTCACAATGGATTTAATGACCTTTTTAATTTTTACAAATAAAGTGGACTTTTAAGCAGGTCGTCCTTTAGATACGTTTTCGTCCGAATTACCTTCGTCAGAAATCGGACGAATAAGTATGAATGATCCCATTCCATTAAAACCTATATCGGGTTCGTACACTGTGCCCGACATCGTTCGTGCGACTTCGGCCAAAAATATGGGATGTGCGAGCAATTCGAAAAAGATTTTTCACAGTTGTTCCTGCGAATGTGACGATTTGTGTGACATACTGAAGAGAAATAATATACAGGGTATTCCATTAATAACTGTACATAAATCAACGGCATAATATTTTATGCCAAAATATTACGATTGAGCTTAAGAGGGGGATAACTCGGGCACCTTCAACAAAATGTTATTTGTGGATTTTAACGCTTATGTTCCTTTTTTCAAAAAAGTAGGTATCTAATTTATAAGAAAGTTTTTTGAGATCATTGGATACCTAGTCATTTCAAGAAATTGGTTCGGTCAATGTTTTCGAAAAAATGCATAAAACAGAGTTCATATTTTAATCTCGTTTTATGCATTTTTATTGAACATGATCGATTACCGACCTAATTTATTGTAATTTCTGATTGCCCGATAATCTCAAGAAACTTTCTTGTGACTTACTTAAAAAAGAAACAAAATCGAAAAAATCCACAAATAACATTTTGGTGAAGTCTTTCGAGTTGTCCCCTCTTAACAACTACCTGTCAAATCTCAATGGCTGAAGTTCTTTCTTTGAAATTTAATTATGAAAAAAAAATCAAACTTCTGAAATTAAATTTGGCACTGTTATGTTTTTGGGGGTGTAGACTAAGCTGAAGATGTCATTTTCTACATATATCACAGAGAGTGCCACTTGCACTTTTACTCATACCTAACTTTATGATGTTACGTTTTTAGTCTTGTAGGTTCATCATTTTAGTGCATCTTTTCGTTTTGCAATAAAACTATATACTTTTTAGGTATTTATAATGATAAAATCAACAGTTTGTGTTGAAATTGTCAAAATGTGCCCCAAAACACCTGTTAACTCAAAAATTTGAAAAAATGAATTTTTCACCTACCGCATTTTAAATGTTACAGATGAATGGTAGGTACATTCAAAATGACGAAAAAATGCTAAATGGGTATTAATTTTTAGTACATTGTTCATAGGGAATTTTTTCTAGCTTCAAATGGTACAATTAATTTGTAAAATTTGAAAGAGGTGCCTTGGTGAAAATTTTATTTTTCGGAATTTTTCAGTTAACAGGTGTTTTGGAGAACGTTTTGCCAATTTCAATGCAAACAGCTAATTCGATTTTTTGTTTTTTGTTGGCAAATGAAAAGAGCCACTAAAATAGTGAACCTGCAAGACCACAAAAGTTACAGGTAAAAGTACGACCCAAAAACAGCGCTAGTGTGTGAGATACGTAGAAACTGACATTTTTGGCTTATTTTCCACCCCAAAAACACAGCAGTGTCAAATTTCTGTTCAGCAGCTTGATTGGTTTGGGAGATATTGCCACAATTAAATTTCAAAAAAGAACTACAACGCGCTATTCCTCAGTAACTATTGAGATTTGACCAGTAGCTCTATATCCCATTATTAACGAGACAATCTGTATAGACAATTGATGTAAAGTAGATACCACGAATCTTGATCCCTGCATTGCATTGCATTGCAATGGCTAACTATGTAATTTCCATTGTCGACCATTGTGACGCAGGGATCATTATTCGTGATGTCCACAATATGTTCCATTATTAATTAATTTAAAAACATGTTCTGATTCATGCAATCAAAAACCTTTTTCTTGTCATTATTCTTTAACAAATCGTAATATTACTGATTATATTCTCCAAATTCTTTTCATTTGGCTATAACCCAACCTTTTTTCTTATTAACTTTCAGCACCGTCTAACCAGCCAATTTTTTTCCAAAAGAAAAATTGATCCATCACTCAAATCACTAGTTTTTAATAGTATAGCGACTGATAATAACTGATTTTTATACTAAATGTTGTCCAGTGGACAATACCACATATGCGAATTCTGACGGAAATTTTCGTCCGATTTCTGATGAAGGGAATTCGGACGAAAACGCATTCAAAGGACGACTGGCTTTAAAATCGAAGCAAAAATTAAAACTTATTTTTTGTAACTAACAAGTTACAAAATGTTTTACTTTTCATAGCTAAGTTGCGGAAAGTTCATAGTTAAAAAAACTCTTGAGAACAACTCTGAAACTCTCAGATGGTTTGGCAACTGTGTGTCAGAACCATCAGAATCTTTTTGGAAGTTATTAAATACCTACTTACGTACATACTTATTTAAACTTATTAATTTTTTTAATGAAAATTAGGGTCTTTGTTGAAAACTGATGAGCAATAAGGTAAGAAAATTGAAATAGACCTTTTTGATTTCGTTTTTTCAATAATCTATTTGCGAAATAATTTATTTTGAAAAATATATAGTTATTTAATACATAAAGAAATATGATAGTGAGCAATAAACCTAAGGTTTGTGAACGCACCATAATACATAATTATTCAAAGTTTAAAAATGCTAGTAGACCAAATTTGCTTTCTATACAAGGTGTTTCATAGTTAAATGCTGATTCTTAAAGGGCAATATAATCCTTGGATGATTTTAAGTTTTTTTTTATATTAACCTAGGTCCGCAACCACTTTATTTCTCAGGTGTTGAAATTCAAAAAATCGGTTTTTCCTCAATCTCTAAAACCGATTTGTATATATTTTTTCAGAAATAACTAATTAGTTACTATAAAATTATAAAAATTTTGCTTAAATGCTTTGGTTAGCACACATTGTGAAATTAAGAATTGTGAAATAGTCGAGAGATCATTTTTATGAGGAGACAGAGGCAATTATAAAAATATTACTTATTTAAAAAACAGTGGAGTATCAATTTTTTTAATTAAAAATATTACAGGGCCTGTTAACAGGACACTGATGAAAATTTAATAAAAACTTAAGTCTGGAAAAAATGTATTTTTATGCCTACTTTGCAGGTACCGAAATAGAAAAAAAATACAAGACGGTTTTAGAAGTACTGGGAAAAAGAGTGTTTTGTTTGTTAAATTTGAACACCCTGTGTCTCAGAAATAAAGCGGTTGCCGACCTATGTTCATATAAAACATATTAAAATCATCCAAGGATTATGGCCCTTTAGGATCAGCATTCAATTATGAAACAACCTGTATAATCAACTACTTCTATATGACATTTCAGGAAATAACGGTTCTTCAGCCAATCATATATTTCTTAGTAGGTACAACTTCTTTTTAATAAACCAAGCTTTCGGTCAACAATGTCGCCTTAGGCCTGAAATTTAATTTTATTATGTTAAATTTTTAACAATTATTATTAAAAATATAATTCAAAATATAATTAACTGAAGTTATGTAATTTTATCATACGTATTTTGTTAATCTTCAAGGGTTTTGAGGGCTTTCATAAGAAAAAAATGTGTAAAATAATTTAAATAATTTAGAATCAATATATCGTCGTCGAGCAAGTAATACCTTCAATGTGAGAAAATTCAAATCATTCAGGAAAGCCAAAAAACTTGTCACTGTGAAATACTTTAATGCATAGTATATTGTAAAAAAACAACTAACAAGTAATTAAGGTTTGATAGCAGTAAAAGGTAAATAGTCAAAAAACTGATTTTTTAGCCACATTGGAGGAATTGGAAATTGGCTATGAACCCATTACCTAGAAACAAAAACTATCTAAGTATTGCATTTCCGCGGGTTAATTTTAAACTACCAAACTAGCAAAGTAACTGAATTATTTTTTTCTTACCGAACGGAAAAGTTTTATAAGTGCTTAAAAATAGTTAATTTGCTGTATTATCGTCTCGAGTATTACCATTTTGCTGTGTGCAACTAATTTGTTCTGTAATATAGTTCTTAGAACGTTCTTTCAGCTAAAGTATATAACATTTATAAAATAGTTATTTATGTACCAAGTCAGTAAAGTGATTCTGAGATTATGAGTCGAGCGAGCGAGGCGAGTAACAGGCGAGTTCGATAAAAACACTTTACTGATGTAGTGCACAAAAAAATTAAAAGTAAAAAACTGGAGATAGATATGTGTTATTTAATACAGGTTATTATGACAAAAATAATTTCAACTAAACCGTGCGGCGACGCATCTTGACGGCAGCTGTCAGCAGCAAACCATTTTCGTCTATTGTCAAACGCGGTCATAGCTAAGTTGATAATATTTAAGTTCATAAATCAAGTCAAATAAAGCATTTGTTTACCTCTGGAAATCTGTATGGAAATGTATAGTTTTACAGACGGTCGGCAATAATAGCTTTTTAATTGTTCTATAAAGGTTTATACGACTGCTACATGTCTGCTACACGTCTGTTTAGTGCATTCAACTAAATTTGGTTAGTTTTGCGTTCTTTGTAAGAACTTAAGTAAGCACTCTAATAAATCAGCTTTGTAAAAATTTGACAAATCACAATCAAGTTTGGATTTTTTGCGACCCCTATAGAGCACAAAGTTATTGGAATGTGAGTTGAGTAATAAAGTCGATATTTACTTATTTAAAATTTACAAAGAAAGATACATCACAAATCATCAATATTCAATATTCACAATGAGATCAGGAGATTTCAGGTAATGTACAGGGTGATCATTTTTAGACGCCCAGCCTCTGTTGGTGGAAAATGGTCGAAGGTATGGAGATATTACTATGAATAAAGAACCCCAGGAAGGAGCAAATTCGGGTCTTTATGCTGGACCTGTCTAGTCACTGCACATGGCGGCATGCCGTTTCCGGTTTTACAGTGGCGTACTACTTTAAAATGGTAGAAATGAAATATTCAAATTTTAAAATACATTTTAATCTTAATACGTAATAGGTAATATAATTAAGTAATCGATACATATATTTTTATAAATTCGGTTTTTTGGTATTTTAATAAGCATATTATTTGACTCTCACTAATTTATTTATCTTTGCCAAAACTCAAAAATGAGGAAAATATAGAAATTTAAGTTATAAACTGTAACAATAATTTTAAATTTGATCCTGTATGCTAAATCGAAATCCTTATAAAAAAGCTAATGTTGGAAAATCCAAATGGCCCAAGAGAAAATTTAAATAACACCTTGAATAACCATAATGGAGCTAAATAAATAACACCACTTGCAAATACTATAACATTTTATTGGCCCTTAAATAAAATATACAGAGTGTCTCACATAAGAGTGAAATAACCCTATAACTCCTTTAATTTTTAACCGACCAGAACGAAATTTTTCCCAAAGGTAGATGGCATTGTTGCCTACTTATTTACGAAAAATTAGTTGCCTACTCCAAAGTCGAAGCCACCTGCGATGCCACAATCGAGGCTAAAAATCCGAAGTCATATTAGGCATTTTTTTTTCAAAAAAAATTTACTAGAAAAAGTTGTTCAGAATCGATTCAGAACCCTAAATCCAAAATTTTGTCAAAATCAAAAAATATTAATTTAAAAAAATTAAGTTCCAAAAACAGCAATTTAATAATTTTCTGCATTTAGAAAAGTGTGCCATGGAAATTTTGAAGGCAAGTTATTTTCATAAAGTAATTATTTTAAAATAAAAGCTACAAAACAAATTTAAAAAATTTAAATTTTAAATTTTTACTTAAAAAACATTCTTCAGCAAAGTGACGTGAACATAGGAAACTATATTCTTTTGGTGTCCACCCTGGTCTAGGTTCTTTGTTGTGCATCTAAAAAAATGTGAGTAAACTCAGTGCTTTATAAAAACAGTTTTTTTTATAACGTTTCCTCACTCAAGAGTAAATTAAAAATATGCTTTAGAGATTATTATATAATAATATGTAGAGTAGGTATATTAGTAGGTACCTACACATTTTTTAGAATAACATTAACAAATTATAAATCTTTAAAAATTTAGAATATTCTCAAAAAGGTATACATTGAGTTGTTTCAAGAAATAATCCTCATTTTCCGTGAAATCATTGCAATATAATTGCCAAAATTTATAGTTTGTGTGAACTTAGCCACGCTTTTGCCAGCCACGGTTTTGGGCGTAGCGAATGTTGAAGAGGAATTCTATTTCTCGGGCTTCGTGAACCGCAGGCTCAGCAACGGTTTTGGGTCTAGAGCGCTTACCGCTGAAGACTGTCTCTGAAAAGTAATATGCCAATAAAATGATAATTTTTCAAGTTTTCCAGTCCCGTTTCACGCGAACAATACGGCATATAGAGAGGGCATACTTGGGGCGTGACTTTGGGAGTAGACAGTTTTCTTTGTCTGCCCGTTTTAAGGGTCGAAAAAAATTAAAGTTTGACAAACCGAGCGGTTCTTTGCCAATACAACGAGAATTTTTCAAGTTTTCCCGTTCCGTTTCACGACAACAATACTGCAGCTAAAGAGGACATACTTGGGGGTGACTTTGGGTGTAGACAGTTTTCTTTGTCTGCCCGTTTTAGAGGTCGAAAAAAATTAAAGTTTGACAAACCGAGCGGTTCTTTGCCAATACAATGAGAATTTTTCAAGTTTTCCCGTTCCGTTTCACGACAACAATACTGCAGCTAAAGAGGACATACTTGGGTATAGACAGTTTTCTTTGTCTGCCCGTTTTAGAGGTCGAAAAAAATTAAAGTTTGACAAACCGAGCGGTATTTTGCCAATAAAATGAGAATTTTCCAAGTTTTCCAGTTCCGTTTCACGACAACAATACTGCAGCTAGAGAGGACATACTTGGGGGTGACTTTGGGTGTAGACAGTTTTCTTTGTCTGCCCGTTTTAGAGGTCGAAAAAAATTAAAGTTTGACAAACCCAGCGGTTCTTTGCCAATACAATGAGAATTTTCCAAGTTTTCCAGTTCCGTTTCACGACAATAATACTGCATATAGAGAGGGCATACTTGGGGGTGACTTTGGGTGTAGACAGTTTTCTTTGTCTGCCTGTTTTAGAGGTCGAAAAAAATTAAAGTTTGACAAACCGAGCGGTTCTTTGCCAATACAATGAGAATTTTCCAAGTTTTCCAGTTCCGTTTCACGACAATAATACTGCACCTAGAGAGGGCATACTTGGGGGTGACTTTGGGTGCAGACAGTTTTCTTTGTCTGCCCGTTTTAAGAGTCGATAAAAATTAAAGTTTGACAAACCCAGCGGTTCTTTGCCAATACAATGAGAATTTCCCAAGTTTTCCAGTTCCGTTTCACGACAACAAAACTGCAGCTAGAGAGGACATACTTGGGGCGTGACTTTGGGTGTAGACAGGTTTCTTTGTCTGCCCGTTTGAAGGGTTGAAAAAAATTAAAGTTTGACAAACCGAGCGGTTCTTTGCCAATTCAATGAGAATTTTCCAAGTTTTCCAGTTCCGTTTCACGACAACAATACTGCAGCTAGAGAGGACATACTTGGGGGTGACTTTGGGTGTAGACAGTTTTCTTTGTCTGTCCGTTTTAGAGGTCGAAAAAAATTAAAGTTTGACAAACCGAGCGGTTCTTTGCCAATACAATGAGAATTTTCCAAGTTTTCCAGTTCCGTTTCACGACAACAATACTACAGCTAAAGAGGACATACCTGGGGGTGACTTTGGGTGCAGACAGTTTTCTTTGTCTGCCCGTTTTAAGGGTCGAAAAAAATTAAAGTTTGACAAACCGAGCGGTATTTTGACAATTCAATGAGAATTTCCCAAGTTTTCCAGTTCCGTTTCACGACAACAAAACTGCAGCTAGAGAGGACATACTTGGGGGTGACTTTGGGTGTAGACAGGTTTCTTTGTCTGCCCGTTTTAAGGGTCGAAAAAATTAAAGTTTGACAAACCGAGCGGTATTTTGACAATTCAATGAGAATTTTCCAAGTTTTCCAGTTCCGTTTCACGACAACAATACTGCTGCTAGAGAGGACATACTTGGGGGTGACTTTGGGTGTAGACAGTTTTCTTTGTCTGCCCGTTTTAGAGGTCGAAAAAAATTAAAGTTTGACAAACCCAGCGGTTCTTTGCCAATACAATGAGGATTTTCCAAGTTTTCCAGTTCCGTTTCACGACAATAATACTGCATATAGAGAGGGCATACTTGGGGGTGACATTGGGTGTAGACAGTTTTCTTTGTCTGCCCGTTTTAGAGGTCGGAAAAAATTAAAGTTTGACAAACCCAGCGGTTCTTTGCCAATACAATGAGAATTTCCCAAGTTTTCCAGTTCCGTTTCACGACAATAATACTGCACCTAGAGAGGGCATACTTGGGGGTGACTTTGGGTGTAGACAGTTTTCTTTGTCTGCCCGTTTTAGAGGTCGAAAAAAATTAAAGTTTGACAAACCGAGCGGTTCTTTGCCAATACAATGAGAATTTTCCAAGTTTTCCAGTTCCGTTTCACGACAATAATACTGCCTATAGAGAGGGCATACTTGGGGGTGACATTGGGTGTAGACAGTTTTCTTTGTCTGCCCGTTTTAGAGGTCGAAAAAAATTAAAGTTTGACAAACCCAGCGGTTCTTTGCCAATACAATGAGAATTTTCCAAGTTTTCCAGTTCCGTTTCACGACAATAATACTGCAGCTAGAGAGGGCATACTTGGGGGTGACTTTGGGTGTAGACAGTTTTCTTTGTCTGCCCGTTTTAGAGGTCGAAAAAAATTAAAGTTTGACAAACCGAGCGGTTCTTTGCCAATACAATGAGAATTTTCCAAGTTTTCCAGTTCCGTTTCACGACAACAATACTGCAGCTAAAGAGAACATACTTGGGGGTGACTTTGGGTGTAGACAGTTTTCTTTGTCTGCCCGTTTTAGAGGTCGAAAAAAATTAAAGTTTGACAAACCGAGCGGTTCTTTGCGAATACAATGAGAATTTTCCAAGTTTTCCAGTTCCGTTTCACGACAACAATACTGCAGCTAAAGAGGACATACTTGGGGGTGACTTTGGGTGTAGACAGTTTTCTTTGTCTGCCCGTTTTAAGGGTCGAAAAAAATTAAAGTTTGACAAACCCAGCGATTCTTTGCCAATACAATGAGAATTTAACAAGTTTTCCAGTTCCGTTTCACGACAACAAAGCTGCAGCTAGAGAGGACATACTTGGGGCGTGACTTTGGGTGTAGACAGTTTTCTTTGTCTGCCCGTTTTAGAGGTCGAAAAAAATTAAAGTTTGACAAACCGAGCGGTTCTTTGCCAATACAATGAGAATTTTCCAAGTTTTCCTGTTCCGTTTCACGACAACAATACTGCAGCTAAAGAGGACATACCTGGGGGTGACTTTGGGTGCAGACAGTTTTCTTTGTCTGCCCGTTTTAAGGGTCAAAAAAAATTAAAGTTTGACAAACCGAGCGGTATTTTGACAATTCAATGAGAATTTCCCAAGTTTTCCAGTTCCGTTTCACGACAACAAAACTGCAGCTAGAGAGGACATACTTGGGGGTGACTTTGGGTGTAGACAGGTTTCTTTGTCTGCCCGTTTTAAGGGTCGAAAAAAATAAAGTTTGACAAACCGAGCGGTATTTTGACAATTCAATGAGAATTTGCCAAGTTTTCCAGTTCCGTTTCACGACAACAATACTGCTGCTAGAGAGGACATACTTGGGGGTGACTTTGGGTGTAGACAGTTTTCTTTGTTTGCCCGTTTTAGAGGTCGAAAAAAATTAAAGTTTGACAAACCCAGCGGTTCTTTGCCAATACAATGAGAATTTTCCAAGTTTTCCAGTTCCGTTTCACGACAATAATACTGCATATAGAGAGGGCATACTTGGGGGTGACATTGGGTGTAGACAGTTTTCTTTGTCTGCCCGTTTTAGAGGTTGGAAAAAATTAAAGTTTGACAAACCGAGCGGTTCTTTGCCAATACAATGAGAATTTTCCAAGTTTTCCAGTTCCGTTTCACGACAACAATACTGCAGCTAAAGAGGACATACTTGGGGGTGACTTTGGGTGTAGACAGTTTTCTTTGTCTGCCCGTTTTAGAGGTCGAAAAAAATTAAAGTTTGACAAACCGAGCGGTTCTTTGCCAATACAATGAGAATTTTCCAAGTTTTCCAGTTCCGTTTCACGACAACAATACTGCAGCTAAAGAGGACATACTTGGGGGTGACTTTGGGTGTAGACAGTTTTCTTTGTCTGCCCGTTTTAGAGGTCGAAAAAAATTAAAGTTTGACAAACCCAGCGGTTCTTTGCCAATACAATGAGAATTTCCCAAGTTTTCCAGTTCCGTTTCACGACAACAAAACTGCAGCTAGAGAGGACATACTTGGGGCGTGACTTTGGGAGTAGACAGTTTTCTTTGTCTGCCCGTTTTAAGGGTCGAAAAAAATTAAAGTTTGACAAACCGAGCGGTTCTTTGCCAATACAATGAGAATTTTTCAAGTTTTCCCGTTCCGTTTCACGACAACAATACTGCAGCTAAAGAGGACATACTTGGGGGTGACTTTGGGTGTAGACAGTTTTCTTTGTCTGCCCGTTTTAGAGGTCGAAAAAAATTAAAGTTTGACAAACCCAGCGGTTCTTTGCCAATACAATGAGAATTTTCCAAGTTTTCCAGTTCCGTTTCACGACAATAATACTGCAGCTAGAGAGGGCATACTTGGGGGTGGCATTGGGTGTAGACAGTTTTCTTTGTCTGCCCGTTTTAGAGGTCGAAAAAAAGTAAAGTTTGACAAACCCAGCGGTTCTTTGCCAATACAATGAGAATTTTCCAAGTTTTCCAGTTCCGTTTCACGACAATAATACTGCATATAGAGAGGGCATACTTGGGGGTGACATTGGGTGTAGACAGTTTTCTTTGTCTGCCCGTTTTAGAGGTCGAAAAAAATTAAAGTTTGACAAACCCAGCGGTTCTTTGCCAATACAATGAGAATTTTCCAAGTTTTCCAGTTCCGTTTCACGACAATAATACTGCAGCTAGAGAGGGCATACTTGGGGGTGACTTTGGGTGTAGACAGTTTTCTTTGTCTGCTCGTTTTAGAGGTCGAAAAAAATTAAAGTTTGACAAACCCAGCGGTTCTTTGCCAATACAATGAGAATTTTCCAAGTTTTCCAGTTCCGTTTCACGACAATAATACTGCATATAGAGAGGGCATACTTGGGGGTGACTTTGGGTGTAGACAGTTTTCTTTGTCTGCCCGTTTTAGAGGTCGAAAAAAATTAAAGTTTGACAAACCCAGCAGTTCTTTGCCAATACAATGAGAATTTTCCAAGTTTTCCAGTTCCGTTTCACGACAATAATACTGCATATAGAGAGGGCATACTTGGGATTGACTTTGGGTGTAGACAGTTTTCTTTGTCTGCTCGTTTTAGAGGTCGAAAAAAATTAAAGTTTGACAAACCCAGCGGTTCTTTGCCAATACAATGAGAATTTTCCAAGTTTTCCAGTTCCGTTTCACGACAATAATACTGCATATAGAGAGGGCATACTTGGGGGTGACATTGGGTGTAGACAGTTTTCTTTGTCTGCCCGTTTTAGAGGTCGAAAAAAATTAAAGTTTGACAAACCCAGCGGTTCTTTGCCAATACAATGAGAATTTTCCAAGTTTTCCAGTTCCGTTTCACGACAATAATACTGCAGCTAGAGAGGGCATACTTGGGGGTGGCATTGGGTGTAGACAGTTTTCTTTGTCTGCCCGTTTTAGAGGTCGAAAAAAAGTAAAGTTTGACAAACCCAGCGGTTCTTTGCCAATACAATGAGAATTTTCCAAGTTTTCCAGTTCCGTTTCACGACAATAATACTGCAGCTAGAGAGGGCATACTTGGGGGTGACTTTGGGTGTAGACAGTTTTCTTTGTCTGCCCGTTTTAGAGGTCGAAAAAAATTAAAGTTTGACAAACCGAGCGGTTCTTTGCCAATACAATGAGAATTTTCCAAGTTTTCCAGTTCCGTTTCACGACAACAATACTGCAGCTAAAGAGGACATACTTGGGGGTGACTTTGGGTGTAGACAGTTTTCTTTTTCTGCCCGTTTTAGAGGTCGAAAAAAATTAAAGTTTGACAAACCGAGCGGTTCTTTGCCAATACAATGAGAATTTTCCAAGTTTTCCAGTTCCGTTTCACGACAATAATACTGCACCTAGAGAGGGCATACTTGGGGGTGACTTTGGGTGTAGACAGTTTTCTTTGTCTGCCCGTTTTAGAGGTCGAAAAAAATTAAAGTTTGACAAACCGAGCGGTTCTTTGCCAATACAATGAGAATTTTCCAAGTTTTCCAGTTCCGTTTCACGACAATAATACTGCACCTAGAGAGGGCATACTTGGGGGTGACTTTGGGTGTAGACAGTTTTCTTTGTCTGCCCGTTTTAGAGGTCGAAAAAAATTAAAGTTTGACAAACCGAGCGGTTCTTTGCCAATACAATGAGAATTTTCCAAGTTTTCCAGTTCCGTTTCACGACAGCAATACTGCAGCTAAAGAGGACATACTTGGGGGTGACTTTGGGTGTAGACAGTTTTCTTTGTCTGCCCGTTTTAGAGGTCGAAAAAAATTAAAGTTTGACAAACCGAGCGGTTCTTTGCCAATACAATGAGAATTTTCCAAGTTTTCCAGTTCCGTTTCACGACAATAATACTGCAGCTAGAGAGGGCATACTTGGGGGTGACTTTGGGTGTAGACAGTTTTCTTTGTCTGCCCGTTTTAAGGGTCGAAAAAAATTAAAGTTTGACAAACCGAGCGGTTCTTTGCCAATACAATGAGAATTTTCCAAGTTTTCCAGTTCCGTTTCACGACAATAATACTGCAGCTAGAGAGGGCATACTTGGGGGTGACTTTGGGTGTAGACAGTATTCTTTGTCTGCCCGTTTTAGAGATCGAAAAAAATTAAAGTTTGACGAACCGAGCGGTTCTTTGCCAATACAATGAGAATTTTCCAAGTTTTCCAGTTCCGTTTCATGACAACAATACTGCAGCTAGAGAGGACATACTTGGGGGGTGACTTTGGGTGTAGACAGTTTTCTTTGTCTGCCCGTTTTAGAGGTCACCCCCAAGTATGTCTTCTCTAGCTGCAGTATTGTTGTCGTGAAACGGAACTGGAAAACTTGGAAAATTCTCATTTTATTGGCAAAATACCGCTCGGTTTGTCAAACTTTAATTTTTTTCGACCTCTAAAACGGGCAGACAAAGAAAACTGTCTGCACCCAAAGTCACCCCCAAGTATGTCCTCTCTAGCAGCAGTATTGTTGTCGTGAAACGGAACTGGTAAACTTGGAAAATTCTCATTTTATTGGCAAAATACCGCTCGGTTTGTCAAACTTTAATTTTTTTCGACCTCTAAAACGGGCAGACAAGGAAAACTGTCTACACCCAAAGTCACCCCCAAGTATGTCCTCTCTAGCTGCAGTATTGTTGTCGTGAAACGGAACTGGAAAACTTGGAAAATTCTCATTGTATTGGCAAAGAACCGCTCGGTTTGTCAAACTTTAATTTTTTTCAACCCTTCAAACGGGCAGACAAAGAAACCTGTCTACACCCAAAGTCACCCCCAAGTATGTCCTCTCTAGCTGCAGTATTGTTGTCGTGAAACGGAACTGGAAAACTTGGAAAATTCTCATTGTATTGGCAAAATACCGCTCGGTTTGTCAAACTTTAATTTTTTTCAACCCTTAAAACGAGCAGACAAAGAAACCTGTCTACACCCAAAGTCACCCCCAAGTATGTCCTCTCTAGCTGCAGTATTGTTGTCGTGAAACGGAACTGGAAAACTTGGAAAATTCTCATTTTATTGGCAAAATACCGCTCGGTTTGTCAAACTTTAATTTTTTTCGACCTCTAAAACGGGCAGACAAAGAAAACTGTCTACACCCAAAGTCACCCCCAAGTATGTCCTCTCTAGCAGCAGTATTGTTGTCGTGAAACGGAATTGGAAAACTTGGAAAATTCTCATTGAATTGGCAAAGAACCGCTCGGTTTGTCAAACTTTAATTTTTTTTACCCTTAAAACGGGCAGACAAAGAAAACTGTCTACACCCAAAGTCACCCCCAAGTATGTCCTCTCTAGCAGCAGTATTGTTGTCGTGAAACGGAACTGGAAAACTTGGAAAATTCTCATTGAATTGTCAAAATACCGCTCGGTTTGTCAAACTTTAATTTTTTTCGACCCTTAAAACGGGCAGACAAAGAAACCTGTCTACACAGAAAATGACCCCCAAGTATGTGCTCTCTAGCTGCAGTATTGGTCTCGTGAAACGGAACTGGAAAACTTGAAAATTCTCATTGTATTGGCAAAATACCGCTCGGTTTGTCAAACTTTAATTTTTTTTGACCTCTAAAACGGGCAGACAAAGAAAACTGTCTACACCCAAAGTCACCCCCAAGTATGTCCTCTCTAGAAGCAGTATTGTTGTGGTGAAACGGAACTGGAAAACTTGGAAAATTCTCATTTTATTGGCAAAATACCGCTCGGTTTGTCAAACTTTAATTTTTTTCTACCTCTAAAACGGGCAGACAAGGAAAACTGTCTGCACCCAAAGTCACCCCCAAGTATGTCCTCTCTAGCTGCAGTATTGTTGTCGTGAAACGGAACTGGAAAACTTGGAAAATTCTCATTGTATTGGCAAAGAACCGCTCGGTTTGTCAAACTTTAATTTTTTTCAACCCTTAAAACGAGCAGACAAAGAAACCTGTCTACACCCAAAGTCACCCCCAAGTATGTCCTCTCTAGCTGCAGTATTGTTGTCGTGAAACGGAACTGGAAAACTTGGAAAATTCTCATTTTATTGGCAAAATACCGCTCGGTTTGTCAAACTTTAATTTTTTTCGTCCCTTAAAACGGGCAGACAAAGAAAACTGTCTGCACCCAAAGTCACCCCCAAGTATGCCCTCTCTAGCTGCAGTATCTTTGTCGTGAAACGGAACTGGAAAACTTGGAAAATTCTCATTGTATTGGCAAAATACCGCTCGGTTTGTCAAACTTTAATTTTTTTTCAACCCTTAAAACGGGCAGACAAAGAAACCTGTCTACACCCAAAGTCACCCCCAAGTATGTGCTCTCTAGCTGCTGTATTGTTGTCGTGAAACGGAACTGGAAAACTTGGAAAATTCTCATTGTATTGGCAAAGAACCGCTCGGTTTGTCAAACTTTAATTTTTTTTTTCGGCCCTTAAAACGGGCAGACAAAGAAAACTGTCTGCACCCAAAGTCACACCCAAGGATGCCCTATCTAGCTGCAGTATTATTGTCGTGAAACGGAACTGGAAAACTTGGGAAATTCTCATTGAATTGTCAAAATACCGCTCGGTTTGTCAAACTTTAATTTTTTTCGACCTTTAAAACGGGCAGACAAAGAAACCTGTCTGCACCCAAAGTCACCCCCAAGTATGCCCTCTCTAGCTGCAGTATCATTGTCGTGAAACGGAACTGGAAAACTTGGAAAATTCTCATTGTATTGGCAAAATACCGCTCGGTTTGTCAAACTTTAATTTTTTTCGACCTTTAAAACGGGCAGACAAAGAAACCTGTCTACACCCAAAGTCACCCCCAAGTATGTGCTCTCTAGCTGCAGTATTGTTGTCGTGAAACGGAACTGGAAAACTTGAAAAATTCTCATTGTATTGGCAAAGAACCGCTCGGTTTGTCAAACTTTAATTTTTTTCGACCCTTAAAACGGGCAGACAAAGAAACCTGTCTACACCCAAAGTCACCCCCAAGTATGTCCTCTCTAGCTGCAGTATTGTTGTCGTGAAACACAACTGGAAAACTTGGAAAATTCTCATTGTATTGGCAATTTACCGCTCGGTTTGTCTAACTTTAATTTTTTTCGACCCTTAAAACGGGCAGACAAAGAAAACTATCTACTCACAAAGTCACCCCCAAGTATGCCCTCTCTAGATGCAGTATTGTTCTCGTGAAACGGGACTGCAAAATTTGAAAAATTATCATTTTATTGGCATATTACTTTTCAGAGACAGTCTTCAGCGGTAAGCGCTCTAGACCCAAAACCGTTGCGGAGCCTGCGGTTTACGAAGCACGAGAAATAGAATTCCTCTTCAACATTCGCTACGCCCAAAACCGTGGCTGGCAAAAGCGTGGCTAAGTTCACACAAACAAATTTATAAGGCATGTCTATCTATGTCTTCAATGTTTTCTTTGAGTTAAGGAATCCTTGATACTAATTTTAAATTTACACTTCTACCCAGGAAGAAGGAAATACCTACACAAGGATACGCCTCTGGTGCTTGGTGCATGACCTCTTGACCTCTAAAGCTAGTTTGAATAAAGTCAGAACACAATTGTATCCAAAAAGTAAATTAAATTACAAAAGTACCGTCAAATGGGGTGACTTCGGACACATTTTCCAACGTTTTTAATCACAAACTGAAAACCATGACAACCAGATTTCTGAAATTTTCGGCCAAAGTACCTATAACATTGATTGACATTTTGGCCATTTCAAATTGCCTGTATTTACTTTCATTTTTTGTATTTTTTTGTTGAAATCTGTCCGAAGTCACCAAGTGGGGTGACTTCGGACGGTGGTACAAAACCATGTGAAATCGATGTTAGTCTTGTTTAGGGGTGACTTCGGACAAAAAAAATTTTTTTTAATGATCTACAGGGATAATAAATATTATTAAGGGATAAAAAAAATCTATTTTAACAAAAATAAATGCGATTTATTCCAAAAACGAAAACAAAACAATAATTCCTCTGAAAAAAAAGAAATGTAGAATAAAAAAAAATACATTCATTGTATATATAATATGTACCTACTGCTACTCTATAATAAAATCAGGTAGATTTGTAAATTTAAAGCGATCTCTTCTATAAGGTAAAGGAACAAGGTCTTGTACAATTTCAAATTTTCCAATAATGCCTTGGTCAGACACATTTGGAAAATGGAAGAAAAAATTATCTCTACTTTTTTTTCTTTCGAAGAAAGGAGACATGATAACTTTCACCTTCTATATTTAGAACTTGTGCGACATAGAATTTGCTTTTTTCAGAATTTTCTATAGGAACTTTAACTAATATAAAATTATTAACACTAATAACGCAGTCTTGTGTTTTTTCGTCAGACTGTTTTTCTTCTGTTTCTTCTGCATCTAAGTCGGATGGCAAAAAATTATTGTCAAATTCATAAATTTTCCTCTTTACGGCAGGGGCAAATCGTCTGTATCTGAATCATCCGATGTAATATTTTGACAATTTTTAGTTTTCTGTACACCAGACGTGGAGGGAATATTTTCTGTCGTCTCTTTATCAGAGGCAGATGTGTGTTCAATATCTGCAGGGATGATTGGCCTTCCTGATGGAACAGTGATTCTTTTTCTCTTGGTTGTTTTTTTTTTTTGCAATTCAGGGTTTCTATTTTCTTTGAGGAATTCCAGTAGCGATCTGTCCAACTCGCTTCCTGGGGCAGCTTCATAAGTTGTAAGTGTTTGAGGCAAACGTTTTATAACTGCTTCGGGAATGTACAGCCAAATTCCTGAAGCGCGAAATCCTGATAGCAGGTTGTTCTTCGAATTTACTTCAATAGATTCTAGTGTCTTCTTGAGAAGCTTTGGAAAGTCGGTTTTTTGAAACGGGCCTTTTCGTTTGGTTTTCCATTCTGTTAAAATTCGTCTCCATGCTCTTTTAAGAGGGGCGAAGTAGGCCACGTCTAGTGGTTGACATAGATGGGTTGAATTTGGAGGAAGTAGGATAAATTTAATATTGCGCCGTGCACATTCTTCTATCACTTCCACCGTTATATGGCTGGAAAGATTGTCACCAATAAAAATTTTTTCTCCATCCTTTTGCCTAAAATATGGTATGGCTATCTGACGAAACCATTCTAAAAAAGTTACTGAATCGAACCAGCCAGAATCGCTGACACTGTAGCAGCATCCATCCGGTCCATCCTCTTCCCATTCTTGATATCGATGTTTTGCCTTATACACAACAAAAGGCGGAAGAAGTTCTCCATGCGCAGAAGCAGACATAATTACGCTAACACTTGATTTGGATGAGTCCATTATTCTATCACAGTGTTTAGATCCTCTCTTACAGATCACTTTGACACTTTTTGGATCGTCACTAAAGTTGGTTTCATCATAATTAACTATTAATGAAGGATCAACATTTTCTAGTGATGTTCGTAATTCTGTAAAATATTCCCTTAAGGTAGTTTCATTTACCTGTGCCCTATATCTCTTGATGTTTTGACAAAACCTTGTTGTAAGATTACGGTGTCGAGATAAAAATGACTTAATCCAATCATAACCCGGCAGGTTATTTCTGAATTTTTCTATATTCACGCCTTTCCTGTCAAGATATTGCTTGACTAGCATTCGTACATCGTACAGAGAAAGGGGAAATCCCCAATCCGCTGCAGCATTGACGGCTACGACTAGTCTTTCTTCTTCTTTTGACGATAGCAATGTCTGTCCCCCAACATTTTTGGTATGAATATTCTTAATTTTGTCACTGATAGTGGACCTCGGAACACCATAAAATTCGGCAGCTTCTCGTATGCTTCGTTTTCACATCGTGGATAGCACTTTTTAATGATTCAGGATCATAATTTTGATAGTTTCTACCTCCTAACACCTTTTTGTACACAGGGCCCATGTCCGAAGTCACCCCCTAAAAGTGAATATTTTAAATAACACCCTGTATATAAAATATCTGTAAAGGTAAACAAATGAAATATGGTTCAAAACATTCTTAAAAGATCAGGCATTCAACTGGTGATAACAGTATTTTTTTAAAAACATACTACTAAAGTGGGTAAATGTTACTATTTCTATATTTTTATTATTAATAAATCTCACCTTAGCAAAATATTGGCGAAAAACGGAAAATTGACCTGCACGGAGCAGCCGCACCCCTTCACTCTCTGAAGGCAACTGAGGAGTCCACGTTTACATGGAATCATATTAATGTTCGCGCACCTGTTCACCGCTGGAAAGCTATGCGCGAAAAATCGGGCGTTGTCCAAAGTCCCCCTTAATGTCCGAAGTCACCCCATTTGACGGTACTTACCGATGGAATGTTATCCCACAAACATTTTGCTCTGGTAGTCACGGAATAGCCGCAGGCTGCACAGCTAATCATAATAGATCTCCAAAAAGTACTTATCGAAGAACTACACAAATAATAGCATAAACCACCGTGACAACTGTCAAATATAAAAATATTGTGTCAAAACTCAAAATTCAGTCTCCATACAGGGCGATTTCCATCTCACGTATTTTATGAACCCCATAGAGCTTTGGCTCCTTCCTGGGGTTCTTTATTCATTGAGATATTATATATGGGAGATGATATAGGGTGTATAAAGGAATAGATCGGCCCATTTAGCGACTCTTTGCAAATATGACGCTAGGCGTCGCAACGCCAAGAAATATTTTTTCTCACCAACATCACTTTTGTTACATCGTTTGAAAGCCCTTATTTTTCAGAACATTTTTCATTAACGTAATTTTTCTTTATTCTCTTTCGTTAAAAAGTTATTCTCCAAAAACGCATTAAAATATTAATTTCTTTGTTAATCGTTATTACCAGGGATGACGTAGAGTTTTTAATGATTTTATTGGGAATATTCCCTCGAAAATTTATTTGTTTGAAAGATTTTCACACCACGTCTTTTAACCTTCTTACCGTTGTCAACATACAAATCCAGGACCGGCTACAATTTTTTATACCCTCAATTTTCACTAAATGCATTTAGCGATTTTTTTATTTCATATCTGACACCGCAGAGTTAATCAGGACCCCAAGTTCTGTTATACAGTGCACCAAAATTTAGAAAATAGGAATTTTAATGGCATCTGGCCAATTAAGAGTCAAGTATGCCATGGAATTACCTCAAAACAGTTGAATGGTCAACAGGACTATCCAAGATATCTATTGGTGTACAAACATCCAATAACAAATATACAGGTTGTTTTCTCTGTGTCATCTCAAAGTGCTGAATTTTTTAAAACTTCATACGGGTCAAATGCACCCTGGAATTATTATAAATTATTGGAAATGTATTAATAAATGAAAAAATAATCAATTTTTTACAAAGTATCATCCAACAAGTAAAAAACGATTAAAATTATTGGACTTTTCTCGAAAAGGCTATCCTCTAATAAAATTATACATTTTTCTAGGGGATTCTGTTGTGGCACACTACCCGCCTTAACTTATCTGGACTTACTGACTGTCAGGCTTCTGTAAATTTTAGAGGTACTTTGTGTATAATTTCTGCGGCGATTTTGATACACTTAATCGATTTTTATCGCTCTCGATCGCTATAGGTAAAGTTTAAAAAATTTAGCACTTTGAGATGACACAGAGAAAAACAACCTGTATATTTGTTATTGGATCTTTGCACACCAATAGATACCTTGTATAGTCCTGTTGACCATTCAACTGTTTTGAGGTAACTCCATGGCACACTTGACTCTTAATTCGCCAGATGCCATTAAAATTCCTATTTTGCTAAATTTTGGTACACTGTAGAACATAACTTCCTGTATTTTTTGGTTCAAATTTGGTATAATAAGGTGGTTATGTGGTGTCCTGATTAACGCTGCGGTGTCAGATATTAAAAAAAATCGCTAAATGCATTTAGTGACAATTGAGGGTTTACAAAATTGTAACCGGTCCTGGATTTGTATGTTGACAATGGTAAGAAAGTTAAAAGACGCGGTTTGAAGGACTTTCAAACAAATAAAGGGTCGGGGGAATATCCCCAAAAATAAAATCATTGAAACGCTACGTCATTTGTGATTAACAAAAATTAATATTTTAATGTGTTTTTGAATAATAACTTTTTAAAGGTAGAGAATAAAGAAAAACGGCATTAATGAAATATGTTCAGAAAAATTAGAGCTTTTGAATGATGAAACAAAAGGGGATGTTGGTGGGAAAAATATTTCTTGGTGTCGCCATGCCTAGCGTCGTATTTGCATAGTCATTAAATAGGCCAATTTATTCCTTTATACACCCTATATAATCTCCCATATATAATACCTCCATATCTTTGACCGTTTTCCACCAACAGAGGCTCTAAAAATGATCACCTTGTACAGTGGTGCAGATGACCATATTCTATGCAAAAATAAAAAAATCTGATCAACTTTCTTTTTGATTACTCTATAAGGTCTGTTTTTAAGTTTTTTTCGTACACTAGCCCCACTCCAGTTCACAAACAACAATGGAATTAAGACATCATGCTTGGGTCTTTAATATAGTGGTGGTCCAGTCTGAACATATTCTTTATCACCCCCTTGGTAAAAAGCTGTTGTACACTTAATACTTTCGGTTCTATCTCGATACAGTAGCCATTTAGAATGATTTTTGTTTCTTTTTTAGGATTACTTTTAAATTAAATGTTTGTGTAATAATGGTTGGTTCAAGACACCAATTCCATATCTCAATATTGATTCTGCTAATGCTTTATACACACTTATTAGTAGTCGGGGCAGGATATAGTAGAATGTTGGAAGTTGGTACAATTTATACAGTAATTTATTCACTTTCTTATTGGTGTATGAAATATGCGACTCCTACTTAAATGAGGATAAAAAATAATCCCTAAATATTTAAAAGGTTTAGATTTTTGTTCTAAAATTGTTAGGAATCGATAGTTGAAATATAGGCTAGGTATTTTAATTTAGTTATTAGTTTATTATATATATAAAATTGTATGTAAAATATTTGGTGTACCTCACAGAATTTTCAACAATATCACACTCGTTGCATAATAGTCACTTCTATCTAGTTACATAAATATCAATCTTTGCCCTACATTTTTTTTCAGTTCGATTTGTATTAAAAAACAAAAAATAGCAGAATAAGAAAAATAAACTAAAAAAAGGATACTATAATATGTGTAAATATTTAACTTTTTTTAAAATTTTTAGCAAGAATTAATCGACAGGGTGGAATATCAAGCACAATCGGCTCAGAACTTCATCGGACGAGGGCGGGAAGATTTGAAAAGTGCTGAATCGAAAAAGAAAACTAACTTAAAATGTAAGATATACATAGCTATTGTTGGCGCAATTGTATTAGCCATTATTTTGGCAATGATTTTTATAAAGTAATTTTGATAAAATTTATGATCCAGTGTTTTTCTTCATTCCGACCATCTACAATAAAAACTTCCGATATCGCAATTATTTATATAAAACTTGTGAACTTTTTCTACAAATTGATAATAGGAAAATCATGTTAGTGGCCGGTTGTGCAGCTTGTCAGTTTAAGCACGGGAAAATCAAATAACTATTAGCAGATATGTATCTGTATATTTGGCAATTATGAAATATTTTACTTTGACATACATGGGATATATATTCGATTGGCAATAAATAAGTGATCTGGATCGATCCAAATTGATTTCAGATCAGTATAATGCGTTCGATTGACAGTTTAGCGATCTCGGACGATCTTTGTTGAACCTGCTCTTTCGTGAGATTAGTTTTGGTGGGAAATATTTATAGGTTTGAATCACACATAATATTAGAAAATAAATATTAAATTCGTGGTGTTAGTAGGATTTATCTATCCAAATTTTACCAGTGTTAATTAAAAACAAAAACTAAAATGAACCACAGACTTTTACCTAAGTTGTTTTAAGGTTATGTGTGTTATGAGATGATATTTCCGCGCGCGCGATCACGTTCGTTTGACACAAGAAAATTTCTTCGATTCAGCTGATCTCTATTGATTAATGTTGTTAATAGAATATGGACATGATGTGTGTATCTGCAGATACATAATATGGATCTGTGAAGAAAAATATGGGTTTACATCTACTATAAAATTATGTTTCGAAAAATTTTAAATTAAAAAAAAAATTAAATTAAAAAAATAAACGTTATTTAAATTCAGATTATCAAACTTACTTTCAAGCAGAGGACACACAGAGCACTACATATGCTGTGTTCGCTACATACACAAAATATTGATTCCAATAAAATAAATACAAGTGGCCACACAGAGTCTGCTACACTACAGACGCTATGTTTATGATGTTTTGGACGTTGCAGAGTGTTTGAATTCTTGGCTATATTTTAAAAATCATCGCCAGCGTACTGGAAGAAGTGGGACAAATATGTTTGCCCAGCAATATTGTGCTAAAGGTTTGGTGTGCCTTGAGTAGGGTTCCCAAATCCCGAAAAGGTACTAGTCCCGAAAGTCCCAAAAAATGGTCCCGAAATCAAGATTTTGTTTCTTTACAACAAATTTTGTAAGAAAAAGTTTATAAAATGGAAATATTTTTATTTAGATGTGGGTAGTACCTGCCTACAAAATACCAAACATAAAATAACAAACTAAAACTAAGATTAATTTAAAAAAACACAGCACACAACTAAAGTAACTCCAACTAATTTAAATGTATGACTAAGTATACAAGTAAGTATTCTTATTTCAGTTTAAAATCTAAAAATTGTAATAATTCCACAATTTTATGTATTAATTAAAGAACTATATATAAGGATACCACACAGGGTAAGCTGTGACACAACCACATGATACTGTATTCCACTAAGGGGTAAAGTCACAGGCAGTGGCGTAACTACGGAAGAGTAGGCCCGTGTTCAAAATTTCAGGTGGAAACCTGTGTTTTTTTTTTATGCTTGAAAGTGGTATAGGATGTCCCATTTTCGATACTACAAGAAACCCTGTTCGAAATTTCCAATTTTCATGTTTCCGCAGTAGGCCTGGGCCATCGAGTTTGGATCATCCTGTAGGTACATTTACTCTTTAGTTATTATACATTTTATGTACTGCCCTTGCATTTTTATTGTTGCGAAATTTCAGTCGCCCTCTATGTAACCGATTAGAGATTCTGACTCGTCGGTTATTACGCAGCACCACATCAATCGGTTCGCATCGGAAAAACCGAATGTATGCGCCCTGCATGAATCTTGGTGGCGGTGGGCCCCTAGCAGCTCTGGGCCCGTGTTCACTGCACACTCTGAACACACTGTAGTTACGCCACTGGTCACAGGCCACAGCGTCACCGGCTTCACGGCCTAGATTCGTAATAATACTAAAAAATATGAATGCCAGTGAATCCCCTACGACCCCTTCCATAGTTCTTTAGGTTTTCAGGGGAATTGGTGGAATGTTTTTGACATAATAAAAAAATTCGGAACTTTAAAGATTTCGGGACCATGAGAAAAATCCTGGGACCATACTTTTTGGGTAAAATCCCGGGATAATCCCGGTACTAAATACCGGGACTTGAAAGCCTAGCCTTGAGTCCTTTGATGTGCGTTCGGGATATTTTGGACCGACTTAATATAATAACAGAAGTAACAATATTAATATTTTGATGGAGCAGTTAAAAAAAGTAAGAAAGTACACGTGGCTTTGAAAAAAAATCGTCGTCACCGAGGTTCTGCCCGTAAAGCAGTTTACCCCAGAGACTTGCCATCAATAGACTGCGCGTAACGCATCTAAGGTGTTGTCGACACACTATGCAACCCACAAAACCCTGCGGGGCAATAAATCGTGTCCGGCGTCCGCGAGTTATTACTTCGTTAGGTCCTAAAAAAGATGAACACGGACGACCAATTAAATGGGAACTTTTTAAAACGTTGGTCTCTTTACAAGAAACTGAAGGTCAAACAAAACATATTAATTTCAGATAAGAAATAATTATGAAAGTGAGATTAGCGGCCCAGATTTTTAGCATAAGTGTAGCAGATTCTCTGGATTTCTGCAACAAAGACCTTTACAGATTCTGAGGGAACTTCAAATTTTTGCCGAAAAATTAATAATATATTTGACGCTTTAAATTCCAGAAATTTGTTGTCAAAGAGTAGTTTTGGAAAACCGTTAACTCTAGAAAATATTACTTCCTTTACAACGTTTTTTAAAAGTTCCATTCAATATATCATATACCTATTCATACTCTTGATGCACAAAATATTTTAACGACACGTAGAAAGACGGGTTTCAAAGGTCTCATTATATCTATGATAAGTGTTCAGAATATGGTAAACGATCTGATAAACACAAAAATTTTGGATTATTTCTTGACATACAAGGTAAGTCAAGATCATAATGTTTTTCTCAGCTATGAAATCTCGAGGAGGTTATAATAACAATAACCCAACAGCTAAGCAGTTCGAGGACGCCTACAAGATACTTTTGCTTAAAACAGAAATTTCATCCTCTGCTTTCGCTAATTGTATACAGGGTGTCCCAGTTAACGTGATAAACCTGATTTTCTCCGTAATTTTAAAGATAAATTCTTTGCTCGAAAACCAAACTTGTGTAGAATTTTCCGAGTAATTCGAATGTTAAGTCAAACTGAATATACCGGGTGTTGTTAAAAAGTTATTTAAAAAAATACCGTTTTCTATAAAATTTTGAAGTTGGATTTTAAAACGAAATGTTAGTAGTGAGTATACGGGGAGTAACGAAAAAATGTCGGTTTTCATTACTGACTTCCGGTTTTACCGGAAGTGAGCATCACTTTGTCAGATTTTTGAGACAACCTGTAGATTTTGGGTCTTTTAAGTTCCTTTTGTTCTCCCAATTCCAACCATATATATTTTTATATAGTTATCTCTAACTATATATTTTTATTTTAGCATTCCATGCAAGGATGTGAACTTGGTCATATTCAACGAAATTTATCAAAAAATAAAAATTTACTGCTTGGTTATTTTTAGAGATAACTATATAAAAATATATATGGTTGGAATTGGGAGAACAAAAGAAACTTAAAAAACCCAAAATATACAGGTTGTCTCAAAAATCTGACAAAGTGATGCTTACTTCCGGCTAGACCGGAAATCAGAAATGAAAACCGACACTTTTTCGCTACTCCCCATATACTCATTCCTAACATTTCGTGTTAAAATCCAACTTCACAATTTTTTGGAAAACGGTATTTTTGATATAACTTTTTAACAAAACCCGGTATATTAAGTTTGACGTCACATTCGAATTCCTCAGAAAATTCTACACAAGTCTGGTTTTCGAACCATGAACTTATCTTTAAAATACGGAGACAATCGGGTTTATCACCTTAACTGGGACACCCTGTACAAATAGATAATACGTCTATTCTAGCAATAAGTAGGGGATGTAGGAAAGAACAGCATGTTGGTGATCTACTTGATTTGATAGGTAATGAAGAACATTATGCAGAAAATGAAGACATACCTACTATATAGTTTTTCCAAATTGGCCTCCATATTTACCTACTAGACATAACTACGTACATTTCAGGTTTTGTTGCAAGAAAAATAGCTAAGTCTGTTAAATGTTCCATATGTGCAGATGCTGTATTCGCATCAGAGAGTCATTCAAAGCTTTTAACTAGAAAAAAATCATGGAGGATTGTTGCACGCCTCAAGCCATGTCATAAAAAATTGCCAAATTGTCGAAAATGTTTTCAGGTTTTTCATACAATCCTCACCCCATCCCGTTGCAAACAAAATGGTTATCAGCGGTCTTAGAAAGATCATTAACAGTTACAACCCATTTAAAATAGTTTTATATTGTTTTTTTGTCGCTAAAATCTATTTAATGAATGCGTTAAAGCAAGCGGCGAGAGCGTACTTCTGCCCCGCAATGAACAGTTGGTTGCCTATCCTATCTTGACAACAGGGGCTTATAGCTAACTCTATGCTACGCGCAGTCTATTGATGGCAAGTCTCTGGTTTACCCGCACTCGGCAACAACTTACAATAGCTGCCTCCACCCCGTGTATAATGAACATAGCATAGCGGGCCTTAGCGTTAGCGTTGCTTCTAGGTAGCACAGGTTATGATGGCATAACTGCCGAAAGTTATATGCTATGCCTTTTTACAAAATTTTTTACATGTTATACAAAATTTTAGTCTATGCTTCTACAAATTGACTAGGAAGAAAACATTTACCCATAAATGAAAGGTTAATAATAATAATAACGGTTAACGAAGAACACTTTGAAAGCTTAGACACACAGCTGAGAAAGGTAGTATTGCGATACGAAGGCACAGACTCACTGAGCAGACCACCACTACCAAGATTAAATTCTTCCAGGAAACTTGCAATCTTGCTCGATCTTATGAACAACAGAATTTCACCTAACTATGCTTCAGTGGCACCAACATTAGAACATATGCACATGTTAATCTACTGTGCCGCAATGGCAATCATCACTGTAATGGGAGCTAAGATCCGGATGGCCCAAGAGTTAAATCGTGCAAGACCAGAACCACGAATGGCTCAATGGGAGTTGCAACTAAATTGGAAGATCGAGAGTCTCCGTAAAGACATAGGACAAGTGAAGGAATACATCAGAGGAGTTAGAACTAGAAAGATCCAGAGGGCGGTGCAGGCAATAATGAGCCGCACCCAAATGCATTCTCAGCATGACCCCGCGAACATCATTGCTCAACAATCTCTTGATACATTAAAACAAAAACTTTCTGTTTTCACAGGGCGTCTGACGAGATACAAGGCTAGTAACAACAGGAAATGAGGCAACAAACTCTTTGAACGATCAGAAAAATGTTTCTACTGTACTTTGAATTCTAGCGCCGATTCCACAAATATGAGTGACCCTAGCAGAGAACAGGTTGGCGGTTTCTGGAGAAATCAACTTGCCACACCAGGTCCATGCAATGTCAGTGCAAGCTGGATCAGTGAAGAACGCGAGGATAGGCCGGAACTATAGCCAGATGCAACATGAGCAATTCACAAACGATGAGGTCTCCACCTGGCGGCACTAAGATACAACTCAGAACCGCAAGCGGTAACATTGAGACCGACACCATCAACATCCGAAAAGGGATTTTTCAAGGAGATTCACTCAGTCTACTGTGGTTCTGCATGGCAATGAACCCCTTATTACATCGGTTGAACTTTATGACATGGGGCTTCACTATCAAAAGCAACAACACAGAAGCGAAGTAGAATCACCTGCTATATATGGATGATTTAAAACTGATGGCCGCAACCAAGAACCAACTAACGCAAATGCTTAAAATTGTAGAGTTCTCTAGGGACATCGGAATGCAGTTTACACTGGACAAGTGCCGCACCCTTAACATCGTCGGGGGAAGACTCGAACAAGGCGCACACGAAATGCAGGACGGCCAGGAGATGGAAGCAATGAGCATGGGAGATACATACAAGTATCTCGGGATGAAACAAGCTCAAAGGAACAATGAATACTGATTTAACGAATGAATTCATCAAGAGAGTAAGACAAGTTGTGCGAACTGATCTTAACAGCAGGAATTTGTTTAAGGCCCTAAACACGTATGCGTGCTCTGTACTCAGTTATTCGTTCGGAATAGAGAATTGGACCAACACGGACATCAACAGCCTGCAGCGAAAAGTTAGGACACTACTGACCAAAGCTCATAAACATCATCCCCGTAGCCCCGTAGAAAGAACAACTCTGCCACATCAACTAGAAGGGAGAAGATTAACAGACCTCAACAAGCAATTGCACCAACAAATATTAAATCTATTGGCTGACCTCGGGACGAATGTTCCTCGAGATGGAAGACTTCTTACTGGCCATACAAGATCAGGTTATACCAACTCGCAACTACCTAAAATTCATTGTAGGAGATGCATCGATAGTGGATGACAGATGCAGATACGGGTGTCAAACTTCAGAAACAATCCAGTACATAACAGTAGGATGTCAGATGTTCGCATCAACGGAATATAAGGAACAACACGATTCGGTTGCCAAGGAACTGCACCAGGAACTGGCGGAAAAACTGCTGCTTGTGCAGGCAGAGGGTCCCATATTACAGCTACACACCGGAGCCTGTTCTTGAAAACAGCATCTACAAGATGTACTGGGATCGTACAGTTCTGACAGATCAACGAGTTGCCCATAACAGGTCGGACCTTATAATAGTTGATAAAATTTCTAGGAAGACAACTCTGATTGATGTGGCCATCCTAAACAACAACAACCTGCATATGAAACAAGCCGAGAAGATCGCGAAGCACAGAGAGTCAGAAGAATGAATTAGAAGGCAATGGGAAATGGAGAACATTTAGACGGTTCCAATCATCGTGTCAACAACTGGTGTTATACCAAAAAGTTTGCTGAGAAACATCAAAGAGCTGGGCCTAACTGATAATCTTTACAGGTCCATGCAGAAAGCGGCACTACTTGCGACAGCCCGAACCGTCAGGAAATTAATGGGAAATGCAGGAACATCCAACAACGTCCATGTCACCTAAGGCCCGATAACATGGCAAGGGTCTCGTCCGAGCCAGATCCTCATGGTATCCGAAATACCCGAGATCTGAGTGAATGTTCCCCGTAGAGGGAGTGGGAATCCATTTTGGCTAAGTTGATATACTAATACCCTTGTTTATACAGAGACTAGTTAGCTTTTCCTTATGGCCGATTCTCTATACGTTTTTTATTGGGTATAGTATTTCCTAAAGTTGCCCGTAGAGGGCGCTACCATGTCTGTTAATAATATTTGAGTTTTCACAAGCGGTTTCTGTATTGCTCGACTCGTTCCCCGTTTACGAAGCCGCTGGCGGGGAGGTAGGTAGCGTCGTGGGGACAGTGCGTGGCGCGGAGGAATTTGGTAGGCGTACTGTGTTCGATTCCGATAATAGGGGAAATGAGGAGTGAGAAGGTACAATAGAATACAAAATATCTAAGCTGAAGGGGCCGTCGCGCCGCGCCCGGCTTCGACTATTTCGAACGTGGAGTGTGCGGCGCGCTGAGATAAATACGATTCCGTTCTATTTGCCAATGTCCATTTATTTAGATATAATAAGAGACAATAATAATAATAATAACAATAATAATAATATGGTAGGTAAATGGTAGAATATGTTGGCCATGACGAATACATTAATTCGAACTGTGGGACACAGGCCACAAAAATTTTGAAAAATGTAGGTATTTCATCTAGTCAATATAAGTAGGTATAGCATTTTTGCCCAGTATTCGGGGAAAATACCTAGTTGTTTTTGTTTCGTTTCCCCCATTCAACAATAATAAATCAGTAAACTTAGATAAACAAACAATCTGAGGGTAGGTAATAATAATAACAATAATGTATGTAGACAATGTGGCTCACCTAAGATGCCCTTATACATACCGTATCTTGAAATTCAGAAAGTATTGGAGATACAAAAAAAGTCTTAAATAAAAGTTGTAGGACGTTAATTGAAATTTTCATTTTTAGTATTTTGATTTATACGGGGCGATTCAAAATTAGGTAATCAGAACAAACTTATGTTTTTTTTTAATTTTTAAATAATAACACCCCATATTTGTTAAGTGAATTAAATTGAGCTTGAAGTGGATAATCAAACGATATTTTAGCGATATTATATTTTCGGAAATAACGTTTCGTTTTCGAAACACAGGTCATTTTCAATGTTTCAAATATACGAAACCTGTATTTAGTTTTGCATTTTTCAGGAGAATCGCTGACATGAGTATAAAGATGTCACACAGAAGTGCTTTGTACTTTGATTTCTTTTTAATGTTATTCTATTAAAAACAAAGTAGGTGGATGGCTTTTAAACTTCCTAGGGGACCCTAATTTTGCATCCTGAACAATTTTTCTTAGTAACCTTTTGTGATGGAAAATGAGGGAAAACTTGAAATCAAAGTAGGCCTAGATTTTGAAATTTAACACACTTACTCTCAATAGGGCAATCCAATGAAGTGCATTTGTTTCAAATGCTAAATGTTTAAATTTCATTAAATTACTGCTTAAAATGTTTTGTTTTTGTTGTGTTGTTAATTGAAAGAGTTGAGGAAGTCGAGCAGCTAGATAACGTTAGTTTTACCCGAATTTCAGGTGTTTTGAGCTAAACCTAAAAAAACGCCGACGAGAATTTTTCTCTATCAGAAGTCATAAATAAGTGCAAATTTCATAACAAAAAGCAGATTATAGTTTTCTGACGTATGTTCAAAACATTTTATTACAGGTGAAACATGAATTTTTTTTCTTGAAATCATGCTGGCCTTCATTTACTTTGGGCAACGTTGACGGAAATTTGATCCACAAATGGGCCTTTTGAATTTTTTGTTCATAACAGATGAAATCGTTTTTGAAACAGTCTACTGATCATTCGCAGTTCATCTGCAACTCCGGTCTGAAATCCAGAATTGGCCATTACCGCAAGAAAACCTTCATTTTATGGTTTGAAGAAAGGGCGCCTCCCCTTTCATGATTTTCTTCCAAAAGTAGGTTGCCATCCAATTTACATTTTCTTCTTTAAATCGGTAGATTTAAAATCTGGACTATTAGCTCCTCTTTGTACTTTGTATTGCTTCCGTGCACGTAACTTCCCGAACTCCGCCATTTTATGAACAGCTCATGGCAAGGTGCATCTAATACTAACGAGATGCAAAAATTTTAGAGCAAATGCTCAAAGTAGTAACCAATACCTTTATTTTATTCATAACAAGTTGAGGAAATACTTAAATGTGAGTGGATGCTCATGCTTATAATACAGTTTTGAGCAAAACCTTTTACTTACAATTTTATTCATAAAATGTATAGCATATGCTTCAAGTTTTGCGAGTAAAAGGTTTTGCTCACTTTTATTCATACGGCCCATTTTGCAGAGCTTATTGCGAAGGCGAAACTGTAGTAAAGAATGGACCTTGTATTGTTTATTTAAAAATATTTCATTAAAATATAAATCGCGGTATATTAAAATATACAATTAATGAAATATACTTTGCATACAGGGTGTCCTGTAAGGATCAAACGGTTCTGGGTGACAGTGGAGGCCATTTGCGACAAGAAAAATTCGATATGTTGTTATACAATTGTTAACCGTTTTCAAGATACGGAGTGTTCAAATTTTCATGAAAAAAAAAATCAATTTTAGCTTTATGTCTGAAACAAGAAAATATATTTCAACCATATTTGGTATACGACATGATCATGAAGAGCCAAAACTCCTGCCAATATTAAGGTCACCGGGAAAAATAATAACTTGTATAACCCTGTATACCCGGTGTATGATTAAAACAAATACAATTTTTAGACACACAATGAACAATTTTATTTGGCAGAATCACCAGACGGAGCAGACACTCCATAAAAAAATAATAATACAGTTGCAAAGCTTTCTATTGAAGCCCCTAAGGTGAATTTATTAAAATTATTTTTTTAAAATCAGGTAGATTTTCTGGGCTATTAAAAAAACATATTATATTTGTTTAACTTTCACCCTTAGTTTTAATTCTGCGTTACCAACACTACCTTACAAATTTAAAAAAAAATGCAATTGCTGAAAAATGATAGCAGATACGAAAAAAATTTCCAAAGTTGCCAAATAAATTGTGTGCCTAAAAATTGTATATTTTTTTTAATCGTACACCGAGTATTATATAATTTTTTTTATAAAATTACTATTTTTCCAGTGACCCAGATTACGTATATCTCAGTTTTTTTAAGGATAAAAGAATGTTTGTAAAAGTGTTTTAAATGGAAAGAAAATCAGTTTTTATTTTTTAAATATTTCTATACGCCATTGAATATAAGAAATACGCTCCCTATAGGCTCAATGCTAAACTAGTCTATGGGCCATGCCAACAATGAAAAACAACAAAGAACAACGCAATGTGGCATTAAACAAGGAATATTTTTCATATAAATTGTTATATTTTAGAAGTATTTCTTTATATTCTTCTTTATCTGTATCTGGTACTTCGCCTGATGGTACTGGATTAGAAAATTGCTCCGTCTCCGTTAATGTTGGATTTTCATCAATGCGATGTGATGACATTGTAACTTCTAAAAGCTTAGCCACTTCTTGTTTTGATTGCCTTGCAAAAAGTTGTTTACTTCTAGCGTCACTGGTTTCTGTTAGTGGTTTTTTTTTATGCAAAACTAAAGAGGGAACAGCAGTCTTTTTTAATAACGTTTTTTGAGGTAAACCTAAAAGAAAAGGTTTATGAATTTTGTTCAAAGAAATCCTTACAATAAACAAACTTGTAAAATCCTCATGACACGTTTTTTACTTACCTAATAACTCATTTTGTAAGTCTCTTTCATAATCATTTTCTGTGAAATGAACGGAACAGACAAAACTTGTGTCTGGATTGAATTTGTCCTTCCTTTTACAGCGACCGATCCAATTTTCTCTAATAGTTTGGGAGACGAAGTCTTTAGCTTTAGGGAAACGATGAAAGGATAATTGTTTGTTCTTCTCTTTTTGTTTGTAAGTGTTGTTACAGCCATACATGGCACATCTGGTACCTGGCATGTTCGCAGATTCTGGGATTCTCTCCACTATACTAAAAAAATTAAACTGTATTGCTTATTTACAATTACCTTTTCTACTCGATTACCTATATAAGCCAAAAATAATGCAGTTTGCAGTTCCAAGTTCAAATAAAGTCAAAAGTCAAAGCACGTGGAGCAAGTCAGGTTAATAAGTCTGTAAAAACTGCTGCTTTGCAATTTTAAAATTCACCAAACACTTATATACACTTATAAACGCTGCACTGCTCGTTAAATAATAAAAATGCCAAACAAAAACTATAGAACAAATCGTTTTCAACCGTTTTTATTACTCTGGTCGTCTGTGCCAAGTGTAAACAAACCGGCTGAGGGCTACAGTGACGTCACCGCCGATCGATAAGTCGGCGAATGTACGGGATCTAGCGTTGACTGAAGGTTTAAAAAGACCTCTCACGGATCCAGATAAAAAGCCGAGCGCTTTTGGAGGCGAAGGACTATGGATATTCGATTGTATTTAAAACTTTTTCCAATGATCGTAGTCATTCGCCTCCGCGCACCAACTCCATCTACTGGTGTATAGCGGTATTATTATTTCTATTTAGCTCTCGACCAGTACCACTGTTTAGCACCATCTATTTTCGATAATTACAATGACTCTAACAAAATCGATAATTAGACTTCAACGCCACCTAGTGGTAGATTTCGTACTCGACAATCTCGTATTCCAAGACTGGTTTGTGTTCGGGGCGGGGCAAACAAGTCTAAAAATAGACACGGGGGGGGGGGGGGGGAGAATGGAGAAGGGGCCAGTGAAATAATTCTACGATTTGGCTTTTATAAAATTAGGAATATCTTCAGGGTTGGGCGTATTTCAGTTTGATATTTGACGATTTTAACGGATTGGCAGATTTTTAAAATTCTCTTTTTTAGGATATAGTGATCTACATTATGTTGTTCAATTTCTTACGTTGATTTGAAAAACAAAACATATGTCCAAAATGAAAACTTTGAGAAAAGTGAAAAAACTGATTGCCTTCCCTCTATTAGGGAGTATTTTTTGATGTACCTAGGCGTTTTTCTGGAAAAATGTTGAATACAGAAAGAGGTCGTTATTTATTTTTATTTTTTTAGCTTAAGTAACTAATACAAATATATACTGTGTGTCCGGCGATTCAGTGCCCAAGGGGCGTAAACGATAAAAAAAATCTAATTGTAATAAGTTGACATTCTGTTTGGTGTTGCCCCAATAATTGGCCGAACCTATCACCAAAGTCTAGAGAATACTAGACTTTGCTATTAGTACACAGTGTATACAGGGTGTATTTTTGTCGAAAAAAAAAAAGGCCGGAGTAAACTGTACCCTCAATTTTAAAAGCTAGCTAGCTAGGACAATGCCTGCCATTGTTAAAACGATATTATTATTGCTTATATCTGCCAAATTATGATACCACACCACTTAATCAGTGGCGGCTCGTAACTATTTAAACTTAAACAGGCGGGGCCAAATATCGGAAGACATTTAAAAATCAATGTGCCTAACTAAACCGGTGTAAAGTTAGTAGCCGATTTTCTGGCAGCAAAAAATTTTCCTCGCCCTTATTTCCACAAATTTATTTTGATAAAAATAAAGTAGAAAGGGTAACTATTATTAAACATTCTAAACAGATTAAACTGGAGAATGAAGAAAAATATTCATCAAAAAATAAACGTTGAAATTTTTGGCTCCTAGAAAATTGGATGCTAAGTGCCAAGTTCAGTTTTAAGTAGACACTTTTGTTGAATCGCGTTTTTTATGTTCTGCCGTTTGATTTTTCGCTATAGTTAAATCAGTTAACGGCCTGCCCTCTATAACTGTTTAATTTGCAGTTTTTGCTCAAATTACATTGACGAAAATGAATTTCTTAATAAAAAAACTAACACTGTTTTATGAAATGCTACTTTTATTAGTGATATAAACAAAAATAGTAAAAGTAGGTAAATAAGGATTTTTTAAACATGTAGGAATTGAGATTTTTAAGTAGGTATTGACTGAACACGCCAGAAAGTAATTACCCATTTTCATTCAGAATTACCTTTGAACATTTTTTGACAGAGAGAAATAAAATAAAATAGTTAAATGAGAAAACACATTTATTAAAAAAATACCTAAATACCAAATCCAGAAATATTGTCAACATAAATAAATTATATAAGTAAGAACATTTTAACGCATATACAATTATTATACAGGGTGTCCAACTTTAAAACTGTACAAATCCGTAAAATCTTCATTTTTGGAGATAATCGCCTAAACTTTTTTTGTTAGAAAGGCCTTCAAAAACCGCCTCTTTTGACCTTCCTGCTATTTTCAAAATGCAAATCCAGGGCTGGCTACCATTTTTTTATACCCACAATTTTCTCGAAAACCATTTAGCGATTTTTTTATTTAAAATCTGACCCCACAGCATTAATCAGAACACCCCAAAACCCCTATATACCAAATTTGAATAAAAAATATACAGGGAGTTCTATTCCGCAGGGTGTCAAATTTGAGCAAAATAGGAATTTTAAAGGCATCTGCCAAGTCAAGTGTGCCAGGGAATCCTCTCAAAACAGTTCAATGGTCAATAGGACCACTCAGGGTATCGGTGTGCAAAGGTCCAATACAAAATATACAGAGTATTCTTATCTGTGCCATCTCAAAATGCTGAATTTTTATGAAACTTTATATGGGTCATGAGTGCTGTGGAATCATTGAAAAAATATTGATAAACACAAAAGTAATGTATTTCTTTACAAAATGCCAACTAACAAATAAAAACAATTTAAATTATTGGACCTTACTCGACAAAGTCACTGTCTAAGATGATACATTTTCTGTGTGTTTCCTGTTGTGGCTCACCAGTCACCTTAACTGATATGGACTTACGGACTGGCAGACTTCTGTATTTTTTAGATTTAGTTTGTTTATAGTGTGTGGAGCGGTTTTGATATACTCGATTTTTGACCCGTATAAAGTAGAAAAAATTCAGTAATTTGAGATGGCACAGATAAGAATACTCTCCATATTTTGTATTGGATCTTTGCACACCAACACACCTTGAGTGGTCTTATTAACTATTTAAATGTTTTGAGGGGATTCCATGGCAATCTTGACTTGGCAGATGCCTTTAAAAGTCCTATTTTGCTCAACTTTGACACCCTGCAGATTGGAACTCCCTGTATATTTTTTATTCAAATTTGGTGTAAAGGGGTTTTTGGGTGTTCTGATTAATGCTGTGGGGTCAGATTTTAAATAAAAAATCGCTAAATGGTTTTCGTGAAAATCGAGGGTATAAAAAATCGCAGCCAGCCCTGGATTTGCATTTTGAAAATGACAGGAAGGTCAAAAGAAGCGGTTTTTGAAGGCCTTTCAAACAAAAAAAAGTTTGGGCGATTGTCTCCAAAAATGAAGATTTTACGGATTTGTACAGTTTTAAAGTTGGACACACTGTATGTTACTTGTTTTGGCAATAATAATAGTCCCCCACTAGTCAATAGTTTCACAATGTGTAAAAAGAGTTTCGAGGCTAAAAAAAATTCGAAGTCTCACCCGCAGCTCTAGGGTTTACTATAGATCCCAACGTACCCGTTGAAAATAAACACCATCTATGGAGCTGGAAATATAAAATTTTGTGTCTGTATTTTCTGCTCGTGTGTGGTTGATGTAATATACGATTTCTATTGAAGGGAAAAGGATGGAATGATACCCCTGTAGTTTAATAAGTGTATTTAGGCGGGTCCTTTCCCCAAGTAAAATTCTGGTCGCGAAAGGGAGCAGTGAAAGGGGCAAATAATATTGTAATGAATCTCAAAAATCACAGTCCAAACTCGTTACCTTGGTTACCACCTTTATTGTTTAGCCTTCAAAAATCACAAATAAACTTGTCAGATTACTGTGACTGCCCAAGAATATTCTTTCAGCTCCAAAATTCGCACAAAATCGCTTTCTAACCTTTCACTTTCTCCAGGCCCAATTCCCAGGGCTTAATGTCAAGTAAAACCCTGTCAAAAGTCAAAATCAAGATATTGCCAGACTCGAAATGTCCCATCTGTAATTCCCACCGAGCTATCCCAGTATACCCCAGAAAACAGTGTGCTGTTTTCTAGACTTTGCTTTCGAGTCAGCGACACCGACTGTGAATAATTGTTACTTCCGCTAGCCGCAAGATGGCTCCGGCGAAGATGCCAGAAGATTTTCGATATCGATCCGCTTTAATTTCTGGTCCGGAATGTAGAGGGTGCCAGCGGGCTCCGGAGATGTTTTTAAATCGGCACGCTGTTCCATGGGCGGATATTCTCTTTTTAAATCTTCACCCAACGGATCTAGCCTTTGTGTCCGACTAGCCAGCCTGTCACAATTTTTTGTAGCACCATCTAGTTGAGGGTAGCGTAGCATGACAGGGTTCTAAAGACCGACATTAAGTAAGAACCGCTAAGGTTTTTGATTTTGATAATAGGTGGCGCCCTCGTGAATCAGATCTACGTTAGTTTTAGATTTGGTCCTTAGAGGCCGACACAAGCAACTAAATCTATTAATATATAGAAATTCCGCCATAAGGAAAAGCTAACTAGTCTCTGTATAAATAAGGCTAATACTAATAAAACTGTGATAACATGAATAATAAGTCCTTTTAATTTTCTAATTGGGTTGTTCGCTACTAAACTGATTAAAATACAGCATTTTCAAGTTGCCTCGAAAATTCATAAATTTTTAAGAGTAAATGAACGAAATTTTGAACATTCAACTCAAAAAATAACTTCTCAAAAGATCATGTCACGTCAAAATGAAATGATAATAATAATCAATTACCTTTCTTAGATGTTTCTATACTAAAATCAGAAAGTATAGAAACTAGTGTCTATAGAAAACCAACACATACTAATAGATATCTACATTTCAACTCCCATCATCATATTAGTGTTAAAAAAGGAGTAATTAAAAGTTTGTATGACAGGACTAAAACGATTTGTTCTAATAACACAAAATTTGAGGAGGTAATTAAACATTAAACATGTTCTTGAAAAGAATAGCTATCCTATTGAATTTGTTGAGTAAGTTTTTCAAGATTTCTAACAAAATAACAATGCTTAAAGAATTAGAGAAATAAATCTGGTGGATATATATATTTAATTATTCCTTGTATTCCTGGACTATTAGATAAGCTAAAACGCATAGGCAATCGTTTTAATGTCAGAACAGTATTTAAAACCAAAAATACATTAAGATCGTTGCTAGTTAAAACGAAACCATTAAATTGAGGTACAAAGTTAAAAAAATTGGATTGATAAAACTCCTTGTGAATGTGGAAAGTTCTATGTTAGGGAGACTTGCAGGCCATTGAATGTTCGTTTACAAGAACAGAAAAATTATATCAGGAAAAATCAAATTCCGAGGTCAAAATTATGCGAACACTCTTTTGGTATTCTCAAAGAAGTAGGAAATAGACAAAAAATTAAAGAATCGGCATTTATTCTAGGAAATACAGACAACTTTACTGAATGTTCAGCGGAATTCAGTGAAATATTATTGCCACTTATTCAAACAGAAGCTAGTATAATTAGATATAACACAGGGTAAAATATCAGACAGGTGGCTAGGATATTGTTTCTGTTGTCATGGCATTTTAACTTGACATTTATTAATCTGTCATTTCACTTTGATGTGACATGATCTTTGAGACAGGAGGAAGATTTATTCTCCGAAAGCTCAGAAACAAATTTATTGAAGTTATTTTTTTGAGTTAAGAGTGCAAAGTTTCATTTACTGTTAATAATTTATGAATTTTCCAGGAAACTTGAAAAACTGTCGTTTAATCAGTTTGGTGGCGAAAAACCCGAAAAACCCAATAATTATAAAATTAAATGGATCTGTTTCCACCACAAATAAATTTTCGAAAATATAAATAATAAGGTTGTAAAAATTCGATAATCAATTTATTAATAAATAATTCCACAATATGTACTACACAAACACATCCTGAAAACTAAATTGTTGTAGAAGTTTCAGTGAATAAAAACAAATAATTTATTAATTGCACAAATCAGTGCTGTCTTAAGCTAATTAAGAACAGTTTTAAGAAATTCTTTATAAAAATTTAAAATTACATCTCTAAACAAGTATAAAGAAACAAACTGGAGATGTATATTATTTTTATCTTACTAAACCTTGTATTTATTTAAAATGCCATTTTCACAATTTTATTGGCACCTGGCATTATTTTAAACCAAATTTGACAAAAATATAGTTATTAGTTATTACTATAAAAAAAAACATGTTTGAGTTTTAGGAAAAAAATCTTTGGGTAAAAATAAAGAAACTTGACTTCTGAATGGCACGTACAAAATCTACAGAAAATGAATACTAATTTCGCCACGCGTCAATGTAGACAAATTTTTTACTCTAGGTTTTTTTCCCGAAAAACTCATAAGTTAAGACGTATTGTCTACTCCATCCACACCTTGTATAGTCAGTATTTTTAGATAGTCTTAGAAATCCTATACACTTTTTGAAGGTTTTTTTAGAATTTTCCAAATGTGTATATTTTACGAAAAAAGGCCAATTTAACTAAATGCTGCATAGAACTTGTAAAAATACCAACATCGATAAAATACATGTAAAACATGAACACTAGATATTCTTTTTGAATCAAATATAGTACATGTTACACACGTTACACGTATATGTATTCAGGTAGATGGATGTCGAAAAAGGTAAATTCAAATTAAAACTTAATAAAAATTCAAAATACACTCAATATACAAATAAATTCCCTTTAGTAAATGGAAAAGAAAGAATAAAACCTCTGTAAAAAGTCTCTCATAATCTTTTAAGGTTCCGGTTCTTGGCTTTGAGTATTTTTTTCTTTTCCGCCACGAGTTTTTTATCACCGGCATGCTTTTTCGCCAAGGGGCCCTCTGGGCTCGAGCCTTTGCACTTGTGGGGCTAAAAGTTTACATTTTTTGTTCGCAGTAAAAGGAATTAAAAAATATTTCTTACCTGGGCGTGAATTTCAGTCATCATTTTGGCTCTTTGAAAATAGTCGTCATAGTGTTCAAGAAGCAATTTACCAGCTTCCTCATTTAGCGCAGATTCTGCATTTGGTACTATCAGAAGACACTTGATGGTCTAAAATTAATTTTAAGAGGTGTTGTTTTAATTTTCTCGGCATTTTCTCATAAGAAAACATATACAGTCTGACAAATGAAGTCTGCATAAAGAAAAATTTTCAGAAATTTATTTGTGACGTAAACAGATCCATTTAATTTTTGGGATTTTCGCCACCACACTGATTAAAAGACAACTTTTTCAAGTTGCCTGGAAAATTATTATATTATATTATAAATTTCCCATTAATTTCTACATAAAAAATGCCTCTTGCCAATTTGCTCAAGTCTACTAGATTTTGAGCAAACAAAGCATATTCAAGTTGCTGCCCAGAAAAGTGATAACTTCGAGAGTGGTTCTAGCTGAAGAGCTAGTGAGCTTTTACCCTACGTGATTCTCTAAGCAAATTTCTTGTCTTCTAGTATAGACATGTGACTTCCAATGTATAAAATGGCAGTCTGGCTGTGGGCTGTTGGGTACTAAAGTGGCAGTCAAGACTCAATCAGCATAAAATCACATGACAGCCTGAATTTTTTTTTAATTTATTTAACTTCTAGTGGCTGAAAAAAATATTGCCCAACTGGGGCGATAGGTGGGGGACAAGTCACTGCCAGACCTGTAGCGGGTGTTTCACAAAAGATTCACCCTATAATTTTTTACATTTTCGGACTTTATATAGGTTGTTCTATTTAAAAAAACACACGTTTGCACAAAAATGCGCTGATTTCGCTGGAAATCATTACTCTTCACAATTTTTTTCTAAGTCTAAGCGAAACAATTTTTCTTGTAATATACAGGGTGAGTCAGAATGTATAGTAAATACTTTAAAGGGGTGTTCGACAGGAGGTTTTTTTCGATTTGGGCTTTCCTTGCCAAGTTATTCGAGTCTACAGGGTGACCCAGAAGTATTTTTTTTATTTATATCTCAATAACGGCGCTACTTAAAAATTTGAAATTTGGTATGTAGTCCAAGAAAATTTAAATTTTTTATAGAGGTAGAAAAAATAATTCTTGTCAGGTAGATATTTTCAGGGTTGGTTGTGGGTAGCATCCTGAGTATAACCCCAAAAAATCACCATCGAAGTCATGTTACGAACCCCGCAATAGGGGTGGTTTTGCAAAAAAAAATTGCAGTTTTTTTTTTCTTATGTTTACATTATTACATTCTCTACAACTTTCCCTTATGAAGTTTTTTTTTTAACTTCAATACTTCACGAGATATAGGTAAAAGATCACCACTAGCTAAAGTGATTTATAAGGGTGAAAAAAAATTCTTTAAAACAAGCTGATTTTTTCTAGTACTAGTACCCCCAGTTAACCCTTATATATAGATAGATAGATTTTTTCTACATGTATAATTCTCTTGGACTAATGTGTTATCTACTTACTGGAAGACGCCTTAGGGTAGTTTATTCATTTACACAGTGCCCTAAAAAAGGGTAAAAACGAACAACCCCTATTAATTTTTTTGCTCAAACTTTTTTAAGTTTATCTTTTTAGTCTTGCAGGTCCATCATTTCTTTTCATTTTGCAACAAAAGTGTACTCTTGTTTCATAACGATAAAATCAACCGTTTGCGTTGAAATTGGCAAAACGTGCCCCAAAACACCTGTTAACTTCAACATTCGAAATATAAAATTTTTACCTACCGCTTTCAAACGTTACAGATCGACTGTACCATTTAAACTGAGAAAAAAATTTCTATGAACAATGTACCAAAACTTATTAGCTTTCAAAATGGAAAGGATTGAATTTAACAAAATTTGAACACCTTATTTCAAGAAAACCAATGCTGTTTTGACCAATGTCCAATTGGTATTTTTTCCTTATTTTGAATGTACAATCGATCTGTAACGTTTGAAAGCGGTAGGAAGGACATTGGTCAAAACAGCATTGGTTTTCTTGAAGTAGGGTGTTCAAATTTTGTTACATTCAATCCTTTCCATTTTGAAAGCTAATAAGTTTTGTTACATTGTTCATAGGAATTTTTTTCTCAGTTTAAATGGTACAGTCGATGTATAACGTTTGAAAGTGGAAGGTAAAAATTTTATGTTTCGAATGTTGAAGTTAACAGGTGTTTTGGGGCACGTTTTGCCAATTTCAACACAAACAGTTGATTTTATCGTTATGAAACAAGAGTACACTTTTGTTGCAAAATGAAAAGATACACTGAAATGATGGACTGCAAGTCTAAAAAGATAACCTCAAAAAAGTTTGAGCACAAAAATTAATAGGGGTTGTTAGTTTTTACCCTTTTTTAGGGCACTGTGTAAATGAATAAACTACCCTAAGGCGTCTTCCAGTAAGTAGATAACACATACCAAATTTCAAATTTTTAAGTAGCGCCGTTATTGAGATATAAATAAAAAAATACTTTTGGGTCACCCTGTAACCCGAATAACTTATTTATTTATTTATTTATTGCCCAACAGAAAAATCCATTTACAGGACAACATACAAAGATAAATATAAAGGGAACATAGCACCACAGAAAAAATAAAGAAAACTGATTATAAAGTAAGCACAGCTCAATCAATATAATCAACATAGTATAGGGAGCCCCACGCAGGGTATCTACCCTGTACAGTACAATTATCAGCGGACTAATACTACCCAACACATAACGTGAAATTATGAAAAGCACTCAATGGCACACCTCAAAAAGGAAGGCTTGGAGCAATCAAACAGATCACATTCATCAGGCAACATATTATGGAGACTGGATGTAAAATAAATTGGCGACTTAAACATTATATTAGTACGAGCATAGGGAACGTAAAATGTATATGTTAGCCGTGAATTAGGTCTTGGTACTCGTATGTTTAGTCTAGAAAGAAAAAAAGGAGAATCTATATTGTTTCGGATACAGTTATATAAAAAGGAAACACCAGAAACGGATCGGCGAACTATCAATGAACACATATTCAATTCATTAAGAAGTGCCTGATGGTCATATCCACGAGGAGGGTACATGCCATGAGTTTTATAATAAAGAAATTTAAGAAATTTTCTTTGAACATACTCTAATTGCTTTTCATGGGTTTCATAAATTGGATGCCAAATAATAGAACAATATTCCAGTTTCGAACGGACGAGTGAAAAGAACAGAGTCTTCAAAGCCGCAATATTTGTGAAGCCTCGACAGTGTCTCAACAAAAAACCCAAAGTTTTGTAGGCAGACATCGAAATATTATTGAAATGCTCATTGAACGACATGACACTATCAAAGCGGACCCCAAGATCATCAACACTGTCCTTAGAAGCAAGACTTGTGTTACCTAATTTGTAATCAAATGTTATATTCGACTCTTTTCGAGAGTACCTAACCACACTGCACTTGGCAGGGTTTAAATCCAGGTGATTAACGACACACCAAGCATCCAATTCACAAAGCTGCGTCTGGAGAAATAAGCAGTTCTCTAAGGATTGTATTGAACAATAGATTTTTAAGTCGTCCGCGAACAAAAGTTTACCACATTTGAGATTATCAGTAATATCATTGATAAATAGAAGGAATAACAGAGGCCCCAGATTGGAACCCTGAGGAACTCCAGAAGTGGCAATATATTTGTTAGAATTAAAGCCATTGTAACATACGGACTGAGGGCGGTTCTTCAGGTAAGACTCAAAAAATGAAACGAGGCTATCACTAAAACCAGCCAGCGAGAGTTTGTACAATAAAGTGGGATGATCGATCCTGTCAAACGCCCTCGAGAAGTCCGTATACACCACATCAACCTGCTCCCTGTCATCGAGCCTCTCACAAATGAACTGGGAGATTTCAACGAGATTGGTGGTCGTTGAGCGATTTTTCATGAAACCGTGCTGCGAAACTGATAGTTGGTTTCTGAGCTCCGGATAGATGCGGTTATACACGCACATCTCAAACACCTTCGCAAAGTTAGGTAAGATGGAAATCGGCCTATAATTAGATACATCAGAAATAATCCCCTTTTTATGAACAGGACACACCCGAGCAAGTTGACAGCAATCAGGGAATGTTGATGTTTTAATTGAGAGATTAAATAAAAAAGTTAATGGCTCAGCAAGAAGTGGAGAACAATCTTTAACAATAAAACTAGGAATTAAGTCATGACCAGACACAAGTTTATTTTTAAGTTTGGATATTGCCTGTTTTACATCTGCAAGTGAAAACATTGATATATTGATAGTATCAGTCAATTGATTAGAGAGGGTCTGACTGACAGCACAAGAATGGAATGGTAACTGGTAGGTGCTAGCAAAGTATGAAGCAAAAGCATTCACAATTGTATCCGGATCAGTCAACTCGCCCCGGTGTGACGTCAATCTGCCTGGAATTCTTGTAGATCCTTTTTTATTATGAACAAATGACCACAGCTTTTTAGGATCAGTGACAATAGAGTATTCAACACTATTCACATATAAGTTATAAGCTTCATGGATAAGATTCTTTAACACTGCTCTGAGTCTTTTATAGTCATTAAAGGTAACTTGGCAAGAAAAGCCCAAAACGAAAAATTTTATATGAAAGACCCCCTTAAAACCACCTGCCAAACACCCCTTTAACCCTTTCGGGACTGCGGCCACCTGAGGATCTGTGCCCAGTGGACCACAGCAGGAAGCGCATGCATGTTTGTACGGTTCCGGTCCTTAATTGCAAAACAGTCATTACATAACAACAGATCTTTTTACAATATAAGTCATTTTTTGCATGCACCCACATGCAAATGAGCTTGTGTTCGAATTTATTGATGTATTTAAGTGCACTAGTAAGTTTTTTTTTATGAGAAGGACCACCCAACTAGATGCCATTACTAGAAAATCAGCCAATGACATTAATTGGGGGCATGGCCAATGTAAAGTAGGCGTTCCAATGTATCTGTAGTCAACGCGTGTCCGTCCGTTTACAGTCCTTTCTCATGCCTCCCTGCTTGCGTTTATAGTCGGTTCCGGTCCCACTGACTCAACTTTTATATGCGTGTTCGTCCGGGTCCGGTCCCAAATGGGTTAAAGTATTTACTATACATTCTGACTCACCCTGTATATATTTTTTATACTTACAAATAACTGGCATTTTTGAAGTTTTTTTATATGTCAAATTTGACTGTTACCTGAAGACCCACTTTGTCATTGTTTTATGCTTACACAAAAACAAACTCATGGCAAAGCAAAATTTTAACTAGTTCTTCAAAAAAATTTCCCTTACGATGCAGACTTTACTTGTCACAGTATATTATTTATTTTATTTTTTAAACCGTTGTTTAGTCTGGATCAACACAACAAAGATCCGAGCATACATCATAACTTCGTGCAACAAAAATTGTGAAGTGTAATGCAACCTTTACACTTTGTCAATAAATTGGAGAATAAATTGGCCAATTTATTGTGCAATTTCAATACCACGAAAATAAAATTGAGGCTGACATTTTTTAATAATGTTTGCAAACCTGTTGGCCACATTGACTTTTCTATGAGCGTTTGCTTTTGTTCTTGTGTATTTTGGCTGTTTAAAATGGTGTATTCAAGTCTAGTTGTTAAATTTGTGAAGTATGATTATTTGATACAAGGTAATTTGAATGAAACGGACATGTACTAGCTTGATTACTGTTACAAAAATCTTTGTAGCTCATCAGAACATCATAGATAATGCTATGGCAACATTTTCATTTACAAAAGACCATATATCAATTTTAATTCTCATCTAGCAACAAAGTCCGATATTATATAACACCGACGATCCCTTATACAAAAATAAAATAAATAGATCGAGACATTTCTTAATAGATCTGCAGAAGAAATTTAAAAAAATAATAACAACTTAACCCAATACAGAGTTGAGAAAATATAAAAAATTACTGATAACGGGGACTTCTCCGGACAGTGTATACAAACCTACATGGTGGTGTTATGAACTTCTTTCATTTCTAAGCACAGCAAAGCCAATTTGGGAAACTGAATCGAATTTGAAATTACCCGAAGTAGAGCACCACATAGAAATCGAAATTGAAACCTACTAGTAATTTTCACAAAAAAGGGGAGGACAAACAAAAGTTGCAACAGTTAATTAGGTATTTCTAAAGAAAAATCGTGAAAATATTGTAGATTTTGGAAAATACAAACCTAGTGTACTTTTGAATAAATTGATGATAGTCCAAGAGCCAGCGACAAAAAAGTGCAAGAGTTTTGGAAAGGCTGATACTTTCAGATAAGACAGTATTCTGGTCATGGACAGCGACGGTACAGTCAGCAAGCCAGGTAGCGGGACACCTGGCGCTGGCGCGCTTGGAAAGGTGTAATTTTAATTAGTACCTCCAAAGAGTTTTGGAAAAGCTAGAATTCGTAAATAGACACTCCATACGATACAAAAACCGAGACAAATGGTCAGACAGCTGTCTAATCGAACACGTGTAGTCAGCATTGCTCGAAACGTGTCGAAAAATAATGTTCCTGCAAATGATTTGGAAAAGCTGAAATTCGGGTATATATTAATACAGTTACTCCTATACATGAAACAAATAGTCAGACATCGATTTGATAGAATCCGATCAGTTGGCAGCCAATAGAAGGCAAGAGAACGACCGCGTGCGCTTCACGGTAATGAGGGGTTCATGGGTGATGACTATTAAACTTTCGCATGTATTTCGTGTAAAAAAACATTTTTTATTTATTTTTAATATTTAAACATTCATTATTAATATCATTATATACAGCGTGTCCCGCTGTGATGTCCGGAAGTGGGAAAAGTTTTTTATTCGTGGGTTTACGACAAAAAGTCACTTTTTATAAAAACTCCTGCTTGTTCCAAAACGCCCAAAACTATTAAAATATTTTTGAATTTTTATACAGGGTGTTTAGTATTTCGAAAAATTTATAAATTTGATTAGACAGCTGTCTGACCATTTGTCTCGGTTTTTGTATCGTATGGAGTGTCTATTTACGAATTCTAGCTTTTCAAAACTCTTTGGAGGTACTAATTAAAATTAAACCCTTTCCAAGCGCGCCAGCGCCAGGTGTCCCGCTACCTGGCTTGCTGACTGTACCGTCGCTGTCCATGACCAAAATACTGTCTTATCTGAAAGTATCAGCCTTTCCAAAACTCTTGCACTTTTTTGTCGCTGGCTCCCGGACTATGATGTTCAAAGTTTGTTTGCCTTCCAAGGCAGAATGAGATTATGTAAATTTCAACCTCATATAAGTATAGTCATATTCAGTGGCCAACCAGAAATTATTGTCAGGGGGGCTGGTTGACAAAGTTCATTTTTCATTGTTAAGAATTGCGCCGCAGGCGAAAATTTTAAAAATTTCAAGGTCAAACATTTTTAATTAACTAAAAAATGTAAGTAACCTAATATTAACAAAAAATATTAGGCAACTGATTGTAGTTTTTCTTTGTTAACTGTGTAACCATAATAATAACAATAATTTAACTATGCAGTAACTGTAAGAAGTAGGTACTCTTTTTTTTTCGCTTACATAAAAGCCCGATAGCGTTGACTGACGTATTAATAAAGACTGCTCACGGCTGTCATGTTTGAGAGTTCTCTGGCTCACCATGCGCTTCCCGGAGACAAAATACAAATCAAAATACATTGTTGACCATCGGCGCCATCTACTTTCCAGGACATGAAACTATAGCCGTGAGAAGTCTTATTAATACGTCAGTCAACGCCGATAGAGAATTCCTTGAGTGAAGTAGAAGTAAAAATATAAGTTAGTGCCTATAAATTTATTGCCACATCCTATAAATTTGTGTTTTTCCATTTCAAAATCCGTTACTCGTTTTTTTATATTTTGTTATTAACATAAAGTCATTATTTTCGAACATATCTCATAATATCTCATACTTAATAACTAAGTTATTCTTCGTACAGTTTCAATTCATTTATAACATTGTATTCAATTTTATTACCACTTTTTCAAATTTTAAAATTTCAAATAATTCAAATTTTCGCGCGCTATATATGGAAATGGCCGTGTACTTTCGCCTAGCCTTGAACCCTGGCATATTCAAAATGCGAAAATTCAAGTGTGTGTTTACATTTTAGCAGGTATGTAGTTAAAGATCTGTATTATGAATTACTCGATTTTTCGGTTCTGTTGATGCATAATGTGAACATAAATACTGTTTAGTTGATTAAATGCATGTCTTGCTAAAACCTGATTGGTCGGATGACGTAGGTCCTGCCAGCGATCGGCCGGTAGGGTCCGACCTGAGAAGAGTTTGCTCCCGTCTTCGTGTGTGTCGAGTCGCGCAGAGGCATCTGCCCATTTCCCGCCAAATTTTCGGCATTTTCGGCTTTTATCTAGTTGAATTTTTGCCATCAGTGATTTATTTGAGTGGTTTTGTATCTTAATATCGGGGATTGACTTCGTGTGACTAATATTTTTGCGTTTTTCTCTTTTCTATGTCCACGGCGTCGTGAGGCAGCGACGTTTGCCCGAGGCATTTCCTTTTTGGCTGCGTAGCTGAGGAAGCGCGGGACACAGCAAGCAGGTGGTGGTTGTTTCTCCTGGAAGACCCCACAGGTGAGTAATTTCTTTTGATTTTTGCTTAGTTCAGCTACTTTACTACTCACCTGTGGCGTTTTTTTTAGACGTGCTATTTTTTTGAAGGACTGATTTCGTCCAAGGCCCCGGCCATCTTTAACTCAAAAACATAGCATTGTCCTTTTTTCGAATACCCACCATCTTGCGGCTGTTATCTTGTTGAATATTTTCAAGTTTTGGTCACATTGGTCACACGTTACTTCCTTATTTTTCGAGTTAGGTCTCGATTCTGTGGTACCGGGCCACTCAAGTAAATCTGATACCGATATTTTCACTTTCCTAATAAATTCGTATTGCCTTTAGTTTATTAGCTTTCTTAGTTTCTCTATTTTACCAATCAAGTGTCAAATAAACTTTCCGCGTTAAATAAGTATTAAAATTTCTTAAATTTCACGAATTCGGGCTGGAGCATTCTCAAAATTTTTTTTCTTCTTATTAAATATTAAGCACTTTGCTATTCCAGTCAGTTCAATAACATTATCTATAAAATTAAAAAAAAACTATGCATAGTTCCTCTTAGTTTAGTATAGTTCTAAACGTTTAATTTTTATCATTATTTGTCAATATTTAATAACTTTAGTATCATAATTCAATTTTAAATATTAATCGTAACCTATTGGTTTATAAATTTCTGTAAAAGGCTTAGACCTTGTCTAATGCTACTTTCTTTCTGATCTGTTCATGCTTGCACACCATCTCGGAGGACGCTACGATCACAGCCCTCTGACGACGGAACAACGTGACGAGAGTTGCGTAAGCATCGAGTGGAGTTGCGTTGGCATAGGTGTTGACTCCTGGTCAGCTCTACTTCGGCGACACCCTGAGATATCTGCTAGCCTCAACATCTGCAACGCCTATTTGAGCAGACAAGGACCGGAGGAAGCCCTAGCCACGCCCCACACTTCTACGAGCCTCGTTTGAGTGTAAGCGACTGAAGACGCAGTTCAAACTTAAGATTAAGAGTGAATCATAATAGAAGCTGAACAGTCAGTTTAATTGTAAAGCTAATTTAATCTTTTTATTTGTTCTTAAACCAATTTTTATCAAAATTTAACTTTAAATTTTTAACTACAAATTTAACTCTATTTCCTAATTTATTGTATTTAAATATTTGCTCAATATTAACCTTATCCTAAAGTCGATTCATTTTATATCATTAAAGTTGTACAATCCAAAATTGTAACATCTCAAAACATGTGATAAATAAATCTTGTATATTTAACGAAGGTAACAGGATTTTATTGGACAGACCCAAGTATAGCAAACCTAGGATTGTTATAACTTGTGTTCCTGTTCTGTACCACCTTCTGGCCAGACAACTTATCTTTCATTAAATGTCAACTACTAATGTGAATGTGTACCACCGATATCTGATATTCTCAGTATCGTAAATTTGATAAATCATAATATAAACTTAAAAAATAGAGGTTAAAACAAAATACAAATTATTCGGTCTTGTTTTTATCCAGCATTATTTAGTGCTTTTTCGCTTGGTTGGTACAAGCTCGGGGAGCTGCAGCCCGGCAGGCCCCCCCCTCGTTGCGCCACTGGTCATATTAAATATTATTAAAGAAAGAAATACTCTTCGATGGAACAATAGACGAGTTAAATTCATCACAGACAACATCGATGTCAAGAGGAAGTTGAAGAACTTCCACTCTACCTGGAGGAAAGGCAGCGAAAATAAAGAAAAGGGAGTGCACTACCGAAACGACCGTATTATTAAGAGAGGCAGCGGCTTTGTTAAAAGCGTCCTAGAACCAGGAAGTGCTGCATATAGAGGCACTTGGTATCTAAATGTACACCAAAAATTATCCCCCATTTATTGATTCAAATATACGCTGTCAAATGTAGGCACATTATTGCAGTCTTCAAAAAAGTTTCACGTTATTTCACAATAATTAGCTATATATATTATAAATACTAGTGCATTATTTTTTTAGGTCACCCGTAGCAGAGCTTCGTATAATTAAAAATAAAAAGACAGTTAATGTGCTAAAAAGGAAGTTTCTGAACGACATTTATGAAGTTTTGGAGGATGAATCGGATTGGGCACTTTGTTTTTCAAAAGTTTTCTGAAAGCCAAGTATATTGTTAATAAAGACTAACATATGAAATCTTTTTATTTTTTAAATTATTTTAATTTTTTAAATTAATTTAAATTATTCTTCCATGGAACCGCACCTTCTTCATTACACCAACTAGTAAATTCTTCTCAAATATGAACAGCTGTTTTGGTCGACATATTTCCACTTCGTTTGGCCATCAACATCTAAGTATATATAATGGAAATAATAATCTGCATCTACGAGTGCCAGTAGGACAATGCTATTCGTATATACAGGGTGTATCGGTCATCAATAAGTACATTAATTTTAAGGGCAGATAGGGAAAAATGCGCTTGTTACGAATCTGCAATTAAAATTTTTGTAAAGAATTGTTATTGTTATTCATATTTTGTCGTAAGTAGTTCATGTTATTAAAATTATGCATTTTGTTTTTGAAGGTGTTTTTGAAGGCGTTTTGCTGACTGCGACAATAATTATAACGTCGATGATCCAGTGGCCTACTTGCCCATTGTTTATGTTTATATGAAACACATCGTTGTCTTTTTTTATGGAAATACGAACAAAACACTCACCTCACACTTGAAGTGGCGCAATCCCAAACAGTAGGAACCTCTTGGCTTTCCCCAATTGAAAATTTCATTCCAACAGGGTACGCAACCCGACGATCACGACAAGTGGATCCCCACCGCCAGAAATATGGCAGGTCCTCTAAGTACTGTTTTTACACGAAGGCAGCTAATGTTTAAATTGCTTTTTTAATGGAAATACGAATAAATCACTTGTTATTTCACTGCAAGCTTGCAGCGGCGGTTCCAACAAGTTTGGACATTATTGATAGTCCAAAAAATGGCCAACGGGTTGCACATTTTACGGAGCTGCCGCCGACAGATTATCAAACACAGCAAAACCGTAGAACAATATCGGTTTAGAATTAGAACGACGTTCGTATTATGCCTACACATCCACGTTTTGGAAACCGAATGACCTACTATGTCTATGCCGTTGAAGTAGAAGCTAGGCGCTCCGAACAAAAATTCGAGGCGAAGGCGTCATCTGATCTGGTGAAATCACGTCTAATCCCGCGCGCCTTACATCCGCGCAATTCCTTCCCTCACCGTCCACTACTCGGTGTTGCCGTTTATGTCGACATGTGGCCAAACTGAGGGTTTTTCCACTTCATGAAAGCATAATGAAAATAAATGTTTAGGTTTTCGTTAAGGTAAGTAGGAACCTATTTCAATGCCAAATTGCGAAATTTCGCAATTGAAATCAAAAAGCTTATCGCTCGAAATTTTCATAAAAGTAGGTACCAATTAATTTTATTGGACTGTGATTGGTTGATAAGCAAGTACTTACATACCAAAGTAGGTATGTATTTTCTTTACAATTTGCGAGGCAAGCTTTTTGATTTCAAAATCTGGCATTGAATTACCGTAACGAAAACCTAAACTTATTTTATTCATTTCAGTACCTACATGGCTTAAATAAAAGCTTGTTTTTAAAAAGGCTTTTTTTATTTTATATTGTGCTTTTTAGTATTTTTTAATTCCCATGTGATGAGGTGGTAAATAAATTTAATCCGCCATCTCGGGGATTCCGCCATCTTGGGGCATCCGCCATATCGGATTTAGTGTGACGTTTTTCACCTTATGGTTTTCTACTAGTCAAATCCTTTCATTTCATACCTATGTCAAAGAGGTATTGAAGAAATAAGAAATCCGCCATCTTGGGGCGGTCGCCATATTGAATTTAGTATGACATCACTCACTTTTCGTTTTTCCCCTTTCATTTTTTTATATCAAGGTTGTTATAAAAGAAAAAAGGTAATCCGCCACTTCCAGCGGCGGCCATTTTGAACAAATTACAATATTGGGTTTGTTCCAGAACAAACTGGTTCAAAACTAATGTTGGAACAAAGCTATTTAGTAGACTAGATTTTAGTGTTACCAGCACTAAAAGTGTGTGCAAAATTTCAGCTCAATCGGTTGGGTGAGGTTTAAAATTCACTTGCAAGTATACAAAAAAATCAGATTAAAGCAAAGTTTATTTTTACATTTTGATATTTTAGTTTGTATAAAATTAAGTATCAAATTTGTTTTTGATTTTTTTTTAATTTATAAGAGCCTAAAATCAAACGATCGGTTTAATTTATTTTTTAGTTTTAATCTAAAGATAACTACAAAATAAAAAATCATATTCTAGATGTGCTCTTACCATTGTTGCAACTGCCACGTCATGTAAAGACAAATTAGCGATTTTTGATACCAGTATGTGACCCCTTTTCGTTTTGCCAGTCTGGCACTGGCAACATTGCTATTGCTCTGTCGCAAACGCAGGTGGTGTCTAGTGTCTAGTCTAATAACTAAAACTAAACAGTTTTTACATTGCCGATATTTGGGAAACGCGTATTTCTTGTCGTGGTGCGTCCAGCCGGAATTCTTCCCTGCAACCTTTGGCTGCAGTATTTCGAAATGTAACATATTCATTTTGGGACTAAAAGTGCTATTCCTAATGGGAACAAGTGCGTTATTTTGAAGGCAGCGACCGTTTTCACCAGTGTTATTACTAATAAACATCCTTTATCAGCGTTTGAACAAATCACACGATTGTAAAAATATTTTTTCTAATAATTTATTGAAGCCTAATTATTCAAATAAGAAAATACTCGGATAAGATCGTACGTTTGATTCGAAGGTGTTGCACATTATATTCTTCTGTGACGGCTTGTTTTAAATTATTATTTACTAATAAAATCTATCGGGACATAGTTGCCCAAATAAAACAATACTTTACAATTTGCTGTTTCTAATCTCGAATTGGCAATTTGACAAAAACGAAGCGTGCACAGTTCTAACTGCTTTCAGAATAATAAAGATTATAAAGAAAAAGTTGAAACTTCCCAACTTTTAAATAAAAGTAGAAGCAAAACATAAAGCAAAAGTGTTGCCTGAACATATTTCGCAATATGTTCAACTTTTAAAAGATAAAGCAAAAGCATAAAGAGAAAGATAAAGTTGCTGCATGAAGCAGGCTTAAGTCTAGGTAAAAGATTTTTTTACTAGCATTCTTTTAATTTCGGCTGCCTAGGTACTTAAAAATATCGGCAAAGTGATAATAAGTGATGTGTTTGTTAAATTACTTCTGTGCGCGCATGAAGAAAGCAATAACCATCAGTTCGTGAGATAGCAAACCTACCAACAGGACTAATTTTCAAAGGTACGAGGTGCGGTCCAAAAATTTCCGGCCTGACCAATTTCTAATTAAGTAAACCGTTTCCGCCACTGCTAGTTATGTGACTGAACATCTGATATTACTGTGCCTATAAAAACAAATGCATATTCCAGTTATTATCGCGTAAACCTTGGTTTGAAGCAGACGTGTTCGCGATTTTTAAAAATGTTTAAAATTGAATACAGAGCTGTAATTAAATTTTTGACGAAGGAAGGGCACTCGCCAACAGAAATTAAAGGACGTTTGGATGGCGTGTATGGAGAGTCTTCCCCGTCTTATTCGACCGTAAAAGAATGGGCAAAATTGGGACGGGAAACGCTTGAAGATGATCCCCGTTCCGGCCGTCCTGCCGAGGTCATTAACCCGGATATTATCGCCCGTGTGGAGACTGAGGTCCTTAGTGATTAACGTCTGAAGACAAAAGAAATTGCGGCAAGATTGGAGCTATCCAAAACATGTGATTCGAATTCTCCACGGGCATTTGCACATGAACAAGGTTAGTGCAAGACGGGTTCGACGGCTCCTTTCCATTGTTCAAAAACAAGAACGTGTGCGGTGTTGTCGGGAGTTTATGGATGACTACAACCTCAACCCAAAAGTGGTATTGGAGTCTATTGTGACTGAGGATGAGACTATGGTGTTATATTATGATCCTCTGTCAAAGAGGGAGTCGATGGAATGGAGAAAACCAGGGGAAGCCCCGCCTCGAAAAGCCAAGCTTGTTCAGTCGACAAAAAATATCATGGCGACAATTTTCTGGGATTTCAAAGGGATTATTCTGGTAGATTTTAAAGAAAGAAACACTACAGTAAATGGGGAATATTATGCCATCCTCCTTTACCGCCTATGAGATGCCATCAAGGAGAAAAGGCGAGGAAAGCTGGCACACGGAGTCCGCCTTCTCCACGACAATGCTCCCGTTCACACAGCGGCTGTTGCTAAGGCTGCTGTGCGCGATTGTGGATTTCAGGAAATCGCTCATCCACTCTATAGTCCAGGCTTGGCCCCCAGCGACTATTATCTTTTTCAAAACTGAAATCTTACTTGAGAGGGAGGAAGTTTAACGACGATGAAGGGGTCAAAGCTGCTGTTAATACTCATTTTGCTACTAAAGACGAAGATTATTTTTTGAAAGGACTAGAGTTACTACCGAAGAGATGTAATAAGTGTATCGATGTACAAGGAGATTACATTGAAAAATAACATGTTCAGTTTTTTTCTTTTACCCTTCCTTCTATCACAGGCCAGAAACTTTTGGATCGCACCTCGTACCTACCTAATTTTTGTTCCACTCTGAAATTAGACAACATCGCGCAATTATAACACTGTTCCCCTCCATCGCTTAAGGAGAGGTAGGACCTCCCCTCTAAGCGAGATTCCAGCGGCGTTCATTAAGCATGGACAAAGATTGATTTGCCCAATTTTCTAAACATCGAGTAAAACATTTTTTTTTTGGTGTTTTTTGACTTTATGGGGCTCCCCGATTACGTGGTTAAAATTAATGTACTAATGACCGATACACCCTCTAGTACGAATTTTTTTAATAACAAGTTAGGTGGTAGGGGGCTGCAGGTGTAAATCTTTTTTGGCCAGGCCACTTCCTTTGTTTTATTTCACTGTGGTTCCAAACTCCCAGTTTCCCGAAAAAAACTGAACAGTATGACGAAAAGAACAATTTTAAATGTTGTAATCAACTTTATTTTTGTATCAAAGGAACTGTTCTTGAAATGCTTGGTAGCAGTCTTGTATTTATAGAATAAGTCCATTGTCTGTCCACCTTTCATCAGTTTTTAAAATATGACTATAAACGTTTTTTTGTTGTTGAGTAGGTAAACACTGAGGTAAACACCATTCTAATGCAGAAATTTAATTTCGAACAATGAAATACGCACGTTTCTTTTGGCCCTACACTGAGAACTTTAGTTCAGTTGTTAGCTGAGCCACTCAGTTTGATATTTTTTCTGTCACCTTGTGAAAGGGGAATTTTCCCCACCACCAAACTGAGCCATTACGCTTGGTAATGAGCGTCCTCACGAGGATGTGCTTGAAAGGTGAGGGGAGAAGTAACGCAGCTATTGACAGTTGTCAAAAGGTTAGAATGCAACACAACGAAACCTATCAAAGACATAGGTACGTTTGAATTTCCAGTGCCAACTTGAGGTGAAATTTAAATGAACGCTCGATACACCCAATAGAACTTGAAAGGATTGATTAAAGAAATATTTTGCATTGTCCATAAAAATAACAGGGTATTATGAAATTTTGAATATTTGCAATGTAGTATGTTGTAAAAAAATACTGAAAACATTAAAGTACAGGGCGTCCCAGCTTTGACTATTTTAGGGTGTTCCTCCTATTTCCCACTAGAGATAAATCTGAGCAGCAGTCAAATAGCTATAATTGTGGTTCCAATTTTACATATTTTGATGTTTTTTCTTTAAAACTGCTAACCAAATAAAACCTCTCTACACCGATGAATGTAAAAATATACAAAAAATGTTTTTACTGAAATCCAAAATATTTACAAAGAAAAAAATTACAGTACAGGGTAGGCAAATTTGGGCACTTTTAATAGGAAACACCCATTTCTAAGCCAGATAGAAAAAAATTAACCCCCCACTCTCGAGCTTAAATTTCATGAAAACTTCATTGCCACAAACCGTATTTCGATATATTTTACCGTTACGCCGCTAGAGGGCATTTTTCGATTTTGAGCGATATCTTAAAACCTTCATAACTTTTTTGTTTCTAAAGATAATTGATTTCTGTAAAAACTTTCTTAAGGCACTTTTTTACGTAGATTCCAGTGGTGTACACAGTTTTTTTAGATGGTCTCAATTTCGAAATAATGGCCAGAACTTTGTTTTTTTAAATGGAACACCCTATATATTATTAGCTCATTAGATAGCCCCTTTGATGCTGATTTCAATGATATAAGGTTTGATGGGTCTATCTCAAACAGTTTTGGAGAAAAAAAATATATAATCCGGTTTAATGCAATCCCATTTAAATAAATCACTTAGAATCAAGGTAGGCCATATTATATTACCAAAAACAATTTTTACGTTCTTTATGCACATTTTTATAATAAATTAAAATAACAGTTTAAATTAGATAATTAAAGCAAATATACAAAAATTACACCTTTTGATAACACTTTGAACTGCATTATGGATATGAATATTTGAAATAGAATTTACACACTCTGTAAAATTTTCTCTGAGTTCATCGATATTATTGCTAGTTTTTTTGTATAACTTATCTTTAATGTGCCCCCAAAAGAAAAAATCTAGCGATGTTAAATCCGGCAACCTTGGGGGCCAACGCACCAGTCCATTAGTTCCCATCCAGTTATTTCCAAAATTTGTATTTAATAGATCTGAAACGGCTCTGATATTAGGAGGTGGTGCACCATCATGCTGGAAAAACAGATTTCTTGCCTCATTTAATGGAAGATTGTCCATAAATTGCCGAATAAGATACTGGTTTAAGATTTCATAATACCGTTGACCGTTTAGTCTTTCTTGATAAATGTAATATTTTAAAACACGATTGCCATGTAGAGGGCACCAAACACTAAAACCAAACCGCCCTTGGATTCGAACTTCGACAGTATCATGAGGATTGATATCAGACCAATAGTGCTCGTTATGTCTATTGAAAATTCCGGCTCTGCTAACATAGGCTTCATCTGTCCAAATCACATTACTAGCAAAAAATTGATCTTGTTGGACACTTTGACGATACCATAAGCAAAACTCCAGTCGTCGCTCAAAATCGGTTGGTTCCAAATGATGCATTTTCTTAATTTTCCATATAAAAAATTTAAAAAAAAACTTATATTTTTTTTAAATATTTAAAGCTCGACGTCTTGAAATCCCAGATTGAGATTCAATTTGACGACTTGAAATTGAAGGATTTTCAATCGCCATTCCAATGACATTCAAAGCAGTTTCTTCAGCATCTTCAATATTGTAATTTTTGGGTCTTGGCTTATTGAAGGTCCCATGATTGGAGAGATTTTCTTTTAATCTTAGAAAAATAGATTTATGAGGTTGTCTTCTTTCTGGATAGCGATTGAAGTATAGTTCGGATGCCATATCAGGATTATTATCATTTAGGATATAACATTCTAACATGTCATATTTTTCGTAATTTTCGTAAGACATTGTTTACTTTTAACTTAATAATGTGTATTTATGTGTAACCATGCAAATTAATGGCGTTCACTTCGATTACAACTGTTATAAGTAACGTGTAAATACTGTCATAGATGACATACGCCTACTGAGATTAGAAAAAAATAAATGGTGTTGCATTAAACCGGATTATATTTTTTTTCTCCAAAACTGTTTAAGATAGACCCATCAAACCTTATATCATTGAAATCAGCATCAAAGGGGCTATCTAATGAGCTAATAATATATAGGGTGTTCCATTTAAAAAAACAAAGTTCTGGCCATTATTTCGAAATTGAGACCATCTAAAAAAAACTGTGTACGCCACTGGAATCTACGTAAAAAAGTGCCTTAAGAAAGTTTTTACAGAAATCAATTATCTTTAGAAACAAAAAAGTTATGAAGGTTTTAAGATATCGCTCAAAATCGAAAAACGCCCTCTAACGGCGAAACGGTAAAATATATCGAAATGCGGTTTGCGGCAATGAAGTTTTCACGAAATTTACGCTCGAGAGTGGGGGGTTCATTCTTTTCTATCTGGCTTAGAAATGGGTGTTTCCTATTAAAAGTGCCCAAATTTGCCCACCCTGTACATTTAAGAAACACGATAAAACGAGAAATGCCTTGTATCTTCCACACAAATCAAGATATCAGGGTGCAGTTTGTGATATACAACATTCAAAAATCAAGCATTGGACATGGAGCTGGAGTCCTTCGCTACTTTTTGTTTATCTCTGCGAGAAATAGGAGAAACTCCCCAAAAGAGCACCCACTAAACCGTGGTATTTTTCCAAATTCTGATATAATAGACTTAAAGCATTGAGTTATATCCTTTATTTAATGCTTAAAGCAATCAGTTTTGCCCACAAATGTCATTAAGAATTTTTTTAATAACTCTTGAAACAAAAAAAATTCAAGAAATTCGGCAATTTTCGGATTTTCCAAAAATATCTCGGAACCAGAGTTGGTTTTATATGGTACACGTATTATACTGATGTAGAAAATGTATAAAACAGTATTAAACTTCTTCACAATAAATATCTGTATTTAACAGTATTATACTGTAAAATACGGTATTATTCTGGTATAAATTATTGTGCTGCGCATGTTCTGTTCTGTCATAGCATAGGTAACCTTACAAATAAAGCAGTTTCAGTTTCATTATCTATTTAACTGTTGTTGATGTGACACTGTTGACAGTTTTGTTGTGAATACTTGTTTTATTTTAAGAATAAACACAAAACTAATAAAGGGTAAGTATGTGCATTATGTTTCAATATTTTATTTTCATTTGAAACTTGAATGATGATTTGAGGAATCTTTTACATATTATTTTAATTTACTCATTACTCATTTGAAACTCTACACTTCTCTTTAAAGTTAAGGATAAGTTTAACTGGCAGTGACAGGTTTGATTATTAGAATTAGTTGGTGTCATTCAGAACTGTCACTTACAGTCTCCCTTAAAATTTAAGTGAAAAAAGTGCAAATAGACATAAGAATCTCATTTGAGTGGCATGTGACGTATAAGGGTAGTTTGAAAATATAAAAATCACCAACAATTCAAATAACGTTGTTGTTAGCCATTTTTGAGTTATCCTCTCAAAACCGTATCTGTCATCGGTTGTAGCTCTTACTATTCTTCATTCTTCATTTAAAGCTATAACTATTTAGATATTTTTTTACAGATGAGTTCAGGTGGTCGTCCCCTTCACTAAGTATGGGCTAAAGGCTTTAAAAAAATAAAAAAAAAAGTTACATAATACAAGTGCAAGCCGCCTTTCGATGCATAGAAATATATGCAAATATGCTCCTGCCAAAGAACAATCTACAAGTAAAGCAGTAGTATCAAAATTAGTTCAAAGCAAAAATGGTCATTGTAAAAAAAAATCGTAGAACTGATAGTGACAGACTGCCACACAGTACTGACACTGACGAAAGTGAGGACATCAGTGACATTGCAGATAATACGTTATTGTCAGATTTGTGTTCCAATGTTGATTCTTCGTCTATGGATGCCGTGAATATGGATAGCAAAGCTGTTACTATCAATTACCTTGTTTCTGACAATTATGATAATACTTTAACTTTGGATTTGGATACTACCGTTAACATTACCGACAATCCCAGTGATGACCAAACTACCTCTGTTGAGGTTGAGTCTGTTGACTATTCTAATTCTAGGCCATCAACTTTGGCTTCATCATTAACTTCTTTCACGGATAAAATGGCCATTCAGGAAATTGATAAAACTAATGAACTATTGGGAACCTTCTTCTTTGGTTGCAAAATCCCATTTAGTGTAATCGATTCCAAGCTATCCTATTCCTTCTAGAAAGGCTTTATCTAGTAAAATATTAGATCATATGAACATTCCAATACAAAAAATGACACTGTTTTGTTGCTTTCAGGCAAAGCTGTTTTTCTCGATAATTGGGACCTAAGTGGAGAAAAGGAATCAGGAGAAAAATTAGCAGAAATAATTGAGATTGCAAAAAAGCAAGCACAAGATATGTACCAAGCAAGAATATTCGCGGTAATTAGTGATAATGCTGCGAACATGATGAAGATGGGTCGAGTAACAGATATAATGCATTTGACATGCAATTCTCACACAGGGCAGTTATTGGCTAAAGATATTTTGCCTACCGCACTAGGTACTTGAGTAACATCTATTTTAAACTGTTTAATGGCCCTGATATGGAAGCACAAATTTTAAAATTTGGTGGCTCAAGAATAATCATACCATCCGAGACGAGGTGGTGCCCAAATAGGGACTCGTTTGCTTGTTTCTTAAAAAATCTTCCATATATCAAACAGAAGTGCCAGTAGCATTAGGCTCGTAAAATATGTATAGCACACCGAAACTTGGTTTTGCCTTGGCCTAACAGATAGCGCTCGGATGCAGAATCGTTCGATTTTTAAAACCGTAAAATGCCCTCCGCTAAAAGTCACCGCTAGAGGCGCCAGCAGTCAGCTGTAGAGACTAACCGTGTTGCCAGTGGTTTAGGTATAAAGGTTTCATAAACGCTGTCTATGCTGATGGCGGCTTTCGGTCATCAAAATCTATTTCCCGGCAGACGGTCAGAGGCCTTGAACTATACGAAATAATAGTGGGAGCATAGTTGTATTTATTATTTGCTTCGTCTTTGTAGAAGTCGTATGACGTATACTAAGCTATACAGAGTGCTTCATAGCCAATAATTATGTGATTAATATACGTGCCTATTTTATTTACTAATTATACACTTAGTACACGGTAAATATTTGTTCTACAATGTAGAAAATATGTACAGGTTGTCAATGATACCAATTTTATCGGTTTTACTATTTAATTTTAGGACTAACTGAATACTTGTTGCATATTAAATTTATCATTTTAATCTCTGTTTCCAAATGTTTTTTTTCTACGTATAAGTATTTTTGTATTATTGAAATATTCATTTGATATCATGATCCCCGCAAGGACGTTCCTAATCATTCCAAATGCACGAATTCCTGGTTGAAAAAAATTGTTGGGCAAAAACCACCCCCACGTACCCTTTAAAGAAAAAAAAACGATAACTTTCATGGTACGATTTTTAGCTAATGATTCCAGATGCTCAAATTCGTGCTTTAAAAAAAATGTTGGGCGAAAACTACCCCCAGCACCTCTTTAGGAAAAAAATGATAACTTTATTATCGGATCCTCGCCGATTTTAGCAGGGATGTTCGTAATGATTCCAGAGGCACTAAATCGTGGTTGAAAAAAATTTACTGTGCGAAAACTACCCTCAGCACCCCTTTACGAACAAAAATGATAACTTCATTGTCGGATCCTCACCAATTTTAGCAAGGAACGTTCCTAATGATTCCAAATGCGCGAATTCGTAGTTGAAAAAAATTGTTGTGCGAAAACTAACTCCACTACCCCTTAAAGAAAAAAAGATAACTTTCATGACGATTCCCGCCGTTTTTAGCAAGGACGTTCCCAATGATGCCAGATAATGCACAAATCTGTACTTTAAAAAAGTTGATGGTCGAAAACTACCCCCTGCACCCCTTTAAAAAAATTATAACTTCATTGTCGGATCCTGGCCGATTTTTGCAAGTACGTTCTAAATAATTCTAGATTCACGAAGACGAGGTTGAAAAAATTTCTTGTCCGAAAACTACTCTCAGCACCCCTTTAAGAACAAAAATGATAACTTCATTGTCGGATCCTCGCCAATTTTAGCAAGGACGTTCCTATAATGATTCTAGATGCCCGAATTAAGATGCGGGAATTCGTGGTTGAAACAATTTGTTGTGCAAAAACTACCCCCACTACCCCTTAAGGCGCTACGATACCCCCCATTTTCAAGGGTTTCGTAGTTTACATCTCCTACTTGCATTTCTTAATATTTTCACTTGATTTTTTTTGTGGCTTAGATAAAACTATGAAGAATCGTCGTTGTGTATCACGAACTGTGCAGGACTAATGCGACACTGTTAAAAAAAAATGCCAAACATACCCGAAATTCGACTATATTCGGTTAAGAATTTCGAGTATTTCCGCCGCTCAAAAATAATTCGAAAGACACAACGACGATTGAGGCATTCGATAACATTATTTTAAGACTACTTTCAAGTCGATATGTTTGTTCCTTTGGCTATGATTTGAAAACTACGAACCCATTGCCCGGCAATAAAATGATCCGTGAATTGGCCATCCGAGCAGGAATTAGACGTACGGAGATAGACGGGCGGGCGGGCGTTCGCTGGAACTCGTGGTTCCCCTACTCCCCCTACTTCGGCCTACCTCACCGGGCTCGGGAACCACGTCAGGGGAACTTTCAATCGATATCAGATGTTTCATGTTTCATTTTATTAGTCTCAGTCTCCCTTATTTGTGTTTCGCTTGTTTTGAATGTTAGAATATTACATTATGTATGTCGACTGGCATATAATAATACTCATTATTATTATTCCTCCAGGAATAACAAATAAATAATTATTATTCACAAAGTACTTTTTGCTTTTGTGTAAAATGGTTTAATCCCTAGGGCATAAAATGGCCTGGTCGTGCAAAAAGAGTAAATTTAAATTCTAGACCAAATTGTGCGCTTGATTTTTACTTTAAAAATGTGATAGGTACAAGTAATATTTTTGTCAAATAAATGGGTCAAGTGAAGCATTTTTTGAAAACGAATAATATCCTATGTAATACGATTATTGTGTCAAATCGCTGCATGATAAAAGCTAATTTATATACTTTTCAGAGGGAACGATAATAATTCTGACATACAGTCAGTTTTAGAAACTTCGTTAGAAGATTGTTCGAAAGTCATTTGAGTTGAAAATCGGGCAAAATAAAAATAGAAGGTACATTTTATTGTTCCAGTCTGTCGAATTTATGACATTTTAATACATTTTCTAGGATGTTCGATAATTCAGATTTGTGAGAAGGCTCTGAAACTGAACGGCAGTCAGGGCAAGAATACCTATAATGTTTGATAATGATGTCGCAACAGTCACAGTGAAACCAATAGGAGTAATTTGTGGGTTTGGGTGCTATTCCCGTACCTAATATGGTTCCCAGAATTTGAGAGAGGGGTACTAGGGTACTAACACATATTTTGCATTTTGCACACTTATTATTCGGATTTAGGTATAAGAGCAGGTGCATAGGGTTTGAGAAACAAACTTTCTGGGAAAAACAGGGCTTTGAATGAAACATTTACAAGGGATTAGAAATTAATAGCTCCTATTATCTCAAAACTATTACTTTATTTAAAAACGGAGACCGGTTTCGCAACTCTATAAATTTACCTACATCCTCAGTCCTCAGGGCAGGTAGTAGGTATATGTATAAATAAATAAAAAACCTTTACTGACCTAGCCATTATACAGTGACTGGCAGAAAGTTGGACACAAATGTAAAACTTTTTTATTATTCATTTCTCAGAAAATTTTATTCTTTATAAAAGTTGGTGCATCATTTCAAACTCAAAACGCACACATCAAAATTTAAATATCTCTTTTTGGATACGAGGTAGATTCAAAAATGTCAAAATAATTCAAGAGTAAAGTACCCTTATTTTTTAAAATACGGTAAAAAGTTACTTACAAAAGTTGTTTGGAATCGAAAGTGGATGTCAGATTTATAGTCACAGCAACCTAGTAAAAAAAAAGAAATTTAACTTTTTTTGAATTTTTTTCGATCACCCTGTGTATTACAAAAAAACAAAATACCGCAAGCGCAACCTATCATCGGATAACACATGAATATGCTACTAAAGTTTAATTTTGTTCGATTAGCAACTAGAAATTTAAATTAATCGAAATCAGAGTTTAAAAATATAAAATTTTTGTGTCCAACTTTCTGCCGGTCCCTGTATATTTGAAATATATACATTCAGCGACAAGTCAAAGTTGAAACAATTAAAAACATTTACATAATTATAATCTTTTTTCAAGTATCTCCTTCAAATTTCCTGCAAGCTCTTGGACTATAAGTGATTATCCTTTATTTATTTACTTTTTTAAATCTTATATTGTAGTCCTTGATGATGTAATTTTATAGAATAACGAAACCGCTTACTGTTTTTAAATAAACAAATCATAGTTGTGATATAATATTATGCCTATGGCCTATTCACTCTAATCCCTCTAAAGTGAACTCTTACCAAAGTCTAGAAAGTATATCTCTGGACGCTGCTCTTACAGTGTAGAAAGTTTTCAGTTAGATTTATTTATTATTACACAAATATAAATATGGAATACTAGGTATTTAAAACATTTTATAGAAGTAGAATTTAAACGCACTTTTTTAGTCGTAACAACACTATTATGCAGAACAATAATTATCCAATCAAACATTGATAGATGTTCAACTGACCCTAACGTGGTTCAAGAAGAATTCGGTAATCGAATCGTTAATTTAGATTTCATAATTGAGCAATTACAGAAGTTTTTTATACACGAACTCTTCATAGTATCTATGCACCTTTGCTGATATGAAAAATAATAGTAAAATTGCTTCGACGCCAAAAAGCTATGCAGTGTGTTGCCAACGAAAAGTGAACGCCCTCTATAACTCCCAAAAAATATCATTTTTGCAATAAAGCAAACAGGCCACTGCCGTTTTTTAAATATATATATTCGCGCTTCTTTGTCGGCATCGGCGAGACTCGTGTGACCCGTCGGCGGCGGCCAGCACCTGACTTATTATTTCATATTTTCTACACAGGAAAAAAATACTGTTGTGATTTTAGTGAGTTCGTGTATATAGTCACTTTTCTAATCTAATCTATACTTTTGACGTAATTGCAGATGAAACAATAAGTTTAAAATAGTTTAAATTTCCGTTAAGAAGACGTATTGTCACTTCGATACTAAAATTGGCATACTACAATGAAAGCATAACCTCGGTTTTAAAATGTCTCATGTTTTATTTAAACAATTAAATTTATTTTATTTAAATAGTAATAATTCTCACCCTCAGACTACTCCAAACTATCTAAGAGTACCCCAGAAGCAACTGAAAAAACATTATAATTCATTGGATGAACAAAACATCTTAATTGCAACTTTTATAGGTATTCATCAATATAATCAGTAAATCATGTTTTTCAATTTTTATGGTATTCAAGAAATTCTTAGAATTTTCATATTAGAATTCATGTCAAATACAAGTTAGATTGAATCAAGTACTTATTACTCAACTGAACTAATATCCTATTACAAACACGTTAGTAAAAAAAGCTGTGACCTTGACTGAGTAATTTACCAAAATCAATGATCGCAAATTAATGATCGGACAGGTTTTGAATCAACCCTACATTTTATATCATTCGTAATCATAATGAACACTGTGCAAGTGAATGGCTATTAACAAACTGGGGGTTACTAGAACTTGTATCCACTAAAATTAAATGTTATTAATTTATTGATCTCATCTGCAACATTTCTGTTTTGTCAATTATAAGTTGCTACACTAGTAACTTGATTTGCATTTTACACATCATTTGCTTATTATTTAGGCAATAATATGATATATTACTAATAATTATAATTGATATTAGTACCCACAATTATTACAAATCCAGCAAAAATTCAGTGACAGTTGACAGTAGTTGTAATTTCAGTATAATGAACAGTTAAATGTACCCCTATTCAATTCAACACCATGAAACGTTATGTTATGTTGTTCTGACAAAAGAATGTGCTTAGAAAAGAAGTATTATAGAATCAATTCCAGAACATGCTATTTATTGAAATAAAATATTACATTTAAATTATTCATTAGAATTCAATATCAATTGTAATTGAATTGATTATTGTTAGTTACAAAAAAGCTTCTGCTTGAATTTTAGGAATAATATCTCATATTTAATTAAACAGGGTTTTTTTACAAAGTGACAGATTTTTCTCAGTGTAGTAACTACGGCCGGCTGCCCCTCAATCGTAGCACTATGAAGGGGCAGGCTGGAGTGGGGAGTCGTGGGGACTAAAGGAAGGAAAAGGATAGGCATATCTAATCGAGCGACGTTTGACCTGAATTGAGTCAAGCACTTCAGGCGGATTTCACAAGTATCGTAGCCTCTTAAGGAAAAAAAGGAAAATTTCGTGGTACGATTCCCACCCTTTTTAGCAAGGACGTTTCTAATGATTCCAGATGCACAAATTTGTAATTTAAAAAAAATGTTGGGCGAAAACTACACCCAGCACCCCTTTAAAAAAATTTTAACTTCATTGTTGGATCCTGGCCGATTTTAGCAAGTATACGTTCTTAATGACTCTAGATTCACGAATTCGCGATTGAAAAAATTTCTTGTGAGAAAACTATACAGAGCTGGGCCAAATTACTTTTTAAAGTAATCATTACATTACCCATTACATTTGAGAAAAATGTAATGAAATTACAAAAGGAATAATTATTTTTTACAAAAATGTAATTAGATTACACATTACTTTTGTTTGCAGAAAAAGGAATTTCTAGTTACTTTCTTAATTAACATTTTATTATTGCTAAATAAAACAACGAAATAGGCAAACAGTTAAATACAATATGTGTTTTAAAATATTTATTTAAATGTGCAAAACAAAAACAGCTAATAACAAATTATAATAATTCTTATCACAAAAACATAGGAACTTAAAATCTCACTAATCTCAGTAAAAAAGTAAACAAATATATCTAATTGTGTTTACATTTAGTTCGCCTGGGATTTGAACGCACTATAATAGTTATTATACAAAGTAACTAAAAAAGTACATTTTAATCGCCATAAACATTACCTTTTAAGTAAACAAGTTTTTCGAAAAGATTGTCACTAAGGGAGTTCCTCCTATTTCATTCTGTCTCAATATTTTTGGTCTTCGCAACAGGAATTTTAGAAACCATAAAGGAATCAGTACAAAAAGTAATGATTACTTTAAAAGTACTGTAATTCATTTTGGTAATGATTACTGTAATTAGGAATGAAGTAAAGAAATTGTTGTAATGATTCCTTTTAAAAAGTAATGCACCAATTACTTCGGGTTGCAATACTAAATTACCCATTACTATTACATTTTTAATAATGTAATTCAATTACAATTCCTTTTCGAAAAAAGTAATTAATTATTGTAATGATTATGACATGTAATCATTACTGCCCAGCTCTGAGTACCCTCAACACCCCTTTAAAAACAAAAATGATAATTTTATTGTCGGATTTTCGCCAATTTTAGCAAGGACGTTCCTAATGATTCCAGATGTCCGAATTCGTGGTTGAAAAAATTTTTTAGGCGAAAACTACCCCTACTACCCCTTAAAGAAAAAAAAGATAACTTTATGGTATGATTACCACCATTTTTAGCAAGGACGTACCTAATGATTCCAGATGCACCCCTTTAAGAACAAAAATGATAACTTTATTGTCGGATCCTCGCCAATTTTAGCAAGAATTTGTTGGACAAAAACTGCCCCCCCACTACCCCTTAAGGAAAAAAGGAAAATTTCATGGTACGATTCCCACCGTTTTTAGCAAGGACGTTCCTAATGAATCCAGATGCATAAATTTGTACTTTAAAAAAATTGTTGGGCGTAAACTACCCCCGCACCCCTTTAAAAAAATATAACTTCGTTGTCGGATCCTGGCCGATTTTAGCAAGTATACGTTCTTAATGACTCTAGATTCAAGAATTAGCAGTTGAAAAAAATCTTGTACAAAAACTAGCCCCAGCTCCCCTTTAAGAGCAAAAATGATAACTTAATTGTCGGATCCTCGCCAATTTTAGCAAGGACGTATGCAATGATTCCAGATGCACAAATTCGTGGTTAAAAAAATTGTCGGTCGAAAAAAATTGTTGGGCAAAAACTACCCCCAGCACCCTTCAAAAAACGACAATAATCAAATTAAAAAAAACCTTTCGGGGATGGGAAGGGGTAATTTTTGCCCCGCAAATGCTTTCAACACGGATTCGTGAAATAAGGAATATAGTGAATGTCTTTTCAAAAAATGACAATAATCAAATTAAAAACAAACTTTCGGGGGTGGGAAGGGGTATTTTTTGCCCCGCAAATGTTTTCAACCACGTATTCGTGAAATAAGGAATATAGTGAATGTATTTTCAACAAGCGACAATAGTCAAATTAAAAATAAACTGTCGGGGGTGGGAAGGGGTAGTTTTTGCCCCGAAAATGTTTTTAACCACGGATTGGTGAAATAAGGTATATATAATAATAATAATAATAATAGCTAGGGATGGGTCTGACCTGTGAGAGGGGCAGATTCACGGGTGTGACGATCCCGCGATTCCCAGTTACGCATGGAGAGGTTTGGCCTGTGACAGGGGCCGACCTACGGGTGTGACAATCCCGCGATCTCCAGTTGCGCAGGGAGGGGTCTAGCTGGTGACGGGGGCTGATCCTCGGGTGTGACAATCCCGCGACTCTCGGTTACACAGGGATGGATCTAGCCTGTGAGAGAGGCGGATCTTCGGGTGTAACGATCCCGTGTTTCCCAGTTAACGCAAGGAGGGGTTTGACCTGTGAGAGGAGCAGATCCTCGGTTGTAACAATCCCGCATTATCCTAGTTGACCTGTGTGGGTAGCGGGTTAGAATACTCCTATCGTGGCTCCGTGAGTCGTAAAAGGCGACCGAGGGCCGTCACTCCCACGTTACGGGAGAAACCCATGGAATGGAGATTAATAGGAGTTTTGTCATAGGGCCGCTGCCTGGGGATCGCCAGGGCATGTCTGGAGCCGGCGCTGGACATGACAGCGAGCGGGACGTCGGTGACAGGGCGCTGATGAGGCGGGCCCCTGTCGCACAAACAGCTACAGCCCAACAACAACAACACGAACATCTACAACAGGGGAGCCAAACGAGAACTAGGGTTCCACCCACCGAAGGTGCTGCGCGGGAACTTCAGCCAGCGTTCACAGAGGCGGGATTACAACGACGACGCATGAAATGGACTGTGTCCATGAATGAATCGATTATGCGTATTTTTTACAGGGTGACAAACTTAGGACAAGAGATGATCGGCTACCGACAACAACTGCATGCCGAGTTCTGCAGGGAGTTTCCACACATGCAAGTGTCTGAACAAAGAGTGTCAGATCAGTATCGAACTATTCTAAGAAATAACCGAATTCCAGAAACGCGACTTAACGCTATCAAACGGGAAGTTCAGCTAGAGATCCACGGCGAATACATAGACATAGATGACAACAACAACAATGGGGAACTTCAAGCGCCTGGACAACAACTAGAAGCCGAAACGGTAGAACCAACAACCGAGAGTCTGGAATCGGTTAACGAAGAACATTTTGAAGGCTTAAACGCACATATGAGACAGGCAGTATTGCGATACGAAGGCACAGACCCACTGAGCAGGCCACCGCTACCAAGATTAAATTCTTCCAGGAAACTTGCGATCGTGCTCGATCTTATGAACACACGAATTTTACCAAACTATGTTTCAGTGACACCAACATTAGAACGTATGCACATGTTAATCTACTGTGCCGCAACGGCAGTCACCACTGTAATGGGTGCCAAGATCCGAACGGCCCAAGAGTTGAATTGTGCAAGACCAGAACCACGAATGGCTCAATGGGAAATGCGACTAAATCGGAAGATCGAGAGTCTCCGTAAAGACATAGGACAAATGACGGAATATATCAGAGGAGTTAGAACTAGAAGGATCCAGAGGGCGGTGCAGGCAATAATGAGCCGCACCCAAATGCATTCTCGGCATGACCCCGCGAACATCACTGCTCAACAATGTCTTGACACATTAAAACAAAAACTTTCTGTTTTCGCAGGGCGTCTGAGGAGATACAAGGCTAGTAACAACAGGAAACGAGACAACAAACTCTTTGAACGATCAGAAAAGGGTTTCTACCGTGCTTTTAATTCTAGCGCCGATGCCACAAATGCGAGTTACCCTAGCAGAGAACAGGTCGACGGTTTCTGGAGAAGTCAACTTGCCACACCAGGTCCATACAATGTCAGTGCAAGCTGGATCAGCGAAGAACGCGAGATGGGCCGGAACTATAGCCACATGCAACACGAGCAATTCACAACCGCTGAGGTCTCCGATGTCATCAAGAATTCCCACAACTGGAAGGCACCAGGTCCAGATCATCTCCAAAATTATTGGATTAAGAAGTTGTGGTGCACGCATGAACAGATAACTACCTTAATTAATGAAGTCTTGCTCGATCCTCTGAAAATGCCATTGTTTCTTACACAGGGTGCAACCTACCTGTTACCAAAAGACCAGCGGAATATGGATAACCCTGCCAAGTACCGCCCAATAACCTGCTTGCCTACGCTGTACAAGATAATCACATCTTGCCTTACGCAGCGAATATATGCTCACTGCGAGCGGAACAACATCATTGCAATGCAGCAGAAGGGCTGCTCGAAGGGCGCAATGGGATGCAAAGAGCAACTCATCATAGACTCTGTCATCTGCAACCAGGCTCATTCCAAGCAACGAAACCTCCACATGGCTTATGTGGACTACAAAAAAGCATTTGATTCCGTACCTCACGACTGGCTCACAGGTATCTTAAAGCTGTATAAAATAGATCATCATACAGTTTCCTTTTTAGAATACGTTATGACAACCTGGCGCACTAAGATACAACTCAGAACTGCAAACAGTAACATCGAGACCGACACAATCAACATCCGAAGAGGGATTTTCCAAGGGGATTCACTCAGTCCACTGTGGTTCTGCATGGCGATGAACCCTCAATCACATCGGTTGAACTCTACAAAATATGGCTTCGCTATCAAAAGCAACAACGCAGAAGCGATCAAGTTGAATCACCTATTATATATGGATGATTTAAAACTGATCGCAGCAACCAAAAACCAACTAACGCAAATGCTTAAAATTGTAGAGGACTTCTCCAGGGACATCGGAATGCTGTTTGGACTGGACAAGTGCCGCACCCTTAATATCATCCGGGGAAAGCTCGAACAAAGCGCACACGAGATGCAGGACGGCCAGGAGATCGAAGCAATGAGCAAGGGAGATACATACAAGTATCTCGGGATGAAACAAGGTCAAAGGATAGACCATCGGACAATGAAGACTGATTTAACGAATGAATTCATCAAGAGAGTAAGACAAGTAGTGCGAACTGATCTTAACAGCAGGAATTTGTTTAAGGCCCTGAACACGTATGCGTGCTCTGTACTCAGCTATTCGTTCAGAATAGTGAATTGGACCAACACGGACATCAACAACCTGCAACGAAAAGTTAGGACACTACTGACAAAAGCTCATAAACATCATCCCCGTAGCGCCGTAGAAAGAACAACTCTGCCACGTCAACTAGGAGGAAGAGGATTGGCAGATCTCAGCAAGCAATTGGACCAACAAATATTAAATCTGCGTAATTATTTCTACAGGCAGGCCAACAGCTCCACACTACATAGCGGAGCAGACGTCTCAACACCACTACGTCTGACGGAACACGAGCGTCAAAATCGCCACCGAACCGACAACGATAAACTACAGAGGTGGTTGGGGAAGCCGCTGCATGGGAGGCATCCTAATGAGGTTAACCAGGAACATGTCGACAAGTTAGCATCGAACTATTGGCTGACCTCGGGACGAATGTTCCCCGAGACGGAAGGCTTCCTACTGGCCATACAAGATCAGGTTATACCAACTTGCAACTACCTAAAATTCATTGTAGGAGATGCATCGGTAGTGGATGACAGATGCAGATACGGGTGCCCAACTTCAGAAACAATCCAGCACATAACAGGAGGATGTCAGATGTTCGCATCAACGGAATATAAGGAACGACACGATTCGGTTGCCAAGATCTTGCACCAGGAACTGGCGGAAAAGCTGCTGCTTGTGCAGGCAGAGAGGGTCCCATATTACAACTACACACCTGAGCCTGTTCTTGAGAACAGCAACTACAAGATGTACTGGGATCGTACAGTTCTGACAGATCAACGAGTTGCCCATAACAGACCGGACCTTATAATAGTTGATAAAATTTCTAGGCAGACAACTCTGATTGATGTGGCCATCCCGAACAACAACAACCTGCGTGTGAAGCAAGTCGAGAAGATCGCGAAGTACAGAGATTTAGAAGAACGAATTAGAAGGCAATGGGAAATGGACAACGTTCAGACGATTCCAATCATCGTGTCAACAACTGGTGTCAAACCAACAAGTTTGCTGAGAAACATCAAAGAGCTGGGTCTAACTGATAAACTTTACAGGTCCATGCAGAAAGCGGTACTACATGCGACAGCCCGAACCGTCAGGAAATTCATGGGGAATGCAGGATCATCCAACAACATCAATGTCACCTAAGGCCCGATAACATGGCAAGGGTCTCGTCCGAGCCAGATCCTTTTGGTATCCGGGATACTCGGGATCTGAGTGAATGTTCCCCGTAGAGGGAGTGCGAATGCCTTTTGGCTAAGTCGAGGTAATAATAATAATAATAATAGGACTTTATTGCAAGAATACAGTACAAAACATGTAGGTATCCTGTACAAAGGCGAAGTCTGGCAACAAGTGCCATTCATACTTAACCTTTACCTATTCCTAACCTATATCTAACCTATATCTACCCAAAACATAGCCTATAAATTTTATTAAACTACGGCGTATCAAACGATATAATAAAGTTATAGCCAACGACGAAAACAGTGTCCAGTGACATATAAAAAGCACCATCATCTAGAAAGCAACAACCTCTTTACCTTTCCGCTAAAAACTCTGTTGCCAATTTCGTTCCTCAAAGTTGTATCTAAGGAATTATACAGGTGAACAGCGTTAAAAGAAAAAGACCTCTGAAAGAATGATGTGCGGTGGGCAGGCATTGTAAATAAATTTGTGTGACGAACATTTAAGCTATGTATTGCAGCGCGTGGCACAAGTTTTCTTACTAAGTAAGGAGGAGAAGAGGCTTTAATAATGTTAGCAACAAAAGTGAGCATATGTAGCGCAAAATTGCCCCTAACATCCAACCATTTTAATTCTTTGAAGGATGGAGATATATGATCATATTTTCTTAGGTTTGTAATTAGCCTGCAGCATGTGTTTTGTATTCTTTGTAATCTGTTCAATGTCGCACTATCCAAACACGGTACATATACAATATCTCCATAATGAATTTTTGAAAGAATTAAGCTTTCGCAGAGAAACTTTCTTATAGAGAGAAGAGAGAAGGGATGCTTCTCATATATTGAATGACTTTCCAAAAAAAGCACCATAATCAAATCGAAAACAACGTCTCGGGGGTGGAAAGGGGTAGTTTTTGCCCCGCAAATGTTTTCAACCACGCATTCGTGAAATAAGGTATATATATTGAATGCCTTTTCAAAAAAAGAAAATAATCAAATCAAAAACAATCATGTTTTCAACCACCGATTCATGAAATAAGGTATAGAGTAAGTACATGCCCTTTCAAAAAAACGACTAAATAATCGTCTCAAAAACAATCTCTGGTGGAGGGGTTAGTTTTTTCCTGACAAATTTTTTCAACCACTAATTCGTGAATCTGGAATCATTTGGAATGTCCTTGCTAAAACCGTGAAGATCGAACTAAGAACAATGGAATTATCAATTTTTTCACGGGGAGCATGGGGTAGCTTTTCTGCGATGATTTTTTCTACCACGGATTCGTGAAATAAGAGTTATAGTGGCTACGCTTTCAAAAAACTACGATAGTCGGACCAAAAGCAATCTATCCGGGGGTTGGGAGGGATAATTTTTGCCTGTAAATTTTTCTACCACGGGTTCATCCATCTGGAATCATTTGGAACGTCGTTGCTAAAAACGGCGCAGATAATCGGACCAAGAATAATGTAGTTATTATTTTTTTCCTTGAGGGGTGCAGGGGTAGTTTTTGCGCAGTAATTTTTTTCAGCCACGGGATTCGTAAAATAAAGAATGCCCTTTCCAAAAACGACGATAAAAATAAATCTCTCGAGGGAAGAATTCTATAGTTACTGCTAACAATAATAATAATAAACAAATTTATTTGCAACAGATTGCTATCCAACTACATCATTAATAAATAAAAACTACTGTATTAATATCCTATTCTAGTTATTTAAATAATTACACTTTAATTTAAACTTAAACTTTTTAATGATGGGGCTAAATTATTGTAACAAATTAATCCTTTGAAAAAATCGAATTTTGAGCAAATTTAGGATTTTTTTGGTCCAGAACAAAATTTGAATTTCCTCTTTTTTGATAATTACGTACTTCTTGAAATTTTGTTAACATGTTGCTAAAATACGGCGCACTAAATTTAATTTAATTTTATGAATAAATATTAAAGTTTTATATTCTAAATAATTGTCTATGTTAAGCCATTCTAATTTATTTAACATATCTAAAATTTTGCTATACTTATTCCACCCTAAAATAATTCTCATTGATTTATTTTGTAAAATTTGCAAACGATCTTTGTCAACTTTTTTAAATAAATATAAAATAGTATAACCTATTTTTAGTGTCCATTGACTTACATATAAACTTAATCTATAAAGTACACCAATTTTTGTTCCAATTTTTTTACATACGTAATCTATATGTTCGTTAAATTTTAATTTTCTGTCTATAATTATTCCTAAATATTTATATATTTCAACTATTTCAATTTTGCAGCTATTAATTTAAATGAATAATTATTATAAATAAATTCATTATACATGTTGTCTTCACCTAATATCATTGATTTAGTCTTAGAAACATTAACTTTTAATTTATTAGTATTCATCCATTTATTTATTTTGTTTAATTCTAAATTAATTGTATCCGTTAAAACCTTAGAATTTTGCTCTTTTACGTATAAAACTGCGTCGTCGGCGAACAGATGATATTGACATGTAAGAATTTTTGGTAGATCATTTATATAAATAACAAAAAAGTAATGGGCCCAAAACACTTCCTTGTGGAACTCCTACGTTCACATCTTCAAGACAAGAAACATTTTTTCCACATCTAACCTTTTGTCATCCGTGTGTTAAATAATTTTAAAACCACTTTAATGCTAAATTTTCAATGCCATAAAATTTTAATTTTTTTAACAATTTTGATCTATCGATGGTTTCAAAAGCCCTGTTTTTTTCACAAAGCAATCTCTTTTGTCATTATTTAAGTGAAAATGATCGGTACAGTCACTACATTATAATTCCATTGCCCTATTCCTTCTGAATATTAAAATGAATAATATAATCACTGACCTATATAGCTATATAGGTCTGTGATATAATAAAGCAAGCTGTGGCAAGGGCAAAATTATAAAATTCCTTGAATCTGTGCGTGAGCTGTGGATCTGGCAACACAGTATTACTACAAACGTCCGTCAGTTGGGACGATTCGTGTCTATTGTGCCGTCATCTATCAAACTACTCTTACTATTGAGAACTACAATTCATCGCAGCCCACATAACTGCCATGATTTTTTATCAACAATTTGTCACGTATGTTACTGAAGCCCTCTCCTTACTGGATCCTATTTGTCTATTAATAAATAAATGTCAGTCATCTACGGTAAGTATACCCCGATTACTGTAAGAATTCCCGATTTTGTCAGATGACATTCTCCACAAAATCCCTAGGAATTTTCTGTTAACCATGGGTATATATATGGGTATATGAGTCGCAACCAGTTAATGACGTCACTCATTGATTTATGATGTGAAAAGTTACCCAAGCGATACGAAAAAAAGAACATATTAAAATAAAAACCATATTGCAATCACGATTAGGTATACCCGAGGGTATACCGCTACAAATAAAAATAACTAGGACTACAACTCATTTTAATAATAATTTCAAACGTCATGGAAACACTTTCATTTTGGTATTTTGGTAAAATCTGCCACTTGCGGCTGCGTCTATGGGGCGTACTCGGGCAAATTTTATTTTGGTGTTGTGAAAGTGACAGTGAATGTTTTCCGGATCGTTCAAAAAGGTTCAAACTTTGGGCAGTGAAAATATTCGCGGGTTTCGTACGTTTCGTGAGTTTTACCGTTATCTGTGTTGTTCTTGTTCGTGTTATTAGTAGTTATTCATTGTGCAAATGGGCTCGTTACTGACCTGGCCTTAAGACCCGGTTGCATTTTTTTCTGCATTGATGCCAACTTAGGATGCCGAAATTACCAATTGACAGTCCCAGTGAGGACTTCTTAAAATAATTTTACTATATTGCATGTTGCATGTGCAGCTGAGGCCTGGCTTAGCTTACAGCTGCCACCAGGATTCAGAGAAAAGTCTAGAGAAGAGAAGAAAATATGCTCTCAAAGTTCCACTCTTGGATGCAAATTATTTGCACCCAGTTTATAGAGGGAAAAGGGAAAAGGCTTGACGAAACTCAAATAGATGAAGTAAATGGTTATTTAGGTACTAGAAAACTTGGATGCCACTGGTTTAGATGACCTATTTAAATTTAACAACAATGAGGGAATTTTTAATATTTTAAATAGAAAAGATGGCCTTAAGCCGCTTGTATACTAGGAACTAGCATCTAAAAAGTGTATAAATCTAGGTAATACAGCCAAAAAATTATTATAAATTCCAGCCTCTTCTGCCCAAATTGAGAGTTTTTAGTAACTAGTCTTACATACATAATAGACTACGCAACAGGTTGGGAGCTGAAAAATCCAAAAAATTATTAAAAGTCTATTATTCCCTAAAAATACAGGATACAGCGTCAGATGAATATTAATCTAGTAACAAAATATTTTCTGATTGTTTTCTTTTTAATAAAAAAATGTGTTGCAATGTGACTTTTCTATTTTTGTGTATTTTTTTATTTTGTGTCACGTATATTACGTATTATATGGGGGTTTTATACGGCAGGGTATTATACAGTATTATACCCCTTGTATAATACATTTTATACAAAACGTATTTTATGTATTTTACGTTCCCAACCCTGCTTGGAACTTAGGATCTCAAATGTATTTTTACACAACACCATCCCACCAAAAAGGCAATTCATCTTTCAAATAAAATTCTCAAAAAAATGCATATTTCCCTGACTTCCAGGGAGCCCAAAAAATAGGCAAAAACTGTTGCGTCATATTTTAGTTCCTGTAGTTTGTGCACGATAATATAGGCAGCGGCTATTTATACGTCCGACATATATAAAAGTCAGTATATGTCTTGTGCTCTCATTGACGAGTTGAGTCAAGTGACTCCTTTGGACATTTAACTATATACACGTCCGAAGTAAACTTATTTAGATACATCGGAAGGGCATTTGAGAAAGCATTGTCGCATAAGGAGCGTAGGCATGCCCCCTTTTTGGGGGATAGGCGCTGCCTTATGAAAAAAAGAAGGGGGCATTATTTCCACCCCCGATTTTCTAGAAAATTTGGCTACACCCCCTATTTTCACCGATTTTCACCCAACATTCGGCACTGTTACCCACCCCCGATTTTCTTGAAATTTTGGCTAACCCCCCTATTGATTGAAAAAAATACACTTCCAATGTATCTAAATCAGTTTACAGTAGAACCTCGATTATCCGGGCTGGCTGGGACCAAGCCACGGATAATCCAAACACCTCATTTTTCATTTTTTTTACATGTACATACCTATATTATGTATGAAGGTACATATGTACTTACATGCATTGTACTGTATATAAATATCTGAATAAAATCACTTGAAAAATCAGTGATTTTTTCTGTTTTTTAGCTTCGTAAATTCTGTTCCTTATCAATTCCTTCATTTTCCTTAGCTGAAGTAGATCAATACTATCAGTTTCTGGTTGTTTGGTGCCGCACGGAAAATCCGCTGCCCGGATGAAATGCGCACGGATAATCGAGGTTCTACTGTATACTTCAGACATGTATGGAGTTAAATGTACGTCCAAAGAAGTCACGTGACTCAACTCACCACTGAGAGCGCAAGATGTATATTGACTTTCATATACAACGGACATATAAATAGCCACTTCCGATAATATATTATGTATATAAATTCTTACCAATAAAACATGTTTAATTCCGAGATCAGACTTCCAATCTTTCTTTAAAGTGTTAACGCATATCTCCCCATTTGCAGCCACATTTGGGTGGAAAATTTTCGTTAGAAAATACGCCTTTGGGGGCTCGGTTGGAAATCCTTTGCCTAGGGTTAGTTTCACTTTAAAAATTCCACTTGTGTATGGTGTACCTACAAGATATTTGAAAAAAATTAAGCCAATATAAAAAAACTTCTATGAAAAGTGTCTAACCTGCAGGCCCCTCTATGAACGCCTGGATATCGGTCACATCTTCGTCGTTTATCTGGACTTTAATTCCTTCAGGGGGGCTATTGACTAGATCCTGCATTTCTCTTACAACACCACGAATTATTTGTGGGGAGAGGTTTTCAACGTTATTTGACATCTAAAAAGGGATTTTCATCAAAACGGCGATTTCTCATACAGACAAAAATTGTACTAACAGTTCCAGCCGCCGCCATTACGTTAGATATCACAATTTTTGAACAAAAATATTAACTATCAATAGGGATAAAAGGCAATTAAAACAACTTCATAACAATAGTTGACGTTCTACAGAATACAGAGGCACATTTTGAATTTTTCCACCAATAGCGTGGCTTCATTCATTCATTCACGGTTTAATCTAAATACAGAATGAAGTCAGAAGCACAGAAGTTTTGGTTGGCTTTTTAAGCTGCATTGCATTGCAAATTTGTATTTGATAATTATCATTGTATTGGAAAAGAACGAGAAAAACTATATGACCTAAAAAATTGTAACTTGATGATAAGAAAAGATACAGATCACTAAAGATATGAGAAAAATCAAATAAAAAAATCAGGGCGCCCTCTATCGGTCATATTTCCATTTCCTATTTTACGCCTATCAAAAGACTTATCACAGCTTATCTGTGTATCGTGATCACAGCTTAAATATTTAAGCTGTGGTATTATGATGGGGCCTATCACAAAATATAGAGGTTTAGGCTGGACCGACCACATACCCTATTAGGTATGTGGGACCGACACTATATTAATAAGTAGAGATGGGTTTTAGGTTTACACCCATCGATGGGTTTAAACCCTTTATGGGTGCCAACCTATGGGTGCCAAACCTTTGACACCCATAGGGTGTTTTCATTTTTAAAATAAAGGGTGGATTCAAAGGGTGGAAACGTTTGACACCCAAAAATGGGTGGTTTCAAAGGGTGTAAACTAATGACACCCAAAAATGGGTGTTTTCAATGTCACCAAAAGCCAAAATATATCCTGGAATGGATGGAATTTTTGAAGGGAAGCAAAGCCACTAAATTTGGAGCAAAGAAGAAGAAACACGATTTTTGTTTTTTTTTTTTGTCAATGAAACCTAACTATTATATTTTGTAAATATGTCAAATAGAAATATAAATGGAATTATTATGGAATAATAAACCCTATATCGTTGACTGACGTATTAATAAGACTTCTCACGGCTATAGTTTCATGTCCTGGAAAGTAGAGGGCGCCTATGGTCAACAATGTATTTTGCATTGTATTTTGTCTCCGGGAAGCGCATGGTGAGCCAGAGAACTGTCAAACATGACAGCCGTGAGCAGTCTTTATTAATACGTCAGTCAACGCCTATATGCGTTGACTGACGTATTAACAAAGACTGCTTACGTCTGTCATGTTTGACAATTCTCTGGCTCACCATGCGCTTCTAGGGTTACCTACCATACGTACTCTTTTAAGAGTACAGGTATTCTTTTTAGACCCAATATTTTTTGTACTCTTACTTTTTAAAAATGTGTCAAATGTACTCTTTTCCAGGATCTTTCTTTGCGACGCCGACGGAGATTTGCAAAAATGAGTGTAGCCATAATTACTTTATTAACTTAGTATAGATAGCTGGCGTGAGAGAACTCTTATTATCACAAAATATATAGGTCTTATTACCATAATTTGCGTTTACCGTCCACTAGATGATACTGATACTAGATCACTGATAACAAGTAATAATCTGACTAGGTGGGGAATTTTTTCCTTTTGTGGCCTCTGTTCTTTTCGAGCAATCTAGCCATTATGGGGCATTCACCACCTTCTTTATATGGGGATATTTCCTTAAACCTAAAGACAAACACACAACACAGCCAGGGCACTGCCGCGGTGGGAATCGAGCCCACGACGTACGGTGCCAAAGCGTAAGTACCACTCGGGCACCGCCGGCGCCGGCCGCAATTTTATAGGTTATTATACTTAATAAGTTATGTTGTGACCTCAGAAAAAATTAACGTTGTGACAGTCAGACAGTAAAACCGGGTTGTGATTGTGAGTCGTGTTGTAGGTAATGGAATGTAATTGATGGATACAGTTTCGTTTCTCACCAATAAAATAGTGTTTTATTACATATAAGGTGGGTTTATAAAAAATGGGCAAGACCTTTTTTAGAGTTGTACTCTTTTTCAAATCGCCTTATCTGGTAACCCTACGCTTCCCGGAGACAAAATACAATGCAAAATACATTGTTGACCATAGGCGCCATCTACTTTTCAGAATATGAAGCTATAGCCGTAAGAAGTCTTATTAATACGTCAGTCTTTAGATGAGAAAGTGGAGAAAATGAATTGAAAGAAAATACTCCATGCAATAATAATATAAATATATAATATTTTAATATTGTATAATACACATACATTATATTATTATACTGATGACATTTTTTTTATTTCTCGTTAACTAGTTTATTAAGTTAATAATGCAGGATGAATCTTGTTTTTGTATGCCCTAGGATACATTTATTCATTTATTTAATATTTAGTCATCGTTATTTTAATTTAGGATAATGTAATAGATAAACGACTAAATTTCTAATTCGCCTGCAACATATTTTTTACTTTTTATATCTTCTTGCAATGCTTTTGTTGTTTAGTTTTTAGATATGAGTATTTGGTATTAAATTAAACGTCTAGATGTCACCAATCAAAATATGCCAAAAACTAGTGTCATAATTTGACACCCGGTGCCAAAAAGGGTGGAAACCAGAGTCGCTTTCGGGTATGATGTGTCAAGCTCTGGGTGTTTGATGAGACTCCGTTTTGCTTGTGTGTCGTTCATACCCGAACGCTATATAGGATCCAGATATTATTTTTGTTTTATGTCTATGAACTAACCTTAAATTTACGATGCAAATGCTAAAATTGCAAATAGAAATGGAAAAAAGGGTTGATAGTGAAGTTATGGTAAGTTATATCGTCGATGGAGGAAGGTAAAGATTAGTTTCCTAATGCGAAATACCGACTGACTCAATACTCTTCGGAAGAAGATGGAGCCACCGTTGAATACTTCTCGGCGCGGTGGGGGAAACGAGGCTTCCCAGTCCGACACGGTTGTTCGGTAGATGGCGCACTTGCACCATCCTCGGATTACGTCTCGGCGTTGAGGTGGAAGAGAGGCTTCGGTCCGGTAGATGGCGCACTGCGCACTTGTAATGCGGCTTCCCAAGACGAACTTTTGTTCGGCAGATGGCGCGCTTCGCGGCTTGCCAAGTCTGTTGACTTGACCTTGGTTGTTTGCGTTTTTTGTGCTGGTACGAATGAGTCATCGCCATCGATCGACGGCTGGAAGACATATTTTAGATTTTGTATTCCAGCGTTCGATTCGAGTCGCCCGGCCGCGGCCCCGCCCCCATCTTTGCCTATGGAGGCGGTTTTTTTAAAGTAGCGAGTAACGTTATTAATTGTTAATGACAAATTTCTCGAGTCTTTTTAAAATAATCTTTTTATAATGGAGTTATAACGTTGATTGATTCCTTCCTCCATCGACGGTTATAATATTCATATACAACAAGGTGACCAACTCCTGGCTGACGAAAACCGGGACAGTAGTTAGGTACCTAGCCAGGGGCGGATGGGACCACCGGGACACCGGGCAAATGTCCGGTGGGCCGGTCATTCGAAGGGCCCCGGAGGGCAGCCGCAGGCTCGAAGGCTCATCGGCCATCGCATCTTAAATTTTAAGACAGTCTTAACTACTTGACAAAACAAATTGTTACAATAATTGTTGTAAGTAGGTAGTTAATTTAAAAAAGGACGTTGCAACTGGCCATAATTAATTATTTTTGTTTTGTTATTTTTTGTTCTATTATTTCTTTACGTGTTTTACGGAAACGTAGAAGGGGCACACCATTATTTTAATTTTATTGAACTCGAAATTTCGACTTTTAAAGTCGCAGTCCGACTTTGAAGTCGAAATGCCGATTTTGAACTCAAAATGTTGACTTTGAACTTCGGCTTTGAAAGTTGGAAGTTCATAAAGTCGAAACTTCGAGTTCAATGTCGGAATTTCGAGTTCAAATTCGGATTTCGAATTTCAAAGTCGAAATTTCGAGTTAAAAGTCGGAATTTCGACTTTATAAAGTCGGAATTTTGACTTCAAAGTTGGCCTTCGACTTTAAAAGTCGGAATTTCGAATTCAATAAAAATAAAATAACGGTGTGGTCCTTCTACGCTTCTGAATGTTTTGTTATTTTTATATCTATATATTTAGAGAAAAAAGTTGATGATTTTATTTATGTTTTCATAAAACATGTAATATTTTGTAGATAATGTCTACATTGTTTTTTTTTAATTGTTATTATAATAATAATTAAGAAAAGAAAAATGTAAAGCCAAATGAGATGTTTAGGGGCCGCTTGGGAGACAAATGCCCGGGCTGGTTAGGTAAAGCCCATCCGCCCCTGTACCTAGCTATTTTTTACCTATAAAATGCAACTGTCAAGTTTTGTAGTTTAATCAACTTATGATTTTGTTAGAATTATTGATCTAGTTCATGCTTTTAACCAATAAATACCACCCAAGGGAAACAAAAAAGAATTTGTGATCAAGTAATATAACAAAAATAAAATTTAACACAAAGCCACAGGTACATAAATTAAAAAAAAAACAAATACTGGCTGTTTACAATATACAGGGTGGCCCAGGATAAGTGAGCCAATATGTGTAAAAGAAAAAAAAACGCCTTTAAATTTGATTGTTTGTGGTCCTGATTTGCTTGACTAATGACTGGAAACTAATTTTTAGCATATTTTCGTTTTTGAAAAATCAAGATGGCGTCGACAGCGACCATTTATTTATTTTCATTGTAGGTGAAGTGCCTTTTCCTTTAAAAATAACAAAAAATTTCATTAAGAAAAGTTGTTCCCAATTAAAATTACCCCAGAGTACCAAATTTTGGAAAGATCGGCCTACTTTGTTTTCCCACTTTTTTTCTAAGGCGCTAAAGAAAAAATGAAAAAATTAAGTAGGCTGATTGTCTCAAAATTTGGTACACGGCAATAAGTTTTAATTCTAAACAACTTTTTCTCATAAAATTTTTCGATACCTTGTATTTAGAAGCCACTTTAGCGCGTTAGAAAAACGAAATAGTGAGAAAAACAAAGTAGGTAGGCCCATCTTTCCAAAATTTGGTACCAGGTGGTAACTTTTAATTGAGTTTTAAGAAATTACATAGGGTCTTCGGCTCTCTTGAGGGCATGAACATTTTTGTTGATTTGAAGTTTTTTTAGCACAGCGCGAAAAATTGGGCATGGAGGCCCATTTCTTTTTTAACGTCACCTGGCTGGCCAAAATTGCCATATTTTATTTTCTTATCTATTTTCTGTACGGCCTAAAATAACCGAGAAAATCGCTTAATAAGAAATAAACAAAAAATGCATAGCCTCAAGAGAGCCGAACACCCTGTGTAATTTTCTGAAACTATCTGAGTACCCAGTTGCATATAGCTTCTTAGTGCCATCAATTTTCAATATGATAGTTTTCCTCTATCTCTTAAAATAAATATGCTAGGGCTATTAAATTGTTTTGCTCAATTTGAGGTATTTTTTATATTGCGCGTCAAGTTGGCTATAGCTGCCGATTTCTTTTGCAGCACCACTTAGCTGTCCAAAATTGCCACATTTTTGTTTCTTCACGATTTTTTATTGTAGGGCGCAAAATAAGTGAGAAAATCGCGGTGGTATAGTTCTAAAATAATCATCCTGTATATAAAAAATAAGTTGATCAGTTATATAAAATTTATAAAAAATATTACAAAAAGTAAAGTATGAAACAAACATTTAAAAAAAAACTATAAGTTTTAAGTACAGAGTGGACCAACGTTTGGCGCCCTGTCGGAGGGGTCACCCATGGGGGCCCTGGTTATGATGTATGTAGGATATGATGTATTCATATCTAAATAGATGTAAATTCTTTGCCTTGACTGTCACCAAATCCAAAGGTAGATAACTCAATTTAGAAAGAGAAAAATATTCCTAAAATTTTAGTTGAAATGTGCATACGGGCAAATTTTTGAAGTCGGTTTTAATTTTTTCGTTAAAGTTTTGTTATATTATTTATGCTGTAAACCGTTGATTGAATCTTCCATCGACATCTAAACCAAATTTTCTGTATGAATGACAACTATATAAATTTAGCTAGAAATCATATTTTTTTATGCTTAGGTATGTCAGTGTTAATACTTATGCTTATGAAATATTGTGTATAATAAACGATATGCTTTACTAGGTATGCTACTTCAGTACCTATATCACATAGATAATCGAATAACAAAACATGAAGATAATATTATAGGTATATTCCGTTGTTTGAGAATCGACGATATAAACTTTGATTATATACCTATAAACAAGGATTAAAGGTATCAAAACGTTGATGTAGAACTTTGGAGAACAGATACGTCGTTGTTCCCTTCCTCCGCATCGGCTGCGAATATGAAAAAATACTAAGAGATACTTTTTGTTAAACATTTTTCTGAAGTAATAAATTCTAATAACACCCTGTATCTCCGCAACTGTGAGCCTCAGAAGCTTCATTTCAACCTTAAGTTTGACAGCTCATCCGATCATGTGACACGCCAAGTTTGAAGAAACTATCTCGTATAATTCTAGAGATACTAAAAAATACGTGTATTTTTCTCTAAACTTCTATGCTCTGTATAAAAAAAAAACTAAGGCGCGTAGAAGAAAAAAATATATGAAGAAGTGTCCTTATTTTGACTCCAAGAATACGTGGTTTCATTTTTGACCATCAGTTCAGTTACACCCTGTATACAGTGTCTTAGACTATTTTACGGTATAACTTTCCAATACCGCCCTGTTTTCGAGATAAAGATAAAAGTTAAAATGGGAATTTTCTTTATTTGAAGTTTCTCAAAACAAATTATTTTTGATAAAAGTTAGTGCTTGTGCTTAAACTTAAAATCGACCTGTAAAAATTTTAAAATTTCTATTCGTATACAGGGAAGGTTGAAAAATATGAAAATACCTCAAGAGTAAAGTACCCTTATTTTTAGAACTACAGCAGTATAGCACTAAGAAAAGTTGTTTGGAATCCCAAGAAAATGTCAAATATGAATTCACAGCCACCTACTCAAAAGAAGAAGAAAAATCACACTTTTTATTCACTGTATAATAGATAATATTAATATTAGCTATGCATTTTGAGGCACATCTTCAAGCATGACAGTACGATACCAACGATTTTTATTTACGTTCAACTAGCATCTTAAAAACACTTAATAACTGAAACTTCTGCAAAGTTTGTCGTTTTTTTGTGTCCAGGTAAAATACTACTACAATTTTAAACATAACTTAGCAACTAATTTGTGGAACACAAAAATATTTTAATAGAGCAATAATTTAAGTTATTTAATAAATGACAATTCAACAATAAAAATATCACAACAAAAAAATTATTACGAGAATAAACATTTCAGTGACTACTCTACATGTGACCCTTCCTTCGCTTCCTTTCGCCTTCAACCAGCGACTATCCCACTAGGCAATATAACAAATTTTTGAGGTAATTATGGAACGTAGTGTATGCACCGCCCTTGAAATTTTGGCTACCCACCTATTTTCGAGGTCCCTGACCAAGAATCTAACCTCAGTTTTTTGAGGCCGGACGTAGTTTCCGAGAAAATGAATTTTCAAATTTTCTTTTGACACCCGACCCCCCATTTTTCACGGCGACATTTGTGGTTATAATCCAGATAAATTTTTAGTGTACGCAGCTTAAACTGATCACCACCCTATGCTGCAGAAGGCGCAAAATATGGTGGTGATCAATTTGAGCTAAATTCATCTCGATTATAACCAAATATTACCGTGAAAAAGTGGGGCGTCAAAAGGAAATTTGAAAATTCATTTTCTCGGAAACTATGTCCGACCTCAAAACACTGAGGTCAGATTCGTGTTCAGGGACCTCGAAAATAGGGGGGTAGCCAAAATTTCAAGAAAATCGGGCGGTGCATACACTATGCTCCATAATTACCATTTTTGAATACGCTTCTTCAATGTTTGAATACGATTTTGCAGACTTCTAAGCTTCACAACTCACAACGCTTTCGGCTACGGCTTTTTCAACCTGTCCAAGTTCAATTTTTTGTTTTTTTTTTATTGGGGACCTTCCCTACGACTCGTGCTCGATTTGGACAAATAACTTGGGCAACCTGGTAACTTACAAGGTATTGCACCTAAAAAGTAAGTATATTTTGTAAAAATATAATGAAATTAACTAGCCATGAAAATTTAAAACCTTTAGCTAAACGTGGAATTTTTAAAGGTGCACGTAAAGTTTCACCAGTCGATTCTACAAGACACCGATGATTGAAGACCATCGACGAACACACGTAGTCTCCCTTTCAATGTCTTGTGTTAAAAGTGTTGTTCACAGACCTACAATAACCCGAAGCTTTATGAAAAATATATAAAAATGTAACATATAACTTACCTTAGAATGTTTCTTGACTACAATGTCAGCCCTTTTTATGGCCTGCACCCATTTTGCCCTCAAAACCGGATCCTTAGGAAAGGCAAAAATGGACACTTTTGGCTTTGGCTCGGTTAGGTTAGGCAATTTGGGCGTCGATTAATTCGTTCCTTCATGGACGAATTTGGGACACAACACTTCTCAGGCATGGCTGAGAAAACACAAGAAAACACCCATTTTGATATTATACATACCAGAGACTTGCCTTGATGGCAAGTCTCTGTATACAACAAAACACACTTTCACTTCCTAACCTCCGTATTTAGGTATCCTTTATCTGATGGCTCAAAACATGAAATCGTTTAATGTTTTTGATAGGCACACACTAATTATCGGACTAGAACACCACTGGTCCTCTGCACACTACTGTATCCACCAAATACACGTAATAACAATCACAGATTACCTAGTAACAATAATATAAGTGGAAATAAGTAAACGAGGAACAGATACAGATCAAAAACAAAAACAGCTGGACGTCGTCGCGTCGGACGATGCCTGATATCTTCCTTTATCTGTGATGCCTGATGGCTCAATGGCCTAAGCGCTGGGGTCGATACGACAGTAGTTGTATGGCCTTGTCCATAGGTGGCGGTGCGCTGACCGCGTAGTTTCCTGCGCTCTTCCGTCGTCGATGGAGTGACCTTTTGCCCGAACCGTTGATTGAAGATTCCTTTCTCCATCGACCGACTCGAATGGTGGTTTCAGAATTTGGCGCCACCGTACGGACGCGGGTCGGTGAAATGTAAGAGAACGAGACAGAAACATTTAGTAACAAGTGGGAATGTGACAGACATACCATAAGGATCATATTCGCATGCCACCCTAAGGGAGGATATCTTCCCCTTCTTCAATCAACGGTTATATTTTTCGTTAATTAGCATTGACTCCGCAAGAGAATCAAGCGAAGGTCCATAAATAATCAAACTGACAATCAATGATTCTACTGCGCAACTCGGAGCGTCACGTACCTAATAAACGGCTGGTGCTCGAGGGGCAGGGGGGAGGAAAAAAGAGCAACTCTGGATCTGGAGCATCAAGCTCAAGCATACCCGAAAGGATGAAATTGAAGTGGAGTACTCCTGAGTAGCTCTGGAGTGCTATAAGTGTAATACCCGAAAGCGACTCTTGACACCCTTTCCAAATATGGAAAAACCCGGTGTAAACCCATCTCTATTAATTAAGTATAGTATACGCCTACGCCATTGAATATAAGAAATACGCCTCCTATAACAATAACAGTGAACAACGCGGTGTAGGTGTAGACACTGTAGACCCAAGGATAGCACCGATCACATGGTGACGACACAGAAACAGAATAGGGGAATTCTGTGGTGACGATGTCTCATATATTAGTTCGCATAGTCCTGTCGGGGCGTTGGCATCTTAAATTCAATCGCGTATAGTGTTGGTCATAGACAAAGGAATATATTATCACTTCCTATGGTGTTGGACGTTGGTCCAGGCTGGACCGACACTATATATGAAAGACCCGAGCATCACGTCATATTTCATTGTTGTTTGCGAACTGGGGTGGCGCTACACGACGAAAAAAATAGCGACTTATTATAGGTTATAACCAGAGAAATTTTCTCTGGTTATAACAGGGCTATTCTGGTTCTGTGGTTATAGGTATGTCAGTTTCTGACATTTTGAATGTCCCATATTTTAAATATCTAGTTTTATTACCATTTCCGTCCTTTTTACGGTCACAAATTCTCTTTGCGTCAATATTTCGCAGTTTTATCATATTAACAGAACTTTTATATCAATGAAGTAAAATAACGGGTATTTCAGCCAAAATTATGTTTTATTTATTCTTTACAATAAACCAAGCTTTCGGCCATACTTTTGGCCTTCGTCAGGGTATTGAGATGAATATTAAAAAGTTATGGTTCTAATGAATATAAACTTCCAAAAATGGAATAAAATTGTTATGTAAATAGTTATAAAATAGTTTTGTTGTCAACAACAAAAATATTTACATAACAATTTTTTTCCATTTATGGAAGTTTATATTCATTAGAACCATAACTTTTCAATATTCATCTCAATACCCTGACGGAAGGCCAAAAGTATGACCGAAAGCTTGGTTTATTGTAAAGAATAAATAAAACATAATTTTGGCTGAAATACAAGTTATTTTACTTCATTGATATATAAATACCTACAGCCTTTACCAAAGAAGATCTATTATTATAGAACTTTTATAGGTAGATTTGTTTGTGATAACATGAAATTTCCATGTTCATGAAGAAAATCGTATGCGCAGACTATACCTATATGTGAATTGCAGAAGAATAATCACTATTTTGGAATTAAGGGATGATCTGTTCAACCAGTTGAAGAAGCTAGAATTCTGGATATTACATTTTGGAAGAGTATTTTGTAACGTATGCAGCAGTGGCGTATTCAGGGGGGGGCAAAGGGGGCAATTGCCCCCCCCCCCCAGACCTGTCGAGATAAACGAGATAGATAATATCAAAATTAATAATACCAAAAATTATATACTCCTGGCCTAATCTGAAAATGCAGTGAACATCAAACATCTACAATTTGTTATTTGTTTCATCTTGTCTTCTCGAAATTAAAACCTGTGCAGTAGATTTGAGAACGCGCCGCCGCGCCGTATAGCGTAGCTAGATATTCTGTGCAGCATGTATAGGTAACCGTAAATTAGGCAAAACCTACTAAACATATTTTGCACAATTACAGTGTGCACCGCCACGCCAGAAAGAACATTTTCAAAACTGAAAATTTTAAAAATTTATATTAGACAATATTAGCGAAAACCCACTGAATGGGTTAACATTCCTTTATGTGTACCCTGAAATACCCATATCTCCAGAGGAGATATTTGACGAGCTCAAGACCAAAAAAAAGAATACTTGATTTTGTGATATAGATTTTACTGGTTTGAAGAAAAATTATTTTTATGTTATACAGGGTGTCCGGTAATAACTTAAAAAATTTTAAAAAAATGGAAAATATGACGAAAAGTTCATATGAATAGGTCCGCAGATGTTTGGTTTTCGAGATGTAGGGTGTTGAAATTTAAATTTTATTTTCGATTTTTTTAAGTAACTTTTTGAGACGACAAAATTTTCTTGAAAAAAAACAAGTTAATTAAGTAAACTGTCAAAAAATAAGTGTGCTTGTTTATTTAAATTTTATTTTTAAATTTCTCGAAAACAGTCACCTTTGGCGTTATTCACCAAGTATACCTTTTTTTGCTTAGAAAACGTTTGGGAAGAGGATACATCCACAAAATGGTAGTAAAAGTTTACTGTCAAAAAAGGGCAAATTAAATTAAATAATGATAGCGTATAGCCGAGCGTATAGCCCTCTACGGATTGCACCAAAAATAATACCAAATTATGACTTCCCTTCCCAAAAAAAAACTCCGGCTACCAAACATTGCCTTCTGCGACGATTTTTTTGAAATTTTGGCTACTCCCCTATTTTCGGGGTGCCTGGAACACGAATCTGGCCTTAGTTTTGGTGATCGGGCGTAGTTTCCGATAAAATGAATTTTCAAATTTCCTTTGACACCTCATTTTTTACGGCGATATTTGTGGTTATAATTGCGCGAATGTCGGGCAAAAACAGCGGCCGGGCCGGACGTAAACACGGCATAAATCTCTCAACATTTCGGTTTTTCCGCGGGTTTTCGCGAAGTTTTGATGTGCAAAATAGTGTGGTGGTGGTGATCAGTTTGAGCTACAATAAATTCATCTCGACAGGTGATCCAGACTAGGGTTCCTACTAGGGTTCCTTTATTAGGAAACCTAATCCAGACTAGGGTTCCTAGAAACCCTAATCCAGGCAATCCAGACTTCGTTCAGATTTCGCCGGTTTGTGTTGATGTGTTTTTTCGAATGTTTACTTTGCGTTATTTCTGTTTTTTTTTCGGGATATTTTGGGATTTTTTAACAAAAGACATAAGTCGCTTTCGGGTATTACACTTAGAGCACTCCAGAGCTACTCAGGAGTACTCCACTTCCATTTCATTCTTTCGGGTATGTTTGAGCTTGGTGCTCCAGAGTTGCTCTTTTTTCCTCCCCCCTGCCCCCTCGAGCACCAGCCGTTTATTAGGCACGTGACGCTCCGAGTTAGTAGAATCATTGACTGTCAGTTTGATGTTTTATGGACCTTCGTTTGATTATTTTAATATGTCTTTAAAGAAAAACACCGCTATGGCCAAGAGCGCTGGGCAAATGTGGGTTCACGGTATTGCTCCTAAATAGGCTTTATCCGTGTGATTTACTAATTGTCCTACACTCGCTGGGATTACTACGGTTTTCTAGGGTTTTCCGTAGTACTTGAGCCAATGCTATCCTAGTTCTATCGGGAAAAAAGTCGGCCCTAGCCGCAAATAGCAACGAAGACAAAATAATAGTAATTGCCCCCCTCCCCCGCACAAGCATGTGGTTGCTTCTGGGGTACTCCTAGTTTGGAGTATTGAGAGGGTGAGAATTATTATTATTATTATTTTGCGGAGTCATTGCTAATTAACGAAAAATATAACTTACCTTAACTTCACTATCAACCATTTTTTTCATTTCTATTTGCAAATTATAGCATTTGCATCGTAAATTTAAGGTTAGTTCATAGACATAAAACAAAAATAATAACTGGATCCTATATAGCGTTCGGGTATGAAAATGAAAGGCACACATGCAAAACGGAGTCTCCAACACACAGAGCTTGACACATCATACCCGAAAGCGCCTCTCATATATAGCTAAGTTACTTAGTATATAATTAGCACCACAGAAAACGGAATGTCCGTGCGCAGGTTCTGTGATGTCAACGGTGACGCTTATTCGGCAAAATCATGGCTAACTTTTATTTTTTTTATAGTGAGCTAGGCAACCATATTTACACCAAGGTGTCTCAAGGCAAGGTTAGTACTAACCTTGGTCTCAAGGTGCCTACATTCTATTTTTGGATTTAACTTTACGCGAAATTGATACTTGACGTATGTCAGCGAGACTAATTTCAGGACTATTTTTTATAAGTTGGCCGCGCTATTGTCGAAGTGACGTAGATGCGCAGAAGAGTTTAATTTTCACTCTCCTAGCTGGCATACTGTTATATATGTGTATCGTGGTAATTAGTGGAATTAGCGTAGTTGTAAGAACGATGGGAAGAGTGTTGGATTGGTAGCATAGGATACGTAACCTCTGGTTATCATATTATTATGATGTAGGCTTTGTCAAATGTCATTTTTTTTGTTTTTCTTTTGAGCCTTTAATTTTTGGTTAGAGAACAAGGATGTTTATTATTTGTCTGAGATTTTTCTTGTGAAGTATGCGTCTGGCAACGGTGTACACAAAACGTAAAAAAAGTTCAATTGTGAATTAGCACCAGCAACCTTGGCACCAGAATCAACTTATCACCTAACTTTTAACGTTTTGTCGTTTGCCAAAATCCTCAGAAATTTATTTTTCTGACCAAAAATCCAATAAATCCAAGGTTAGTTTATAGGAAGTAAGGTCTTGTCCATATAGGTACATAAAGATACATATTGTAGGCGCACTGAGAGATTGCGTCCGCGGGGAAGCGGGGAGCGCGGAGAACGATTTGTCGCTATTGGCCGACTGCAACAGTGCAAAAAATGCACCGAGCTTTCGTATTCGCAATTAAAAATAGAACCAAGGCGAGGTTCAGAGGACTAATTATCCCTAGGCGTGCGCGTCGAAATTAGTAATACTAAGTTTTCAAAACTATAAATTTCGACGCGCACGCCTAGGGATAATCAGTCCTATGAACCTCGCCTTGGTTCTATTTTTAATTGCGAATACGAAAGCGCTGTCATTTTTTGCTCTGTTGCAGTCGGCCAATAGCGACAAATCGTTCTCCGCGCTCCTCGCTTCCCCGCGGACGCAATCTCTCAGTGCGCCTACTATATACTGCATACTACTGAGTGCTGAATAGAGAGGTCCGACCTGCGGACTTTTCCAAACTCATCTAGACGCCATTTTGATGCGCCCCTATGCGATGGTTACCATGGTAACCACGCGAATTCTGTCGCATATATGTTTTCCTGCTCCTGCCAGCAGGCCAGTTGCCTACATACAATATGTGCTATAATGATGGATTTTTGTACCTGAAAATAAAAATCAAAAGAAATGTTTGTGCAGGTAAAGGATACCTAATCAGTTGATATTATTTGAACTGATAGTTCCTAGGTAGGTATACAGTGTGAGTTTTTTTCGATGCCCTCTATGGGGATCTCGGAAACCAGCAGAGCTAGAACAAAGGTTAAAAGGGGAAAGAATTGCAGTTTTGAATGCTCAATCTAATGACCCTTTTGGATTTTTAAAAAAGTTCATGGCTCACTAGATATTTTGAAAAGAGTGATTTTTTGCTATTTCATCAGATCTCTGTAGCTCCGTTATTTATGATTATACAGAAAAACTGTAGAGACAAAAATTGTAAATAATTTTGGGCTTAATAAGATAATCTGATCCAATTTTTTTATGTTGTTTGTGATTTTTGAGATATGATATAAACTTGTGTTTTTTAAAATGTAAATCATAGTTGGCTGTGGCCTCATCGAATCGGCCATTTTTTGAGCTTTAAAAAAATATAATACTCGGCATAGTTATTATAAAAAATAAAATAGCTATGGCTATTTTTCCGATTTTTTTTTTAATTTTCACATAGTCAGCGATGGAATATTTTCATAATTACGTTCTACTTTATAATAAGACATACTTCAAACTTTCAAATATTTTATTTTTAGCTGGTAACAAAATGTAACAAAATAAAACAAAAATTATAATGATGGAGCTCCACAACATAATTATTTGCCCGTAAGAAATTACCTATATAGATCAGCTCTATCCAAACAGTTGGATAGGGAGAAATATAATTAGACCTATTTCCTGGCAGCCCCGATCCCCCGATTTGTCTGTTTTGGATTTCTTTTTGTGGGGAACAGTACAAAATAAAGTATGAGACAATTGTTGAATTAAGAGCAGCTGTTTTAGAAGCAATTGCCAGTATTCGCGACAAATTCAATTTTAAAAAGGTGCAATATTTGCGTAAATAATAATGGTGGATTGTTTGAACACCTTTTTTATTTTAAAAGGCGACCTTCTAAAATAATAATAATTTGAATTTGAGTTTTTTAATTTTTGTTTTATTTTGTTACATTTTGGTACCAGCTAAAAACAAAAATATTAGAAAGTTTGAAGTATTTCTTATTATAAAATAGAACGTAATTATGAATATATTATATGGCTGACTATGTGAAAATTAAAAAAAAAAACAGAAAATTAGCCATAGCTAGCAGACCGCCAAAGTGGACACGTAAGTGACCGTAATTTTCTCTTGCAGGGTTGAAGACACTGTTACTGTTGGGTACTTGTACCCAGTTATTCCAACGCCATCAAGTCACTGTTGGATACTTGATATCCAGATACCCTTTCTCCTTTCGTACCTATCCTCAGCCCGCCACTTTTTTCAAATCAAACACCCACCTACCTAGAATCCCTCGTCCCTCGTTTCTTTTGAAAGTTTCGGCTTTCTTAGGGAACAGCCTCCCGTCAGCTCATTCTGGCAAATCCCTACGTTAACTACGCAAAAGTTAAACATTTAAAATGCCCTATTTGACTAAATAAAATTGGTCAATAATTTGTTTTATTCTCACTCAAAATGTTTGGTAAATAGGTAGGTAGGCAAGGTAGGAAGGTAGGAAGGGTAGGTATACAGGTAGGTACCAGGTATTATTAAATTATTATTATATCTAGTCCTAAACAGACAGCAATAATGACAGCATATTGCATATTAAATTTTTACACGGTGAAGGATTACTTTTTATTTATAAAATATAAAATGAAAATAAAAATTTGTCAACTTAAATTCAGTCTTGGACACATTTGTCAATAAAGAATAATAAAAAATTAACACATTTGTATTTGATTGCTGCAGATCGTCCGTTGTCTAATTTTGTGCTTAGAAATTTCAATTCTTCGTAATGCGGTTATGGTATTTATTTCGACCAGCCATCAGCCATAATTATTATATTTTGTAAAATGTATATGTTCAGATTGAGGTTAGAGAGCGCGTGTTAATGTGACGTTTACTATCGACAGGAATGACCTTCAATCGACCAATCAGATTATTTACTACATTAACTACACAGAGTTTAACTACATTTTGAATTAACTACCTAGTTAATGTAGTTAATTAATATAAAATTTTCGCTACATTCCCAACCCTGGTGGTGTATATCACAAAATATATAGGTTAAGAAATGCGGCGCCAATGCTTTTGCCTGGCAACACCGCTGACAGGAGGCAGAACGGTCAGCGCCACCTTACCGGGTTGGATGAACCTTGGTTGGAATTTCTGTAAGGAATTCTGCGGGGGGGGGAGGGGCAAAGGGCGAGAAGCGGGAAATTTGAACTGGAATCTCCCACTGGAATATTAAATTACTTTTAATTATTGCTTTATTTCAAAAAAGAGCGCATAATATGATGTATTCAGCATTATGTATTACTTTTCAGAAATAAAACAATTAAAAGGATTATAGGGACATATCAAAGCATTTTCGTTTTTTTTATATATATTTATAACAAAAACCATTTTAAATATAAAACGAAAACCAAAGAAACATATCAGGCAGGTAGAATAATAATAATTCTCACCCTCACAATACTCCAATCTAGGAGTATTGTGGGGGGAGGGGTGGCAATTACTATTATTTAGAATTATTGTTGTCACCACCACCAATAAAACAATATACAAAAACTTAATTAGCAGAAACAAAATAAAAATTAACTCCTATTTAGAAAATAAATATCACAGGTCCTTGGTCCTCTTTCAGTCCGGATAAATCACAGATGAACAGTCTTGGTCATTGTTAATATTCCCAGTCTACCGAACTTGGTTCGGCAATCCGGAAACATGTAATAAAGATAAAATCAATTAGTAAGTTCCTTATCAGCAGATCGCAATAGCTACAAGTAAGGGAAGCAAATATGTTAGATAGGAAATAATGAAAACAGTTAGGAATTTTTAAACTTCTTGAGTTTTTTAGTACGACCCTCACTAATTCGCTTCGTACCCTTTTTCTCCCTGATATACTTAGTTAATCTCACATATTATTTATTAATGAATCAATTTGACCTATTGTAGATGATGCTGAAGTAACTCTAGCCATGTTTGAGATTCTTCGGTGATACGCCGCCACCTGCTGTGTCTTCTATTCTCAAATTAAGTTGCCTCCATTCTCCGTTTCAACAGTTTCCATTGTATCTAAAATAATAAAAAGGTGTTATTTTTTTACTATCGGTGCCACCTATATCTTTAAATCAAACAGAAAACTACTACTGGAGTTAAACAATGACAAACACATTAAAACACAGAAAATAATAACTGCTGAAAAACAACGACTACTAAGTAGACGGGGCTTTCAGTACGAGTCGAGTTTAGCAGTCAAACCAAACTGGTTCGACTATGCTTTTACTCACTATTGTCCCAGAAAAGGACGAATCAGAAGTGGCACTTGCTTTCGGCGCCTTTGATGTCGCGGTTCCAATTTCCCCTCTCGCGCATAGGAAATGAACTCTCCGCCGTTGACATCTGCGCATTGGCCACGCCCACCGTAGTTTGGACAGAGTAGAACTTGCCCATTGCACGGCCAGGTCCGGGCTATAGAAAATTTTGTGTTTTATATAGCAAAATTAATTTTTAGAATAGTAAAGTTTTTTTCTGGGATTAGATCTAGTTAAATTTGAATCTCCAGAAGTGATTTTTAAGTAGGTATTTTACTGACGAAAAAAATATAAATATTAATATTTTACTAAAGAGAAAAATACATTTTTTTATTGTACATGGAAATTTCAAAATATTTCCTCTTTATTATTTTATACTTACCTATATTAATTAGAAACAACTATGATTTAGGTTCAAGTGAACTATTCTACTTGGGTGGTTGAAATATTACAATATTTCAATCGACTTGCGTCCAAACTCATAGCTTGGCAATTAATTTGTTTTTTTATATAGATCCATAACAATTATTATTTGCAAAATTGGTTGACCTTCGTATCACTGGTAGTAAAAAAAGGTTATTTATCAAAAATGTTTATTACTAAAATCTATAAAAAAAAATTCAAAATAATAGCACATATAAAATATAATACCTATAAATACAAAAGATATTATAAACTACTTACGTACATATTATGCACATGCACACTATACATTATCAACTTAGCCTAATTTTTAAAAATAATGACCCCTGGCAGCACTTATAAATGTAAATTTCGAAGTTTATAATTTTTATTAGTTTTATTAGAAACAATATCACGATTTAAAAATTTTAAAGAATAGATTCTAAATCTTACATAAAGGGATAATAAATAGGCATGATTAAAACTAGGGCATGGATGTTGATATGAAATGTTTTGCAGCTTATTTTTTAATTTCACACCAACATTTTCTTCTAAAGCAAACTTTGGAAAGAGGGTACAAAAATTAACTTCGAGAGTTTTAATATAATTTAGGAAATTATCAGGAGGTGAAAATAAATGTCCAAAGGTTTCGTTACCACTTGATTTGTATGCTTTAAAATAAGTAAACAAATCAGTATCCCCTAATGTATGACGTTTACAATATTTAATACAAACTTCACATGAATGTTGTTCCAAGCACTTTCTTAATAAATATCCACAAACATATGATATACTATTTGATTCATGTAGTTCGAAATCAATATAATCTGGTGCCACCGAACTTAAATCAGAAAAAATAGATCTTGCATTTCCCACAACAACTTTGTTGTAAATTTGTGTATGTTCGGTGGTTACGTATGACAATAATGAATCAAAATCCTCAATACAATTAGCCCCATCCGCGTGTTGGAAATAATTTAAACAAAATGATTTTTTGAAAGCCCTTTCGAATTGGATGGGGGTTGGATTCAAGCAATTTCCCCCTTGCTGCCTAATAGTGCCGAAAAAATTTTCGAGACAATCTTGATTTAAGAGTCGAGTGTATAAGGAACTAAACTCTAAACAATGAAATTTTTCCCAAAGACCTAAAAATGAATTTATTGTGATTTGCCACCCTTTCAAAAATTTAACTTTATTGGTAACCTCTATATTTTGTTTTAAAATTTTAATATTCTCAAAATATGTAAACATTTCCTTTAAAAAATCGACTTGGTAATCTGCTCCTTTGAAAGGTCTATTGTACTTGTATTACTGCCTGATATTTTTGAGGAATTTAAGATATCAAATAACTTATCAATTTTTTCTAAAAATGACACTGTAGCGTTTGCCGAAGGGGGGAATTGTCCGAATTCAATAAAGGAATTAAGTGCCGCAGCTACCATTGCGCTGAAAACTTGGACGGCTAAACTAACCTTCAGTTTTTTAAAAGGATTCGAATTAATGTGTTCATCTGTAAATTTTGGACACAGCCGAAGAGCCAAAGGCTTATGTTTTTGTTTATTATAAATTTGGTCAATACCTATACGTTTTATTTGTACATCCTTCAGAGGTTTCGAATGTATAATTGAAAAAATTATTTCGTGTTGATTTTAAGAGATGCGGCACATCAAAAATATAAAATATTTTTTCGCTATCGACATAAAAATGTGAAGAGTTTGGAGAGATACCAACTGATTTTGAAAATTGTACAAAATTTGATCCTTGATCAGACACTAACGCACTTACTAGTAATCCTACAGATTTAAGTTTCCTTATTGCTTCAAAAATAATAAATTTTAATTCCTCCCCTGAACAAGTATCAATAAAGAAATAAGCAACTGGTTGCTTCCACTTAGCAAATATTGCTCTAGCCATAATAGCTAAAACATATTTAGCAGGAGCATATCTTTTTTCCTTCAATGTATTATGAAAGCCAACAATGGTATCGGAAGATCTATTGTAAAATAAAAACATTTTTAATGACATTTCGTCAATACAAAGAATGCACTGTTTTGAAGAACCCTCTAAATTTGTAGCTTTTGATTTAATAACCTCAAAAATGAAACTGTTAAGACCTGCAGTTATATGCCATTTGCTAGTTATTCTTTGAAGAGTGCTTTTAGATGGCAAATAAAGTGGTTTCATTAAAAATCTATAAGCATTTGGGCTTAGAAAATAAATTGTTAAGGAAAATTGTTTCATATCTGAAGAGTAACGATATCCCTGTGGATCTTTTTTGGGATTTTCTAAATAATGCCTTACAAATAGTAGCATTGAAGCAGACAGTTTTTTTCTCACAAATGGCAAGAAATTGTTCGTCATTTATTTCAGTGTCGGCACTGTCGACAGCTTGCTCCAACTTCGGATGCAACTTTCTTTGGAGTTTTTTTATTTGTAACTTTAATGAATGCTTTCTCGGACTATGTGCACTCAAACTAAGAGAAGTTTGTTGACTAGCATCTAAAAATAGAATTATTCAATAACAAAATAAGTAATACAAAAAATTACAATATATGTACACACACCCAAACTTATAATATGGAATCACTTAATATTTTCATTATATATTTATATTGTCGGGTTTTTCACATTTAACTGTTTTTGTTAGTAAACACTTTTGACTTTCCATGACATATATTTTTTTTGACAAAAAAAATTATCGCAAATAATGCGTGATGTCATATAAGTTTGGGTGTGTATACTATAATAACAATTTGTGAATATATATCATTACCTTTTGATGCAACTGAAAATTCGGTAATGCTGTGGAGATCGCCTATAGGTGACTGTGACAGATGGGGTGTACTTGGTTGATCCAAAGGTTGAGCGATCGAGACTGGTTGATCAAGTTCTCGTTGAGGTTCTAACAAAGTCAAATTGCTGCATACAGACACAGAAGGACTCTGTGAAGAAGCCTCATCGATATAACCTAGTAAAAAAAATTAAATGCAGCAAAATTACAAGTATCAGCAAAAAATACATATTATTATCTAATAATGAAGGGGTAATTATGGGGTCAAAATGTCAAGAAAATCGGGCGGTGCATACACTAATTTCCATAATTACCAATGAAGGTACTTACATGATGAGAACACAGTTGGTATTGCTGTTTTCTTTAGCCCAGACTTCGACTGGTTTGCAAACATACTATTTTCAAAGTGCATTGAACAAACTTTATAATTAATAAAAAGCTGTGTGGGTGTTTTTTCTAACAAATCCTGCCTTCCACACTTTCTCGTCCATGCATAACACCTTGAAAAAAAAAATTAAAAACCATAGTTAGGTAGGTATTATCAGTAGGAAACCATTTGTGGGTTTTCTGGGGTAGGTAATACTCCAGTAAAAGGGGTAGTACCTACGTAGGACATAAAATTTATAATACCTAAGGATATAATAATGTGGTAACAAGGTAGGGACAAACGACACATAGGTACCTACCTGTTTTCATCAGCAGGTATTTTGAAAAAACTTATCCCAACATTCCTCGTGTTGTTAGAACATCCACGAACACAGCAATAATTGCTGGGCCATTTCGTCACAAAACCTAAGCACAAAGTGGGTTTTCTGGGGCACAATGCACTAGTGTAAATACAGCAACGAAGTATTCGAAGTAACAACACAAGCAGTCAAGTTGAGCTGAATACATATTGTACACCTTATCTGGTCCCTGTTTTGGATACTTTTATCACAGTCATGATAATAATACTGGGCTTTTTTACTTAGAAATTGGTAATCGTTTTTCGTTTTATTGTTTACGTTTTATAAGGAGTTTAACCTCAATTGAACATACTGACGCTGTCTGGCGTCTGGCGTTAGGTGGCGCGTCAGTCGTAGGCCACGAACGACGTTGCCGGACTTCGTCAGCTTTTATGCCTGACAATTTCCTTAAATTCATTTAGCTATTTTTATCGCCTTCAATTTAATATCAACCCAAATACTATCAAGGACTAACATTTTTATAAGTAAATTATCATCGATTTCATTTTATACTAAATTAATTTGCATTATATTTTTGTGGGTTGCCTTGGTTACCGGCTCCCGACTGGACGATCTGGCAGTACCGCAAGAACGGAATCTGTGGCGCCGCGCCGCGCTGTTGTCAAGCATTCCGCTTTCATAATCAAGTCCCAGAAAACAGGGGTCAGGTTGTGGGTTTTCTGGGCTCAGATAAATAGAATAAATGGTTCGTAAAACATTATAATTTTACTACCGGCACACATTAGATAATATTAATTGCTTTCATATTAATTTTATTGGTATACCTACCCAAAATGAATAAATGATAGTGAAAAATATGTTGCCATGTTTTAACCTTTCTAAGGATCTGGCGGCCTAGCAATACTCTCCGTCCCCACCACCTCATAAAAATACCCCTCTGCCCTCTTAAATTAGCCAAGTGCCACTTCTGATTCGTCCTTTTCTGGGCTATTGTTGTTAATCTAGTGGTAATAACATAGACAAGAAGAAACAACAGGAATAAAGGGAATACATATAACTTGTAACAGTGTCTCTAAAAATAGCCCCCTAACCGTACTTTTCACACTGCCTATTCATATTTGAAATATTCCTCGAATAACAGTAATAACACATTGATAATAATTCGGGAAGAACTGTTATGGGTTATGGCATTAATAAATAATAACATATTTGACTTACCTTGTTCGAGATTGTTGATAATTTTTTTTTAATAAAACTTCAACATTTGCAAACTCATCGATCGCCAAGGCGTCTGATCCGGCGTCTCCGGCGATTCTATTGGTCCAACCCTCCAACCCGTAATGTATAGGCAACCCGTTTAACATACGGTCGCGTTCAGAGCGAATATAGCTCACTTTTTGCTACCTTCGATCATACCCTTTGGCCTTCACAACCCGACGTAATGGACCTGTGTTGCCAATGCGCCGGACCCAGTTGCATACCCCGAAAATATAACAAAATATATAGGTTAGTGTATATAAAAAGATTTTCCTCTCCTGTCGCAAAACTACAAAAAAAAAACATGAAACACAGGTAGGCACTTACGACTTACGACTTACGAAACTGTTGGGAATTTGGGAAGGAAACATAAGGTTTGTTCGGTGTTGCTGCACTGAGTGTATCTAGACAAACCAGAGCATATAAAATACAGGAATTTTATACGAACTAGAGAAATATTATTATTGCTATACGAGACAAACCAAGATCATCCCAATCAAGGTTTAGGGCCTAAAAATCGGTCTATTTTCTATTTAATATACTAACGCAAGGTTATATTTTTTCGTATTTTTATCATTTATGCGTTTTGTGGACTTCGTTCAGCACGAGAGGATAAATCCCACTTAGGGTCCCAAGTTTTCATTGGTCGATTCAAGGGTACCTGTACCTGAATATTAAGCCTCTGGCCTTGTATTCAATAGCCCGTTGTGACATAAATTATGCAAATGAATTAAGAATAAGAAATAACGTCAAATCCGGATGAATTTTAATTCTATGCAGCTCAAACTGATCACCACCGTATTTTGCACCTTTTGCAACATCGAAACTTCGCGAGTACCCAAAATTCGGCGCGCGCCGAATTTCGGGTGAAAACAGCGGCCGGGTCGGACGTAAACACGGCACAAATCTTTCAATATTTCGTTTTTTTTGCGGGTATTCGCGAAGTTAGGGTTTGAGCTAATTTCATCTCCATTATAGAGGTCAGATTCGTGTTCAGGGACCTTGAAAATGTAGGGGTAGCCAAAATTTCAAGAAAATCGCGCGGTGCATACGGTATGTTCCATAATTACCATATGTTCAGATAAGTGATTAACTAATCCATTATTATGCTGGAAGGAAATATTGCAATATGATTTCTAAAAAACCTCACAAGCCTACAATGTTCAAATTCATGTAACCTTGAGTCGACCAATGAAAACGTGGAACCCTAAGTGGGATTTATCCTCTCGTCGTTCAGCTATACTACACTTGCTTCCGAGTTGGTGTAGCTAAGTGCAGTTTACAATCGAATTCAGTGTAGCACAAAAACACGCCGAACAGAATAAGTGCTACCACTGCAGGAGTGTAGCTTAGTGTAGGCAGTGTAGCCACACCGAACAGACCTAATATATTTGCGTCGTTGGCGCACGAATTCACATGGTTACCATGGCAACCGTCGCAGAGGGGCATCAAAATGGCGGCGTTTAGCATTTTTTTTCCGCATCGCAAATCGCTGCGCAGTGGGTTCATCCTCAGACTAATGAATAATGGGGACACCGCATTATAGCGTCTTTATACAGATGTAAACAGTAAGCTGAACCTTCTCACTTTATGAAAGAGATAAATGTATTTACAAATACTACCTATGGAACGAAATATTCTCTTTTTTTCACTTTAGAGGAAAGACACTTGCACTTTATGCAACTTTTTACCATTTTTTAATATTTTAAACTTGCAACCGCACGAAAAACTCGATTTTAGCGTTTGTTTTCTGGTAAAACCATAAGCAAATACCGAAGCACAAACCAAAACAAACAAAATGGAAAACAAACAATTTGAGCAAGCGCTTACTTTGGTCCCTGTCAAACTGCCGCAACGTTGCCGATTAGTGCGAAAATCAATGGGTGTTCTCTACTATAACCATTTTGTCAATAATAAAACACCTACATAATCTTTCTTGAACACGAAAAGGTTGTTTTACTTTACTGTTCCGCCTGAATTTTATAAGTGGGGGCAATTTTACGTTCAATGCATCTACTAAAGAAATTGCCGGTTTTATTTATGATATTCCCAGTTATTGTTACTCTTAAATGTGACAACATGTTTGGGGCAGGTCAGTAAGACCAATATTTGTAAACATGGGGATAGTAATAAACAACTATGCCTGTCAACAATTAACATAAATTTGTAAACAAATTCGTCCCTTTTATTCATTAGTCTGAGGGTTCATCAGTTGACTCGACGATATGGATGGTAAGGGGGGGGGTGAAAGAGGCAAGGTGGGGAGAGAGAGAGGCAAGGGGGGGGGGGAGAGAGAGAGAGAGAAAGAGAGGCTGAATTTAAGTTGGTAGCATTTACATGTGATTTGGCGATTTAGTAACTCCCTAAATATTTAACACTTCAAGCCATAGGCGCACACAGATGTTTTTTGTTTTTGGCATGTACTTTGTTTATGGCGTATATTTATGTTGTTTTTTTTTAAATTTCTTCATTTTAATGTTTGTGCAATGAAATAACGGAACTTTGTAGAGTAGACTGAATTGATGCCAAACTCCCCGACGGGACTATGCGTATTAATATATGGGCCATCGTCACCATGAGAACGGTGCTAGCCACCTACCTAACCGGATCTACACTGCGTTGTTCTTTGTTCTTGTTCATTGTTGGCATGGCCCATAGACTAGTTTAGCATTGAGCCTATAGGGACCGTTTTTCTTATATATTCAATGGCCTATGGCATTTTTGTTTTATGTTTGTGTTTTTACTTTGTTTTCGGTTTTCAATGCCCGTGTTGTCCCTTTTGATACGCCATTGACATCAAGTTGAACAAACCTTTGAATGAATCCGAATCCCCTTATTCTGTGAATGAATCCTAAAAATGAACTTGAACTTGGGGACTTGTCATTACTTATGTTAAGTTGGCGTCGGACGCCAGCGCCCGACGCCAGCGTCATATGCCCGCACCTGGCGAATCTCGGCGAAGGAATCTCGGGCAATGGTCAAGCGCACAGAAGCTTAAATTCACCACGAGAAGTTGCTGTTTTCGGTTTTTGGGGATATTACCCAACATTTCGGCACCAAATTTTTACGAAAAGTAGAGGAAGGGTAGAGGATTAACTTGAGAAAATTCCACGACGTTACCAAAACGCCAAAGGGTTAAAAAATGCGGGAATGAAAAATACGTCAATTTGACAGTCTTCCGCAACTTTTTACGAAACCGGATAATTTTTAGAAAGTAGACAAGAGATAGGACAACAACCCTGGGGAGGTTTAAAGGTGGCACACCATTGGCTAAGGGTAGAAAAATATTAAATAGTCGAACAAATCGGAGCCGCGCGTTAAATTCACGTCAAGATGACAGTCTTCCGCAACTTTTTTCAGAGCCGAATAATTTTTTACAAGGAGACAAGAGATAGGGCAACAACCCTGGGGAGGTTTAAAGGTGGCACACCATTGGCTAAGGGTAGAAAAATATTAAATAGACGAACAAATCGGAGCCGCGCGTTAAATTCACGTCAAGATGACAGTCTTCCGCAACTTTTTTCGGAGCCGGATAATTTTTTACAAGGTGACAAGAGATAGGGCAACAACCCTGAGGAGGTTTAAAGGTGGCACACCATATTGGCTAAGGGTAGAAACATATTAAATAGACGAACAAATCGGAGCCGCGCATTAAATTCACGTCAAGATGACAGTCTCCCGCAACTTTTTTCGGAGCCGGATAATTTTTTACAAGGAATAGGGCAACAACCCTGGGGAGGTTTAAAGGTGGCACACTTTGGTTAAGGGTGGAAAAATATTAAATAGACGAACAAATCGGAGCCGCGCGTTAAATTCACGTCAAGATGACAGTCTTCCGCAACTTTTTTCGGAACCGGATAATTTTTTACAAGCAGACAAGAGATAGGGCAACAACCCTGGGGAGGTTTAAAGGTGGCACACCATTGGCTAAGGGTAGAAAAATATTAAAGAGACGAACAAATCGGAGCCGCGCGTTAAATTCACGTCAAGATGACAGTCTTCCGCAACTTTTTTCGGAGCCGGATATTTTTTTACAAGGAGACAAGAGATAGGGCAACAACCCTGGGGAAGTTTGACGTATATTGCATACAAAATATTTTATGATTAAAAGAAATTTCCAGGCCAGGTCTCTGATTAGAAAAATAATTGCTAAAAGTCGCACAGAGGACAGTACATCTACGATACCGTCCTCGAGAACTTTTTAAAATATGAGAGGGGGGAGTGGCTCCCTGCGCCCCCCCTCCTGGGTGCGCCACTGCTATTTTTATTCGAACATACACTACATACAGACAAAGTTTACAGAATAATTCTGTAACCTTTGATACAGAAGAGGACGATAGACGCTCATCACCGTCATTTCCACTTACTCTCACTCTTATATAAGTAAGCAGCGAAATCAATAAGGACAAGTAAATATAGTCAACGTCGACCACAGTTTCATTGCCTTGTTATTATACATCAGCTTGTTATTATCCAATAGAAACGCCGATTCGCCCCATCCGCGAAAAGAACGAAGTGAAAAATCTTATTTAAAGCAAAGTTTTTAAAAGCCAATAAACACCCATATAGCAAAATCGTATCCATAGCATATCTATTATATGTTCATGTGTGGATATGTACATTGTATTTTCATATATAATGGATATAAAAATGATATTCCATGGATATATTTTTGTCTCAAAGGTGGATATACATTTGAAATCCATATTTTGCATATATTATATTCATAAAATGTTCACATAATATTCTAGGAATATTCATTATGGTTATATTATATGTATATACATTTAGGTACGCTCCGCGCGCATCCATAAATATGTAATAAATGTACATACAATATCCTGTCATATTCATATGACCTCTATGCTAGATAGAGGGTATATTCGTTATGGTCATATCGTTACATTTTATGTATATACATTGAAGTATATACTAGAAACATCCATGACCATGAAATAAAAAATATACATAGAATATTCCTGATGAATCTTAGTTTCTTCCAGATGGATCCTGCGTCAGCGAAACATCTCGTTCCAAACTTTCGTCCTCGATTGCATGGGACATCCTCCAGGCGTAACGATCACATTGAGACTGTCAGTCTTAGTGTGATCGTCGCGCCCTGAGGATGTCCCATGCAATCGAGGACGAAAGCTTGGAACGAGAAGTTTCGCTGATGCACGATCCATCCAGAGAAACTCAGATTCATCACATTTTGTCTGTGGAAGTTTTCAATCAAGATTAGAGTATTCCTGTCATATTCATATGGCATTTCTACGGCCCATGCCTATAAAAATTTTACCTCATCGCTATTGAAAATTTGTATATGTGTTCTTTATGTCCGATCGGACAACTTCTTAAATAAAAAAATTCTCAATAGCGAAGTGTTTTCTTTTACCCCTGCAATATTTCAAGGGCTTCCGATAATGGAATAAAAAAAATTGTCGGACAAGGTTATTACCACTTGATTTAAAATATTTTTATTAAACGATCCTGAAAAAATCAGGTGACACCCCTAACATGGAAAAGTTATGACGTCATGAAATTTCACAGCTAATTTTTCAGGATAGTTTTATAAAAATATTTAAAATCAAGTGGTAACCTTGTCCGACAAATCTTTTCGGAAATTGCATTATAGGAAGCCCTTAAAAGATTGAAGGAGTCCAAAAAACGCCCCGCTATTGAGAATTTTCTTATGTAAGAAGTTGTCCGATTGGACATAAGGAACACATATAGGTACACATTTTCAATGGCAAGGTAAAATTTTTATAGGCATGGGCCCGAGGACTAATAGCATATTGTATTCATTATGATGGCCTTTTTATGGATATACATTGTGTTCTACTTACCTTATAAGTATCAACGATTTTTAAATGAAACACACATACCTACCTATAATTTTCTTTTAATTTATATAGCACATCTGCTATACAGGGTACATCTGGAGCACATATAGGGAGTTTCAGAATTATTTTGAAACGTCATATATTTCAACAAAGTCACGAATTGAGTTCTTTTGAATTAAAATGATATAAAGAGGAAAAAAAATTGGTATGCAACATTATACTCAAAGTTTTTTAATTATTTCATTTTCAACGTGATAATAATAATATAATAATATACTCTGTAAATGCACGTTTACAACCATATAAATACATAAGTGAAATGGATACTTTTTAAATTAAGTTCTTTTTTTAAAGAGCTGTACGAATGTATAATATAAAAGTAAAGACATAAGTATATATTTTGTATTTTTTCTGAGTATTTTTCCATTTGCACAGGTCCTGAAAAGAAGTTATTGTACATTAGTAGGTAGGTAATCAGTAACCCCCTTGTCTTAGAAAATAATGTAAATTGGATATGTGTATCACATATCTATTTTTTTTCATATTTTCACACCCTCTATTTCGGAAACGAAACGTTTGAGTATAAGAAAAAAATATGAAAATAATACCTAACTCCTAAAATGTCTAGTAGGTATGAGAATATACTCGTAGTGCCCCTAAAACGTTCATAGGTAACGTTTTAGAGGTACTATTTTCAGCATTTTTTCTTATACTCATCTTATCCGCAAACGCTTCGCTTGAGATAAAAGGTGTGAAAACATGGAAACATTTAGGTTTGAAAGCCCTAATATTCTGTATTGCAAAAACGGCTGGAGCAAACATATTATTATAACATAATAAATACATCCTTGGGATGAAGCGTAGATTCCGAAAATTCAATAATATAAGGGTTGTTCCATTTTAACAAACATAAGTTTTTTCTTTGACAACAATACCATTCCTTTGTCAACAATACCATTGAAACGCCCACCAACAATTCTAAAACTTTTGCCTTTATACATTGTTTACTTAACTCGGGAAATAAATAAGTCATAAATTATTTATTAGTGCTATCCTAATGGCAATTCATAATAATTATCACAAAATCGGTTATTATCGGCAAAATAAGGCAAATTCTTATAAAAGATTCAAATTCGCCTTATAGTTCCCGCCTTTTTATGAGCGAGGTAAGAAGGCAACGTTACGATAATGACGGCGGGTTTCGTGCCTCTGCCCACAAAATATATAGCCTCTGCCAATAACATTTCTGATTTCAGATTAGGTAATATGAGTAGGTACCTTGGAAGTGTAGTGGTTCCGTTGTCCCCGTCGGGGTACAAATCTGTAGTGGTTTCTTCCACCGGTCACATGTTGATCTCACAGTGGTGGGTTCTTCGAGGTTGGAGGACGCGCCAATAGGGTTCACAACTTTATTTATTTCCGACAAGTTACAATAATTGAATGCACCCTAGCTTATGCTCCGCGACGTGAGATACCTATAACTGCCCGAGCGGAGAATCTTGAGGTCGTGGGCTCCGCAACCCTTCTCCATCGGGCGCTCGGTCTAGACTGCCGCCCGCCGCCCGCCCGACTCCCCCCACTGCCCGCAGAACCGTGCCGACCTTGAGCCGACCGGAGCGGTCAGCCAGACGGCCGGTGCGCACACTGCGCCCAGAGGATCGGTCCGTCCGACGGGCGGAACAGCTCAAAGTACAGTTGACTCATAAGTTTAATTACACGAGGACTTCTTTCCCCGCTACAAGCAACAAAACACCAACCACTTCACTACCCCGCAGAAGGTACCCATGAAAATATGAAAATAATATTAAAGTGGTAATTTTTAAACTAAAGCACAGAAAAATATCACCATAATCTACTGCTATGGGAGTTGCACAAACCCACCAAGACCCATTTAGACTTTTTGCTTTCCGCTTTAAAATGGAATGTAACAAAATAATAAAACAGAATACCTACCTACTTACCCCCTTTATTTACCCGACACACCACTCGCACACGACGTACAAACAATGACTAGTGCTGTTTGGGATATGTAGGTATACCTACCTATAACCAGAATATTGCATAAAAGTGTGCATATTTATAAAATATGCTATAGATATCTGAGACTGGATATACCGGAAAGTATATACATAAAATATTTAATTATGGATCAACATTTTACGAACCTGAAGAGATATACAATGTATATATTAATAATATCATATACTTAGGTGTCTATAAAAAGTCCTTGGGATTAACAATATCCAAAATAGTGCATACAAGTGTGAATATTTATAAAACATGTAACAGATATTTGGAAATGGATATATACACCTAGGTATATACATAAAATGTTTAACAATGAATATACATTTATGTATACCATTTAGATACTTTATGTATATGCATAAAATGATATATGGTTCGTACAACACAAATTCCGTTGCACGTCATCAATAACAATTAATGACGAAAATTGTGTTACCAACGTTTTATATGAAAACATATGTGATTTTGTGTGTTGATATTTGAATTTGGCCTATTATTATGTTGGTACCGCTGTTAACGCTACGGGCGACGTTGCCGAATTTACAACCGCCAGAGCCAGAGTTATAAGTTATAACCTCGTGGACGCGCACGTGAACGTTTCCACGCGTTTTGCATTGATTACCGGCTTGGTGTACGTTTTTCGAGGTTTTGCTATACTTAATTTGTGACCGAGTAAAACAACAGTTTATCATATAAAATACATGTTATGCTTGTGGTTTAAAAATATGGTGATTGCGGCGGTTATTGTTTATATCTTTATTTATCACGATACGGCAACGCTGCGTCCCTATGACGAGTCTTTTACAATGCCGTATACGATGACGTATATCGGAATTTGTTTTGTACAAACCATACTTACATGTATATCAAATGCATTTATAATAAATGTACATATCCATGGCTTGCTATATGGGCAGCGGCGTAGCATGACATTGAAACCTGGGGGGGACTAACTTTCCTGTCAGATTTATTAGTAATAATATGAAGGTTTGTGGCAGGGATTTTGCTAGGAAAGGGTCGAAGGTTTAAATTATACTTGCGTTACCAAAATTCATTTTTCAATTGGGCCGAGGTCAAAATCGAATTTAAATAATTGAAAAAACTAACCTATTACGAGCAAAAAAAATTACGTAAATATTACGTAACTCAACTGCGATAATCTTTTATTTGTTTTTTTTTTATATTTAACATCAATTTTTTTTGACAGATGTCATTTAAATAACTGTGCCACCTTTAAAGCTCCCCAGGGTTGTTGCCCTATCTCTTGTCTCCTTGTAAAAAATATCCGGCTCCGAAAAAAGTTGCGGAAGACTGTCATCTTGACGTGAATTTAACGCGCGGCTCCGATTTGTTCGTCTATTTAATATTTTTCTACCCTTAGCCAATGGTGTGCCACCTTTAAACCTCCCCAGGGTTGTGGCTCTATCTCTTGTCTCCTTGTAAAAAATTATCCGGCTCCGAAAAAAGTTGCGGAAGACTGTCATCTTGACGTGAATTTAACGCGCGGCTCCGATTTGTTCGTCTATTTAATATTTTTCTACCCTTAGCCAATAGTGTGCCACCTTTAAACCTCCCCAGGATTGTTGCCCTATCTCTTGTCTCCTTGTAAAAAATTATCCGGCTCAGAAAAAAGTTGCGGAAGACTGTCATCTTGACGTGAATTTAACGCGCGGCTCCGATTTGTTCGTCTATTTAATATTTTTCTACCCTTAGCCAATGGTGTGCCACCTTTAAACCTCCCCAGGGTTGTTGCCCTATCTCTTGCCTCCTTGTAAAAAATTATCCGGCTCCGAAAAAAGTTGCGGAAGACTGTCATCTTGACGTGAATTTAACGCGCGGCTCCGATTTGTTCGTCTATTTAATATTTTCTACCCTTAGCCAATGGTGTGCCACCTTTAAACCTCCCCAGGGTTGTTGCCCTATCTCTTGCCTCCTTGTAAAAAATTATTCGGCTCCGAAAAAAGTTGCGGAAGTCTGTCATCTTGACGTGAATTTAACGCGCGGCTCCGATTTGTTCATCTATTTAATATTTTTCTACCCTTAGCCAATGGTTAATCCTCTACCCTTCCTCTACTTTTCGTAAAAATTTGGTGACGAAATGTTGGGTAATATCCCCAAAAACCGAAAAACAGCGACTTCTCGTGGTGAATTTAAGCTTCTGTGCGCTTCACCACTGCCCGGTATTCCTTCGCCGAGATTCGCCAGGCGCGGGCATATGACGCTGGCTTCTGGCTCTGGCGTCCGACGCCAACTTCACATAAGTCTTGTCATTTTTAATAGAATTTTTGAAGTGCAAGATACAGACACAGACCCAAACGTAATTTTGCAAAAGCTGTCCAAGTACTACTTACTAAGTATTAGATTATATAAAAAATATATTCGAGCTTAATTTTTTAGTACCTATATTCATCATAATGTCCGAAGATGTAAGTAGCCTTGTCTAATAATTATCATGTTATGATTTTAAAATTTCAAGGAGTACCTCTCGCAATCGCAAAGCAGTTTCGAGCAGAGTTATGCAGATCTAAATTTTCAATATCCAAAACCCCTTTACAACGATCCAAACCCGCAAATATTTACCGCTGTCGGTTCCGAACGTCCTGAGTACAAAATTTCCTATCCCGCTTCCATGGTAGTGGTTTAATTAGTTTATTATAGTAAAAGTACCTTAACAATGTGTTTCTTTCTCTAGGAAACTCAAATCCGCAAATTACGGCTCTCCATGGAAGCATGGAAAGAGATGATACTTTGTGTAAATGGAGTGCTGCTATGGGAAAAGCCATGGTTTCCTTCTGCAATCATTGGTGGTAAGTAAAATGACCATAACAGTACTTTTAGGTACCATCTAAATTGGGGTTTTTCATAGACATGAAAAACAATAGGTAGGTACCCTTCAAAATTTATTAGGATTTCGTGCAAGGGAGGCACACAATGATCTGTGATGTTATGTTATCCACTATAAGGTAAAGATGCAAAATGCCTGAGCATTTATATTTCGAGCATTTTCAGCAAGAACGAACAAGCATGAACGCGAATAAATGACACGGAAATGTGTTTCATTAGGTCCGTTTCGGCAGAATATCAAACCAGTTTGAAACTGTCAGAAGCATGCCTAGTTTCACTTTCATGTTCCAAAAAGGAAATTACGCATGCTCCTGACAGTTTCAAATTAATTTCAAATAGTTTGAAGTTCTGCTGAAACAAACCTACCTATTATACCTGGCAAAATGATCAACTCTCCGATCAAAAATCCATAGATAAAGTAAAGAAAGTGGCAATTTATACATCCGACATATGTATATGAAAGCAGGTATATGGTATATGTCTTGCGCTCTCATTGGCGAGTTGAGCCATGCGACTTCTTTGGATGTACATCTCCATGTACATTTAACTCCCATGCACCTCCTGAAGTAAACTGATTTAGATACGCCGGAAGTGCATTTTTCTCAAGCATCGTTGCAATAAGGAGCGTATGCCCTCCTTTTGTGGCAATGGGCGCTGCCGTATGAAAAGATAAGTAATTATTTCCAATGGTGCAACCCACCCCGATTTTCTTGAAATTTTGGCTACCACTTCTTTTTTCATACGGCAGTGCACATTGCTGCCGACTGCCACAATATGGTGTGAATGCCCCCTTTTTTTTAATACGGCAGCGCCTATCCCCCAAAAGGAGGGCTCCTTTTTGCAACATTGCTTGAGAAAAATGCACTTCCGACGTATGTAAGTAAGTTTACTTCGGATGTGTATGGAGTTAAATGGTAACCGGGAAGAACCGCAAACCAAAAAAACCCAAACGAAATATGTTCACAGAAAAAAGTGCACTTGCATATATGCGCACAGAAAAAAGCCCACGGCGAAATATGCCCACAGCGGAAATATACGCATGGGTAAAAAGCGCACAGCAAAATATGCTCGCACGGATAAATGCCCATGGTGAAATATGCACACAGGGATAGATGCGCATGGAAAAATAAGCCCACTGGAAATTATTTTATATAGTATTAAATAAAGTTTTTTTATTCTCTTTTGTACCCTATTAGTTTATCTTAGTTTTGGAGTAAGACCCTTTTTCGATACCTGCTTTATCTACCTTGTTAGAAATTAAATCATATATTTTTACATGAAATTAATCCGATATATTTCAAATACTCAGACCTTCTTTTTATACCTGCTTCATTATGTTTAATCTGAAAAAAACTATTGGTGTCTGGTTGTAAAAATGGAAATAGGTACTCTAATGTTTCAAATAGGATGTATCTAACATTCACCGAGTGCATCTGATGCAACATTTGTTAATGATTTTGAAAGCATTTGCGACAATATCTTTGGTAGAAATTGTAGATCCATTATAGTGGGGGACTTTAATATAAATTATTTGGGCAACTCATTTTACACCAAGAAAATCAAAAATGTAATTAGCATGTATGGCATTTCACAGCTCAATGATGAGCCAACCAGTGTGTTAAACGTAAATTCTGTTGATTACTGCCCTTGCCATCACCTATCAACAATATCAATATGGACGCCACTTACGGGATTTTAGGGACATGAAATATTTACCTGACACAATCTAGTGTACAGTTAAGGAGAGATTTTATTATATTTGTTTACTCTGTATTAGAGTTTTTCATTAAATAATAATAATAATCAAAGATAATCAAATTTGCAATAAAATCTTTCTAGCCATTTTAGCATTTGAAAAAAAAATCAATGTGAACAAAATGTTTTTTGAGTAGGCGCCTGTGATTTGAGCCTGTGATTTAGTATTCGACATCTTCTGTCAATGCCAAACAACTTTTGTAAATAACTTCATTAAATATTTTGAAAAATAGGAGTACTTGACCTAATTTCAAAATTGGAAAAATAAATTAATATTTTCTCAATGTGAATCTTGATTTCGGAGGAATCTATGAAGAGTAATTTTTTGTGAAAAGTTAAATTTTTTATCAATTTTACCTTTTGTAAACCGCAGACGGGATCAATGTATACAGGGTGTTAGTAAATAAGTGCGACAAACTTTAAGAGGTGATTCTACATGAAAAAATAATGACAGTTTGCTATATAAATGTAGGTCCGCAAATGCTTCGTTTCCGATATACAGGGAGTCAAAGTTTAAAAAAAAGATTATTTATTGCGCTGAAACGGATTAAGATATTCAAATGAAATTTGGTGGGTTTTAAGAGGACTAGAAAGCGCATTTTTTGACACCCGATTAAAAATTTTATGTTAATCAGTGGCGTAATGGCCTCGATATTTTTAAGAAAATAAATACGCCACTGAGATAATTTAAAATAAAAATTATTTTTAAAATCCTCGTTTAATTAGTGACAAAAAAGCTCTCTTACCTTTTTTTCACAGGGGCCGCCATTTTTGTGCAAAAAAATAAAACAACATAACGCGCATTTTTAATTTCTATTAGAACAATATCAAAAGCCTATCCTATACAGCAACAATAAATCAAAACAAGAAATGAAAATAAAAATATCTCTAATAAAACATTTTTAGTTAGGTGCGCATAGCTATAACAATAAATAAATTATCATTTTTTTAAAAAAACTTTGACTCCCTGTATATTGGAAACGAAGCATTTGCGGACCTACGTTTATATAGCAAACTGTCATTATTTTTTCATGTAGAATCACCGCTTAAAGTTTGTTGCACTTATTTACTAACACCCTGTATATTATTACTAATGATTAATAACAATTTGCTTCAACTAAATAATGTCCTGTTTAAGAAATGCATTTTTTAATCTTATATCTTATTACTTGTCGTAGCCAATTCATAATAACTGCATTAATAATAATAATTGATATTTTGCAGTTACAGTAGTCACGATTTAGTGAACTAATTCCGGCAACGCGATTGCACTATTTCGGGGGTGTTCACTTTTGTGAGGTTTAAAATTAAGGGCACCTATCCGATAAAAAAAAAACCTTAAGAAATCATATTTATTCGGCAAAAAATAACAGTACTATCTATGTACAGGGTAATCCAAACTCTACGCCCCAGGCCTACTGCGGGAACACAAGAACTGAAAATAAAATTTCAAACAGGAGTTCTGAAATGGGACATACTAAGGTCCAATTATGACCGAAAATTTTCTTTTTTGATGTTTGGTAAAATGGCTGCTGTGACGTCATCGATATTTTTCCGCCAGAAACATACCATTTTCCCTTTATACAGGGCGATTCAGTTTTATTCTGCGACACTTCAACAGGTGATAGAAAACCAAAAAATAACCACATTTTCTTCTATAAACTATATCATTTTAAGGACTTATAAAAAGTTACCTGGTGTTAAAGTTGTAAGAATAACGTGGACTTTATTGAATATATTTACCAAACTAGTTGAGATATTTAAGTTATATTTGGTACACGTAATAACGGCATGGGTTAGCATGAAACCTGTTAATATCAAACACCTTGAAGAACCAGTGGCGTAGAAGTGGGTATAATTTAGTATAATTGTTTTTTTTTTAAAATGAACCACCTTGTATAGCGATAAAATGTATGCAATTTCTTATGTAAATTTTAATTTACAACAAATGCCGTTATAACGTGTACCAAATATGACTTAAATATCTCAACTAGTTTGGTAAATATTCAATAAAGTCCACATATTTCCTACAAATTTAACACCCTGTAACTTTTTTATAAGGCCTTAAAATGATATAGTTTATAGAAGAAAGTGCAGTTATTTTTTTGTTTTCTATCACCTGTTGTAGTGTCACAGAATAAAACTGAATCACCCTGTATATTGAAAGTCGTTATCATTCTTAACAACTTTATAGGAAAAGATTTTCTGTATCTCTTATTGTTCAAAATATACAGGGTCAAATATATAAAAAAACATGGAATTTTTCTAATCATTTTCCGAAATCTAGCTAGCCATGGAAACAAATGATAGTCAGAAATTATTTAAGAGTATCTTAGGGTGTCTTGTGCACCCTTAAATTTATTAAACTGGAATATTTGTAATTTTTTTTATAACAAACCATAATAGCAAGCACGATTCAAAAATTTAAAAAATATTCCACTCGAATAAATTTAAGGGTGCACAAGACACCCTAATATGCTCTTAAATAATTTCTGACTATCAATAATTGTTTCCATGGCTAGCTAGATTTCTGAAAATGATTAGATTTTTTTTCATATTTGACCCTGTAGATTTTGAACAATAACATATACAGAAAATCTCCCTACAAAAGTTATTGAGAATGATAAGAACTTTCAATATATAGGGAAACAATGTTTCTGGAGAAAAATATCGATGACGTCACAGCGGCCATTTTCCCAAACATTAAAAAAGCAAATTTTTGGTCATAATTGGACCATTTAAGACCATTTAAGAACCCCGGTTAAAATTTTATTTTCAGTGTTCGTGTTCCCGCGGTAGGCCTGGGGCGTCGAGTTTGGATCACCCTGTATATTACATACTAAATAAATATTTATAAAAAAAACATATAAAATAACTTTTAAAACAACATTTTTATGGAAAATGCGTGAAAAATTACATGATTTTGGATTGTTAAAACCTAAATAAAATAAAATTGTATTCACTCTACGGGGTAGTTCACTCAAACCAGAGTTCACTAAATTGCACCTCTACTGTATTATAAGTTGCTATAACAAATAAGACAGATGACTAGAAAATGTGTTTCTTAAAAACGACATTATTTAGTTGAAGCAAATACAATTTAATTTAAATTTAAAACAGTAAAATTTTTTATTCACTGAAGTGAAACAATCCCAGCGGGTCCACCAAAATAAACAATGCTCAGAGAACTAGGTAACTGGGGTTACAGGTGTTGTTGACTTAAATTTTGTTTTAGAAAATAATAATGCGGTGTCATTTGATTTTACTCTGTCCAAAAGTAAAACATTAGGTGGGCAATAGGGCGGGCCGAAAAAATTTTTTTTGGAAAGTTGAGTTGGTATAGTCATAAAAAGTTGAAGGGTATAAAGAAATATTCGCTAATTTTTTTTTTATTTTTGCTTTATTTTTAGCCGCGCCCCATAGGCCTTAAAAAGGCAAAATTTTCAAGGTCATATATCGTTTTGGGTATAGCATCAAAAAGTTAGATATATATAGTAATCAAAAAAAAGATGGAGGAAATAAAATAATTTTTAACCGCGCCCCAGGTCCCATAAAATATATGAAACAGCTCTTCGCTTGAGTAATTGATGGACTGTCTACTATTATCGCAATGATTGTTTTTATTTAATATAATAATCAAAATGTCTTATCAATTACTCAACCCAGAACTCACCACGAGGAGGTAGCTGTTTACAGAGTTCCACCCACCGCCTTCCTCCCTACCTCCCTCCCTTATTCTTACTTTAATCCTAGATCCAAAGTTACACTTACTCAGTTTTTTTTTTAATCTATAGAATTGGTTTTTGTTTTCAAATGATGGCAAATCACTCCTTGCATCAAATTTTACGCAAATGTACCCATCTCTAGATTCATGACCACAAACTTTGCTTGATGCCTCAGTAATGACCTGTACACATCGCTCGACCGCTTGAGTGTGGCATGGAAATTTTTTAATGGTGATGATAGATTTGCTCTGAAGTGCTGCCATTAAATTGTCGGTAGAAATATTCATTGTGAGAGGCGGTTCGGTTACAGTACATTTGTCGCATGACTTAGTTTTCCTGGTTTTTTTTTGCTCAGCTCATCAGGACAAGTTCCGTTTCTTATAGCACAGCTTATTTGGTATAAGTACTGTTGATCTGTACTAAGATCTTGTTCATCAACTTCTGGTAAATCAGTTGCAATTGCTTGAAATTGTTTTACAGGTCTTTTTTCGCATGTTGCCAAAAGGCATCCAATGGGCCCTGAAAATAAATGTGGTCCCTTAGTTTTTCCGTCCAAATCTTGAAAGAGATGTCGAAGAGGTAACTCATTGGCATGAAGTAAACATATCAGCCACTGAACGGGTTTTCCAATTTGAACTTCCATTAAGCGAATCGCACCACCTTTCCAACCCGTATTTACATTGGTTCCATCACAGCCAATTGCCTTAATAGATTTTGGGTCTACTGATTTAGCTTCTAAGCAAGATAATATATTTTTTACTATATTAGCAGCTGTTCCAGGGCCCTCAATAGTTAAGTGATCAAAATACTTGCTTTCTGGCTCCTCTATAAGGGCTATATGCTCTTCTTGTCTAATAATACGCCTTCCTTCGCTGAGTACCATAGTCTGATCTTTTCTTCCGTCAAAATAAAGTCCTTCTATCTCACTTTTTGTGTCACAAGTTACTTGTAATATTTTCCTTTTTTTCTGTACTTCCCTTCTAATCTTATTTTTGTCAATTACATTAGCTGGATTGTCTGAAGAAACTAAGCCAAAATCTTCAAGGGTAACAGTGGCAATTTTAGCTACACTTCTATGCGAGGCACCAGTCATATCTACCATTTTCACAACATTGGATAAGGAAACTCGCATTTGAGTTTTATTTTGTTTTTTTCCGCTTGATGTTGAATGTTTTTTCAGAGAGTAAGACCACTTAAAATCTTTATCTTCGAATACGTTGTCTTCTTCGCTGGAAGAACTATCTTCTAAATATTCTCTTAGAGGTAAGTCATTTGAACTAGAGATTTCTAGAAGACCTGAAGGTCCTGGTTCTGGCGATGGTTGTCTCTGCCGTTCTTGTCTTTTTTGAATACTTTTGGTAATAATTTTATCTACACCGCCAATTTTCATTTTTCGAAGGCCTCTCTGATCTTCAAGAAATGATTGCTCTAGTTTAGGTACTTTTTTATTTTTTTCACATTTGCATGAATCAAAATTAAGACATTTACACGCAGAAATATCAAAAAGTTTTTGTGGTTCTAATTTAAAGTTATCCAGCTTTTCTAGAAGCGATACTGTTTTTCTACTTTTTATTGGCTTTATCAAATTCCTATACTTTTTGTGATACACTAAGAGCATAACTACTATTCGTTTGTTTCCGACAGTAGGCAAAGAAGCATGTTGCCAAACTCGTTCAATTTTATTCGCCAGAATACTCATAACTTGCCATTCTGCTGGTTGCTTGCTAGAAGTACCTTTAACATCCATCTGAACAAAAAAATAACACCTCATTACATCTTCATAAGTTGGAAGTACAGTCATTCCAATATCCTGAGCGGTACCAAATATTGGATGCACTTGTTTATCCCTTGTTTTAATTTTTTCGTCCATTTTAATTGAGTACCTACACTGAATATTAAACACTAGATAATATTAAACTAAACGTTTTTCGTCTCTCTTTCCCGCTAAATAAAGTTTATGGCACTAAATACACATTTATTGTTTATTCTAGTAATCTAACAAAGGTCACAAAACGAAAACTTATCCAATTCACAATATCCACCTACATTCCTGGCAGAAACGTAAAGTAAAACTGAATAAACACGGTATTGTACCACATAGATATGTCGACAGTCGTCGTACGGGTCAACGAACGCAACTACCACGCAATAGGTCAGGACCGGACCGAGAGTGGAATTGTGAATGAAGCGTAACAAATGTTTTTAGGCTGGGGCGCGGCTAAAAATTAAAATAAAATTATGACATTTTAGTGGTGATTTAAGCCCATTATTTAAGAAGTTTTTACGGCTATACCAGATCCAGAATATTATTTTTACAAAAATATAATTTCAAGGTAACCGGGGCGCCGTTATATTTCATGTCATATTTTTCATAAAAAAAGGGGCATAAAAAAAATTTTTGGACAGTTTTTGACCCGCCCTAGTGGGCAACACCACGGGGTTTTTGTCCATTATTTGTGAATATAAATAGGCTTACCCCGGTGTGTTCCTAGGTAAGACCATAATGGCCGAAATTCTTAAATTTAGTTTAACATGATTATTCCTAGTTTGTTTTAGCACTAAATTAAAAAACCGCGGTAAAGACTGTGATTTAAGTATCTCTTCTAAATTCAATAAACTTGGGTTTCGGTCTCATTTGGTTGTAATAAATATGGAGTCACCTTGGTCAACTGAACCATAACCCCGAAAGAGTCTCGCCCGGAAAACTAACATTCCAGCTCATCACAAACTATAAATTTGTGTTAATTGGAAGGTTTTTTTACTGCAATAAAATCCTTGCATAGACTTTTGCAAGGATTTAGACCCCGTTAGACTTAACTGGGTAATAACTCTGCTCTGAGAGTAATTTTTTTTTATTTCATAGCGCCCTAGATTTATACCACAAATTTGAATTATTCATTTTTCAATGTTTAGCAACCCACATATATATAACATGGATTTGTTTTATCAAAATTGATACATGGCTATTTTGAGGAATGCCAAATAATCCTACAGTGTTATTTTTTTTGAATTAAAAAAATGCCTAATCTGGTTTTTTGAAAAACGCCCCTCGTTAAAAAGTCGTAGTAGGCCAGGTTTTCGTAACACGTTCAATTCCCACAGCCTACTTAGATTTTTAGGAGTGATAACACAAAAAACCAGACACACATATAGGGAGTTGAAATTTACAAGAAATTAAAATATATTTTTATCTTTATTCCAAACTATTTGAGATATTTTAACCAAATTTGGGACAGCACGTCTGAGGGAATGGAATGTGCAAGGGTGGCCAGTGGCAGATATGGGGATAGTGTGTGAGTTAACTAAACATTTCGGGGTAGGTACTGAAGGCATTTCAAAGTATTTCAGTGAATTTTCAGGGCATTTCGGGGGCATTTCGGTCGAACTTTGAAGCATTTCTAGGTTTTTCGAGGCAACTCAAAGCATTTTTCTGAGAAAGGCATTTCATTGTACAAAATTAGGATCGCAGACTTCCCCTCAGTATCTACTCCCCAAATTTTCCATAAATTCCTACTCCATGTATATTGAAAATAGAGCATTTGCTCACATGTTATATAATCTTCTTCTGGTAAAAATTTGCCAATAAAGTCCCTGTTAAAAGGAGGATCATTATTTACCACTCACTAAAAATAAAGTTTTATTATATAAGAACCTTAGACAAAATATAACTAGACCAATTTTATGAAATAAATCGTGGAATACATCAACCTGTCTACTGTTGGAAAAATTTGCTGGGGTTGCCACTGTACACCTAAATTATACTATTCACGAGATATACGATCTCCTAATTTTATTTTAATAATAAAAAATTATAGTGTAAATGTGCCGACATTCATACCTATGTCACAGCTTACCCTATAAGCTGTGCCTACATCATGTATAGTATTATTGTATAGATTTATTTGCGGGGCATTTATGCAGTGTCCTCCAAAAAGTTCGCACCATAGGGGGAACATTTTTAATTAACGTTTTATTTTGAAACTTAATTTTGGGGTTACCTTTTGCTTCAAAAAGCATAAAGGTAATAATTATTTGTTCCATAAAAGTCAAGAATTTGGCTTAGATACATAAAATAGTTTGATGATATTTTAATTTATTATTATTTTGGCATCAATTTAGAACTGGGAAACTTAATGTAACTAAATTTATACCCCAAATGCTAGATGGTACATCAACTTTGCAACAAACAAAACAGAATTATAAAGCGTAAATATCATTTTCTTTTGAAAAATACCTATTCTTATTGGTAATTAGTAATAAAAAATTAATAAAATGATAAAGCTAGTGATATAAAATAGTTTTTACGAAGTTTCGAGTTTTTAAAATTTTCAGAAATTTCATAAATATTAAAAATTGGCAAAAAACTAAATATTTTAGAAGAGCGTTCAAATTTAGTACACAGTACACTTACGTAAAATTGAAAAAAAAGCAGCTTTTTCAAGTAAAACTTTTTGTTATTTTAACAACTAAACCCATTTTTGGCGATATATTTTTTAAATGTCATTTTTGACAGATAACGATAGTCACATGACCACGTTTGAGTGGGTCATTTTTCATCTTTTTTAAAGCGAAAGGTAACCCCAAAATTCAATTTCAAAATAAAACGTTAATTAAAAATTTCCCCCCTATGGTGCGAACTTTTTGGAGAACACTGTATGCAGGGTGATTTAGTCATGATGCAAAGAATTTTAACCACAAAATGAAGAAGGCCCCCCAAAAAGGGAAAATGCGAAACCAATTTTTTTTTGGCGAATTTCAAAACGGATTAATCAACCTTAGCACCTGAGTAACTCGACGCACCTGATTCCAAGGAAACGTCTGCCGCATTTCACTGTCAGTGATCAAGCTTATTATTAAAATAAGGAATACTTATCTTTTATCGGCGGTATCGAGGTTGTCAAGCTTGAGTCTTCAAATGGCAAGCGTTACCTATAGCACTTGAAACACTAAAAAAAGTTTGTATTCACATCACAATCACTTGCATTTACTTGAGAAGTTTTTGCTACTTTCCACACATATAACAATTTACATAGTTAAATTACACCAGAGAATTGCTACCACTAACACTGTTAAACTCTAACGGTGTCAATCCATTTGGGACATTTTCCATTTTTCCTGTTTATTTTTAGTAAACCACTAACTGACATTATTGACGAGAGCATGTTCACTGATTTGTGCAGTGGCCGCTAGTGGCACTCTCTGGAGTATTGTTACAGTTTTCTGTATAGGGGAGACAACAAGTTCTGTTGGCAAAGCCTGATAGATAGTATAACGTTAGAATGTTAATTAATTGAAAACAAATGGCTCGTGGCATATGGGACAAAATGCTTTGGTTCTTGGCAACACCAAACTAGTTTCCAATATCCAATAGTATGGGTCCGTCAGAGGTGTGCAGACCACGACAGGCACGTGTTTCGGGGCTTGTTGGCCCTCATCAGGCAGACGCAGCGCACCTCACCGAAAGGCCCAAGCATTCACCGGCTATGTGGAATAAGAAATAGAATAACGTGGTAAGCATTACACCATCCAATGCCATCTAGTGGGTACTGCCAAAACCAAAACAATGTGTGTATATATTGATCAGTCGATCGATATTTACAGCAGAGGGGGCCAAGTTCTGATACACTAGGACCCTAGATGGCACCATCTGAACTGTGAATGTGACATGTGGTTGGACGTTCATTTATTTTTGGTTGATTTTTAGAATTTTTTTAATTTTGGATTCATATTACGCTATTTTTTATCCACCTGTGGTTACATTTTTTTACATAATGACTGAATCACCCAGTATATAAATAGTTGAAATTTGTAAAATATTGATTTTGCTATCACATTATCTGGAAATACCATGGAAGTCACGCAATCAACTGTTCTTTGTTCTTGTTTTTTGATTTAACTGGGTGCGCATTCGATGTTATTGATTCCCCGCAAGTGTGACATGGGTGCAAATGTTTTGCTATAACTCTAAAAAGGTTATACTTGTGTACTAGTATTATAATTTTGAACAATGGGACACGAAACATGCGTGGAATGTAAGAAAAACCGCCATTGGCAATGGAATTAGCCCATGCACCTAATCAAATATTTGTTTTGATTTAGTATTATATACAGTGTCACATATAGTGTGTCTCCACTTTAAGTGGCTACAATTTATTATTTTATAAAGGGTTGGCCGATTTGTGAAAACTTTTTTATAAATATAGTACTCCGAAAGCTCTACATCCTGTTATGCATTATTTTAAGATTTGCCTTTTCCATAGCCTACTACAATAACAAAAAAGACTCCAAAAATGGTGCAGATGATATTTTGTCAATTATTGATGTTACTCTTAATTCAGTGGCAATCTAATATTTGCAAGACATTCAGTAGCGTATACACAAGGCACTCTCAAAAAGTAGATTTTTTCATTTTTTATACTTAAGTTGTGATCACTCGGTATAAGTAACCATATTGAAACTTGGGATTTGTGTCTAAATCGATAGAGCTATTGCTTTTTTTTTGTAAAAAATGCCTAATATGGAAAAGACAAATCTTAAAATAATGCATACCAGGATGTAGAGCTTTCGGAGTACTATGTTTCCAAAAAAAGTTTTCGACCCCTTAGAAAATAATGAATTGTCGCCACTTAAAGTGAAACACACTGTATGTTGAATGGTTACAAAGCTATTTCTTATTGTTGGTCTAGTGATTTGTCTGGGGTAAGAACCAACTTGTCAGTAATAACTTTTGTCCTAACATAACAATATGTTGTTTATTGTTTTGTTTTCTTAGGAAGCACCTTGCTTTTCATGATAATATGGATCATGGACCCAAATATACTAGCAGTAATATCACTTATCGGACTATTTATTACCATTGGAGACTACCTGCTACCAATGATAGCACCGTTATTTAAATTTGAACCGTGGACTACCGAGAAACAAAAACAATATGAGGAAATTTGTACCAACATCATCTTGTACAAAACTAAAGCTGAGTTGTTGGTTTCTTCGTATTGTAGGATGAGAGTGACCAATCCTAAGCTGGTAAGTTTCGAAGCACTTTTCTGTCCATTATTTTCATTTGGAGTGTAGTTTTGTTACGCAACATTTTCTTATTGATGTTCTAAAATGATAAAATACATGATGGAGGTATACTTATTCCACATGTTCATCAAAATTGCCCTTGAAATTTTTTTAGCTAATTAAATAATATTAAAATGTTTCTATAACAAGAAGTCTCCTACACGAAATTACACTAGTACTTTTTTTTTGTTATAGAGTGATACTTTACTTCATGTACATGATATAGGTACTTCTTTTGCTTAATTCCACACACCAAAACTTTGCACTTGACACGTGATTCGCTAACCATGTTAGTATCATCAGGGAAGTCTAAAGCTGGATTTATAGATTGACGTAACGTAACCGTAAAGCAACCGAACATAGTGTTAACGTAAAGAACAGGATTTTCAATTTATAGATGCATTACGTTACATTTGACACATGCACGATATGATAATGGCGCATGCACTTTATGCTGTGGATATCAGCTGCTTTTACCGATAGTATCAAAAACAACAAATATGTCATCTACATAAAATATCTGTACCATTTTTTTGGAAAATAATCTGATTCTTGTTGTAAGCTTTGTTTCAAAATTGGACATTGGCAATTGCCCATTGTGGTACCTTCAAGTTGTTGATAATAGTTATATTGTATTGAAAGTAATTGGTCCATGCAAAGTTTTGACAAAGTTAAGAACTTTCCGATAATTTCTTTATTGCAATTATTGTATTCTGAAGTTTTTTTTTCATTAGGAAACAACGAACTAACATAAAATTAAATTAAAACTTCGCCTTCTTCAAGCACGGTGTCTTTGATTTTATTAATGAAATCGAATGAATTCAGGATAGAAGAATAGTTTGATTTTTTGGTAAATTTTCAAATTTATTTGCTAACCATTTTGATAAGGCATAAGTAGGTGATCCTATTGCTGAAACTATTGGTCACATTGCTTTTCCCGGTTTATGTACAATTGGTAAACCATAAGTTTGGGCATAGTTGGATTGCTGTTGTTAGTTTAAATTTTAAGTTATTAGTAATAAAGTTGTTACCTTTTTTTAAACGTGTGTTTAACCTGTGTTGTTAGTGTTTGTAAATTGTTTTTTGAAATTTTCTTATAAGGACCTGTATCGACTAGTTTATCCATTCGTTGAAAATAATCAGTTTTATCCAGGATAGCAACCTTATTACCTTTGTCAGCTTTTAAATAAAAAAACATATTTCTTTCCTAATCTTCTAATAATGCTGTTGTCACTTTTATGTTTTGACTTCTGATAGTTTTTTATTAGGGATATTTTTGGAAATTTGATTTCTGCATGCTTCTCTAATAAAACCTTTTATTGATTCAGGTAGATGTTGCTTTCGATATTAGCAATTATATCTGAGAGATTATTATTATATGGTGGTAATGCAAATTTTAAACCTTTGTTTAAGAGATCTGTTTCAGCTTTATCGAAAGATTGAGAAGATTGATTGTCGATAATGGCTACAGTTTCCTGAGAAAATTTCTTCACTGAGTTTTTCTTTAAAACATCTTTAAGTTTATTGTCAACAGAAAAAAATTTGTTTTTAAACTTTGTGTTTATGACTACCAACATTTTTCTCTGTAATGCACACCATACTTCAAATTCTATATTAGTTGGTCTAAAAGTTAGTTTTTTAAAAAGTCCGTAAGCTTCTATTTCTAAACTACTTCGCTTTTGATACAGGTTTTTGATTTGTAAATCTAGCCATTTTTGTTTTGCAAATGTCGAAATTTTTTCACTGATGGATGACTTTGGTACTGCAACTGTTATGAACTTAGGAAACATTGAGGCCCTTTTACATGCTTTAAGAAACCAAATATCATCCTTTGGCTCTTAGAAAATACTGCTTTTGCTTAATTCCACACACCAAAACTTTGTTTTTTGCACTCGACGCGCGATTCTTTTACCATGTTAGCATCATTGATGATTAAGATGATTAAGTCTAATCTACTTTTTTTTAATCTACTTTTATGGGCACCACGTGAATAGGAATTTGCGTGGTAGTGTGGGGAATCACCTCCTGGGGGCATAACCACTACAACCTCTCCTCATTCAAGGTCAGACAGTCATTACGCCTTATGTTGTGGGACAGTTGGCGGTTGTATTGGGGTGAAGGCTATTTGAAGAAGCCTTTGGCGTTTGGGTGTGATGAGTTGAAGTCAGAAGTTTGCTAGAAGGTAAGACTGTTGGGTAGTTTTGTGTAACTAGGGTGTTATGTTAGAGAGTGTGTCGTGGTCTTTTGTGAGGCAGGTCATGGTTTGGTATGTAGTTCGTTGCGTTTCTGAGTGCCTTTGGATGTGTTTCCGTCTTTGTATAGGTCTTTTAGGAAAGTTCCTTGATATAGTCATTTAGGAAGGGGATGTTCATGTCTGTAGGTTGGCTAAGTACCATTCGGCACCTGTAATGACTCTGGAGGGATCGATTTTGAATTACTTGGAGTTTTTGAAGGATAGTTTTTGCCATTTGTTGCCAAGCTGCACAGGCATACATCATGAAGGGGCGGATGATGGTTTTGAAAAAGTTTGGAGGTATGTATCCAGTTTCTTATACACTGTCTTCTTGATTGCTTCAAACCATATAAGGATTTTTTTAACTTTAGACTTTGTTCTCATTACCATAAGTCACCATTTATGTATGCCATTACTGATCTGATATATTTTTAGATTTAGTTCTACAGACATGGCTAAAATGAATGAAATCTACACCGGGTTTCTGAGTAAAGCTTTTCGCTACAAGACAAGCTTTATGTTTTTCTATTTCTCCATCTGTGTTGTATTTTACTCGTAGTACCCATCTACCTCCTACAATTTTACAATTTTGCATGCATTATTTGCTTCCGGTGATTCATATTCAATTTTCATAGCTTTTCTCCATTCTTGAGAGAATTCTCCTGCCAAACCCTCTTGGACTGAAGGATTGTCATCACTAGAGATGCAAAATGCTCGAGCATTTATATTTCGAGCATTTTCAGCAAGACCGAACGAGCACTAACGAGAATAAACGAAAAGAAACGACATAGATAGGTGTTTCCTTATAGCAAAATGATCAGCTCCTTTCAGAGGTTAAGAAAAAAGCAATTAAATGTTTTTTCTGAAAATTTTCATTTTTCTGAAAATTCTCGAGCACGTTCCTAAAATGCTCAAGAATATTCACAAAGTGCTCAAAATGCTGAAAATGCTCAAACATTTGATGGTGGCGGGATCTGCAAGCTTGCGCTTTTAACTCAGTTCGCAGTGCGCTTGTGTCTCCGTCTTGCCTTTGTCAATACGGAAGAACGGGTCTTACAATAAAATGCTCCAAGCTACAACCTCTTTATTAACTAGGTACACATTAATATGCTGACACACAACACATATTGATCTATAAAGCTAACGGATCACCAAACTCAACATACACTGAACTTTCAGGAATAGTCTCTTCTTCTAAATCGCTAAAATCTTCAACACCCATACCCAGAATTAGTATCATGCAGACTAAAACTACTATTTTCGTCGCTTGAACTTTCAATGTAGCTCTCATGTCGTGTTCTTTTTTATAGGCATACTATTCCTTTTGTGCTTGAAGTTTCGAGCATTTTGAGCATTTTCAAGGGACCGTTCCTTTTCGTGCTCTTTCGTGCTCTTGAGAATACGTGCGCGCACATGGGTAGGGAACATTCGCGAACGTTCTCCGAGCACGAACGGGAACGTTCCCTCCTTCGCTTCTCTAGTCATCACTATTTGCACTTCTTCATTGCCTTCGGCTACTTCACTTATTATATTGAACTTCTTTCTTGATCTTCCAACAGTCCCATTTCTTAGGATTTGTGGTCTACCAGGACCTCTTTTTATTTGAGGTAGGATTGTTTTGTTCAGGATTTTGTTTTATGATTTTCACATTATCTTACTTTTGGTTGCTATTCATCTGAGGAATAATGTTATTTTGTTCAGGATTTTGTATTATGATTTCTGTGTTATCTTCTTTTTGGTTACTGTTTTCAACATTTTCTTCCCTTCTGGAACTTTCTTTTAATTCAGCATCAAGAATAACATAATTATCATCTGATTTATCATTCAAAAATATATTTCCTCTGTCAGATTTTTCTAAACACTTTACATCTCTCTACTTACTACTATTCTTCTAGATTCAATATCCCAAAGACGGTCAGCTTTGCACTCATTGGAATAATCTACAAAAATGCATTCCTTTGATCTTATATCAAGTGTCCCTCTATTGGGTGTTTTTGATTAAAATGTATACCACTTCTGCAAACTGCATAAATTTTTCTTTGCTTATAGTAGTTTTCTCTACATAATTTTGGAAATAATAAAGATGACCTTTCTTAATTGCTTTTAAAATTAATTCATTTCTTCTATTTCTTATTTCCGCAAAGTCTTCGTAACCTTTCCATTTTGTGTTGCTTTTGAAATTGATATTAAATTGGTCTTAAATCCTGGAACATATAAAGTATTTTCCAATTTTACTTTTCTTATACCTGCACCACTATCGATCCTTGAAATAACTGTTCCCTTTCCACAAATTTCTGTGTATACGTCATCATCTGCTAATTGTATTCTCTGGTCAATGATTGGAACGAAATTCAAGAATTAATATCTATCTTTATACATATGGGATGTTACACCCCAGAAAAGGACTAATCAGAAGTGGCACTTGCTTTCGGCGCCTTTGATGTCGCGGTTCCAATTTCCCCTCTCGCGCATAGGAAATGAACTCTCCGCCGTTGACATCTGCGCATTGGCCACGCCCACCGTATTTTGGACAGAGTAGAACTTGCCCATTGCGTTGGCACGATCAGGTCCGGGCTATAGAAAATTTTGTGTTTTATATAGCAAAATTAATTTTTAGAATAGTAAAGTTTTTTTCTGGGATTAGATCGAGTTAAATTTGAATCTCCAGAAGTGATTTTAAGTAGGTATTTCACTGACGAAAAAATATAAATATTAATATTTTACTAAAGAGAAAAATACATTTTTTTATTGTACATGGAAATTTCACAATATTTCCTCTTTATTATTTTATACTTACCTATATTAATTAGAAACAACTATGATTTAGGTTCAAGTGAACTATTCTACTTGGGTGGTTGAAATATTACAATATTTCAATCGACTTGCGTCCAAACTCATAGCTTGGCAATTAATTTGTTTTTTTATATAGATCCATAACAATTATTATTTGCAAAATTGGTTGACCTTCGTATCACTGGTAGTAAAAAAAGGTTATTTATCAAAAATGTTTATTACTAAAATCTATAAAAAAAATTCAAAAACAATAGCACATATAAAATATAATACCTATAAATACAAAAGATATTATAAACTACTTACGTACATATTATCACAGACATATATAGCTTCGCTAGCTATATAGGTCTGTGATATTATGCACATGCACACTATACATTATCAACTTAGCCTAATTTTTAAAAATAATGACCCCTGGCAGCACTTATAAATGTAAATTTCGAAGTTTATAATTTTTATTAGTTTTATTAAAAACAATATCACGATTTAAACATTTTAAAGAAGAATAGATTCTAAATCTTACATAAAGGGATACTAAATAGGCATGATTAAAACTAGGGCATGGATGTTGATATGAAATGTTTTGCAGCTTATTTTTTAATTTCACACCAACATTTTCTTCTAAAGCAAACTTTGGAAAGAGGGTACAAAAATTAACTTCGAGAGTTTTAATATAATTTAGGAAATTATCAGGAGGTGAAAATAAATGTCCAAAGGTTTCGTTACCACTTGATTTGTATGCTTTAAAATAAGTAAACAAATCAGTATCCCCTAATGTATGACGTTTACAATATTTAATACAAACTTCACATGAATGTTGTTCCAAGCACTTTCTTAATAAATATCCACAAACATATGATATACTATTTGATTCATGTAGTTCGAAATCAATATAATCTGGTGCCACCGAACTTAAATCAGAAAAAATAGATCTTGCATTTCCCACAACAACTTTGTTGTAAATTTGTGTATGTTCGGTGGTTACGTATGACAATAATGAATCAAAATCCTCAATACAATTAGCCCCATCCGCGTGTTGGAAATAATTTAAACAAAATGATTTTTTGAAAGCCCTTTCGCATTGGATGGGGGTTGGATTCAAGCAATTTCCCCCTTGCTGCCTAATAGTGCCGAAAAAATTTTCGAGACAATCTTGATTTAAGCGTCGAGTGTATAAGGAACTAAACTCTAAACAATGAAATTTTTCCCAAAGACCTAAAAATGAATTTATTGTGATTTGCCACCCTTTCAAAAATTTAACTTTATTGGTAACCTCTATATTTTGTTTTAAAATTTTAATATTCTGAAAATATGTAAACATTTCCTTTAAAAAATCGACTTGGTAATCTGCTCCTTTGAAAGGTCTATTGTACTTGTATTACTGCCTGATATTTTTGAGGAATTTAAGATATCAAATAACTTATCAATTTTTTCTACAAATGACACTGTAGCGTTTGCCGAAGGGGGGAATTGTCCGAATTCAATAAAGGAATTAAGTGCCGCAGCTACCATTGCGCTGAAAACTTGGACGGCTAAACTAACCTTCAGTTTTTTAAAAGGATTCGAATTAATGTGTTCATCTGTAAATTTTGGACACAGCCGAAGAGCCAAAGGCTTATGTTTTTGTTTATTATAAATTTGGTCAATACCTATACGTTTTATTTGTACATCCTTCAGAGGTTTCGAATGTGTAATTGAAAAAATTATTTCGTGTTGATTTTAAGAGATGCGGCGCATCAAAAATATAAAATATTTTTTCGCTATCGACATAAAAATGTGAAGAGTTTGGAGAGATACCAACTGATTTTGAAAATTGTACAAAATTTGATCCTTGATCAGACACTAACGCACTTACTAGTAATCCTACAGATTTAAGTTTCCTTATTGCTTCAAAAATAATAAATTTTAATTCCTCCCCTGAACAAGTATCAATAAAGAAATAAGCAACTGGTTGCTTCCACTTAGCAAATATTGCTCTAGCCATAATAGCTAAAACATATTTAGCAGGAGCATATCTTTTTTCCTTCAATGTATTATGAAAGCCAAAAATGGTATCGGAAGATCTATTGTAAAATAAAAACATTTTTAATGACATTTCGTCAATACAAAGAATGCACTGTTTTGAAGAACCCTCTAAATTTGTAGCTTTTGATTTAATAACCTCAAAAATGAAACTGTTAGGACCTGCAGTTATATGCCATTTGCTAGTTATTCTTTGAAGAGTGCTTTTAGATGGCAAATAAAGTGGTTTCATTAAAAATCTATAAGCATTTGGGCTTAGAAAATAAATTGTTAAGGAAAATTGTTTCATATCTGAAGAGTACCGATATCCCTGTGGATCTTTTTTGGGATTTTCTAAATAATGCCTTACAAATAGTAGCATTGAAGCAGACAGTTTTTTCTCACAAATGGCAAGAAATTGTTCGTCATTTATTTCAGTGTCGGCACTGTCGACAGCTTGCTCCAACTTCGGATGCAACTTTCTTCGGAGTTTTTTTATTTGTAACTTTAATGAATGCTTTCTCGGACTATGTGCACTCAAACTAAGAGAAGTTTGTTGACTAGCATCTAAAAATAGAATTATTCAATAACAAAATAAGTAATACAAAAAATTACAATATATGTACACACACCCAAACTTATAATATGGAATCACTTAATATTTATTACAATTTATATTGTCGGGTTTTTCACATTTAAGAGGGGGTTCCCGACAGCGAAAGTGACGTTAGATTTTGTATTTTTTTAAGTTGTATAGCATAAAATCTAATAATATTTTACCTGGTAAAAATTTAGTACAAACATGTCTGTCTTCATTTTAATCATAAGATATTACAAGCAGTATTTTGTTTTATAGGTTATGAAAACCTTGGGAAAAATAATAATTCCAGTGCATATGCTTTTAAGATCATATGATTAAAATGAAGACAGAGATGTTTGTACTAAATTTTTGCCAGGTAAAATGTTATTAGATTTTATGCTATACAACTTAAAAATACACGAAATCTAACGTCACTTTCGCTGTCGGCAACTAAAAACACTTTTGACTTTCCATGACATATAATTTTTTTGACAAAAAAAATTATCGCAAATAATGCATGATGTCATATTAGTTTGGGTGTGTATACTATAATAACAGTTTGTGAATATATATCATTACCTTTTGATGCAACTGAAAATTCGGTAATGCTGTGGAGATCGCCTATAGGTGACTGTGACAGATGGGGTGTACTTGGTTGATCCAAAGGTTGAGCGATCGAGACTGGTTGATCAAGTTCTCGTTGAGGTTCTAACAAAGTCAAATTGCTGCATACAGACACAGAAGGACTCTGTGAAGAAGCCTCATCGATATAACCTAGTAAAAAAAATTAAATGCAGCAAAATTACAAGTATCAGCAAAAAATACATATTATTATCTAATAATGAAGGGGTAATTATGGGGTCAAAATGTCAAGAAAATCGGGCGGTGCATACACTAATTTCCATAATTACCAATGAAGGTACTTACATGATGAGAACACAGTTGGTATTGCTGTTTTCTTTAGCCCAGACTTCGACTGGTTTGCAAACATACTATTTTCAAAGTGCATTGAACAAACTTTATAATTAATAAAAAGCTGTGTGGGTGTTTTTTCTAACAAATCCTGCCTTCCACACTTTCTCGTCCATGCATAACACCTTGAAAAAAAATTAAAAACCATAGTTAGGTAGGTATTATCAGTAGGAAACCATTTGTGGGTTTTCTGGGGTAGGTAATACTCCAGTAAAAGGGGTAGTACCTATGTAGGACATAAAATTTATAATACCTAAGGATATAATAATGTGGTAACAAGGTAGGGACAAACTACACATAGGTACCTACCTGTTTTCATCAGCAGGTATTTTGAAAAAACTTATCCCAACATTCCTCGTGTTGTTAGAACATCCACGAACACAGCAATAATTGCGGGGCCATTTCGTCACAAAACCTAAGCACAAAGTGGGTTTTCTGGGGCACAATGCACTAGTGTAAATACAGCAACGAAGTATTCGAAGTAACAACACAAGCAGTCAAGTTGAGCTGAATACATATTGTACACCTTATCTGGTCCCTGTTTTGGATACTTTTATCACAGTCATGATAATAATACTGGGCTTTTTTACTTAGAAATTGGTAATCGTTTTTCGTTTTATTGTTTACGTTTTATAAGGAGTTTAACCTCAATTGAACATACTGACGCTGTCTGGCGTCTGGCGTTAGGTGGCGCGTCAGTCGTAGGCCACGAACGACGTTGCCGGACTTCGTCAGCTTTTATGCCTGACAATTTCCTTAAATTCATTTAGCTATTTTTATCGCCTTCAATTTAATATCAACCAAAATACTATCAAGGACTAACATTTTTATAAGTAAATTATCATCGATTTCATTTTATACTAAATTAATTTGCATTATATTTTTGTGGGTTGCCTTGGTTACCGGCTCCCGACTGGACGATCTGGCAGTACCGCAAGAACGGAATCTGTGGCGCCGCGCCGCGCTGTTGTCAAGCATTCCGCTTTCATAATCAAGTCCCAGAAAACAGGGGTCAGGTTAAGGGTTTTCTGGGCTCAGATAAATAGAATAAATGGTTCGTAAAACAATATAATTTTACTACCGGTACACATTAGATAATATTAATTGCTTTCATATTAATTTTATTGGTATACCTACCCAAAATGAATAAATGATAGTGAAAAATATGTTGACATGTTTGAACCTTTCTAAGGATCTGGCGGCCTAGCAATACTCTCCGTCCCCACCACCTCATAAAAATACCCCTCTGCCCTCTTAAATTAGCCAAGTGCCACTTCTGATTCGTCCTTTTCTGGGGTTACACCATTATCAAGGCACCATGTATTTTCTTCAAATACTTCTGCTTTATTTGCACTAATATAATCTGTTACAAATTGCCCTTCTTCAGCATAACTTGCTTTATTATAACATTCTGAACCTGTAAGTCCCATTTTGTGGCAAAAATTGCATCTGTATTTGAATTTTCTTCTATAGGAATTACCTGCGTCAGTGTTTGTACCTGAAGCTGTATTACCCGCTTTCTTGTACATATCCATGTCGTATTTATTTTGACTGTTTACATCAGTTTTCTTGAAAGAATGCTTGTATTTGTTTGAATGTGTAAATAAAGCCTGAGATTCTTCATTATTATGTTTCTCTCTTGGACTTGGTAGTTCATCCCTAGTCTCTATAGCACATTGACAATAATTTTAATATCTACTTGGTATGCTATATAACATTAAAATCGCAAGATCATTAGCTACATCAATTCCTATTTCTTTAAAATTATCTACTGAAATAGAAAAAAATGTTTAAATGAGTAAACATATTCATATGTCTTCCTTCATTTTTGTGAAAAGTAGTTGTTTAAGCAATCTCGCTGGTCCCTTGGGTTGGTAAACATTTTCTAGTTTCTTCCATACTCCGGTAGATGTCTGGCAATGTTTTACACACGTCAGCTGGGACGGTTGCATTGCTAGGATAATGTCTGCACGAGATTTCTCATCTGCCTTCTTCCATTCCTTCTTCTGTGCTTCATTCTCCGTCATTGCGGTTGATCCATCTACATACAGGGTGTTTCATCTTAAGTGCGAACACCCCGTAAAATTTGTATTCTTCATCCGAGTTTAACCGTTTTTTTCCCTAAAAATAGACCACAAAAAACTCTAAATTAGTGCAAAATTTTAGGTCTTAATCTCAATTTTCAAGGCCTACTACGATTTTTTTCTAGTAAAAAATTAAAAAAATCATTTTAGGGATTTTTTTATTTAAAATCTGACACCACACCGTTAATTAGGACACACCAAAACCCCCACATACCAAATTTGAACAAAAAATATACAGGGAGTTCCATCCTACAGAATACCAAAGTTGAGCAAAATAGGAATTTTAAAGGCATCTGGCGAGTCAAGTGTGCCTTGGAATTACTTCGAAACAGTTGGATGATGAACAGGACCACCCACAGTGTCGATGTGCAAAGATCCAATAAAAAATATACAAGGTGTTCTTCTTGTACCAACTCAAAATGCTGAATTTTTTAAACTTTACACAGGTCAAAAATCGAGTATATCAAAACCACCCCAGACATTATAAACGAACTAACTCTAAAAAATGGAGAAGCAGTAAGTCCATATGAGTGAAGGCGGCTGGTGTGCCACAACAGGAAATGCACAGAAAACGTATCATCCTAGACGGTGATTTTGTTGAGAAGGGTCCAGTAATTTATATTGTTTTTTATTTGTTGGTTAGCATTTCTAAAAAAATAAATTACCTACTCTTGTGTTTATTAATATTTTTCAAAAATTCCAGAACATTCTTGACCGATATAAAGTTTCATAAAAATTCAGCATTTTGAGATGACCCAGAAAAAAAATACCCTGTACATTTTTGAATTGAATCTTTGCATACCAACACTTTGAGTGGTCCTGTTGATCATTCAACTGTTTTGAATGGATTCCATGACACACTTGACTTGCGAGATGCCTTTAAAATTCTTATTTTGCTCAACTTTGGCACTCTGTAGAGAATAACTCCCTGTCTATTTTTTGTTTAAATTTAGAATTTGGATTTGGGGTGTCCCGATTAACGCGGTGTTGTCAGATTTTAAATAAAAAAATCGCTAAATCATTCTCTTCATATTTTACTAGAAAAAAATCGTAGTAGGCCTTGAAAATTGAGATTAAGACCTTAAATTTTGCATTAACGTAAAAAAAGAGCTTTTTGTGGTCTATTTTTGAGAAAAAGAAACCTGCTAAAATCTGATGAAGAATACAAATTTTATGGGGTGTTTGCACTTAAGATGAAACACCCTGTATATATGTCCAATGGTCATTCTTGGTCAGTTTAGCTTGCATCTGGATTTTCCATGTGTCATAATTATATTTTCCTAATTTTTCTACTGCCTGGATAAGTGATGAAGACATGCTGGTCCCATAACCTCTTGGAATATGAATATTTGTTGATTAAATTGAAGATTCTGATCTATCACTTTTTATTATCTTTCAAAATCATATAACTATCTAACTATAAAATATAACAATACAGGTGATATAGAAACAAATTGGTATACTAAAAAAATATGGTCACAGAGATATTTCAATTCTGATTCTTTTGTACAGGGTGGCCCATCCAAGCGGAAAAAGTGTGCTACGTGGAGACACGTTAACATAAAATCGTCATTCAAAAAATGAGGTTGTAGTAAAAATTAAGGGGAATTCGAGGGTGTACCCTAATTTTGTATACGGGGGTCGGTAAAAAAGTTATCGCGAAAAAACATTTTTTGCAAAATAAAAAAATATATTTTTTTACCTACACATCCATTAGAGAACCTTTAAGTAGTATTCCCGAATATTCCGTTTTTTAATATAACTTCCGGTTATAGCGGAAATGAAAGTGGTTTTCTCTATTTTACAACTTACACATTTCTCTTAACCATCACAGGATTCCTTTTTTAATTCTGAATCCAACGATATATAATTTGACCTATTTATCTCCAACCGTTTCCGAGATATTTATCAGAGAAGCTCAATCAAGGTACATGGTCTCATGGTCGGTGTCTGATGTTCGATCTGAGTAGGCCAAACAATAAAACCAAATTTATGACAAATCAAGTCAGCCATGATAATAAAACTGACAATCGAGTAGGCTGTCAATTCAATATTTCTATTTACGTGTCAGATTAGTCTACAATTTTGTTGCTGAAGATGTTAGTAGTTGCAGTTTAAAAATGTTTTTGAAAGAAGAATGCTGTGATATTTTAGAGATCTTCGTCAAAAATGATAAAAGATACGTAGAAACTGTGAGGGAGTATTCTCGTAAATATCCAAATAGAAATGTTCCGAGTGCTTCATTTATATGTAAGCTGTATCGAAGATTCAGATTGACAGGAAGTGTGATTATCAAGAGAAAAAAAGGGTTTAGAATTAGTGAGGACGAGAGAGAACGAATTTTAAATTATTGCAGAAGAAATAACGAAAAATCTCAGAGAGATGCAGCGAGAGACTTACAAATTCCCCGGTCTACAATACAAAGGATAATGAAATTAAGCAAATTTAAAGCCTTCAAAATATTACCTGTTCAAAGGTTATTCCCTGGAGATGCTGCAAGAAGACTGGAATATTGTCAAACAATGTTAAACTTTTATTTTGCAAGAGGTGGAGCCGGATTTTTTAAACAAATTATTTGGTCCGATGAAGCTACATTTACAACGGCGGGAATATACAACCGGAAAAATAGTATATTTTGGTCTGTTGACAATCCACGGGCATTTCGTGAAGTTGTGAAATCCCCATAATTCTCATCTCATTTCTGGATATTATAATATACCCAGTAGCGAATGCCATTAAATTAAGTACATTAAATTACACTGAAGTAAAAAATCGTAATTTCTTTATTGTAGTAATGTCCATATTGGTGGCGAAGTGTACCTATAATTACACACAATTAGGAAAAATTACATAATTTAATGTACAACTTTGAGTTTATACAAAATGCTCATTTGGCTGCAGAGTGGACAGAGCATCAGATTTAAGACGCCCTGTACCTGGCATGTAGGTTTATCTCTAAACATACCCATTTTTATAATTTTATTAGTTTTTTAACTTAGATAGGAAATGTTCTAATACAGAGAAATTCATGAATATTTTAAATTCATAACACATGTTTTTAAAACACCTTGTATATTAATGATAACTGTAACGAAATTAATTTATACAATAATATAATAATAACAACAATTTTACAGCTAAATAGTAAGATTTAGAGTAGAAATTCCATATATTATCTAATATTTACTGTCTAATATTTTAGATACCCTGTATATCACATTGCTCAATGACGCCAGCATGTCATCAGTCGGATATGGTTAATAGACATACAAATCTGCAAGAATCCATTAAAAAAAGAACTTCGTCCCAAATTTCGCACTTCAGGCAAAAAAACCGGTTCCGCTGCCGGACTATTAGAATTAGTGAGGACGAGAGAGAACGAATTTAAAATTATTTCAGAAGAAATAACGAAAAATCTCAGAGAGATGCAGCGAGAGACTTACAAATTCCCCGGTCTACAATACAAAGGGTAATGAAATTAAGCAAATTTAAAGCCTTCAAAATATTACCTGTTCAAAGGCTATTCCCTGGAGATGCTGCAAGAAGACTGGAATATTGTCAAACAATGTTAAACTTTTATTTTGCAAGAGGTGGAGCTGGATTTTTTAATCAAATTATTTGGTGCGATGAAGCTACATTTACAACGGCGGCAATATACAACCGGAAAAATAGTATATTTTGGTCTGTTGACAATCCACGGGCATTTCGTGAAGTTGTGAAATCCGGCAGAAATTCCGTGGGTGTTTGGTGAGGAATTTGGGGAAATTTTATAATGGGCCCTCTATTTTATTCAGGAAGTATGACCCCACAATATGACTTTCCACATTTAATCCAGAACGAATTGGAACAATACTTTGACCAGTTGCCATTAATTTTTCTTAACCAACTCCAAGAAAGACAATTAATATGGCAGCAAGATGGCGCTTCCTTCCATAACTGTGGGCTCATAACGGAATTTTTGAACAATTCGTTTGAAAATTGGATTGATAAACATGGAACGATAAGGTGGCCGCCACGTAGTCCAGATTTAACCCCCTTGGATTTTTTCTTGTGGGGGCATTTAAAAAATAAAGTTATAAGAACCGCCCCGAATATGTTGAGGAGATTAAAAGACGAGTAAAATTAGAAATTGATAGTTTAAACAATCGTCCCTTAATCTTTGAAAATGTCCGAAAAAATTTCTTAAAAAGACTTAGGTTATGTGTAAATAATAATGGAAACCATTTTGAACATTTAATGTAAACGAACTTCTAACTAATTTTTAATAACTAATCATATTGTTGTTGTTATAATAAATATGACAGTAGTAAAAATAATAAATGTTTCATAATTTCCACGAGATTTTTAATTAAGTTGAATGCAGTTGAATGGCTATAGCCACTTTAACATTCAGCCTACTCGCTTGTCAGTTTTATCATCAGGGCTGACTTGATTTGTCATAAATTTGGTTTTATTGTTTGGCCTACTCAGATCGAACATCAGACACCGACCATGAGACCATGTATCTAGTTTGATGGAGCTTCTCTGATAAATATCTCGGAAACGGTTGGAGATAAATAGGTCAAATTATATATCGTTGGATTCAGAATTAAAAAAGGAATTATGTGATGGTTAAGAGAAATGTGTAAGTTGTAAAATAGAGAAAACCATTTTCATTTCCGCTATAACCGGAAGTTATATTAAAAATCTGAATATTCGGGAATACTACTTAAAGGTTCTCTAATGGATGTGTAGGTAAATTTTTTTTTACTTTGCAGAAAATGTTTTTTCGCGATAACTTTTTTACCGATCCCCGTATACAAAATTAGGGTACACCCTCGAATTCCCCTTAATTTTTACTACAACCTCATTTTTTGAATGACGATTTTATGTTAGCCTGTCTCCACGTAGCACACTTTTTCCGCTTGGATGGGCCACCCTGTACCTCCCATATACATAAAAAAGCGTTGTTAACAGTCTTACAGATAGAGACAGATCAAACTTTCATATTACAAAAATAGACCAAAAAATTTAAAAAGAATATTTTAGAACAAAATAATTAGGTACCCAAAAAATGTGTTCAACCCAATTATTAAAAAAAGAATACACCAGATTTATAACAACTCTTTATCAACAAAAACCACTAAAAATAATAATAAATATCGTCCTATACCCTGAGAGGTGTTATAATAATAATAATAATAATAATAATAATGTGAATGGCTCAATGGGAAATGCGACTAAATCGGAAGATCGAGAGTCTCCGTAAAGACATAGGACAAGTGACGGAATATATCAGAGGAGTTAGAACTAGAAGGATCCAGAGGGCGGTGCAGGCAGTAATGAGCCGCACCCAAATGCATTCTCGGCATGACCCCGCGAACATCACTGCTCAACAATGTCTTGACACATTAAAACAAAAACTTTCTGTTTTCGCAGGGCGTCTGAGGAGATACAAGGCTAGTAACAACAGGAAACGAGACAATAAACTCTTTGAACGATCAGAAAAGGGTTTCTACCGTGCTTTTAATTCTAGCGCCGATGCCACAAATGCGAGTTACCCTAGCAGAGAACAGGTCGACGGTTTCTGGAGAAATCAACTTGCCACACCAGGTCCATACAATGTCAGTGCAAGCTGGATCAGCGAAGAACGCGAGATGGGCCGGAACTATAGCCAGATGCAACACGAGCAATTCACAACCGCTGAGGTCTCCGATGTCATCAAGAATTCCCACAACTGGAAGGCACCAGGTCCAGATCATCTCCAAAATTATTGGATTAAGAAGTTGTGGTGCACGCATGAACAAATAACTACCTTAATTAATGAAGTCTTGCTCGATCCTCTGAAAATGCCATTGTTTCTTACACAGGGTGCAACTTACCTGTTACCAAAAGACCAGCGGAATACGGATAACCCTGCCAAGTACCGCCCAATAACCTGCTTGCCTACGCTTTACAAGATAATCACATCTTGCCTTACGCAGCGAATATATGCTCACTGCGAGCGGAACAACATCATTGCAATGCAGCAGAAGGGCTGCTCGAAGGGCGCAATGGGATGCAAAGAGCAACTCATCATAGACTCTGTCATCTGCAACCAGGCTCATTCCAAGCAACGAAACCTCCACATGGCTTATGTGGACTACAAAAAAGCATTTGATTCCGTACCTCACGACTGGCTCACAGGTATCTTAAAGCTGTATAAAATAGATCATCATACAGTTTCCTTTTTAGAACACGTTATGACAACCTGGCGCACTAAGATACAACTCAGAACCGCAGACAGTAACATCGAGACCGACACAATCAACATCCGAAGAGGGATTTTCCAAGGAGATTCACTCAGTCCACTGTGGTTCTGCATGGCGATGAACCCTCTATCACATCGGTTGAACTCTACAAAATATGGCTTCGCTATCAAAAGCAACAACGCAGAAGCGATCAAGTTGAATCACCTATTATATATGGATGATTTAAAACTGATCGCCGCAACCAAAAACCAACTAACGCAATTGCTTAAAATTGTAGAGGAGTTCTCCAGGGACATCGGAATGCTGTTTGGACTGGACAAGTGCCGCACCCTTAATATCATCCGGGGAAAGCTCGAACAAAGCGCACACGAGATGCAGGACGGCCAGGAGATCGAAGCAATGAGCAAGGGAGATACATACAAGTATCTCGGGATGAAACAAGCTCAAAGGATAGACCATCGAACAATGAAGACTGATTTAACGAATGAATTCATCAAGAGAGTAAGACAAGTAGTGCGAACTGATCTTAACAGCAGGAATTTGTTTAAGGCCCTGAACACGTATGCGTGCTCTGTACTCAGCTATTCGTTCGGAATAGTGAATTGGACCAACACGGACATCAACAACCTGCAACGAAAAGTTAGGACACTACTGACAAAAGCTCATAAACATCATCCCCGTAGCGCCGTAGAAAGAACAACTCTGCCACGTCAACTAGGAGGAAGAGGATTGGCAGATCTCAGCAAGCAATTGGACCAACAAATATTAAATCTGCGTAATTATTTCTACAGGCAGGCCAACAGCTCCACACTACATAGGGCTATATGCGGAGCAGACGTCTCAACACCGCTACGTCTGACGGAACACGAGCGTCAAAATCACCACCGAACCGACAACGATAAACTACAGAGGTGGTTGGGGAAGCCGCTGCACGGGAGACATCCTAATGAGGTTAACCAGGAACATGTCGACAAGTTAGCGTCGAACTATTGGCTGACCTCGGGACGAATGTTCCCCGAGACGGAAGGCTTCCTACTGGCCATACAAGATCAGGTTATACCAACTCGCAACTACCTAAAATTCATTGTAGGAGATGCATCGGTAGTGGATGACAGATGCAGATACGGGTGCCCAACTTCAGAAACAATCCAGCACATAACAGGAGGATGTCAGATGTTCGCATCAACGGAATATAAGGAACGACACGATTCGGTTGCCAAGATCTTGCACCGGGAACTGGCGGAAAAGCTGCTGCTTGTGCAGACAGAAAGGGTCCCATATTACAACTACACACCTGAGCCTGTTCTTGAGAACAGCAACTACAAGATGTACTGGGATCGTACAGTTCTGACTGATCAACGAGTTGCCCATAACAGACCGGACCTTATAATAGTTGATAAAATTTCTAGGAAGACAACTCTGATTGATGTGGCCATCCCGAACAACAACAACCTGCGTGTGAAGCAAGTCGAGAAGATCGCGAAGTACAGAGACTTAGAAGAACGAATTAGAAGGCAATGGGAAATGGAGAACGTCCAGACGATTCCAATCATCATGTCAACAACTGGTGTTATACCAAAAAGTTTGCTGAGAAACATCAAGGAGCTGAATCTAACTGATAGTCTTTACAGGTCCATGCAGAAAGCGGTACTACTTGCGACAGCCCGAACCGTCAGGAAATTCATGGGGAATGCAGGATCGTCCAAGAACATCAATGTCACCTAGGGCCCGATAACATGGCAAGGGTCTCGTCCGAGCCAGATCCTTTTGGTATCCGGGATGCCCGGGATCTGAGTGAATGTTCCCCGTAGAGGGAGTGCGAATGCCTTTTGGCTAAGTCGATATAATAATAATAATAATTCTCACCCTCACAATACTCCAAACTAGGAGTACCCCAGAAGCAACCACATGCTTGTGCGGGGGAGGGGGGGCAATTACTATTATTTTGTCTTGGTTGCCATTTACGGCTAGGGCCGACTATTCCCGATAGATAATATTTAGTAAGCCATGACTTTTTCAAAAATCCACAAGGCGCATTAAATTGGGTCCACAAAACTGCAATTCTTTCCATTTTAACACGCCATGTGGATTTTTGAAAAAGTCATGGCTCACTAGATATTTTGAAAAAACCAAATTTTGGTGATTTAGTCTAATCCATCTAGCTTCGTTGTTTATAATTTTAGATAAAAAGTGTCAAAACCAAAGTTGGAGGGAATTGTGTCCCCAATGCAGTTAGAAACTTGTGTTTTTTAAAATGGAAACCATAGTTATTTCAATTATTTTTCTGAATAACGATATCGAGTATTATATCATTGGAAAGCTCTAAAAATGCCTGATTTTTTGAGACCATAGCGAAATATGTTTCCATTTAAAAAAACACAAGTTTGTGTCATGTCTCGAAAATGACAGCTGTCATGGAAAGTAAATAACTGCATTGGGGATACAAATCCCTCCAACTTTGGTATTTACACTTTTATCTAAAATAAGAAAGAACAAAGCTAGACGTATGAGAATAAATCACGAAAATTTCGTTTTTTCAAAATATGCTATATCCAAGTTACAGAGGCAGTGAATCAAAACATTGGCCACCACGTGGTCATGATGTGACCTATTCTCTTATTGGTCTGGCCGTCATAAAATCTCAAGTGTTTAGGCGGTGAGTGGAATGCAGGGCCGGCTCTTCCCTCAGTCGAGTTTCCTGCATAGGTAGGATCGCGCGCAGGCTTTTTGCTCATATATGAGTTCGAACCTGGTAATCGATCGCAATATGTTTGTGTGATTTTGTTTATATCTACTGCCTCTGTAACTTGGATAGACTATAGTAAGCCATGACTTTTTTCAAAAATCCTAAGGGGCTTTAAGTTGGGCCCCCAAAACTGCAATTCTTTCCCCATTTAACCTTTTATTTTCGCTAGTTTCCGAGATCCTCATGCTGATCATCAAAATAAACTCACCCTGTATGTGCCTAAATTATTATCTGGATTTTTTTTAGGCAGACACTAGTGGTATAAGTGATATTAGAAGTGCTCACTCCAAATGAAACCAAAGCTACAGTTTGTTCAGCGAATGTTCGACCCTACGTCACAACTCCCGCCCTTGTCTGGCTTGTGAATATACGATCGATATCTGTCGTATAGTCATGCGTAAGACAAGGATGGGAGTTGTGACGTAGAGCCGAACATTCGCTGAACAAACTAAATAAAAATATATATAGGTACATTATGGAAAATATTGCAACAATAATTTATTTAAAAAAATCTTAAATTTGTTGGTCTACCTAATGTCCAAAGTGATATGATAGTACAGGAGGTCATGAAACTATATAGCCCATCGATAAATAATATTATAGTGTCGAACTTCGATATTAAGTAATGGTGGAGCACTACGTGTATGAAAATTAAAAATAATGTGAAAAACTGTATCCATAAGTTAACTGTATAAAAACCATATGGAGTTGTAGAGGGCATTGAGGCGATTCGGAATAACATCTGCCTGCCCTTATCGCGGACCCTACCTCCGGCAGCTGCGCACGAAAAGGGGTTGTTGGTCGAGTCAGGGTTCAAATGAAAGCTCTTCATGTCCCCTACACGAAAAAAATATATCTGCCTGCTCTCCAAATGAATGATAAAGCGGCAGCCGTGTTTTAATCAATTAATTTATACCATAATTAAATGACGTAAATCTTATCAAATACCATAATTAAATCATGTAAGCCTTTGCAAATGTTGTATAAACACCTAAAAATTGTGATTGTGATTACGACTATGATTACGACTATGTAAAATGTTATATATAAACCCAGTATTATACTCTATACTATTTGAAACATTAAAAAGCATATGTACTTTGTGTTTCCTTACAAAATATTATTTTGTATATCTTAACTGTTGAATATTAAGGTAAACTCAAGGGTAAACTCAATCTCAAATAAAAAACCGAATAGAAAACCAATTATTAAGAAAAACTTACCACCGTGTGTTTGGAAATTTTGTGTAGTAATATATTTAAATGCTTTGAAAATTGTCGAAAATTTTGCACGAAAAGTTATTGCCGACCAAAATATTTGGTAGACATTAACAAATTTTAAATCAGCGAACAAAAATGAGTTTCATCTAAATAAAAATTTTGCACATCTAATCAACATTTGCTACAGACAAATAAAAATTTGGTTGGACAAATATATACCACGTTTGGTTGCTGTGGTGAAATTTTCATGAAAAAAAAACAAACAATTTTTGCTTTATGTCCAAAACTAGAAAAGATATTTGAACCGAATTTTGTATACGACATGTTGTCATGAAGAGCCAAAACTCCTGCCAGTATCAAGCTCACCGGTTGATCAGTGGCGGAGATAGGGGTCACCGTACCTTATGGTAGAAACCTGGCAGAAGGTATAGAAAGGTTACAGCATAACCTGCCTCAGAACGGCCCCCGGACGTGGTGCTCTCAGAGGAGTGGTTGGGGGAAGATCCACGGTGGAGGCTGCGTCGAGCCCGGCATGGGACGCCTGTCGGGGAATTCCAGGGTGCTCTTTCAGGGGGCTCGTATGCGCAGGCTGCGAGGAGGGAACTACCAAGGATTGTGGTGGGTTTGCGCGGTCAGGTCACTGACTTTGATGGCCGGGACCTGCTGGAGTTCGTTGGGGCCCTGGGTAGAAGAGTTATGGAGTGCATCCTGAGGGGGGATGAGTTGATCCCACCACGAGGGGCACCTGGTTATGGAGACGGCATTTGGTGGTGGAGGTAGGGGACGAGGAATCCAGGGATTGGGTCCGCAGGGAGCTATCAGACCCTGGGGACTAGCAAACCTGGGGGAAGTCGACCCAGAAAGACTCCGCCTCAGAAGGGCCATGTTCTGGATTACGGGTGCTGTCATTGGTACCTAGTACCGCGATAGTCCAGTGTCTGGAGGTCCAGAACAGGATGAGCTGCAGCCGGTGGAGAGTGGTTGGGATCGACCAGGATTCGATCCCGACCATCGAGGCTAGAAACTGGGGGCTGAATTGTGTCGGAACCAGTGTGCGAGTAGTTTTCCCGGGGCTCTCCTGTGCTTGGGGCTGCTCCTGGGAGAGGAGAGACTGGACGGTGCCTGTGGTCAACTCTCTGCCAGGCCACAGATACATATTATTCACATTGGGAGGGCACCTTCAAGGTGACCTCATCTAGAGAAGTCTAAGAGCGACCAACTGGGACCTCTATGCCGAGGAACTGGCTGGGTGGCTAGTGGAATTTCCCCGCAAACACAGAACCGTGGAGGAGCTCAATGTCTCTGTTGAGTGTCTGAGCTCCATCATCGTTTAATCCTATGAAGCGAACTATCCCCTGAAAAGGAAGAGGAAGACAGAGGGAAGCAAGACACCTTGGTGGAATGCCTACCTGGAGCACCTGAGGAAACAGGTACGTAGGCTCTTCAATAGAGCCAATCGTTCTGGGACAAGAGCACATTGGGAAGCCTATGAGGCTTCTCAAAGGCTCTACAAACATGAGATTAGGATGTCCCAGAGGTAGGCCTGGCGGACCTTTCGCGAGGTCGTCAATAGTGCACCCGCAGCTTCTAGGCTCTGCAAGGTTCTCTTGAGGGATTCTATAGCAAAAATAGGTAGTGCACGCACTGGGGTAGATGAGTTCACCTCATCCCCCCGGGGTAGTCTGTTACATCTGCTGGCTGCACATTTCCCAGGCTCCACAGACAGAGGTGGAGGCCAGCGACACGGTGATAAATGACTATGGCCTTGCCACAAGGATAGTCAACTATGAAAGGGTCAGATGGGTGATTGAGTCCTTCTCCCCATTTAAGGCGACTGGCTAGATGGGATCTTCCCGGCTCTCCTTCAGAGAGACGGGGGGCACTCACCTGGCCACTAGTAGGCGTGTTCCGAGCATCCATCGCCAGAAGGCACGTCCCTCGTCGATGGCTGCAGATAAGAGTGATATTTATACCTAAGCCTGGACGCAGTGAGACCCATCAGTCTCACTAGCTTCTTGATGAAGACGCTGGAGAGACTGGTGGACAGACATCTTAGGGAGCAACTTGCTCTCAAAGCACCACTGAGTTCCAAGCAGCATGCCTACTAAATGGGCAGGTCCGTGGATTCGGCCCTTTACCAGCTTGTCGCAAGGCTGGATGGTGGGCTGGAGGGCGGGATGGTGTCGGTGGTGTTTTTTTTGGACATAGAGGGTGCTTTCGACAATATGGCAGTGGACTCGATCTGTAGAGCTGTGAGGAGGGAGGAAGATAGGGAAACCTTGGATAGGTAGACCCGATTCATGCTCACCGGCAGGCAGGTTGAGGCCGGGCTATGTGGTGAGACGGTTACCATTAATGCTCGAGGGGTTGTCTCCTCCCCTATGGTGCATGATGGTAGATGAACTGCTGCAAATCTTAGAGGAGGAGCAGGGTGTCTTCGTACAGGCGTATGCAGACGATGTGGTCCTAGTGCAGGGCACAGAGATAGAGCTTTTAGAGGAGCTCCTCAATGGAGCTCTGTAAAAGTTCTCTCAGTGGTGTGCCTCTAATGGATTAAGTGTCAACCCTAATAAGGTTGAGCTGGTATTATTTACCAGGAAGAGAAAAGTGGTCCGCAGCCCTCTTTTAGAGCTTCAAGGGACCCAACTAGAAATTAAGAAGAAGGTCAAGTACCTGGGAGTCTGGCTGGATTCCAGACTGACCTACGAGAAACACGTACTCACAAGGAACAAAAAGGCATGCAATGCACTGTGAACATGCCGCAGAGCCATGGGAACTTCGTGGGGACTGAGTCCGAAGATCATGCTTTGGATTTGCAAGGCAATGATTGTACCCAAGATCGTGCATGGGGCTGTCGTTTAGTGGTCAGGCGCGTGCAGGACGAGACCGAAGATGGTGCTTGACAAGATACGCCTAGTGCCTCTGCATCACAGGGGTCCTCGGGACTGCCCCCTCCTGGGCCCTGGAGGCCCTGGTGGGTCTCCATCCACTGGGTGCCGTGGTGGAGTATGAGGCGGCCAAGGCGGCCCTCAGATTAGAGGGACTCAACATCTGGGCTACTGGGAGCTCACTTTGCGGGCATCAGAAGCTGTGGTCTAAGCTAAGGAAGATGCTTCCCGTGCTGGGAATGAGAAGGGACGTGAAAGTGCCCTCTATTGGCTTTCACGACTGACTCCACTTCTCCTTCCCTGAAAGGGAGGAGTGGGCGGAAGAGAATATTAGTACCCGGAAAAGACTGCAAGGAACTGGCCAGTAATCTTACAGCCTCCCTCGTAGAACACACTATGCTGTTCCAGGCGGAGATGTTTGCTCTCATGTTGGGAGCAGAGGAATCACTCAAACTCCGGGTGAGGAGGCACCTTCTACTCCGACAGCAAAGCAGCTCTGCAAGAGCTGCAAGCAGACCGCACCACATCCCCTCTGGTGGAAGAATGTAGAGCGAGTCTGCTCAAATTGGTGGCCAAAGGGAATAAGGTGGCTCTGTCCTGGGTGCCTGGGCATTCGGGCATTGAGGGAAATGAGACCGCCGACCTTCTGGCCAGGGAGGGATCCATGAGCAGGCTGATGGGACCAGAACCCCTTCTGGGGATCACACCTTGGGTAGCAATAATTGGAGTCCTGGATGAATGGCTGCAGGGCAGATTCGTTGAGGAGTGGCTCGGGGCTCCGGGGATGAGGCAAACGAGGCTCATGATTCGTGGGCCATCGCCTGCCTTATCCCGTGAGTTGCTGGGTCTGCCAAGAAAGGAGATTAAGGCATTGTTGAGGGTCTTCACGGGGCACTGTCATCTGGCTCGCCACCTCCACCTCATTGGGGTGGAGGAGGAGCGGGAGTGCAGATGGTGCCTGTAAAAAGAGGACACCCCCCCACCACGCAGTCACAGTGTGCCCTGCACTTGACAGGGTCAGATTCGAGTCCTTCGGCATGGCAAGGCTGCGTGATGAGGACGTATACAGAGTGTCTCACTTAAGAGTGAAACTACCTTACAACTTCTTTAATTTTTAAGAGGGGGTTGCCGACAGCGAAAGTGATGTTAGATTTCATATTTTTTTAAGTTGTATAGCATAAAATCTAATAACATTTTACCTGGCAAAAATTTAGTACAAACATCTCTGTCTTCATTTTAGTCATAAGATCTTAAAAGCATATTCACTGGAATTATTATTTTTCCCAAGGTTTTCATAACCTATAAAACAAAACACTTCTTGTAAGATCTTATGATTAAAATGAAGACAGAGATGTTTGTACTAAATTTTTGCAAGGTAAAATGTTATTAGATTTTAGGTGGATTTATAAACTCGATGTTTGCGTTGGCGCTTGCCGTTGCCGTTTGCGTCGAAAATTCAGTCCCAATATGTTACGTGTAACCGTTTATAAATGCCGTTGTCGAACGTTACCGTCTGCGTCCGATGCCGTCCGAGATAAACTAATCTCATCTTTCACATTCAGTCGTTCACATTTCTGGACGTAAACTGCGAAGGACACCGTCAACTTCGAGCGCCAACGCAAACGTCGAGTTTATAAATCCACCTTTTATGCTATACAACTTAAAAAAATACGATATCTAACGTCACTTTCGCTGTCGGCAACCCCCTCTTAACCGACCAGAACGAAATTTTTACCATTGTGGCCTACTTATTTCCAAAAAAATTAGTTGCCTACTCCAAAGTCAAAGCCACCTGCCATGTCACAATCGGGGCTAAAAATCCGAAAGTCACATTAGGCATTTCTTTTTCAAAAATATTTACTAAAAGAAGTTGTTCAGAATCGATCCAGGACCCCAAATCCAAAATTATGTCCAAAAATAGGAATTTAATAATTTTCTGCATTTAGAAAAGTGTGCTATGGAAGTTTTCAAGGCTAGTTGTTTTCAAAAAGTAATCATTTCAAAATAAAATTAAAAGCTACGAAACAATTTTTTTCAATTTTTTACTTAATTTTTTTTATTTAATATTTTTTCATTTTGACAAAATTTTGGATTTAGGGTTCTGGATCGATTCTGAACAACTTTTTTTAGTACATTTTGTTGAAAAAAAAAAAAAGCCTAATATGACTTTCGGATTTTTAGCTTTGATTGTGGCATCGCAGGTGGTTTTGACTTTGAAGTAAACAACAATTTTTTTGGAAATAAGTGCCATCTACCTTTAGTAGAAATTTCGTTCTGGTCGGTTAAAAATTAAAGAAGTTATAAGGTTGTTTCACTCTTAAGTGAGACACTCTGTATAGTGTCAAGATAGGGAAGCTGCGGGATTTCATTAAGAAGGCTGGTATGCTGGCTGCCTTGTGGTGCCGGCCGTGGGGGCACAATGGGCCCATGGTGGCCTGTGTGCCGGGCAGATCTGAGGCGGCCACCCCTTACCCAGATAGATATATAGATAGGGGTCACCGGGAAAAATAATAATTTTATAAAGAAATAATGTAATATTTGGTGTACGATTAAAAAAATGCAATTTTTAGATACACACTTGATTTGGCAACAAATTTGGATACTTGCTTCGTATCGGTTACCATTTTGCAGTAAATGCGATTTTTTTGTTAATTTTTAACGTTATGTTGAAAATTTATTAATTAATTTATTTCAGAGATGAGATTAATGAATTTATTTCAGATATGTTGAAAATAGCCCCTGCACCAATGGTGTATCCACGTTTCAATTTCCACCTTCAGTTTTAATTCCGCGTTACCAAGTAGATTCAACATAATGTTAAAAATTAAAAAAAGCACATTTACGGCAAAATGGTAGCCGACACGAAACAAGTAACCAAATTTGTTATATATTTTTTAATCGTTTTATAAAATGTTTTTTCCCGGTGACCCCTATCTTCACCACTGATCAACCGGTGAGCTTGATACTGGCAGGGGTTCTGGCCCTTCATGACAACATGTGGTATATCAAATTAGGTTCAAATATCTTTTCTAATTTCGGACATAAAGCAAAAATTTTGTTTTTTTTGAAAATTTCAACACCCCGTATCTTGAAAATTATTAACAATTCGTTAACAACATATTGGGTTTTTCTTGTCGCAAATGGCGTCCCCTGTCACCCAGAGCCATTTGATCCATGACTTACGGGGCACCCTGTATATATTGTACAATAATATCGTTTTTTTTTTGGCGTTAAAATTCGATCAAGATTTACGCCATTTAATTATGGTATAAATTAATTGATTAAAACATGGCTTCCGCTTTATCGTTTATTTTGAGAGCAGGCAGATATAATTTTTTGTGCAGGGGACATGAAGAGCTTTCATTTGAGCCATTACTTATATAAAATTACAACCGAAGGGTGCTTTTCACCCATCTGCCACCCCTGCATGAAACGGCCCAGATCATTTCGTAATCTACACAATTTTCTGAAAATTTTTACGTATCACACAATATTTCATCACAAAATTGACTAAAACTTACCACTTGCCCTTCAACCCCCCCCCCCCCCCCTCTCTCTTCTCCCTTTTATGCCTCTAGAAATAACGCCAAACAGTTACATTGCATTTCTGGCATTGAAATATTCGAAAATTTAACGACCATGCACCCTTATTCTCAACTCACCCGATTTTTGTCGTTTTTTACAAGTTGGTATTATGACCATATTTACTTGAACTCAATTTTTCCCCTTTTTTAATGTTATTTACGCGATAAACACAAAAAATAACGAAACTTGTAATATTCACCCCTTAAATGACAACTTTAAGGACTCTAAGCGTTGACTAACGTATTTATAAAGACTTCTCACGGATATAGCTTTATGTCCTGGAAAACAGATGGCTCTGATGGCTAACAATGTATTCTGCATTGTATTTTATCTCCGGAAAGCGCATGGTGAGCAGTCTTTAATAATATATCAGTCAACGCTCTAAGTGTAGTGGAGAAATTTCGGGGGGGGGGGGGGTATAGCAATTGTTCCTATAAGACTTTCCAAAATGAATCATATTTTTTATGTATACCTAAATACACCCCAAGGGCACATAGGGGTAGTTTTCTCCCCTCTGGCACCTCTGCGAGAGATGGCCCAGGTGGATTCGTAATCTAAGATTTTTTCTGAAAATTTTGATGTATGGCACACTACTTCATCACGAAGCTGCACACGCAGTGCCATGTGAACCCTGACTATTATGGGTACAGCTTTTCACATTCAAAAATTTATTTCACCTATAGTAGTGTCCAATTTTTTACTAGGCAGGCACAGAGCGCTCCGCTATTGTTTAAATATCAAAGTTCATCACTACAATATTATTTATCAGTTAACCAATGGAGTATGATATGAGCGTCATGGTCTCCTGGACTATAAATATTGTGTTAACAATTTTTCATTTAAAGTTGAAGATAAACTCTTAATAATATCTATATTTTGAATCTGTTGCAATTATCCAATACATTCTAAAATGAAATACTGTTGTCAATTTTAATTTTAGTACTTCACTATTACGATTTTCTCCTTATGCCTTCTCACCTGGATCGGCAGCACATTAGATAACTTGTTTATTACTTACGTAGTGGTAACTTTTCTGTTGCTTCTACCCGGCATGCAGTACCACGGAATGCTGAACAAAGGAACTGAAAGCTTTTCGAAACTGTTTAACGATTTGGTCGAAAATGCTAAAGCGAAAGTTACACATAAGAAGTTACAATAATATGGCCTTCCTATTAATGTATTTTATTTATTGTTTTTATTATATTGTACTTGTTGGTTTTGCCGTTTGATTTGGTCAACTTTTTTATGTAATTCACATTTTACCTTTGATAGTGGTATCAATGAATTATTACAATACAAATCAAACAGTGATATCTAGACTGACGTGTAATTGTAAGTAGTTTTATATGAATAAAAATATATTTTATAGGTACAGGTTTTATTTGAAAGTTCATTCTTCTCTAACACTCTCATCTGCATCAGTTGATGGAGGCTCGTCGTCGACATTTCTTGTTAAGTCGATGCCAAGAAGTTCATTGAAGAAAAACTCGTAGTTGATTTCCTAGTGATAATTGTTTGTTAATATCGCCATGTATGACGTTGCCCAAGCGGTTGACACGATCAGGCTTGTACATTTGTTGATAGAAGGCTTGTGGTTGTCTCCAATAATAAATTATATTTAGGTTACAGTTGTTCAGTTTAACTGAAATTTGGATTGTTATGTTTTTGCGGATGGAGAAGCTGAAGATGTCAATTTCTTCGTATCCCATAGAGGGCACCACTTGTGCTGTTTTTGGATCGTGCTTTTACTCGTAACTTTTTTGGGGTTATCTTTTTGGTCTTGCAAATACATAATTTTAGTGGATCTTTCATTTTGCAACAAAAGTTTACTCTTGCTTCATAATGATAAAATCAACCGTTTTCCTTGAAATTTGCAAATCGTGCCCTAGAACACCTGTTAACTCCAACCTGGACTGACACTATATAAAAGACCCGAGCATGATGTCATACTTCATTGTTGTTTGCGGACTGGAGTGGTCCTACGCAACGAAAAAATGGCGGCTTATAGGTTATAGAGTATTCTGTGGTACGCCAGTATCTGTTGTTTAGAATTTCCGCATATTTTAACTTTATTACCATTTATGTTCCTTTTATGGTCACGAATTCTTTTTGCGGTCAATATTTTGTAGTTTTGTCATATTAACAGAGTTTTGAGGTAGATTTTTTGTGAAACATGGAATTTCCATGCACATGAAAAAACCATATACGCAGACCATTGCGTGAATTGCAGAAGAATAAACCTTATTTTGGAATTATTATGAGGTGATCTTTTCAACCAGTTGAAGAAGCGGAAATTTTAGATTGTAAAGGAATTTTTTGGTTAAAAGTCCGTTACTATGTTTTTTAAATAATTATCAACCTTTGAACACAGTTTTGGTAGGAACAGTTTGGTTCAGTCATGTATCTATTGCGCAGGAGCGTCCAGGACGTCGTCCTTCGCTCTCTCTGATTTGGTCTTCGAAAGCGAAAGGTTCAGGTATCAAAGAAAAGTAGCATCGGGTGCATTAGTTTTCTGGAATTTAATCCAACTTTATCGCCGCCCCGATCCTATTTTTCGGTAATTAGTACAGTAAAATTGGGCCAAAACCCAAACATCCAAAAAAAAAAGTTCTTTCTAGCGCGAAATAATTGCATACCCTCCTAAGACTTAGTACTAAAAGTTACACCACCACCAACCTCGATTTTCATGGGGAAAGGGTGAAATGGGCAGGAAATTCTTATTTTTCACAGTTTTGCGTGAATATCTAGTAAATTATGAGGTTTAGCGCAAACGTCATCCTGTACGCAAATGATATACATTAAATTCCAACAAGAATTGTTATATACAGAATTATGGTAAAGTGAACCGTTCACGTTGGCCTAATTAATTAATACTAATTACCGAAAAATAGGATCGGGGCGGCGATAAAGTTGGATTAAATTCCAGAAAACTAATGCACCCGATGCTACTTTTCTTTGATACCTGAACCTTTCGCTTTTGAAGACCAAATCAGAGAGAGCGAAGGACGACGTCCTGGACGCTCCTGCGCAATAGATACATGACTGAACCAAACTGTTCCTACCAAGCGTGAATTAGTGTACCCTACTGAACAGGTACGTACCTTGAATTATTACAAATGAATTCACTACGTCACACTGAAAATCGATATCACAAAACAAGTTTAGAGAATGGATATTCGACTGAATTAATGTTCGACTTTGAGATTTCAGAATTAATACCCAAAACTGTGTTCAAAGGTTGATAATTATTTAAAAAACATAGTAACGGACTTTTAACCAAAAAATTCCTTTACAATCTAAAATTTCCGCTTCTTCAACTGGTTGAAAAGATCACCCCATAATAATTCCAAAATAAGGTTTATTCTTCTGCAATTCACTCAATGGTCTGCGTATATGGTTTTTTCATGTGCATGGAAATTCCATGTTTCACAAAAAAATCTACCTCAAAACTCTGTTAATATGACAAAACTACGAAATATTGACCGCAAAAAGAATTCGTGACCATAAAAGGAACATAAATGGTAATAAAGTTAAAATATGCGGAAATTCTAAACAACAGATACTGGCTTACCACAGAATACTCTATAACCTATAAGCCGCCATTTTTTCGTTGCGTAGGACCACTCCAGTCCGCAAACAACAACGAAGTATGACATCATGCTCGGGTCTTTTATATAGTGTCAGTCCAGGTTGGAGTTAACAGGTGTTCTAGGGCACGATTTGCAAATTTCAAGGAAAACGGTTGATTTTATCATTATGAAGCAAGAGTAAACTTTTGTTGCAAAATGAAAGATCCACTAAAATTATGTATTTGCAAGACCAAAAAGATAACCCAAAATATATATATATATATATATATATATATATATATATATATATATACTTATATATATACTTATGAGGTTATGTTGTGACAAAAAATACCAATCTAAAATATATATATATATATATACATATTACACCCATAGATTGGTATTTTTTGTCACAACATAACCTCATAAGTATATGACTGTAAATATGTCCAATACAAGTTAGTAGCCTTAGTTAATTTGTACTCACTTTTTGCCCTAAATAATAGGCCTGCAGGACCAAAAAGATAAACTCAAAAAGTTACGAGTACAAGCACGATCTAAAATCAGCGCAACATAACAGTGCCTGCTTGATTATTTTGGGAGATGTAGCCATAATTAAATTAAAAAAAACTATCGCGGTAACTATTGAGATTTTGACCGGTAGTTGTTAGGATCAATCGTAATATTTGGGCACAAAATATATACATATGAAGTTGCTCTATGTACCATTATTGGACACCCTGTATACAGATAACAATAAAAAATATGTAATTGTTTAATTAACTGTGGTAAGAAACCAAAAGCTAGTGCTAAAATAAAGAATGTGGGAAGGCGGAATGCTGAGGGATTAAGTTGGCAGTAACAGCGCTAAGACATACCACCGAGGGGTATCCCACTACCAGCAATAAGTGTACAAATTTTCAGTAGGAGTGGTAGGACTAAAAACGAAGAAGCCGGGCTTGAAAGTACCTATCTGAAGGGACGAAAGGTAGGGTGGGGAGCAGGACATGACTGGAGTGAACATAGGACATGGCTGGACCAGAGGACGGAACTTAGCACCATTATCTACCATTTAATCAAGTTCCCCCAAGTACTCTTGAGGTAAGACAGGGAAGCACCGAAGAAGTACTGGAGGGACCAAGGAAATACCTCTCAAGTCCTGTCAAAATTGGGAGTAGGTGTACAAAATTCTGGGCAGTGAGATACCCCTCAGGGGCCACCATCTTTTCTTACCTCTGGTAAGAAGTCGTAATTTGTCTCTATCTCAGGTTGTTCGGTTCTCATAAGTGTAGAAAGATATCTTTGAAAAAAATTGCATGGTTCCCCTAGAAAAATAAATAAATACATTTTAAGTACAAGTCCAGTCTGTTACCTACCCATATGCGTTAATACATAAGCAAAATCGTGTTTGCTGATTATGGGAGTTTTGCTTCTGCGATATTTTTCAGACATCTTACACATAATTTCAAAAGACTTCTTCAATCGTTCCATTGGATAACCGTGTGCTGGTCTATGGTTTATAAACAGTTTTACAAATTCTATGAAATTTATGTCTTCCCTCACTTTGCCCGATTCATCAAAGTCTCGGTACCTTATGTCGATCATCATGTTTTCCATCTGAAGGTTAAATTATTAAAATTTAAAAAAAAGAAATGCTTTAAAATACCTCAAATTCGGATGGATAATATCCACAAGTTCTGACAAGCTCTGGCAATTCATTCAGCGGCATATTGTCACTAACCCTTCTAGGGAAATCAATAAATTCCTGCTGCAATATTTGCATATAAAAAAACAAATCTTGAATTTCTTGGAAAAGCCAACCATTCTTGCCACCTTCTAACAAGCAATAGTAAGGTTCTAATTCTTTACCACCGAGTAGATGCATTAATTCAACAGATCTAAAATGGGGGTCAATTCCTAGAACTTCAACAAGAATGAGTCGTTAAAATGGGTACCTAGGTTTTATTTCCCACTGTAGTACACATCTATCTTCAACGCCAAATGTGAAAATATATTTTCCATCATGTGATATAACAAAATCAACAACCTATAGAATGTAATATAGATATTAGGTGTGTCACACAATGGCTCCTTTTTGCCCTAAATGTTATAAAAGGCATTAAAATATTTTATTCCCTTATCGAACAGATAGAAAAGTTCTAGTTGTCAATAGATAAGTAGGTCCTGTTTTATAGTAAAATATTACTGCCACTTCTCTAATTTTGAGAGCAATACGGTGGAAATGAGATGAACCTGAACGCTGTAAAGCCATTTTCTTGAGATATTTTGATTCTGTTCCGACAATGACAAATTTGTTGAATGGATCTTGAGTATTATTACTCCAAAAGTCTCAAGAAAATGGTATCATTCGGTTTCAACCAACAATATATATTAATTCAGTCGTTCCTATTTTGTAATGCATAACAAACAGTTTTTTGATAGAGATATATATTGTAATATAGCTGAGATACTCGTACATTTACAAAATAACCTAAATCGTATAAAAAAACTGAAAACCTTGAATGTGCCAACAATATATTTTTTTAAATCATGCAACAAAACAAGTTGTCATTGGTAATGTATCTATTCTTATACACAGTTGTTTTCAACCGACACCAACTGTACGATAATATTATAATTAACTTTCAATTATTAAGTTTTCAATTTTTTCGTGTTGATAGAGCTATAAAATCATTCAAGACACAGATTTTGACACATAAAATAAACGCTGCATTTTTCCCCTCATACTGTGTTTAAAAAATACATTTTCATGAAAATAATAATAATAGTCGTGGTTTTCTACGAACAACGACTCCCTTTCGGCAATATTTTTCGGTATCCTACTGATCCTAGAAGTTTGTGCATTTAAAACTGAATCACCCTCTACACTGTAGGATTCACTTCTGGTACAACCGGGGATACATTGACATGGGTTTTCACAATTTTCTCTAAAACGGTTCATACACAAAAAAAAACAGAATACTTTTTTATGTTGAATTAAATATGCAATTACTGTTTATAATATACTCAAATTATTTTAAGAAGTCCTTACTGGGACTGTCAATTGGTAATTTCGACATCCTAAGTTGGCATCAATGCAGCAAAAAATGCAACCGGGTCATAAGTTCAGGTCAGTAACGAGCCCATTTGCACTAATAACATGAAAAGTAACACGAACAAGAACAACACGGATGATGGTAAAACTCACGAAACGTAGAAAACCCGCGAATATTTTTACTATCGAATGTTTGAACCAGTTTGAACGATCTGGAAAACCTTCACTGTCACTTTGACACACCGAAGCTAAATTTGCCTGAGTCCGCCCATAGACGATGCCAAAAGCAGCTGATTATTACCAAATACCAAAACGAAAGTGTTTCCGTGACGTTTGAAATTATTATTAAAATGAGTTGTAGTCATAGTTATTTTTATTTGTAGTGGCATAATCGTGATTGCAATAGGGTTTTTATTTTATTATGCTCTTTTTTTCGTATCACTTGGGTAACTTTTCACATCATATATCAATGAGTGACGTCATTAACTGGTTGGGACACATATACCAATGTTATACCCATGGTTAACAAAAAATTCCTAGGGATTTTGTGGAGAATGTCATCTGACAAAATCGGGACTTCTTACAGTAATCGGGGTATAAAATGTTTAAACAATTGTGGAAAAGCAAAATTTATTTAAAAAATCAGGTGGCATATGCACCCGTGGCGCCCCCTAGTGGCCAAGGGAATCTTAACAATATCAGGTCATGCACGATAATTTTCTACCAATCCTTGCCAAAGCTAAATGAAATCGGTTAATCCGTTCAAACATTATGGCCAAAAACTAAATTTGGGTCCCCTTTTTAAGAGCTTTGAGCAAAATAAAAAACACGAGTCTCTTATTTTTTTGCGTTGTAGGGTTACATTTATTTCTGGAACACCCTGTATATGGTCAACATGTTAAGAATCTTTTCACTAACCCTCTGGGAATGGTAATTTTGTTAAGTCAGTACCCAGACCGATAAAATTGATTTAAAAGTGGTGTTTACACCACATCATTGGTCTTATTCTGATCTGAATTTGAAGCATTACTTTTTGTGGCCTTGGATTCTGAGCGGAAGGCATTGGGAAAATCACAAATAGGTAGGTACAAATTTTCACGTTTTGTGCTCTATCCTTCGATCTTGTTGCAAAATCCCAGAAAATTGTCGGGTAATTTTTTGTTATCTATAATATTATAAAGAGAACTTAAAAAATCATATTGGTTGCCCTAATTTGTTTCGGAGATATGGTTAATAGAAGTTTGTTCTTGAATGCTTGAAAATCACCGCAAAATGAAATTTTTCATATTTCTGCTCATAACTTTTTAACGACTCTGAGGAATCTCTCCAGATCTCATTTATAGGTACCTACTATCCTACTATACAGGGTGGTCCGAATTTTAGTGCACAAAATTTAACACGTGATAGAGGAAGTAATTCTAAGCACAAAAATCCTAATAAACATAGGCCTGTAAACGCTCGTTTCTATGATAGGGTATTGAAGTTTCCCAAAAAAAAATTGATTTTTTAATTTTTTTCCAAAACTAAAAAAGGTATTTAACTCATATTTGGTTACATCATAAGTGTATAACATGACATAAGATAGCTTAGTATTGACCCCAACATGCCACCAGTGGTGGAGATATGGGGGTTTAGTAATATGAAATTACCAGAAAAAACGATAACATCCTGTATAATGGATAAATTTGAAACTCACTTTAGATGTAGAATTTAATTTTTAATCAAAATGCTCCCTTGATATTTTTGCGTATCTATCACCGTTTTGCGGCAAAGTTGCCTTTTGCAAGATTAGTTCAAAAAAAGAAGAAAGCAAAAACAAAAGTTTTAATCAAAATCTCACTTTTAGTTGCCATAATATTCGAAATAACTACGAAAATTCAAATTAGTTTGTGTAACAATTAAGTCAGCAAACTTTTATTTGGTAAAAACTTGTGCACCTACATAAAAATCGAATTTTTTGTGAAACTTCAACACCCTGTATCTTAAAAACGAAGCGTTTACAGGCCTATGTTTGTTAGGAATTTTTTGCTTAGAATTGCTTTCTCTGTCACATGTTAAATTTTGTGCACTAAAATTCGGACCACCCTGTATAAAATGAGCCCAAACTGAACTCTATAATTAATATAATCGGAGATATGACATCTTGAAATTGAGTCTCTGTCCATCAGAAATCGTGACTAGTGCATGTTATAAAATGTGGTCAGGAGAAAAGAATATTTTTTTCCATTTAGATAAAAAAGTTATTGAGCAAAGTTCTTCAGAATCTAAAGTTATGACCAAATGTTAATTTTCGGACAGAAGGGTCTTTTTAATTTTTGAAATATTTGAAAATAACACTTACTTCTTTGGGGTGTGCCACATATCCTAAATATTTATGTGGGTTTCCATCCAGCATCATAAGCTGTAAGCCAATATGTTTCTTGCACAAAAACACCATGTACCTTGAGTTAGAATGTGGAATGATCTAAGATAATTAAAAAAACATAATTAACATACACAGGGTGGGTTATGTAGGCCGCTGTGGTCCAAACCTTCTATTAAGGGTCCCACACACATACAAACACACAGAGGGAAGACCACACAATTAAGTCTTTGTGTGTTTCCCTTAAGTTAAACCCATATAACCACGCATGTGGTATAGTTAAGTCTCGAGTGTTTTCCTCTGTGTGTGGGCCTATTAATACTAGTAAAGATAGATAAAAAATAAAGGCAAACTTGTAGAGGAACACCATCGATAATAAAAAAACATATTGTATAAAGTTATGGCATATTATTATTATATTAATAAATTATGACATTGGCTTATTGATGGCGGTTCAGGTAGGTTTTCAACTAGTTCCACTATTTCCAGTGATCCAAAAATTAACAGAAAAAGTCTTTTTATGTTTTACAGCTTAATCAGTGACACTTTGACACTTTATTCAAGTAATCGGTCTTTTTGAGGCTCTTTCTTATAATAAAATATAAATAATTCCCTAACCTTTTAAGTTAGACCCTCAATATACCCTATATCAAAAACATATTTATTCTCTTTAAGTACTTAAAAAATGTAATAAAATACAAGGTGTTCCATTAAAAAAAAACACTTTGACTCACCACTCAAAGGCACATGCCCATACATAATTGGACCAACCTGTATATTGGAAAATATTAACTAGATATAGTTACTCGTGTTTCTCTACAAGTTTTATCTTTATTTTTTTTCTCTATCTATTTTCTCTTCTCTACCCTATTTATAGTCTAAGCAGAGCCTGTGTCGCAAACCCTTAAATTATTAAGTATTAGTAGTGAAAAGAAATTAATAGAATAGAATAGCATTTATTTGTTCCATCTTACAAGATCCCCTTTGGGATATAGAACGTGTCAAAATTTATAAAATTAGTAATTACAAATACATATACATATAAAAGCATTGAAATACTTTCTTACAAAACAATACAATTATATACTGTGGCCAGCATAAAAAATTATTGATCAGAATTCAAGAATACAACGTACGTAAAAACCTCGATTAAAACATATGTGTAGAGATCATCAAAAAATGCACTTATGTCATAGTATGCCTTCTCCAACAGATAATGTTTCAACTTCTGTTTTAAAATATTATTTGGCAAACTTCGTAAAAGTGTTTTTTTTTGTCAATAACTTTTACAACTTTGCCTAGAGTTTAATTTAAAAATGTTACATATGCCTTTTTTATAATATAAAAATCCTATTAATGTGTACAGAGTTCCCCAAATAATAATACCATAGGTCATCCTAGACTGTACATATGCATTATACAGGGTGACCGTATTTCGAGTATGCATGGGGATCTTGGTTATCTTAAGAGATACGAGGTCGGTTAAATTGGGGCAAAGTTGCGGAATTTGATGCCGAGTAACATGGTAAAAAGAAATTTTGGCTGGCCCTTTTCGTTTTGAAAATAATGCGAAAAAAACTGAAAATTGTCGTTTTCGTTTTTATTTTTTTAAACGAAAACGAATGGCGCTGGACATTTCTAAGTTAAACATTACAAGGAATCTAAATATGACCTCGCATTTTTTTCTTGCCACCCTGGTCAAAGATATGACAATCAACTTTTATTTTTCTTATGGGCGCCATATTGGATTTTTCAACTTTTGAAAAGAGGATTTTTTTCTGGTTAAAATGATGTCACACATTATGCTTTACTTTGTTTTTCTTGCCGTAATATCAAATTAATCGTTTTTGCATAGAGTGCCTTGGAAACGTAAGCCCCATAATGTTTGACGTTTTTGCCTTGGAAACATTAGCCCCATAATGTTGAACCACCGCCGTCCCGACTTCAGGTCCCTCCCTCCGGGTGACATGACACAGGGCCTGGTTAGTGTCTCAACCCGGGCACCGGCCGTTATCAACTCTACGGGCGTTCCGAATTGAGATTGGCTAACACCGTAATATCAAATTAATCGTTTTTGCATAGTGGCTTGGAAACGTAAGCCCCATAATGTTTGACGTTTTTGCATAGAGTGCCTTGGAAACATAAGCCCCATAATGTTTGACATTTCTGCATAGAATGCCTTGGAAACATAAGCCCCATATAACATTTGATAGTTTAGTACAATTTTAAGTGTCACGGATACTTTATTTTACTGAAAAAATGTCATTTTCACATGAAGAAAAGCGTGACATGATTCAAATTTATTATTCCTCAAATATAAATGACGTCGAAGGGATATTGGACGAGCCATAAACAATTTAAATAAACGTGCTGCATTGTGCCTTGAGGAACAAGGAGGACAAATTGAACATTTATTGTAAAACAGGATTGTCTACTCGTCTAGGTTTTTGTTGTTCTTGTGCTTCCAGTTTGACTCTTTTAGTGTTAATGTGTTATAATATTGCAAATGACGAATAAATAACAAGGTCTCAGATCATACTCTCGTGGTACGTTTATGATTTATTTAATCGATAAATTTAACATTAACTGAATTTTTACTGAACCGTTAAACAATATTCCAAAGCACACTTCGCAACAATGGGTAACTAGGCTTATGTTTCCAAGGCACTCTATGCAAAAACGTCAAACATTATGGGGCTTACGTTTCCAAGCCACGCTTTTCTTCATGTGAAAATGACATTTTTTCAGTAAAATAAAGTATCCGTGACACTTAAAATTATACTAAACTATCAAACGTTACATGGGGCTTATGTTTCCAAGGCATTCTATGCAGAAATGTCAAACATTATGGGGCTTATGTTTCCAAGGCACTCTATGCAAAAACGTCAAACATTATGGGGCTTACGTTTCCAAGCCACTATGCAAAAACGATTAATTTGATATTACGGTGTTAGCCAATCTCAATTCGGAACGCCCGTAGAGTTGATAACGGCCGGTGCCCGGGTTGAGACACTAACCAGGCCCTGTGTCATGTCACCCGGAGGGAGGGACCTGAAGTCGGGACGGCGGTGGTTCTCACGGCAGATCCCTTCGGGCTAGCATAAGCATTAGAACGTATATTTTGTATTCCATATTTTAGAATTCCAATAAACTTGTAAAACCATAATTCGATACCGTTTATTCCACGTAGATAACAGTTCAGGTGCGGGGTGAACTTACGGACAACCTATTGCGGACATTATTGTGTTTAATTTGTGATAAGTGAATTGTGTGTTACGTAAACACAATGGGAAGAAGGAGAACCTATTCCACCAGCAGTTCTGACAGTTCAGATAATAATTCTCCTGCTAACGATCAACAAAACAATGAACGCCGATCAAAAAGCCAGGACAAAAGAAAAGCCACCGAGCCTGCTGACGACAGCAGACCAAAAAAGATACCATCAACAAGTAGGCAGTTACGTACGTCTACAAACCTTCCTCGGTCTTTAACGCCTGAAATTACTATAATACGTCATGGCAGTCCAATAATTGAACCCAGCTTTTCATCTGCGATTCCACCATCTACCTCTACCTCTGTTGAATCCAGAATTGACAACATTGAGAAGTTGCTGGAGAATATGATCAATAGACATGGGGTACAGTCAGAACATTAACGTTTGCCGATCCGGAGTGACTGCATACCTGAGTTCAACCCGGAAAATGAAAGCACATCGGCATATCAGTGGTTAGAGAAGGTCGACCAAATTAAAAACATTAACAACTGGGACGACATAACCACTGTATATCAAATGCAAGCAAGACTAAAAGGGATGGCGAAATCGTGGTGCCACAGCTTAACGAGCTATCCGACGACATGGGCTGAATGGAAAACTCTATAAATCAAAACGTTTCCCGTACATGTAGACTATGCCGCCGCACTGCGAAAGATGCTGGAGAGAACAAAGAAACCCGAAGAAATGATGACAACGTATTATTTTAAGAAAATGGAGTTAATTCGCACTTGCAACATAACTGCTCGAAATGCGGTTTCATGTATAATTGACGGTATAACTAATGTCACCATCCAAAACAGTGCGCGCGCAGGTCGCTACGTAACGCCGGAGGCCCTTTACGAGGAGTACCTATCGATGTTACGCGATGAAAAACAACCCGTCACGAAAGCGGTTGAAAGTTCTATCAGACGTGTACCTAGAATGGACTTGAGACATACGCTGGGGTCGAAATATAAGCCGCCGCATCAAAAACACCATGATTTATCAAGAGTGCACTGTTTCAACTGCAAGATGCGCGGACATTTCCAATCGCAATGTCCAAATCGACGTGTCGAGTGCCAAAAGTGTCATCTGCTAGGTCACGAAGCTAGCACATGCAAAACAAGACCGCAGCTACCATTGCGCAAATACCACGATCGTCAAGGTGATGGTAAGTGCGTACCAGTCTTTAGGTTAACGAAATGTCCGGACAGCACTGCCACCGATTGTTACTTTATTGATTGTGTAATAAATGGGTACCCGTTACGAGGGTATGTAGATAGTGGTTGCGGCGCTGTCACAATAAAAATGTCAATTTCTGAACAATTATGCTTACGGCATGAACCAACAATGGCGCGATTATTTGGTTACGGAGGGGGCTCTGTTTTCGTTAACGCCAAGACTTCTGTAGGATTGACAGTTGACTTAGCTACCGTTAATGTTGTCGCATTAATTGTTCCCGACCACATACAGAGTGTCCCTATTATCATCGGACAACCTTTTGTAAATAATGACCGTGTCATGGTATTTATTCACGGCAATCAAATACGATTATTTAGTAGTAATACATCGGATATTAGCAAAACTATTATACCAAAAATTGCTCAATTACCATCAAAGAAGGTTGCTTTATGTGCCAAAGAAACCACCGTAATTCCCGCTCAACACATGCGTCATATTTCTGTTCACACCAATGATTTTTCTGATGACGTTTACATCGACTTAAGCACTCGAAGTTGGCCGGGTAAAAATCATGTCATCCCTCGCTGTGTCGTAAATTTAGCTGAACGCAGTCTCGTACCCATCATTAACCTTTCCAACGAAGATATTTATTACGAAAAAGGCAAGATAGTCGCTAGGGCCCACACGTGTTTTCCAGAAACTGACGAAATGCAATTCCAATGCATGACTACAGATATTAAGACATTCCAGCCTTTTAAACCAGAAGATATAGAAAATCAATTAAATCCCACATTAAGTAATTGTGATCGAAATAAAATATTAAATCTACTTAACGACTATTGCGACTGTTTCGCTGTCTGTTTACGCGAGGTCGGAAAAACTGACGTTACGAAAATGTCAATCACCTTATCAGACGATACACCCGTTACCTACCGTCCGTATAGAATGACATATACAGAGCGAGAGAAGGTAAGGACCATTGTTCAAAATTTGATTGATAATGGGATAGTTCGCGAATCGGAGTCTCCTTTTGCAAGCCCTATCCTTCTTGTTAAGAAAAAGAATGGAGAGGAACGTATGTGCATAGATTATCGCAATGTTAATAGAAATGCTGTAAAAGACAAGTATCCATTACCCAGAATTGACGACCTATTAGATTCCCTTCAAGGTAACGAATATTTTACAAGCTTAGACCTAGCTTCTGGTTACCACCAGATCGCCCTTGACGAACAATCCATTCATAAAACAGCGTTTATCACACCAGATGGCCATTATGAATACCTAAGAATGCCGTTTGGTCTCGTCAACGCACCCGCTGTTTTTCAGAGGGCCATAAATTCAATCCTTGGCCCCTTACGCTTTGACACTGCGCTGGCTTATCTTGACGATGTATTGATACCATGTGCAACAATAGACGAAGGTATGGAAAAATTAAAACAAATCTTAGAATTGTTTCGAAAGGCCGGAATGACCTTGCGGTTGTCAAAATGGTATTTTCTAAGGGAAGAGATTCAATACTTGGGCCACGAGATTTCTGGTCAGGGTATAAGGCCAGGTGCAGATAAAATTAGAGCCGTATCAGAATTTCCTACTCCGAAAAATGTACATGACATCAGACGCTTTCTAGGCTTGGCTAGCTACTTTAGAAAATTTATCCATAGTTTCGCATCTATCGCAAGACCGCTATCTTCCCTAACGAAGAAGGATTGCGAATTTGCTTGGGGGGAACAACACACCGCTGCATTTGAATTATTGAAGACAAAGTTAACAGAACGCCCTATACTAGCTATGTACAACCGAGTGGCATTAACTGAAGTTCATTGCGACGCTAGTAAAATTGGTCTGGGTGGTATACTGCTGCAAAAACAGCAAGATAATACGTTGAAACCAGTACAGTACTTTAGTCGCACGACAACTAAAGATGAACAGAACTACCATTCCTACGAATTAGAAACCCTTGACGTCGTTGAAAGTCTTAAAAGGTTCCGAGTTTATTTGGTAGGCATCCATTTTAAAGTAGTTACGGACTGCAATTCGTTACGCCACACCCTCATGAAAAGAGACCTCGTGCCACGGATCGCCAGATGGTGGCTTAACATCCAAGAGTTCGACTTTGACATTGAATATCGAAGTGGTACAAAGATGGCACATGTGGATGCTTTAAGTAGGGCACCTGTGGGAGATACCTTTGAAGAAGGTACAATAGAAATATTCGAAATAATGCCAGTAAATGTCAGCGAAGAAGATTGGGTTCTTTCCGCACAGCTACAAGATGCTAAATGCCGCCAAATGATCGAAATGTTATCGCGACCCCAAAGTAATAAAGAGGACAAAGAAATTCGTAAACACTTTGTTTTAAAAGATAAACGTCTGTACCGAAAAGCGCCAGATGGTCTTAAATGGGTGATCCCAAAAGGGGCGAGGCGGCGCATTCTGATGTATTATCACGACGACGCAGGTCATTTTGCGGTTGACAAGACACTTGAATCTGTTAGCGCCCGTTATTGGTTTCCAGCTATGAGGAATTACGTGCGTAATTACATCCGATCTTGCTTAGGGTGTATGTATAATAAAGCTAGTTCTGAAAAAGTACCTGGTGAGTTACACCCGATAGAAAAAGTAAGGGTGCCGATGGACACGCTACATATTGATCACCTGGGTCCTTTTGTTACGAGCATCAAGAGAAATGCATATTTAATTGTAGCCGTTGACGCTTTTACGAAGTTTGTTTTTATGAAAGCTGTGTCGAACACCAAAACAGCCACCTGTAATTAAATTCTTAAATAATATAGTCGAATTATTCGGTGTTCCCAGAAGAATAATCTGTGATCGTGGTACCGCCTTTACGAGTCGGGCCTTCACTGAGTGGTGTTACAATTTAAATATTAAACGAGTATTGTGTGCTACCGCGACCCCAAGGGCTAACGGCCAGGTCGAAAGGATGAACAGATCTATTCTGTCAGCCTTGACGGCATCGACGGAAGATGAGACCCGCTGGGACGAATCCGTCAGTCAGGTTAGGTGGGGAATTAATTCGACGATTAATTCGACCACTGGTAAAACACCTTACGAAGTGTTTTTGGGGTACCGTCCTCGTGGCATTAACGATGCATTTCTTTCCGCGGAGGTTACTGATGTTGACGTATATCATGACCTGGAGACTGTGAGAGATAACGTCTCTCGAAAGATAGCTGATCAGCAAAGCCACGATAAAGAACGTTACGATAAAAAGCATGCTAAACCTGTTACGTATTCTGTTGGCCAACATGTGGTTATTCGTACGAATAGAAGTGGGAACGAAGGTAAGAGCAAAAAGCTCGAACCTAAGTTCAAGGGACCCTTTGTTGTTACGTAAGTTCTTGCTAATGACCGTTACGTGGTTAATGAGTTGCAAGGGTCCCGTCGATCGAGGGTATCCTATACGGGGATACATCCCTCAGAAAGGTTGAAGCCTTTTGTTACGACTGTCATCTAGTGAGATGAGCACGAGTGGAGACGAATAGAATAGTTTATTCGTCCCGTAGCATAGATCAGTCCAATTAATATTGTGTTTTGATTCCAGGCTCCAAAAGCTAAGCTATTCACGCGGACGTGAATTGGGTCAGGCTAGCCGACTTTTAGCCAATCTCAATTCAGAACGCCCGTAGAGTTGATAACGGCCGGCGCCCGGGTTGAGACACTAACCAGGCCCTGTGTCATGTCACCCGGAGGGAGGGACCTGAAGTCGGGACGGCGGTGGTTCTCACGGCAGATCCCTTCGGGCTAGCATAAGCATTAGAACGTATATTTTGTATTCCATATTTTAGAATTCCAATAAACTTGTAAAACCATAATTCGATACCGTTTATTCCACGTAGATAACAGTCAAGAAAAACAAAGTAAAGCATAATGTGTGACATATCATTTTAACCAGAAAAAATCATCTTTTCAAAAATTGAAAAATCCAATATAGGGCCCATAAGAAAAATAAAAGTTGATCGTTATATCTTTGTCCAGGGAGGCGAGAAAAAAAATGCGAGGTCGTATTTAGATTCCTTGTAAAAAAGTGCCTTAATAATATTTAACTTAGAAATGTCCAGCGCCATTCGTTTTCGTTTAAAAAAATTAAAACGAAAACGACAATTTTCAGTTTTTTCGCATTATTTTCAAAACGAAAAGGGCTAGCCAAAATTTCTTTTTACCATGTTACTCGGCATCAAATTCCCCAACTTTGCCCCAATTTAACCGACCTCGTATCTCTTAAGATAACCAAGATCCCCATGCATAGACTCGAAATACGGTCACCCTGTATATGACTAGTGACGCCTCCTCACTCACACTGACAGACACCCTCAAAGCATAACTGTATCTTGCTACTGATCCCAGTAGGACATCTATATGATCTCTCCAGTCAAGCATGCCATCAAGCAAGACTCCAAGGAATGATACATTAAATGCACTTCTTATTTCAGTTCTTTTATATTCCAAAACATAGACATCGCTATTTCTATTCCAGTTCATTAGTTTAGTTTTTGAAACATTGAGTATAAGTCCATTTGTTGTGGATCAGTCATCGACATATTTCATAGCATTAATAATTTTAAGCCTGCCTTCTTCTCCTGTTTGTACGCCAAATATCATTGCTGTGTCAACAGTGTACATAGTTATTTCCTCTCTTATTATTTTTTGGCATTTTTGCAAATGCTCGATCTGTCTCGCCACATGATACTGGAAGTTACACAAGTGTAATTATTTATACGCTAAATTTTTTCAAGCGTCAAAGAAAAATGGCGAATAGGAAGATTCAACAGAGTAATTTAGCTGTTGGATAGTCCGGTCAAGTTAACCCAAAAAATAGGGGTAAATTTACATTAACTCGCATAGATCTGAATCGTGGTTTAATTGTTTATATCATCAATATAAAAGAGATCAAAAGTCCCCATCGATCCCGCATGTGCAAAAATGGGTTTTTTGGATTTCTCAACCAAACAGTAAGTTTCATAAAAATACATCAGACAAAAATTGTAGAGCATTCAATTCAAATTGTCCTTACACTTTTTTTCCTTATGGACCGGGAGATAACGACACATTTTTGGTAACATTTAATGCCCGTCTGCCGTGTAAGGGTATAATATATTTCATTACTTGAAAGTGATTAAAGCAATAAAAATGAACCCATCCCTGTTAGCAAGGTTATCATTTCAAACTGTATAAAAAAAAATTGGAAAAAAATGATCCATGCCTGTCAGCCGTTAGCAGTGGATGATTCTTCAGAAAAAAATACAGCGCTAACTCATCGGCAGACAGTTTTGAGTGATAAGTCCTGCAGGACCTCCATTTGAATGTGTTAAGGAAAATAGTGAGAACAACTTATTAATGCCCGTCTGCCGAAGTCAAGACACATTTAAAAGCTCCAAAGAAGCCTCAAAAAACAGACATATAGGATATGTACTTAATAATTAATAAAAATTTGTTTTTGCAGCATTTTTGTAACAAAAAATCTATAGATGCCCGCACCAAAATTGAACGACATGTATTTAACAACCGCAAAATTTATATCCTTTAAACGGCAGATGATTCCACGTGTTAGAAAAAAAATGCATTGTTAATAATAATGTAAAATTTTAGTAATAAAAGAAAAACAATTAATGCCCATCTGCCATTGTAACATTATAATAAAAATGCTATTTTGAAACGATTATGATTGTCGGCAGACGATTCTGCACGTTAGGGAAAAAATTACAGTATAAAATAATAATGCAAAGCTCTGTAAAGTACCCCCTTCGTTAACAGACTCGTCGGCAATGAGCAACAATCGGCATCGGCAGAGTCAGTACCGCAATACGGACTGCTGCGACCGGTGTGGTAGAATTTTTCGCGAGAAACATAACCTCTCTGTCAGTCTTGCCTACAGACAACTCTACAACTTTAAAACTGTACAAATCCATAAAATCTTCATTTTTGGAGATAATCGCCTAAACTTTCTTTTGTTTGAAAGGCCGTCCTGCCATTTTCAAAATGCAAATCCATTCAACTGTTTTGAAGGGATTCCATGGCACACTTGACAATCCGATATCTTTAAAATTCTTATTTGCTCAACTTTGACACCCTACAAAATGGAACTACCTGTATATTATTTGTTCAAATTTGGTATATAGTCATTGTGAACCATTTTCTGAATCTACAAAGCCGAGGGAGGGTGATTCCAGCAGACTCCCAACAACCATCTGTGGGGAACTAGCTGTCAGAATTCTACACATCAATGTCCGATCTCTGAGAAACAAGGTCACTGAGCTGGAGGCATCAATTGCGGACAAGTCACTTGATATCCTTTGTATCACGGAACACTGGATGAAGGAGGAGGAAATAATTACATTACATCTGGTGGGATTCAAGCTTGCAGCCTACTCAGCAAGAACAGGGTCAAGGGGGGGGGGGGAGGAACCTGTGTCTTTGTTAGAGAGACTCTTAGTTTTGAAATTTTAAACTTTAATGTTAATCTCAGCATTGAGAGATGTCTGGAGGTTTGTGCAGTTTTACTGAGCGATCTTAATTTGATTGTTGTAGTTGTTTATCGTAGTCCGGCTGGGACTGTCAGCGCTTTTTTGGCACTGTTGGGGGGAGTTTTGGAGCCCTTAGACCTAAGAAAGCAAACAGTATTGGCTGGTGATTTTAATATTAACCTTCTAAGTAAAGATGTGGGCACTTCGGGGCTACTGGACACGATGCGTGAATACAACTTAAACCAGACGATCTTTGAGGCAACTCGTGGAGACAGTTGCCTCGACAACATTTTTTTGGATGCAGATATCACGCCCTTATCAGCGAGTGTTTATGAGTTTGGTCTTTCTGATCATAGGAGTCAACTGGTGAGTTTCTTGGCATGTAAAATAGAACAACCTCAAAGTAATGTAATTTTATATAGGCCTATTACGCAAAGGGGTCTATTTTATTTTTTTAGTAACGTATCTCAGGTAAACTGGGCATTTGTAAAGGAACCAAACATAAAAGTAGAAAAGAAATTTGAGACGTTTATTAATCATTTAGAAAACGCTTATTTACAATCTTTTCCTGAGAAAAAATATTGTGTTAGGACTGACCAACCACAAAAAATAAACTGGTTCAACAATGACCTGAAAGAAATGAGGGATCATCTTAACTTTCTCTCAGAATTGAATAGAACTTACAAAGAGAAGCATATCAGTGACACCTATCGGCAATTTAAGAGAAGTTATAAACTTGCAGTTAGGCGCGCTAAAATCAATGCAAACGACAATTTGATCCGAACCTCGAATAACCCTGTAAAATCCATGTGGAAAATTATTAATAACTACAGGGGCATACAACAAAGTAGGTAACTCTAAGGAATGTAGCATAAACCCTAATACCTTTAACAATTTTTTTTTTAATATTGCTTCAGATCTAATCAAAGATGTTCCTAATGTGTCCCTTGACCCCATAGATTTTGAGTACAAAATTCCCCCCATTCAATTTACTTTTTCACAGGCCGATCTCCCTGCTTCCTGTTATCTCAAAGGTTGTAGAGAGGAGCATGGCCTTACAGATGGTGAACTTCCTAGAGGCCAATGATTGCCTTGCAGCATGCCAGTTTGGATTTAGAAGGGGGAAAAGCACAGTTTTGGGTGTGTTAGATCTTGTATCTCTCATTATTGAATCATTTTACAAGGTTCAATATAGTTCGGTTCTCCTATGCGACCTGAGTAAATCTTTCGACTGCGTCAACCATGGAATCCTTCTGAAAAAGTTGTCGAAGTACAACTTTTCTGCCGAGAGTATTTGTCTCATTGGATCCTATCTGAGGGACCGAGTGCAGGCGGTCAGGGTTTTTGTGGAAAGTCTTCGAAGGAGGGTGTTTTAAATATTGGAGTCCCTCAGGGATCAGTACGGGGACCAGTACTCTTCCTGATATATATAAACGATCTCCCTAAGATAGATAAAGGGGTCAGGTTCACTCTCTTTGCTGACGACACCACAATATCCTGTTCGGCATGTACGGCGGAGGAGGCCTTGGAGGGTTCCATGGAGTCGCAAAGGAGGGCAGAGGAATGGTTTGCGGCAAACAGGCTCCTACTTAACAAAGAAAAAACCAAGAGGGTCTTTTTCTCTTTGAGAGACTTGGGAAATTTAAATGGTGGAATAGATGAGGGTGATGTTAAATCACATGTAAACGTACTGAGCAAAAAGCTAAGCAAAAATCTTTTCCTTTTAAGGAACCTCTCAAGATGTGTGTCGCGGGAAGTCTTGGTTGCAGCTTACTTCTCCTTGTTTCACTCTCACCTTTCATATTCAATTCTTGTGTGGGGCCATGCAGCGGATGCCGGACGTATTTTTTTTCCCTTCAACATAGGGCAATTAGCATTATAAGTGGTCTCGGTTACAGGGATGACTGTCGACAGGCATATCGTGACCTAAAGGTGCTGACAGTCCCAGTCCAATATATATTTGAAAGTCTGCGATTTATAAAGACAAATGTCAACTCTTACACAACTCAGAAAGGTATTCACAGCTATGGCACCAGACATAGGGAAGGGATAGTCCCTGCTTACTGGAGGCTGAAACGGTGCCAGACAGGCCCGGGGTATTGGGCAATAAATTTTTTTAACATACTTCCTTATCAGATAAGAAACCTAAATGAAAGTCTTTTTGAAAAAACCATAAAAGCTGTGCTGATCAAAAATCCGTGTTACAGCATGGAAGAATATTTTAACACTAGTTTCAATTAGACGTCCCCCAATGCTGTGATGCTTTTGAATTTTAACATTTAACTTGTCAGCTCTTCGTAACCCGAGAATGATAGTTTTAAAATCTGTTTGACACAATTTTATTGTTTTGATATTTTAACTGCTATATTTTAACTGCTATACTGTGCTACTTTGACGTATGTAATGCATTGTGTGCAAGTAACATGAATAAACGGTATTGTATTGTAAAAGTCACAGCGTGTTAAAGTTTTAAAAAATATGTGCACTTTATCGAATATTTAAATCATATTTGGTACACGTTATAACGCCATCGGTTAGCATAAAACCTGTTAATATCAAACATCTTGAATAACCATTGGCTGAGAAGTGGGAAATTAGTACAATTGTTCTTAAAAAAAAATTAATCACCTTGTATAGTACCTAATAAAACGGATTGCATTTTTTTGTAGATTTTAATTGTAAACAAAAATGTCCTTGATATTTCTTCATATGTGTTTAATGGCAAATTTGATTTTTTTTTGGTATAATTTTAGGGTATTTCTGAAAAATTAACTACGAAATTTGCTCCATAAGTAAGACTCAAAGTAAAAAAAATGTGCTTCCTACTTTAAATAAGATAACTTCTTCCAAAAAACGTATCTATTTAAGACTATACTTTTGAAGATAAAAGATCTAAAACATTTAGGGAAAGTAAAATTAATATATGTTATGCTCTGTTTCTTAAAAAGTTAAACCTAGAATAGGTTTATTGGAAAAAGTTACTTTATTAAAAGTAGGAAACACGTTTTTTTCTATTTTTAGTCTTGCTTATGGGGCAAATTTTTTAATTAGTTCTTAAGAAATATCCTGAACTAATACAAAAAAAAATCAAATTTGACATGAAACTGCGACACATACTAAAAAATGCCAAGAGATTTTTGTCTACAATTAAAATCTACATAGAAAATTCAATATGTTTTATTACTTATACAAGGTAATTCTTTTTTTTCTTCTAAAAACAATTGTACTAAATTACCCACTTATCCGCCACTGGTTGTTCAAGATGTTCAATATTAACTCAAAATTTCGACTTTGAAAGTCAAAGTCCGACTTTCATAGTCGAAGTCTAACTTTCAAAGTCGATGTTCAAAGTCGAAACTTCGAGTTGAAAGTCGGAGTTCGACTTTAAAGTTGAAATTTCGAGTTCAATAAAAATAAAATAATGTTGTGGTCCTGCTTCCGTAAAAACACGTAAAGAAATAAAAAAATAACAAAAGAAAAATACTTATGGCCAGCTGCACCTTCGTATCTTAAATTAACTACTTAACAAGGATTCTTGTAACAATGGTTGTCTTTTGTCTTGTCAAGTAGTTAAGACTGCCTTAAAATGTAAGATACGACAGTGCGATGGCCGATGAGCCTCCGGGCCTGCGGCCCCCTAGCCCTTCGAATGACCGGCCCACCGTGCATTTGCCCGGTGTCCCTAGGGTTGCTAGACGTCCCGATTTTTACGGGACAGTCCCGATATCAGAGGTTTTGTCCCGTGTCCCGACGGACTATATGTCGGGACGCTAATTGTCCGATTCCACTATGGGTAAAATATTTATTCAGAAATTGGGAATATTAGTAGGTGCTGCTGGCAACAATGTGTGAGCCTGACCGTCAGCCAACTTATTTTGGACGGCTAGTGCTACGGCTACAAGCGATCGACAGAATAACCTTTCTGTTTTGTGGACAGAATGACAGAAAGAAAATGATAATCAGCGTAAAAGAGAAAGACACGTGCAAGCGGGGTTTGGGAGCTATTTGTTGTTTGTAGGTTTGAACGCTGAGAATATACTTATATACTCATGCACTAATGCATTTTATTTTGCGTTATTTTGTGTTTTTAAATTTTATGAGAAGTTTTATTGTTCTGTTTTCAGAATTGCGTATTTTATTTCCTTTAATATATGAATGTACCAGGGACTCTTTAAAATAAGGGGACCCAGCATGTCACAGTCTATCACATAGGAAAAGTGAAGCCTTGTTTTCTTTATATCTCCAAGGGGACCACATAAGTGGGCTGGTACAAGGTTATGTTATATGTCAGAATGTCAGTGTCCAACTGCCATCAGGTTTTATGTGACATGCCAGTGCCATAGATTCCAAAGGAGGCAAATTTTCAAAATCGGCACTGACTTACCATACTTATATTACTTAAATTCCTGGAAATAATTGCAGGAAACCAAATTCAAATATAAAATAAATTTTAATCATTTGGCACTTGCCATATTCTGTGTTTGTTGACAGAACATTGTCAAGTCTAATTTTTAGAAATCATTGAAACCATTATTAATTTTTACTAACAATCAAAGTACCTGTTATATTCATATAGATTCTTCAATAAAATGGCATACTTGGCATCATTGAGACCATTAGAATGGGGAAAGAAACGGCCTCACTTTGGAAAGTATAATGCTGGGTCCCCTTACTTTAAAGGGTCCCTGGAATGTACCTATGTATATTATTTCTTTAAAAAAATAGCGTCCCGACTTTTATTCAAAGTCCCGATTTTTTAACAGCTTTTTGATTGGTATGCTCGATTTTTAGATTTTCCAATCTGGCAACCCTAGGTGTCCCGGTGGTCCCATCTGCCCATGCCTGACAGGTTTGGTAAATATTCGATAAAGTCCACATATTTTCTAACACTGTAAAGCCCTGTCACTTTTTTATAAGGCCTTAAAAAATAGTATATACAAGAAAGTGCAGTTATTTTTTGAAGATCTATTACCTGTTAATGTCTTGCTACAAAAAAATCCCATTATCTCCAATTAGTCACCATCATGATACAAGAAGTAAACTAGAAAAATGCAATATACCTCAGATAAGTAAAACTATTGGTCAAAGGTGCTTCATTTACTTAGCTACAAAACTCTTCAACATTCTCCCTACAAAAGTCAAAGACATATCAAATTAAAACTTATACAAAAAAGAGATTAAAATATGGATCACGGAAAACAGAAAACTTATTGAAAACATCTTAAGGATGCATTGAGAGAGTATCTGAAATTGATTACCTACAGAATGAGTCTTTGCGCAAATATGATGTAGACGGATCAGATTGAACAAAATTTTTGAATAGCGAATTGGAAATTCACCCTATTATGATGACTTACCCGATTGAGATAAACCCTTCACGATACGACATTTTACTGGAAAGAACCAACACATGTTCACTTACTTACTTGGTATAGTAACACTTTTCACCAACGGACAGCACTATGCTGCCTCAGTGAACTATCTGCTTATTATCAAATTGTACTATGGAACATAGGAAATACCTTGCATTGTATTGATGAATATCTTGTATTGTATTTGATGAATAAACATTATTATTATTATTATTATTATCTCGACTTAGCCAAATAATTTCAACATTAAAATTGTGAAAGCGTTAAAAAACTTAATTGTCTCTCCTCTGTGCAGATTGATTAATCAATGCATTGCTGGAAATGTTTTCCCTGACTGTCTTAAGATTGCTAGGGTTGTGCCCATCTTCAAAAAGGGGAATGTCTGCGAAGTTAACAATTATCGCCCAATCTCGATTGTGCCCATTTTTGGTAAAATCTTTGAGCATCTATTGAACACACAACTGGTAAAGTATTTTGAGAATAACAACCTCTTTGCTCCAAACCAGTTTGGTTTCCGAACAGGAAAGTCGACTTCGAGGGCTGTTCTAAGTTTGGTACAGCAGGTTCAGCGATCATATGATGACAATAAGTCTGTACGGGTATGCTTCTACGACCTGACTAAGGCCTTTGATTGTATTGACCATCAACTCTTGATTGAAAAACTGACCAGGTATAGCTTTAGCAGAGACAGTTCTCACTTGATTGGATCCTATCTTGGGGGTAGAAAGCAATATGTCTCGGCCAATGGTAGTAAGTCTGAATTGGTAGGTTTAAAATATGGAGTTCCCCAGGGCTCTATCCTGGGCCCAACACTGTTTTTAATTTACATAAATGATATCACATTTATAGATAACCTCAATCTCGTCTTGTATGCAGATGACACAACTTCCATAAACATATCGGATGCTCCCAATACTGTCAACCAAAACGTTGATGATTCTGGCTTTCGTATTGAGCAGTGGTTTCTTTCAAATCGCCTCTGCATGAATGCTGGTAAAACACAAATTCTAGATTTTTCCTTGAAACCTGCAATCACTAACTTCAGCCCTGTTAGCTTTCTTGGATTGTATCTGGACAGCAGATTGTCGTGGGAAGAGCAAGTTAATCAACTTATTAAGAGGCTGAATAGAAACATGTACCTGATTCGTAATCTCCTAAACAATGTCTCAACCAAAGTACTTATGGACACCTACTATGGACATTTTCATTCTCACATAATGTATGGCATACTGCTGTGGGGCCATTGCCCACATGCCACAAGAGCGTTTGGTGTGCAAAGAAGATGTATCAGATTGATGGCGGGTATTGCATTTCGTGAACCTTGTAGAGACAAGTTTATCTCTTTTGGTATTCTTACTCTACCTAGTGTGTTCATACTCGAATGCCTTCTCTACCTAAAAAGCAACATTGATGACTTCAAAACAAACTCACATTTTCATCATTATAACACTAGAGGAGGTGAACACCTGTGCATTCAATACCACAGGGTCAATAAAGCTAGAAGTGGTCATAATTATCATGCCATTAAATTCTATAATGTGCTCCCCGAAGTTGTCAAAGAGCTACCCACAAAATTATTTAAATCTAAACTGAAAAGTTACTTAAAGTCTAAAGCTTTCTTTAGCATGGACGAATTCCTTGTTGCAGACTTCAGTGATTTGTCGTTGTCAGTCATGGCAGGCTAAAATGTGATGTGTGAGGCATCTGTATGTTGGTCTCCTTTTAATGTGTAATCTCCACTAGTTTATATCCTATTCATTTTTTTTTTGTTGGATCATATTTATATAATTAACTAGGTTTTAGTGTGTATGTGTCATTTACTGCTTTTATCTTATTTTATTCTCATTATTTTATGAATCTGACTTGTGAAAATACTACTATGTATGTATGGCATCAATAAATTATAACATAACATTTCAAAAGGCATTCGCACTCCCTCTACGGGGAACATTCACTCAGATCCCGGGTATCCCGGATACCAAAAGGATCTGGCTCGGACGAGACCCTTGCCATGTTATCGGGCCTTAGGTGACATTGATGTTGTTGGATGATCCTGCATTCCCCATGAATTTCCTGACGGTTCGGGCTGTCGTAAGTAGTACCGCTTTCTGCATGGACCTGTAAAGACTATCAGTTAGACCCAGCTCCTTGATGTTTCTCAGCAAACTTTTTGGTATAACACCAGTTGTTGACATGATGATTGGAATCGTCTGGACGTTCTCCATTTCCCATTGCCTTCTAATTCGTTCTTCTAAATCTCTGTACTTCGCGATCTTCTCGACTTGCTTCACACGCAGGTTGTTGTTGTTCGGGATGGCCACATCAATCAGAGTTGTCTGCCTAGAAATTTTATCAACTATTATAAGGTCCGGTCTGTTATGGGCAACTCGTTGATCTGTCAGAACTGTACGATCCCAGTACATCTTGTAGTTGCTGTTCTCAAGAACAGGCTCAGGTGTGTAGTTGTAATATGGGACCCTCTCTGCCTGCACAAGCAGCAGCTTTTCCGCCAGTTCCTGGTGCAAGATCTTGGCAACCGAATCGTGTCGTTCCTTATATTCCGTTGATGCGAACATCTGACATCCTCCTGTTATGTGCTGGATTGTTTCTGAAGTTGGGCATCCGTATCTGCATCTGTCATCTACTACCGATGCATCTCCTACAATGAATTTTAGGTAGTTGCGAGTTGGTATAACCTGATCTTGTATGGCCAGTAGGAAGCCTTCTGTCTCGGGGAACATTCGTCCCGAGGTCAGCCAATAGTTCGACGCTAACTTGTCGACATGTTCCTGGTTAACCTCATTAGGATGCCTCCCGTACAGCGGCTTCCCCAACCACCTCTGTAGTTTATTGTTGTCGGTTCGGTGGTGATTTTGACGCTCGTGTTCCGTCAGACGTAGCGGTGTTGAGACGTCTGCTCCGCATATAGCCCTATGTAGTGTGGAGCTGTTGGCCTGCCTGTAGAAATAATTACGCAGATTTAATATTTGTTGGTCCAATTGCTTGCTGAGATCTGCCAATCCTCTTCCTCCTAGTTGACGTGGCAGAGTTGTTCTTTCTACGGCGCTACGGGGATGATGTTTATGAGCTTTTGTCAGTAGTGTCCTAACTTTTCGTTGCAGGTTGTTGATGTCCGTGTTGGTCCAATTCACTATTCCGAACGAATAGCTGAGTACAGAGCACGTATACGTGTTCAGGGCCTTAAACAAATTCCTGCTGTTAAGATCAGTTCGCACTACTTGTCTTACTCTCTTGATGAATTCATTCGTTAAATCAGTCTTCATTGTTCGATGGTCTATCCTTTGAGCTTGTTTCATCCCGAGATACTTGTATGTATCTCCCTTGCTCATTGCTTCGATCTCCTGGCCGTCCTGCATCTCGTGTGCGCTTTGTTCGAGCCTTATTATTATTATTATTATAAAAACTGAGTCACCCTGTGTATTATGGAGATTGCAACTTCTTCAACTGTTGAATCGCGATATCTCAAAAACGGTGATTCTTAGGAAAACGGTGTAAGGACAATTTTCGTAGACAATTACATGCTCTACAATTTTTGTCTTATGTATTTTTTTGATAAAACTTCTTAAAAATGCGAAAAACCGATTTTTGCGTATGTTGACCTTGTATAATTTTTTTGCACATGTGGAATCGATGGGGACTTTTGACATTTCTTTTATATTGATGATATAAACGATCAAACCAAGATTCAGCTCTATGCGAATTAATGTAACCTTGAATGTCTATTTTGACGCTACTATGGAATTAAAGTCCTCATCTACAAATCCATTGATTGGATGTTCATATCCGACACAAAGCGCAACTTTTTTATTTTTTATTATCGCTGAATTTATCTTCTCTCATTACCTTCTATTTTATAACTGGTTATCATATCTATAATTAAACAGTGATTATAATGAAGATATACATGCTGCATAGTGCCTCTCTAAATACTTCAGTCTTAGACAAGGAAGGGGAGAGGACGCGTAACGTGTATATGTATATTGGGACCATAACAGACAGTGTGCCCAAATACAACAATGCGACGCCATAATTTGGTTCCAAACGTCGTGTGTGACAGCAGGTTTAGTTTTTGTGATTTTGTGCTTATACGGACTGAAGACATTGTTATTTTTGTGGCATCATAATGGTGTTTTGTTCAGCTTTTGGTTGCAAAAGTCGAGGTGAACAGAAAGTATCAGGAATAACCTTTCATAGGTAAATATTTAGAGTTAGAAAAATAGCTTCAAGGAAAAAAGGCATTGTATTATTTGTATACCGCCTCAAACAACTAAAATTTTGTTGCTTTGTCGAAATTTGGTCCCTTTACAAACCAACAGTACTGCTTTATAGGCATTTTTCATTCTTTACCAGTCCCACGCGATACGCCACTGGTGGTGCCTAACTCGGCACACTCAATTTGGCCGGATTAGGCGTCCTCTCCCCCTCCCTTGTCTAAGACTTCAGTTAACAAGTCAACCATGAAAAAACTCACAAGGTGACGTGGTGACACGTCAGTTATGATTTAGATTTTAAATATTTTTGAGTATATTGTGAGTGACAATCTTCTTATGATCATTGCGGAATTACTAAAAATGATAATCAGTAATGAAATAGAAGAGGCAGAATGCAGTGATAGTCAAAAAAGAAGGAAAAGTTGCGCTTTGTGTAGGATTTGAACCACTGATTAACAGATTTGTAGACTGGTGTTTTAGCCGACAGCTACATTACTCTCTGTTTATTTTTCCTATACATCACTTTTCTTTGATGCTTGAGAAAATTGAGCTCGTAAATATAATTCAATTTGTGTAACTTCCAGCGAAATGTGGTGCAACAGACCGAGTGTTTTGTACATTCACTACTAGATAGATAATAGGTATACATGGTTACTCACAATCAAATGCCACCCTTAATACGACGATATGCTACTCGAAAAATAAAGAGACACTTATTTTTTCTGTTTTCCCAAAGCTCTATATAAGGACCCTACAAACTCTTAAAGCGGGCTCTAAAATTTTGTTTTTCGCTTTGTCTTGTAAACAGCTTGATCGATTTTGATATTTGGCACATGTTCACAGATAATTATATCGCTTAGTTTTATTATTGTGCAATGTACACAACTGCTAGAGGGCGCTACTTATGCCCACTAATTTATTTTATACTTTGTTCAAAATTTAATTCATTACAAAAAATTATTCTACTATTTTTTCATAAAATATGCCATTCAGAGATAATACCCAAAATTTAGCCACCATGCAAATGCCCACACAAATTTTAGTTGCAATAATCCAATTCCTTTTGGAAACAAAACAATTACACTTTAATATGCCTTCTTATGTGATATTTATTATTATTTAAAAAAATAGTATTTAATTATTTTAATTTTAATATAATTTATTAATTATAAATAAATATGTGAAAAAAAGGTCTGCGTACATTAAAATAGATTGGTGGGCATAAGAGGGGCCCTATAATGGTTGCAGACATTGCACTATAATAGAATTATGTATGGACATGTGCTAAATATCATCAAAATCGATCAAGCTATTTAAAATATATAGAAAAAAAAACAAATTTTAATTTTAAAAGGAAAACACAGGTTATCTACTTTATTTTTCGAGTAGAATACCTCTGTACTATGGGTAGCATTTGATTGTTTTTGTGTGGTTGTTTTTTTATAGTAAGGGTTTGGGTTGTGAGCTCGAATAATATGAAATTCATGCCGATATCTATTCACCTTCATTTTTTTTATTGGGGTACCTTCAAAACAACCATATGCTGGGCCCAAAGCTATAGACCTGGCTATTTTTGACACTTCATGTATCAGTTTAATTTTGTGCTGAAAACATGAACGAATAGATAAACTTTTTCAAAATGTGTCCTTAGAAGTACCCTATCATCTGCTATCATGAAATATCCAATCTGCTTCCCATCTACAATTTTTATGTAATAAGTAAAATTCATAGGAACAGTCGATTGTTCAATTCTTGTTCTTGAGACAATATCAAATTCTTCTACCCTATAATTTCAAAAGTTGGGAGTATAAATTTTTTTTTAAACATGCAATAACTACATTAGATCTGAATTATTGTACTGAATTAAATATCTATCACCACCAATGGTGTACAAGATTGACTTATCCAAATCAGGATAAAATAATATATCATTGATGGCTTCGTAGTGGGGCCTAAGTTTTCCTTGGAACTCCCAAACACTCTTCTCTGTGTTATAGTGAAAAATCACCACTGTTTTGTTGTTGTCCTGAAAAATTAGAAAGTGGTTTTCAAAATAAGTGCGTACCTCATGATTACTTACAAAGTAAGCAAACTGATTAGAGTTTTGAGAGAACTCGATTTTTTGTATGCAACTTTTGGTTGGCCGAAATGGTGGGTTAAATTTTGGTTTTAGTATCACGGGTTCCAGTATCCAAATTTCGCCATTCGCTCTTCCACATATCAAGTGCAATGCTGCAAATGTTTGCCTGTGTTTAAAAAATAATGATAATAACATAATAATATATTGTGAATATAGATGGCATTTCCTAAATCTCATACATGTTTTTTAATGAGAACCCTCTATATTCAAATTTCAGATATTGCATAATATAAGTTGTATTGGACCGAGAGGAATCAGCATTTGCTCTACATGATTATCTAAAGCAAATTTGTTATATCCTAGTTTTATAGTGAATTACGTCCCCAACTTTTTTGGCTAGCACTAACAATATTACAGTGTGATTATAAAGAAAATTATTTGCAAGGTTAACCTACTTTTGCCATAATGCGATTGAAAAATATAATAAAAAATGTAGAAAGCGCAAAAAATTCAACAAAAAATATCTAACACTTATCGAGTTAGTTACATTCAAATGCATTGATAAATCATATTTTTTGTTCATACAATTATTGGCAAATTGAATAGAAAATCTGAAATAGCTTCCTTCTTTACATAAAAAAGTTACCTTTTTGTTTTTCAGTCAATATCTCCTCTTTTATAATAGGTTTTCTTTTTACTACGCAGGGAGTTAAATACTTTGAACCCCCATACCTCTTAAATTTTTATAAGAAATATAAAACTTACATTCATAAGAATATTTGATGCAGCTAATTGAGTCACCATTAGAAATACTTTCATCGGTATTTTTTGGAAGGACAAATTTGCAAACCTGTTTGCATTCTTCATAATTGATCAATACTATTCTACCACTTTCATAACCAATCACTATGTAAGGCCTAAAAAGATTTATGTTTAAGTAATGTAGCAACCTACTGTTTTAGATTTTACTTTTCATCGTGTGCTTCCATAGCAGAAACATTTGCATCTGCAATATGAAACAATGGCGTACAAGTGTTCCTTAAGAAATCTATGGCATAAATGTTACAGTCAGAAGTAGCTACAAAATAATTTATTAGCTAGCAAATAATATTGAGGGAAAAATTTTAGAATCTCACAAATAAAGAAATCTCTCACCACAAATGGTGCACTGTCTAAACTTGCTTCTAAAGGCATGCCTACTTTAACATACTCTTCTATAAGTTCCGTCATATCTGTATATTCACAGTTGAGTACATAATCGTCATCTAACATTTTTTCTGCAAAAACAATGTGTTTAGATTGTTAAGATCTTATAATATTACATTATACTTCTGATGTAAATGTTTCCATCTTCTACATTATATTGATTCATCTTTAAATTAAAACTTATGGAAGTAATTGAACCCAAAGGAAAATTCCTTAACCAATATAAAAGCCTTATTCGTTTATCAAAAAAGTATATGTGTCCTTTTGCGTCACCCACAACCAAAAATCTAAAAAAAAAAATTTAATAGATTAAAATTAATTAGATTTTGAGAAACTAATATGGTAATTTTAAAATCCAATATCTATTGGGTAGAATCGTGGAAGAAGAGACGAAAACTTGTTATAAAACTTAACCAATTAACTATTATTTCCCGATAATTGACATACCAACAATGTAGTTATAATATTAATGATTAATCTTATTATTATATTATTAAATTAGCTCATAATAATGAACTTTTCTTTTCATTTTTAAGAGTTATATCGAGTTATACTGGGAGCTGCTGTCGTCTAGGGATTTAGTTCCCCTGATGGCTACCAGTGGGGGGGAATAATATGATTGGGGCGGTGTTAGCATCAGCATACCTTCCCATAGATTCAGATTGCTCACCAGGGGGGGCTCAGGTCACTGTGTTCCTTTTGTGAGGCAAAGGGTCTTCCTCTTGTGGGCTGTGATAGCCATGCCCACCACTTTCTGTGGGTCAGCGCGGATTGCAAGCGCAGGGGAGATAGACTTGCGGAATTCATGGCGGCCGCGGGGTTACATGTAGCCAACTGGGGCTCTGAGTTCACATTATTTATTCCGAGGGGGTGCTCCATCATAGACTTAACTCTGTGCTCGGGGCTGCTCCTCGGAGAGATAAGGGACTGGGCGGTGTGTGTGGACGACTCTCTGTCAGACCACAGATACATGTCGTTCACACCGGGAAGGCATCTTCAAGGTGACCTGACCTACTGAAGTCCAAGAGCGACCAACTGGGACCTCTATGCCAAGGAACTGGCTGGGTGGCTAGCGGGATTTTCCCGCAAACACAGACCCGTGGAGGAGCTCAGAGTCGCTGCTGAGCATCTGAGCTCCATCATCGTTCAATCCTATGAGGCGAACTGTCCCCTGAAAAGGAATGCCTACCTGGAGCGCATCGAGTTGTCCCCAGGGGGGGGTTGTCTCCCCTCCTATGGTGCATGGTGGTAGATGAACTGCTGCGAATCTTCGAGGAGGAGCAGAGTGTCTTCGTACAGGCGTATGCGGACAATGTTGTGACCCTAGTGCAGGGCACAGAGATAGAACTTTTAGAGGAGCTCCTCAATGGAGCTCTGGAGAAGTTCTCTCAGTGGTGCGCCTCTAATGGATTAGGTGTCAACCCTAATAAGGTTGAGCTGGTATTATTTACCAGGAAGAGAAAAGTGGTCCCCGGCCCTCTTTTAGAGCATCAAGGGACCCAACTAGAAATTAAGAAGAAGGTCAAGTACCTGGGAGTCTGACTGGATTCCAGACTGACGTACTCACAAGGACCATAAAGTCATGCAATGCACTGTGGGCATGCCGCAGAGCCATGGGAACTTTGTGGGGACTGAGTCTGAAGATGATGCTTGATTTACAAGGCAATGATTGTACCCATGATCATGCATGGGGCTGTCGTTTGGTGGTCAGGTACGTGCATGACCAGACCGAAAACGCCACTTGACAAGATACAATGCCTAGCCTGGGTGCCGGTTGGAGTAAGAGGCGGCCAAGGCGGCCCTCAGATTGGGAGGACTCAACATCTGGGCTACTGGGAGCTTACTTTGTGGGCATCCCCATCCTGGGGATGAGAAGGGACGTGAAGGTGCCCTCTATTGGCTGCCACGACCGGCTCCACTTCTTCCCTGAATGGGAGGAGTGGGCGGAAGAAAATATTAGTACCCAGAAGGGACTTGTCTGGTATACAGACGGGTCCAAGATGGGGAAGGGAACAGGGGCCGGCACTGCAAGGAACTCTCCACTTACAGCCGCCCTCGGAGAACACACTATGGTGTTCCAGGCAGAGATGTTTGCTATCATGTTGGTTGTGGAGAAATCACTCAAACTCCAGGTAAGGGGGCACGAGATGACCTTCTACTCCAACAGCAAAGCAGCTCGAGCAAACCACACCACACCCCCTCTGGTGGAGGAATGTATAGCGAATCTGCTCAAACTGGTGGTCGAAGGGAATAAGGTGGCTGTCCTGGGTGCCTGGGCATTCGGGCATCGAGGGAAATGAGATCGCCGACCTTCTGGCCAGGGAGGGATCCATGAGCAGGCCGATGGGACCGGAACCCCTTCTGGGATCACACCTCGGGTAGCAATTGGAGTCCTGGACGAATAGATGCAGGGCAGATTTGTTGAGGAGTGGCTCAGGGCTCCGGGGATAAGGCAGACGAGGCTCATGATTCATGGGCCATCACCTGCCTTATCCCGTGAGTTGCTGAGTCTGCCAAGAAAGGAGATTAAGGGATTGGTGAGGGTCCTCACTGTCGTCTGGCTCGCTACCTCCACCTCATTGGGGTAGAGGAAGAGCGGGAGTGCAGATGGTGCCTGGAAGAAGAGGAGACCCCCCCACCACCTAGTCACAGTGTGCCCTATGCTTGACAGGGTCAGATTCGAGTCTTTATTATTAAAGTTTACCGATTAAAACTTGGGAGTATAAATTTCATATCCCCAAATAGATTGAAAAAGGACGGATGACAGCTTTATGGGACTAATTATTTATTATATTATATTATATTGGTAATATCATAATACTTATCAGCATCCAAGGTTCACCAGGTGCCAAAATAATTAGCCTAATAAACCTGTTAACTTTTTTGTAATATTAAATATTACTCACTACCTGTCAAAACTGGAAGTAGATTTTTCGTCACTGTTTTAGTTGATGCTAGTCGACTATGCAAGTGTTTTTAACGATATTTTGCTGTAACATTCATCTTAAGAAAGTTAAAACGTTTTTTTTGTTATGACATTATAGGGATCAGGTGGTATCTCAAAATATTTTTGAGATGCGCTGCTTTCCAAGTTCTTAGGATCGAAAAGTTTTTTGCAGCGAGCGCCATCAGGCAGGAAAATATCTCTTTTCATTCTGAAGATATCGGTCCATGACGTTTTTATTGGAACACTCTGGTATACCTATTCTATCCTATCCTGTGCAGGGGGCGGCCGCCTTAAATCGACCCGGCACGTAGGCCCTCTTAATGAAGGCCCGCAGCTCAACCACCCCAACACCATACACATCCTCTGCGCTCAGCTTGGCTGAGCCAAAGGACTCGAATCGAACCCTGTCAAGTGCAGGGCACTCAGTAACCAAGTGGTGCGGTGTCTCCTCATCCTCCAGACACCATCTGCACTTCGACTCCCCTACCCCCCCTATAAGGTGCAGGTGGCGAGCCAGGCAGCAGTGCCCAGTGAGGACCCTCACCACTCCCCTCAACCCTGTCCTAGGCAGACGCAGCAGCTCTCTAGACATGACGGACGACGGCCCACGAATCATGAGCCTGGTCTGCCTCATCCCCCGAGCCCTGCGCCACTCTTGGACGAACCTGCCATGCAGCCATTCGTCCAGGGCTCCAATTGCTACCCGTGGTGCAATCCCCAATATTGGTTCAGGCTCCACCGGTCTTCTCATGGATCCCTCTCTAGCCAGTAGGTCCGCAGTCTCATTCCCCGCTACACCCGCGTGACCGGGCACCCTCAATAGAACGACCCTGTTCCCTTCGGCTACCAACTTGAGCAAACTCGCTGTACAGTCCTGCACCAATGGGGACCAAGTGAACACCTCCGCTTGAAACACGGTGGTGTGCTTCCCGAGTGGGGTGGTCAGCCTCCTAGCCAGTCCCTGACAAAAGGCCCCTGCCCCCGTTCCATTCCCCATTTTGGATCCGTCTGTGTACCAGACGAGCCCACCCTGGGCGTCGCTATTTCCTTCGGCCCACCCCTCCCTGTCTGGAAAGACAAAGTGAAGTCGGCCGTGGAAGCCGATGGAAGGAGTCTGCACATCCTTTCTCATTTCCAGGATGGGCACCTCCTCCCTCAGCTCTGACCACAGCTGCCGGTGCCCGTGGACCGAGCCACCGGCGACCCAAAGGTTGAGACCCTCTAATCTGAGGGCCGCCTTCACCGCCTCGTACTCCACTACCACGCCAAATGGAGGCAACCCCACCAGGGTTTCTAAGGCCCGGGTGGGCGTGGTCCCCAGGGCGCCCGTGATTCACAGGCAGGCAAGGCGCTGTATTTTGTCCAACGCCGTCCGTGGTCTGGTCCTGCGGGTGCCGGGCCACCATGCGGCGGCCCCATGAGAAATCATGGGAACAATCATTGCTCTGTAGATCCAGAGCATGATCCCAGGATTCAATCCCCACGAGGTTCCAACGGCTCTGCGACACGCCCATAGTGCGTTGCAAGGGTCAGTCTGGAGTCCAGCCGGACCCCCAGATATTTGTGAACCCCGCGCAGCTCTATCCGAGGAACCGGGTCCACCCTTCTCTTCTTGGTGAATATCACCAATTCAACCTTATGTGGGTTGCCACTTAATCCGTTCATTTCGCACCAGCGCAAGAACCTCTTCAGAGCTCCATTAAGGAGCTCTTCTAGAAGCCCTACATCGGTACCCTGAACTAGGATCACTATTTCGTCTGCGTACGCTTGTACGTAGACCCCCTGCTCCTCCTCCAGGATTCACATCAGCCCATCAACCACCATGCACCAAAGAAGGAGGAACAACCCCCCCCCCGAGGACAACCCCTCGATGCATTGACGGTCATTCATTCCCCGCACAGCTTGGCCGCGACCGCCCTGCCAGTGAGCATGGATCGGGTCCACCTTACCAAAAGGCCCCCCCCCGACCCCCACGCCCTCCACGGCCCTGCAAATCAAGTCCATTGCTGTGTTGTCGAAGGCCCCCTCTATATCTAGAAAGACCCCCACCGAGAGTAATCCCACCTTCAGTCCCTCGTCCAGCCTCGCGGTAAGATGGTGCAGGGCCGAATCCTTGGACCTGCCCATCTGGTACGCATGCTGGGTGGGGCCCAGAGGGGCATTGAGAGCAAGCTGCTCCTTAAAATATCTGTCCACCAGCCTCTCCAGCGTCTTCATCAGGAAGCTGGTGAGGCTGATAGGTCTATAGGCCTTGGCTTCAGTGTAGTCACTGCGCCCTGGCTTGGGGATAAAAATCACCCTAATCTGCATCCACCGCCTGGGAACATGCCCCCTGGCCACAGATGCTCGAAACACCCCTACCAGTGGTCCCGTGAGTGCCCCCCATCCCTCTGAAGAAGAGCCGGGAAGACCCCATCTAGACCGGCTGCCTTGTAAGGTGAGGAGGATCCGTTGGCCCATCTGACCCTTTCTTCGTTAACCACCCTGGTCGCTGCGCCGTAGTCCGTGGTTGACGGGCCACTTGCAGCGGCCTCCCCGTGACCCAATATGGAACCCGGGAAGTGAGTGGTCAACACCTGCAGCAGGGTATCGTGCGGGGTTGAGGTAAACTCCCTCCCCAGGGCGAATGCTGCCCAGTTTTGACAAAGGGTCTCTTGAGAGCACCCTGCAGAGCCTAGAGGCTGCAGGCGTACTAATGACGTCCTCGCAGTAGGCCCGCCAGGGCCTGAGTTCCTTATCTCATGTTTATGAAGTCTTTGGGTCTCTGGTATACAGGGTGGCTTATATAAGTGGCTCACTCAAAATATATCGGATAATATTTAACAGAAAAAATCGGTGGCGGGTGCGATCGATAGCTCTTCTGGATGGCCCTCTTTTGACATAATGAAAGTTGCTGTCCATGGCCCTAGAGTTCCCAAGCCCCGGGACCGAATAGGTATTCGGGACTTTGGTCCAAAATTTTAAGTCTCGGTACTAGTCTCGAAAAATGGACCCGAAATCAAGATTATGTTTCTTTACAAAAAAATTTGTGAGGAAAAGTTTATACAGGGTGTCCCGAAATTAGCCTGCCATAATTTACCAGCGTGTTCTACGACCTAAAGAAATGAAAACAGTTCTGATAAACATGGCCTCACAAATGCCCCCTAATGGGGCTATAGCCCCCGAAAGGGGCTGTTTCACAAAAGGGTTTCTATAAATATTTCCAGAACGAAATTTGGTATGTGATGTACCTGTGAGATTTGACATTTGCTGAGATAGAAATAGTTAGACATTATTAATCATAGGCGTCCCAAATGGGGGGGTTCAGGAGTTAAAATTACCCCCAAATTTTTTTGTATACTTTTTTCCAGATTTCTTGCGAAATTATGAAATTTGAAGGTATTCTACGAAGAAAAGGTGCTCTTGTTGAACTTCGATAGCATGCATCGTTTTCGAGTAAACTCGTTCTGAAAATTTTTTGCCGAATGCCATGAAAATGCCTATTAGAAATTAGCCTGCCATAATTTACCATCACGTTTTTTGGTACAAAAAAAAAGGAAAAGTTCCTATAAACATGGCCTCAAAAAAGTCCCCTAAGGGAGCCCCCGAAATAGACCCTTTATCAAACGTTTTTTTTCTCTAAATATTTCCAGAACGAACAAAGATAAAATTATGAAATTCGGTATGTGATATACCTGTGAGATTTGACGTTTACCGAGGTAGAGATAGTTTGACATTCTTCATCATAGGCGTCCCAAGTAAGGGGGTTCAAGGAGTTAAAAAGATCCCAAAATTTTTTTGTGCACTTTTTTTTATGATTTATTCTCCCAGGTATGTCACACACCAAATTTCAGAATTTTATCTTTGCTCTTTCTGGAAATATTTAGAAAAAACTGTTTGCCAATGTGTCCATTTCGGGAGCTATAGCCCCCTTAGGGGGCATTTTTGAGGCCACGTTTATAGGAACTTTTTCATTTTTTTTGGTCGCAGAACACGCTGGTAAATTATGGCAAGCTAATTTCGGGACACCCTGTATAAGAGAACTATTTTTATTTGAATGTGGGTAGTAACCTAGGTACCTACAAAATAACAAACACAAAATAAACTAAAACTGAGATGACTAAAAAGAACACAACACCCAACTAAAGTGCTCCAACTCCAACTAATTTAAATGTATGACTAAGTACACAAGTAAGTATCATTATTTCAGTTTAAAACCTAAAAATTGTAATAATTCCACAATTTTATGTATTAATTAAAGAACTAAAAAAAAAACTTAAATAACTATGAAGGAAACCATAGTTATTTCTCTTATTTTTCCGAATAACCATATCGAGTATTATATCACTCTAAAAATGCCTGATTTTTCAAGACCATGGCCAACTATGGTTTCCAAAACACAAGTTTGTGTCATATCTCGAAAATGGCAGCTGTCATGGAAAGTAGGGACTTACTCCTCTATCCCCCACCACTCTCCACTGTAAAATCTTAAATGGTACTAGGTACCCTCTTTGAGATATATCATTTTAAAGGCAATTTTGGCAGGAATGCAGAACCGTTTCATTGTTTGAAATAAGTTGAAAAACAAAAAAAGGGCATAAAGACTAGTTTCAGTACTCGGTCCTATAACAACTTAATAAGTTTGCTGTTGGTAGAAACGAAATTATCTGAACTTCTTTATTTTGTAAGATGTTCAAAGCAAGCACCATTAGTTCCAAGATAATAATAAAGTCTATTTTCAAATTCTGCTCCCAGTATTGCAAAAGTTTATCTCAGTGTCTTTTCCGTTGTCAACAACAAACTTATTGAGTTGTTTAGAACCAAGTCTTTATGTCATATTTTTTTATTTTTCAAAAACTAAATGGTCCTGTATTCCTGACAATTTTCCAGATAAAATATAAATAATGAGTATTTGCGTTTTAGAGTTTTGACGATTTTAAAGAACCGATTTGAGGTTATAACATGTGGTTTTCACAATTTAATAATGTTTGTAACAAGTAAGTCTTTTTGCAATAATATTTAATCCTTACCTTAAGGGTACATTTTTATTAATTGTTACAGTTGACACTGAAGATGGCTTGTTAGCCGACAGCACTCTGTCAAGATTTTAAATATCTTGTGTGCAAAGTATAAATTCTACCAATCACTTGCACATTCAGCTTGAAAATTTAATTATTATAGGTACAAAAATACAAGGTATTTATCCAGTAGAATATTAAAAAAATATTAATAGAACACTAGGTAGAGCTTTATTTTCGGATTAAAAAACAACAACAAAATATATACATTATACAGGGTGTCTCATAATTGTATGCTGATCCTAAAGGACGCTATTCTTTGGGTGATTTTAAGTTGATCTGTAAGATTTTAAAGTGGTATGTAAAAATTTTATTTTTCGAATGTTGGAATCAACAGGTGTTTTGAGGCATGTTTTGCCAATTTCAACGCAAATGAAACAGTACCTTTTTGCTGCAGACTGAAAAAATGCACTAACATGTTGAACCTGCAAGACCAAAAAGATAACCTCAAAAAAGTTACAAGTAAAAGCACGATCCAAAAACAGCGCAAGTGGCACCCTCTATGATATACGTAGAAATTGACATGTTCAGCTTATGCCCCATCCCCAGAAGCATGCCAAACTTCGGTTCAGCAGCTTGATTTTCGGAGATGTAGCCATAATTCAACTTCAAAAAAGGAACACCCTGTATTTCAGAAATAAAGCGGTTTCGGACCTATCTTCATATAATTTTTTTTTCTTAAAATCGTCCAAAGATTCAGCAGTTTTAGTCTCGGTTTTAATCTTACTGATCACGCCAAGTTTTTACCAGTTTGGGTAAAAAAAGTGAGTAGTGGATCAAACATTTTTCTTACTTGTGAATAATATAATACGAGACCAGAATCATATCATTTGCCCCAGCCAATATTTTATTTTTTATTTTATTTTAGACACTATTATTAAAAACAAAAGAAAACTATTAAATCCAACTATTATTATTGTATTTTGAGACATTTTTATAAACAATTTTTACTAAGATTATAATTAGAAAACTAGATATATATGCTTAGGGCACTAAATTAAATAATGTAACAAGTATTGGCTGGGTCAAATGATATGATTCTGGTCTCGTATAATAATTTTGTTTAAGTAAATAATGCTTAAATATTATTAGACGTACCAAGTAAGCAACTGGTATACAATGTGTCCACGGATGGACTTAACTATACTTGTAAAAATTTTTATTTTCAATTCTTCGAAAAAAGTCATTCTTCATAAAAAAAGTCTGCTTGTTCTTAAAATAAAATTGGCATGGAAAAAGTTGACATTACTTATACTGGGTGACCAGAAAATTAAAGAAACGTTAATTAGCATAAGAGTAAACTACCTACCTCTATTTGTCGAGATAATGAAAAAAGTTATAAAGAAAATTTGCTCAGCGTGGTAAGCTACTTAAGTGTACAAAATTTCAAAGTGTTAAGCCTACTTCGATTTTTTTTCTTGTTTTTCTTCAATTAAATAATTTTCTGTAGGTAGTAAGACAAAACTTATAAATAAAAGTTACTCAGAATAGGAAACTGTGTATGATGGAAAATTTTTTGACAATCCTAGGCCCACTTTGCGTTTCCTCCAATATTTTCCAAAATACAAAGTAGGCCCAGAATTGTAAAATTTTGTCATCATGCGCAGTTTTCCATTCTGGGTTTTGTCGTACTATTTACAGAAAACCATTTATTTGACAAAAAAAGAGAATACAATCAAAAAATCAAAGTAGGCCTAACGCTTTGAAATTTTGTACACTTAAGTAGCTTACCACGCTGAGCAAATTTTCTTTATAACTTTTTTCATTATCTCTATTAATAGAGGGTAGTTTACTCTTATGCTAATTAACGTTTCTTTAATTAGCATAAGTAATGTCAACTTTTTCCATGCCAATTTTATTTTAAGAACAAGCAGACTTTTTTTATGAAGGACGACTTTTTTCGAAGAATTGAAAATAAAAAATTTTACAAGTATAGTTAAGTCCATCCGTGGACACACTGTATATGTTCTTTTCTGGATCATCGGTACATATCCCAAATATTTTGCTACACATGTTGCACACAATTTTAAGATAACTAATAAGTCCATTTCTTTCCTCGCCAACGATTTTACAGTTCTGAAGGGTGCAATAAAAAAATAGGTAATGCTCCATAGTTTTCAATTGTTTAAAAATATATGCAATGTCTACGATTCTCCGTCCGGTAATATATTCAATCTCCTTTTTAGGAACTTCTCTATTAGATAATCGTTCAGTGACAACCTGATTCTGACCGCAGAAAACATAAAGGTTATTGTTTTCTGGGCTTTGGCTATTATCACTGTTGCTGTTATTATTGTTCGCCACCATTCATTTTCAATGTCGCTTTCAAAACCGAAATTATGTGCTATGTTATTTTGACCTCCGGAACTTTGTTGTCGAGTTTTGTTCCATCAAACTAAAGCAGCTCTGAAAGCAAGAAAAACATGACATTGGGAATGTGAATAGGTCATCATAATTTTTGTAAATTGTATCCCGCATTTGGCATAATGCCATTTGAAAGAGCTACATTTTTTACTTACGAGACAATTTTGTGATAGATAGGTAAGGTACTTAACCAAATATTCGATTTTTTTAACATTTTATGGCGAACCATCAAAGTTCTACCTATATTTTTGGGACATTTCACGATGATAAATGTTTTTTAGAAACAGAATTCCCCTTTCTCGATATCAGTTGCAATATATCCCAAAAACCTAGAACTTTACCATATAATTTATATCAAAGCCAAAGCCTCCTTATGAAAGATTACTTACATTATTTTTTACTGAAAATTTAGTTTAAAAATTGTTTTTCGTAAATAACAATTAGGTATTATCATTTCTAAATGTAACAAAAACATAGAACTCGCCATGAAATATGTATATATTTTTAAATACAGCTCGTTCGAATATAATTCAAAATGTGCAGTAGCTAAGATTAAAAGCAATTAAAAAGAGGCCAGTATGAGTACGTTTTTAATTGCACTCCCCACAAAATCTTCCAAACGGAAGATCACATTTCAAGAACAGGCCTATTGAAAGCTACCATATTCTAAATGTTCGAAAGGGTGGCAACCCCCGCTAAAATACCTATGTCCGCGTACCAAACAAAATTTACTTGTTTGTATGTTTGCGAGAAGTTATATTAATTTTTTTTTACTACTAACCTGAGAAATCACCATTATTTACCTCATTCCTCTAATGAGAAGTAATACTGCTTTCCCTAGGTAAATAATGATAATAAAAAAATACTTAGGTAAATAATAAAAAAATTTCTATATGACATTTAAAAATTAGTTTCATTTTATCAGCTTGACAACTGAACTCCCAGGCTACTTGATATTTCGAAGTATTTGGAAAAAGCGAGAAATGACTAAAAAATCTAATCAAATATGTAAAATATGGCAATATTTCAATGTTAGTAGTAAAAAAAAATTCTATATACACTTCGGTTGAGAAGGCCATTATTTACCTTGTAATATTATATCCTTCGGCGCTACGCGCCTCAGGATTTAAAAAAGCTCAGTAAATAATGGCTTACTTCTCAACCTAAGTGTATAGTATACTATTATTTACCCTGGAGTTATATTATACAGGGTGTATACTTTTAAGTGTATACAAATGATAGAAAATGTATTTTGTGAGATACTTTCAAAAACCTTTTTTTGTTTGAAAGGCCTTCAAAAACCGCTTCTTTTGACCTTCCTGCCATTTTCAAAATGCAAATCCAGGGCCGGCTGCAATTTTTTTATACCCCCAATTTTCGCGAAAACCTTTTAGCGATTTTTTTTATTTAAAATGTGACCCCACAGCGTTAATCAGAACATCACAAAAGCCTTATATACCAAATTCGAATAAAAAATATACAGGGAGTTCCATTTTGCAGGGTGTCAAAGTTGAGCAAAATAGGAATTTTAAAGGCATCTGCCAAGTCAAATGTGCCATGGAATCCCCTCAGAATAATTGAATGGTCAACAGGACCACTCAAATTGTTGATGTGGAAAGGTCCAATACGAAATATACAGACTGCTCTTATCTGTGCCATCTCAAATTACTGAATTTTTTGTAACTTTATACGGGTAAAAAATCGAGTATATCAAAACCGCTCCACATACTATAAACGAACTAAATCTAAAAAATACAGAAGCCTGCCAGTCAGTAAGTCCATATCAGTTAAGGTGGCTGGTGTGTCACAACAGGAAACACACAGAAAATGTATCATCTTAGACAGTGACTTTGTTGAGAAAGGCCCAATAATTTAAATTGTTTTTATTTGTTGGTTGGCATTTTGTAAAGAAATAAATTACTTTTGTGTTTATTAATATTTTTTCAATGATTCCAGAGCACTCCTGATCAATGTAAAGTTTAATAAAAATTCAGAATTTTGAGATGGCTCAGAGAAAAATACCCTGTATATTTTTGTAGTAGATCTTTTCACACCAACATTTTGAGTGGTCCTGTTGACCATGCAACTGTTTTAAAGGGATTCCATGGCACACTTGGCTCGCCAGATGTCTTTAAAATTCCTATTTTGCTCAACTTTAACACGGTGTACAACCGAACACCCTCTACATTTTTTGTTCAAATTTAGTATATGGGGGTTTTGGGGTGTCCTGATTAAAGCTGTTGTGTCAGATTTTAAATAAAAAAATCGCTAAATGGTTTTTGTGAAAATCGGGGTATAAAAAAAATCGTAGCCGTCCCTAGATTTGCATTTTGACAAAAGTAAAAACGTCAAAAGAAGCGTTTTTTGAAGACCTTTCGAACAAAAAAAGGTTTTTGGAAATAACTCACAAAATACATTTTTTATCGATTTGTATACACATAAAAGTAGACACCTTGTAGGTAAAGGAAAAAGACTGTTTCGTTTTCGTTGGCTCACTGTGATTGTCATTTTTACAGCGTAAAACACTAGCTAACTTTCAATTTCGTCTACTTGTATCAATTATCGTACAATATAACATAATTATGTTATAAAAGAAATGGCTTGTGGCATATGGGACAAAATGCTTTGGTAATTGGCAACACCAAACTAGTTTCCAATATCTAATGGAAATTATGTATGGGTCTTTCAGAGGTGTGCAGACCACGACAGGTACCTGTTTCGGGCTTGTTGGCCCTCATCAGGTAAATGCTTACCGCATTGTACTATTTCTTTTTCCACTTAGCCAACGAATCTGGGTCTTTCGGTTGAGGTGCGCTACGTCTGCCTGATGAGGGCTAACAAGCCCGAAACAGGTACCTGTCGTGGTCTGCACACCTCCGAAAGACCCATACATAATTTCCATTAGATATTGGAAACTAGTTTGGTGTTGCCAATTACCAAAGCATTTTGTCCCATATGCCACAAGCCATTTCTTTTAAAATTATAATGGGGGATACTAAATATTCATTTTGTAGAATTATGTTATTTTACAATGCAGATTTCTTGTATTTTATAATGATTTCAAAAAACTTTTTTTTCTGGCTCTAGGCGTTATTGATTGATATAATATAAAAGTAATAGTAGCCTACTTACCTTTTTTCGTGAAGTTTTGTATTTTCCGATATTTTTCTTTTTATTTCCCATCTATCTAGGGTAAGCACACCACACTGAAGAGATTCCCTTTTTTGCAGTATTCGCCTCCTCGCACCGAGCAAGACACACGACTTGACAAGAGTTGAACATCAGTTGAAACTGAAGTTTTGGTCTGAGATTCGCATAATATCTAGAGTTTTTTATGCCAACTGTATAGTGTGCACATGAAAGCGGTGCCGCAGACCTATACAGCATTTTTTTTTGCATTACGGAGAAACGTATTCAACTCAAATTGTAAATGATTTTTTGCAATCTCTTTGAAATAACGTTCTCTAGAGCAAGTGCATATATTATTTAAATAGTCAAATGGTTGAAACTCTTGATTTTCATATTGCTTTTTTCTAATGAAAAAATAAAAAGCTTGTAAAAATTTACCAAAAATAATATGCATTTGCCTTAGATCGGAGTTTTTTTTAACGTCTTCAAATTTCACTAAGTTGTGACAATAAATAAATTAAATACATGATTTTTAGTAAGGCACTGTAATTTACTATCGGCGAATGGAATCTTAATGACACTCGAAATGCGCAACTTCACATTTGGGGCTAAAAGTAAACACCCTATATATTTTCGGTAGGTATTTTTTTTTCATTTTATTCCCCAATGTATTGATAAGGTACAAGCAACACTTCATTTTTACACTGTTCGCTTACTCGCACCAACCCTTGCGTATTATTATAAATTAAAATAACCCAGCAATATTTTGTTCCCAGGTTCCCACAATATTCAGAGCTAAAAAAATATTTTCAAAATCGTCTACAACGCTTATTTCTGTACAGATTTTGATGATTTTTTTTTCAATCTGTTTGAAATAACGTTCTCTAGAGCATGTGCGTACATATTTTTTAAATAGTCAAATGGTTGAAAATGTCGATTTTCATATCACTTTTTTGTAATGAAAAAATAAAAATTTACCAAAAATAATATGCACTTGCCATAGATTGGGGTTTTTTTAACGTCACCTTCAAATTTCATTAAGTTGTGACAATAAATCAATTAAATACACGACTTTTAGTAAGGCACTGCAATTCACTACCGGTGAATGGCCTCTTAAGGGTGACTAGTTTTCAAACAAACACACTACATAAAAAAAAGTAATTATACCCGTCTGTTGTGGTAAGAGCCCCCACAGATGCATAAGAGACCTTCACGGCATTGATGTACAACTTCAGGTTGTCCAGCTGCCCTTCATTAAAATCTTTGAAGTATAGAGTTGTTCGGAAAACTAATATACATCCTTTGCTGCTAGATACATAACTCTCATGAGATTTGTTTACGTATGTGCCCCCAGTCAGATTTCCTATTCTTTTATAGGTTGTGATTTGAGGAATGGAGGAGTGACCGAATTTTTCTTGCACAGAGTCCTGGTATAGAAAATTGCAAAATTAGGAAACAATCTACCACCAAAAGTGTTCATTAGCAATATCTCCCTGCTTTACTTGAATCTATCAAAGACAATCCTATACAATTAATATCCTATATACAGTGTGACAAATAGTCTACATCATAAGAATACATCATTTTTGTTTGCAGAACTATTTAAAATTTAAATTTGCCAGCAATTTGTGCTTGTACCAAAGTAAAATAATATAACTTATGCAAAAATGGTCACGTCACTTGCCATAACTGTCAAATTTGAGCAAGTGTGCATGTTCCCAAAAGATCAAAATAGTTATCATTTTGCTTTCTTTTTCTCTCTGTGCATGTAGAATTATTTTAAAGTACCTAATATTTTATGAATTAAGTATTTCAAATGAGAATTTTGTGCCCATTAGATTTTTCCACTACCTATTTGCAAATAAACGTTGAAAAACCTATTTATAAGCCTATGGAAACGATTGAACATGAAATGTGAAGTCATGAATGTTGTGGAAAGTCCATGGAATTTGGGACACGGATGAAGAATTGCAATGTTTTTTTAGATATTTTTATTAATAGTACTACAAAAAATTTTCCTTTATGATGCAGACTTTATTAGTCACACTGCATGGGGGTATTCAGTTATGATTACCCCCCTTTAACTTTTTTACTTTTTACCCTATCGAAAAATGGTAAATAGAAAAGTTTTAGGAAAAGTTCTTCTCATCTTTATGCACTTGCGTTTGGGAGATTGTGCAAACTTATGGATTTTTAAATGGAACACCCTGTATATATTCCCATATTGAAGTCTTACACTTCTTTCCGATTCCAATGTTTAATCCAACCAAATGGAAAATATGAGGAATTATGTTACATGCGCCCCAAACGTGACATTCAATTGTTTTTCTGATAAAGGCGAAAAGAACTTTTCCTAAAACTTTTCTATTTGCCATTTTTTGCTAGGATAAAAATAAAAAAGTTACAGGGAGGGGAATACCCCTGTGTGGTGAGTCAGAAAAAATACGGAATTTAATTTTACTAGTGGGTATTTTCTTCATTTCAATCAATTTTTCCAATGGTTTTCTTACGTTCGATATCATGTATTTATTAATTTAGTGATTGAAATGTGATTGATTGAAATTTGACCCACTTCCTGTTATCCAATCGAACTGAAATTTTGCACACAGCTTTGGTTCTGATAACAATATAATTAGTCTATCTAATATCATTCTAAATTCGGCGGACGTCCCAAGATGGCAGTTTACTTTTTCTTCACAAACCTCTTGACATGAGTATCAAATGAAAAGGTTTGGATGAGAATACGATAACCTATGTGACATCATTCTAAACCCAATATGGAGGGCGCCCTAAGGTATTTTTTAATATTGTATGAAATTAAAATAAGACTAAAAAATAAAAAATAAATTTAAAATTAAATGTTTTTTATATAATGGTTTTCTCTTGAAGCCAAATGGCAATAAAAAGGTTTTTTTTGGGTGATTATGAGCTGATCACAATAATTTTCATCATTGGTGAAAAGAAAACCATTGGGTTAAAATGTTACTGTTGCTGTTATTTTACAACAACAAACTGTTCATAATTTGTTTTATCACAAAGCTGATTGATGCTCCATTGGTGTACTGTGAGGATTAATAAAGTTAAAAATGTAAATGTAAATCAATTTTTTTAAAATAAAGTAGTATTTTATGAGTTCCTAATGGTTTTTACAAATGTTGAAAATTATTCTGATCGGCTTATAATCACTGAAATTTTTTTCTACTTTTTAGTGCAATTTGGCTTTAAAAGAACATGATTGTTTTTTGAAAATGTTGTTTAAATCAATTTTTTATTTCATTTATATTAATAATATTACATACATATGTAGGCAACTGTACATACAAAGCAGATAGCCGAATGACAGATCTGAGACGAGCAGCGCAGCAATCGTTCTGTTCCCCGTGAGCTCGTGTCATGATAAGTTGTAACGGACTGTGATTAGCTATTAAGTGCGCGATATGTAGAATCTGTTGTGTTGTAACTTGATCCGACATGAGATTATAATCTGTGATAATAAACCCGATTAAGGCGACTCTGACTTGAACTGTTATGCCCCCACACTAAAATATATCACATTCTTGTTTCATTGAAGAGTAAAATACATATATAGAAGATAGATTTTGCAAAAATAAAGTTGACCTGCTGTTTTGGGGAAAGTTAGGATGGGATATCATTTGTTTCCAATGGGATTGTGGGGTCGTTAGTCGTTAGGTATAGTTACAACGGAATTACTTTTTTGTTTGAGTGTTTAAGGACACCATAGACAACCATAAATTCTCACTGGGTTTGACAACAAAACAGCTGTCAAAAGTGAAATTCGACGACTTTAAGTGGATTACAGCAATTTTCCGTGACACTGTGTCGCATTTCCCCGACTTCTCCCCGAATTTATTGCAATATTGAAATTCCCTGACAATTCCCGGTTTTCTAGGAAGGGAGCTACTCATCTGTTTTTTTTAATAATAAACAAAATGAAATTAATATATCTCATTTGCTATCTATACAGTGTGTCCCAATTTGATACTGGACACCTCAGAAATATATGAAGAGCAAGGAAAACAAATGGTCTCTATTTTTTATTGGTAGCCCCAAGGGAGAGTATCTCATAGTCGGTGGTATTTGGATCGGGTAATTATTTCATGGCCTGCTATGACTTAAAATAGCTAATTTTCAGGAAACCCTATTACGGATTTTTTTACGACAAAATGTTATTAAGGAAACTTGTTCAGAATGAAAAACTGAGTAGATTCCCAAAATTTCAAAAGGCTAGGCCTACTTTGATTTTTATATTTAACTCCCACTTTTTCTTAGAAAAATGTTCTTTTTGGAGCTCTCACGTCAAAATTTTATTTTTTCACGATAATCAAGTTTCTTTAATAATATTTTGACGTGAAAGCTCCAGAAAGGACACATTTCTAAGAAAAAAGTGGGAGAAAAAGGCGAAAAAGCTAAAAATCAAAGTAGGCCTAGACTTTTGAAATTTTGAATTTCTACTCAGTTTTTCATTCTGAACAAGTTTCCTCAATAACATTTTGTCATAAAAAAATCCCTAATACGGTTTCTTGAAAATTAGCTATTTTAAAAAATCATAGCAGGCCATGAAATAATTACCTCATCCAAATACCACCGACTATGAGGCTACCCTTGGGGCTACCAATAAAAAAATAGAGACCATTTGTTTTCCTTGTCCGTCATATATTTCTGAGGTGTCCAGTATCAAATTGGGACCCACTGTATATAATATATGTACTGAAAAAACATAAGTTTTGTTTGTCCAGCTGTTACCAAACACCCTGCATCAATTTCAATAAGATCATGGAAAATCCCACCAAAAATTCTAAAACTTCTTTAAAATTTTTTCTTTAACTAGAAAAAGGGAGTTAAGGGGGGTGAAATGTTATGTGGATAACCCTGTGCACTTTACATACTGGCCAGCCTGCTCAAAAGCATAAGTCAAATGTTTGTGGTGCCCTGTTAGTTTGGATGCTAGGTACAAAAAGTGTTGCTTAGCAACTCTTACACAGCAAGGACTTTAAAACCGTTAAGAAAAAATATGTAACACAATGCGTAAACCCTTTTTTGGCTTCGGAGGTACTTTTAAGGACTAGAGGCAATGCTTGCATTGCCTCGGTCCTTAAACAACCTTCTTGGTCACAAAAATGCACTTACGCATCGTGCAATGTAAATAACTGTTTATACTTCCAGTGCTTTTCAGAACTTGGCATTGTCCCGCATCTTGGATTATGTAAAAATGGTTAAATAACTGTTGAACAGTAAATCCTCATCTTTTGGCTTTCAAATGAGACTTCTATGGAAAAAATTCTGTTGATAAATAAAAAATTATGAGAAAAATTTAAATTCCGATTTTTTCTGACACCCACGTTATATTTCTGAAATCCGCAAAATCATTTATTTTACTTATTATACCTATTATATGGTGCAGATTTTTTAACAACACTGCAAATAATAATAAGGAAGTTACTCACCCAAATAAGTAGGCAAACTTTTTCTTCGAAAACCACCATTATGTATTCTTCGATATCTGGATTAAAGCAAATTTTAATTGGGACACCACTGCTTGTACTGACTTTGAAAGTATCTACATATAAAAGTATAAACAAATTTATAAACACAAAAAATAAAAAATGTCTTTTGTCTTGAATAATTGCTTGTCAAAAAGTAAGATCGCAGATTTAAGACACAAATCGGGCAAGTACTTTAGACATTTTCCCAGCTTTTCTATTTGTTTTTAATTTTGTTACCAATAGAGAATACACGGAAATTGATTGGTTTACATATATTTAGTTATGAAGAGGTAGCCAAAGTGCCATAGTGCCAATAAAATACTCAATTATTCTGGTCATTATTTTTTAATCGTCCTTGAAAAGTTTACAGTAAAGAAGAACTGATAAAAATTGAGAAAAAAACTTTGAGAATATACGAGTTTTCATTTTATTCAAAATTGATTAGAATTTTCATAGCATGTGAAAATAAAGCTTAAAAGCACCAGACAATAATATAATAACTCTCACCCTCGCAATACTCCAAACTGGGAGTATGTTACAAGTAACCTCATGCTCGTGTGGAGGAAGGGTGTCAATTACAAGAATTCGGCTTTATTTCCATTTGTGGCTGAGGCCGACTTTTTCCAAAGAAAGGGTTCTAGGGTAGTATTTGTTCAAGTACTAAGGAAAGCTCTAGAAAACCGTACTATTCCCAGTTTCTGTAGGGCAATTAGTAAATCTCACAGAAAAAAGCTATCGAGGAGCAACATTGTGAATCTATATTTTGAACCAGCACTCTAGGCCATTGGCGGTGTTTTGTTTTTTAGACAGAAATAAGAGCTTTCATCCCGAATCATGATTGAAGGCGAAAAGACCCAGAGTCCAAATTGTTCACGATGCTTTAACGTCTGCAGCTTGAAAATATTATACACAACACTAACTGAAATATTCACAAAAACGTGTTTTGACAATAATTGACATACTATAGAACACCCTTTAAGCATTTGCCAATGTGGCTTAAATATGCACTTGGAATATACCTGTTGGTTTTTCTGGTCCAAAAGTCCACAACCAAAAATCTATATTGTAATCAGCGCCATCTTGACCTACAGTTATCAAATACCTGGCACTACCACTGATTTCCAATAGTAGAACACCACTTTGTGGATAGACATTGAACAATGTTAAAACAGGATGCCTAGTGTGTGTTAAATGTATATATTAGGTATGAGTAAAAATGCAAAAATGTTATATTACAGGGTGAAACTGTCCCACACAATAACACATCCATCTTTATCAGAATCTGAAGTCACTAACCACTGCCCTGATTGGTCTGATGATATAGAATTTATTATGTTTTGCTGTAAAGTGTTAAATAAATAAAATTAATTTATACAAGGTATCCCGGAACTTGTGCACAATGGCTAGGGAGCTGTTGATAGATCTCATTAAGGGTAGTCCTTGCAATGGTCCTAACATCAAAACATTTTGGTGGTGATTTTTGAAATTTGAAGTGAACAAAAGGTATCGTAAAATGGACACATGTCGTTACGTTAGTAAATTATTACCCTAACCTTTACTGAAATTATTTAACCCCTATTTTATTTACTATTATACGGTATGTCCCCAGCTGGGGTATACAAGAGGTGAAATTGCCCAAAAATGTAACTTTTGGCAATTTCAAGAGGTGAAATTTTGTTTGCACATTTTGAAAGCACTTTTCATTGCAAATACCATGATGTATGACACGAAATATTTTTAAAATGTTTTGAGACAATTATACTGAAAATTCCTTTTTTCCATTCATTTTTTCTATTGCGGCCCTGTATTTAATAATAAGAAGTCTAAATATTAATCAGTATTGTAAACAATTTAACTTAACGTTGTGCCAAATTGTATTAATACGTCAGTTAAGGAAAATAGGTTAAATCGCTGCATTATTATTATAGTAATTTATAAGTGAATTTGAAGTTTTACACTGTTCCTTGGTGTTTTGAGATTCACGTAACGTGAAATTACGCAGATTGCTTTGATTGTCAAAGTGGTATTAAATAAAGTATAAGTATGATTGTAAATTGTGATATTATAGAAGAATCTCGTGGAGATTTTTTACATTGGTTTTCTTGAAATCGGCAGTGAAATGTCTCAAAATCGTCATTAAAAGCTCAGAAATCGGCACTGAAGTAGGCCTTGGCGAGATGTAAACATCATTATTATTTGCCTCGGCCAGAGGCCTAGGCAACTAAATTCCACATGAGTCATAAAAAGTTGAACTTCAGTGCCTTGGTACATAAATAACTATTATTATATTTCTGTATCTTAACCGCGAACCAAAACTTTGATTTAATTTAATTTTTAAAGTTTCCCCATAGTCTTTGGGTGAGGTTCTGATGCTTCCTGGGCCCCCGAAAAATCAATAAATAAGAAAAAACAGGCAATTTTAAAGAGTGGTTTCAGAGTATTTTCTGTCGGTTTCGTTGATTCTACAACCGTCCCGTTTCTCGAAAGTGGTTAATCGTGAAATTCTTTTAGATATCGGATTTTCGAGGTTCTTTTTGGTGTCGAAAGAAAATACGAGACCCAATTAAGAGATTTACCATCTCCTTTGATTTATAGAACGGCTCTATACGAGGTTGTCGAAAGATTTTTGTAAAAAATGCCGCCAATGTCGGTGGGCAGGGTTGTAAGATTTTCCAATATTCAGGCAATCTAAGGGCCAACCTATAATGGTGCCGAATTTACTGTTTTTCGCATTGTAACTGGCAATGTCACGTAAGGCAATGTCGTGTAAAAATATATTATGGACCACACGTATTGGAATGATTTCAAGGGCCGCGCCTGTACAGCAAACAGTGTCGCATTGTGTTTCTAATAATACAAATTATTAACTAAATGATACAGTGGGACTTATGACAAATGACAATGGGTTGGTTTCGTTGTTTCAAAGCCTTCTAGGTGGAGGATTTTTATTTATTTTTTATCTTTGCCATTTTTTTTGGTTCTCCGATTGAAAGATAAGTTGTAAGTTAAATTGTTGACAATACTGATTAATATTTAGACTTCTTATTATTAAATACAGGGCTACAATAGAAAAAAATGAATGGAAAAAAAGGAATTTTCAGTATAATAGTTGTCTCAAAACATTTTAAAAATATTTCGTATCATACATCATGGTATTTGCAATAAAAAGTGCTTTCAAAATCTGCAAAAAAATCCAGATCCGTATTTAAAAAAATAAAGTTGAAAATGGTTTCTCAAAAACGAAATGTTGTAGAACAAACCTAAAAAGGCCATCTTAAAGCCCGTTAAAAAGTGCCATAAGAAAGTGTTGCGTAGTTAACCGACGCCGTGGAGACGGTTGATGGTGGGTCTGGGAACTTGAACAATTTTTTTTATTCTTTAATATATTTGGCTATGTATAGAGAGAGCGCATACCAAATATCAGCCCTCAAATCGCAATATTTAATTTGCAATACATAATTAAAGTTGTGACCGCAAACTATTCATTGGTATTCAATGGTTGTGACGTCACACCGCTCGATCGATCAAAAGGCAGTAACAGGAGTGACAGCTACACAGAATTAGGGAAGGAAGAATGGAAATTTACCGTTAAAATAAACAGTTCGGCGACCCATTTCCAGAGGGATCTGATGTAGGTCAAAAATAAAAACCGCCTACGTTTAAATTTAACAAGCACTTCTTTAACTGAATGGTGAGGCCACGGGACTAGTAATTCATAGGTCCCGGGTTCAATCGCACAAGATTTTTTTTTTAATTATCACTGCATTCTACCTCTTACTGATTATCATTTTTAGTAATAATTGGACAATGGTTATTATGAAGATTATTACTCACAATCTACTCCATAGTGTATTTAAATTCAAAGTACTTACCTACCTAATATGAAATTGTCAGTAGCAGGAAAAATTTACATTGCTCGATGCTTAAGATCTTTTTTGGCCTCGGAGAGAGTTTTAAGACCGAGGCAACACGGGCGTTAAACAATCTCCTCGGCCAAAAAAGTGCACTTACCTATGCATCTCGCAATGTAAATAACTATTTAATGCAGCACACTCTTTTCAAACATTATCAACAGTATCAAGACTGAGATAGACTATATCATTAAGACGGATAGACAAGGATAGGATGTTCTCGTTGATCTTTCTAAATAAAGCTTGCATACATGAACTGTGGTTCATTTAATGGCCATAAATTACGTTTCAAAGTAATATTTTTCAAATTTAATTTTTGTACAAGCTCCCCATTGTGGCGTGACCCTTTGCTGATCAAGACCAGTGGCTTTGTCCCACACCTTTGGGTGTGCTATCGTTATAATACTTTATGATCAATTGATTGCTTCGGTGATTAATTGATTCCTTCTTATTAACCAACAAGTTTTATTTTTTTCTGAAAAATCTGTCAAGTTTAGGACAAAAAGACAAGTTTTGTGAATATAATAAACATATTCAAATTTTAAAAATCACCACCACCATATTTGTTATCCCTTTAGGGGGCCATAGATCGGCGGGAGACACACATGTTCCGGAACACTCTAAATAGTATATGTAAAGAGTGTGGCGAAAGGATTATATGGTGTGCTACGTTGCGTACTTATTTTGGTTCAGTGTACCCATATAATATCACCTTTATAGTTTCGAATTTCCATTGTTGTATTTCTAGCCGATGTCACCTGGATGTTTTGAGAGCCAAATCGTGTGTGATTGGTAGTAGTATAGCTATGCCGGTTCAAGCGCAATTTCCCCATGTATTTCTTATGGGGGCTAAAACGTGGTCAAAACGTGACCAACCGCCGCGACTTCGCGAGACCCCCGACAGCGAGGGTTGCCGAAGATGTCCGGCTTTCGCCGACTGTTGACCTTCGCTCCAGCCGCGACCGAAAAACGACTAGACGACTCGAAAAAACGTCTAAACGATTCGGAAAAACGACTAAGCGACTGTAAAAACGTTGAAACGAAACGTCAAGGAAACGTCGACGGAGCGTCGACGAAACGTCAACGAACGTCAAGGAAACGTCGACGAACGTCGACGGAACGTCGACGAAACGTCAGCGAAACATTAACGAAAAGTCAACGAAACGTCAACGAAACTTACAGCTCACAAAAGTAAATGTTAAACAATATATTTACGTTAATAATGTTTATTTATTCGTACGGCCTCAGCACCTCCTCCAGTACTCTAACCATATGTATTTCCCTATACAGTTTTTGTATCAATCTACTTTTAAAATGTTGGCGAATGCATGGGGAAATACATATGGTTAGAGAACTGGAGGAGGTGCTGAGGCCGTACGAATAAATAAACATTATTAACGTAAATATATTGTTTAAAATTCACTTTTGTGAGCTGTAAGTTTCGTTGACGTTTCGTTGACTTTTCGTTAACGTTTCGCTGACGTTTCGTCGACGTTCGTCGATGTTTCCTTGACGTTTCGTTGACGTTTCGTCGACGTTCGTTGATGTTTCGTTGACGTTTCGTCGACGTTTTGTTGACGTTTCGTCGACGTTCGTTGATGTTTCGTCGACGTTTCGTTGACGTTTCGTCGACGTTCGTCGACGTTTCATTGACGTTTCGTCGACGCTTTGTCAACGTTTCGTCGACGTTCGTCGACGTTTCGTTGACGTTTCGTTTCAACGTTTTTACAGTCGCTTAGTCGTTTTTCCGAATCGTTTAGACGTTTTTTCGAGTCGTTTAGACGTTTTTTCGAGTCGTTTTTACAGTCGCTTAGTCGTTTTTCAGAATCGTTTAGACGTTTTTTCGAGTCGTCTAGTCGTTTTTCGGTCGCGGCTGGAGCGAAGGTCAACAGTCGGCGACCCTCGCTGTCGGGGGTCTCGCGGTGTCGCGGCGGTTGGTCACGTTTTGACCACGTTTTAGCCCCCATAAGAAATACATGGGGAAATTGCGCTTGAACCGGCATAGCATTTTATAGTTAGAAGCTATTGTCATTATATTTTAATAATTATGCTTGCTTGTGCTATTTATAGATGTAAACATTATTCTTGGAAAATGAGGCAAACTGATGTTAAAAAATATTAGGTACTATAGCTTCCTACAAGAAGAAAATCTTTCACAACAGAGGATTATTGCTTTCCATCGAAAGAGCAAAGTCAACGTGAAACAAAAATCAAAAAAGATTGTAATCTGATCCCTGAAACTATACCTACAAAATTTGTACCTAACGAAAGGTACCACCTGAAAATGAACGAGCTCTTCAACATGTAAAAAATCGTAGCAGAAAAGAATTTGTAACAATTATAACATAGACCGAGGCAGATACTAGTAGGTATTCCTTATGAAATTATTCTTTGTATTGCGGGAACTTTAACTTACATTCGCTTAATAAGGAATATAAATAAAAAAGCTATAAAAATTGCAGGAGTAAACTAGGTATACCTAGATGTACAAATGTAAAATGTACACATTTACATATTTAGATAAATAATAGCTACCTATCTGTTTAATGTTTTATAATAAAGTTTTATAATAAAAATTCAATTATTAATTAGGTAAAATTTTTAAATTTTAAAAATTTTCAGAATCATTATTATTTATTGGTTTGTTATAAAAATTGACAATCTAAATGGGCCTTGTTCACTCAATCGAATTTCGATATTTCTTACTACTAGAATGAAATTAATCACATAACTCTTTAATAAAATCCCCTCAGCATATTTCTCGTCAATACCTAATTTTGTTAATAACTAAAAAAATATCTAAAAATTTTAAACTGAGCGCCTTAATTTGGAGCAATGAAATTGTGTTTGCGACGTTGCCGGTTATACTAGTAATCGAAGCCCCAAAAATTCGATCTCCGTTCTAATCTCAGACGTACACATTGAATCGAAATCGATTCTCTAGAGAAAGACAGTTGTATAAACGGTTGTCGTGTGTAGTGTCTATAATAATCTGTGGGCTGGCCATGTCATTCTGTCATTCTTTAATGTAAATCAACCTAATAAAACTCAAATTTTTTTTGAAAACCTGCAAAAGTTAAAGTGTATACCGTATGCTGATTTGAAATCAAATTTAATTGGTCTTGTAATAAGGATGGTTCTAGGCACTTATTTAGCATTATCAGTATTGTTAACTCCCTGAAGAACTGAAAAAAGTGATAGATCTCGTAATTGAGAGAAAGGTCAACCGGAAAACCTTTTAATAGCCATTTTAGGGGATGATAGAAAACACATTCGAGAGTTTGCTTTAAGAATAATTGGAAAATGAAGATCAACGGCAAAAAACAACGATGTTGAGTTAATAAATTAAATTTGGATTGTCAAGATTATGTGTAGTTGACTGACAAAATGTTGTTATAAACCAGATTTAATTAGATTTGGACAACTTACAAGTTGGTGATCATTCTGCAACTTTTAACTTAAAAAAGGAAAAACATTGCGATTTTGATTTTGGTTATTATTAAATTAATTGATATTGAGGATATTTTTTTATTTATTTTTATGGCCTCTGCCCTTTTCGAGCAATCTAGCCACTATGGGGCGACGTACAGTGCCAAAACGTGGGGTACCAAGGAAGACCCACCCACTTGTGCACCACCGCACGCCGCCCCCTGATATTGAGCTCATGTGTTATGTCTATTTGGCTTTTGCCACAAAATATAAGTTAGGTAAATTTTATTCTTCAGTCTTCGCAAATCTCAAATAGAAACATATCGATATTGCCGTAAATCGAGTCAACGTCGCAAAACAGTAGCCATTCAGCTTTTTGGGCCCGTGACGTCACGGGCCCAAGGAATTTGAATTTCAAAAATGTTTTTAGGGCATTTCCCCGCCGAAAAAAAATATTTTCGTGTTTTATTTACTATTAAGATTCATAATCAAAAAAAAAGTGTGAAACAGGCCCATTGGCGTGTATAGAAAATGTTTACCGACCCCACACATTCATGAGTATCCAAAAAATGCATTAAAAAACATCTTTATTTTTTGGGAACTAAAATTTTTGTTCTAGGTAGCATAATGTATCCAATACATGAAGCTACGATTCCTCTGCCCCAAACCAAGACATGAATATTTGGTACTTTTAGCTCTACAGACATTGTGAGAGCGCAGCAATAAGGCACCTACAAAAAATTTATCTAGAAAGCACTTTTTGGGATTCTTTTGATGAGGAAATGTAGCCCCATGTATTGAGTAGGTAGGTACATTATGATACCTCGAACATAAATTCTCCAAGATATCCTTTACTTGTCATATCTTGAACCCTGAAGATGGCTCTATATCAGCCGAAACGTTGGTGAAGACAGTATAATTTTACACTGTCTTTTTTATGGCCCAACTACCTTGCACTTTATAAAATATAATTACCTACCTAATCTTTGTAAACATTGGTCCTCTTAGAATTGAATTGATATAATATTCAATATTTATTACATTTATCTCGTAAATCCTTTGTAAATGAATGGAGTTTTTTTTTTAATTTTGGTCCTAAGTTTGGGAGCAAAATTATTGGCATATGCGCATAGACACTTCATATAATCCTTCCACCATGGTCAAGAGATAGTCCAGAAACTTCTTAGTTTGAAAGATATTCTAAGTTTTAATGAAAGTTGTTCATAGCTAAATAGGTCACTTTTCTGCAGTAAAAGGAATCATGTAATGTAAACTATTTTCTATACTTTGGTTATTCAAAAATAAAATTTGTGTTCTAATTACTATAACATCGCTTCTGCAGAAATATTGTTTTGGCAAAATAATTTCAAAATAATTGTAGTATTCATTAAATTTATTGGTTTAAAATGTTCTGAAACATAAAAAACGAAGTTTGAAAAGTATTTTTTTTGTGTTCTTCCATAACTTACGAACACATTGACATATGACTTAAAATTTGGTACATGTGTCTCGCCCACAATATGACAGTTTTGATTGATTTTGAGTGAAATCGCTCTATGGGAAGGGGTGGAAATGGAGAAATGAAAACATTTATTCTTTATTTTTTCAAGATACGACTGTTTTTAGCGAACAAAATTAGTACATAAGTTTTATAACCAAGAGTACGCTTCATAATAATTATTATAGAAAGAGGGTGGCTTGGGGGGAGCAACAAGGTGAGAATAAAATGCTATGTGATGTTTTCCATATTTTTGAGGTCCGGGAATTCAATTTTCACATTATCTTGAAGAAACAAAGTGACCGAGAATGGTTAAATATTTATGATCTTTGCTTAAAGTACAAAAAAGTGTTATTAAGTTGGTTTCTATATTAGATAGGTAGGTAGGTATATTATTTTAGGATTGGTTCGAATTCACTATTGTATAATGCATTTTTAAACAAAGTGATGTGGAAGTAGTCATTCCTTTGGTTATAGTTTTTTAAATATTTAATACTCAATCTAAAACTTCTCAAAGCCAGTAATTCATTATTGTCTCTAATATTTCCCAAAACTAGAAGCTCGGACATCTCATCATGACATATTTTATCATACAAATTTGAAATTTTCTTATAATGTATAACATACGTGTCCCTCTAAATGTTTTAAATCCTTTGTGCAATAATTGTAAATAATGGTAGAATGACAACTTGTAAAAAAGAGCTCTCTTCTATCCTCTGTTGTTAAATTTATGAGTCCCACTTTTGGGTTTATTCCAAAAGACCATTGTAGTTGCTGAAAATGTTTATAAAAAGGATTTTGAGATTATACTTACACCTTCTTTTAATGTTTAATTATTTAGGATAGTTAGGCAAACTATTTCTAAAGTTTTGCCAATAAAATATATCTTACAAATGGTTTGAGCTTAGCAGCGAGCTCAGCATTTTTAAAAACTTTTGGTCCAAGTTTCTTTTCAAATTTATTGAGTAAACTGGTATCGGATCCTAGATGAACAGAAAGAACATCCTGCTCCGATGTTATTGACTCTCTGGGGTAGTTATCTTCAGCTCCAAGTCCAAACTCATCCAAGTTAATTTTCTTTGAAATGTAAAGCAGATTTTCCTTGTCTTCTCCATGGGAAATGCTCTCATCAGACATTGTTGTATATAGAAAATATTCTGAATATTATAAAAGTGGAAGAGCTTGCACAAGCAGTCAAAAAGTGACAGTGTCAGTAAATAACAGGTTTGACTCAGATAAATTATAAAATCAATTATAATAATTATTTTATACTTATTATTAATTATTATCCTCGTTTAAGTTTTTTTTGTTGTTTTTATAGGGTATAAAAACAGGTTTTTAGTTTTTTAATTTTAATTTATTTGTAATACTTACAACAATAATTTATTGTCTTAAAATAGTAGCAACAAATGTGTCTCAAACAAATGTTACAAGCCTTATAAAATTTAATTTGTTAAACGATAAAAACTTTTTGGTACATAATTTGCTTCTATATTCAGTTCCATTCTTCTACAGTCGAAGGTCAATAATAATTTCTATCATATTATAGCTTCTTTCTGTTAGTAGTGTACCTAGGTTACTTTATTTAAAAAGTATATAAATATGCTTTTCTAAAACAAAGGTGGTAAAAGTAAAAAAACAAGAATGATCAAAACTTAAAATGACAAAATTGCAACACGTTATGTAGTGGGTTTCCTAATTTAAAACTCGCTACATTAAAATTGACAATATCATGACAAAAATTCAACGATTATATTTCAACGCATTAAGCTAAACATCTAGAAACTAAATGTACTGAGATTATCAATAGTTTTGTGGACTACAAGGCCGCGATCCCACGGTGAAATCTTTGTACTGAGAAAATACACATATCTAAAATAAATACAAATGTTTTTTCATGTATATTATTTAATAAATTTTTCATAGTAGATATAATGAAATCCCAAGGTAAAGTCTGTTTATTTAATAGCAAACTTAATGGTGCGCTTGCCAAAGGATGAAGTCCAACAAGTTTGAACAGAAAAATCAATACAAATTACAAAGGCTTATTGCCTAGTGGAAGAAATAATTACATTTATACATTTACCATGCGTAATTTAGTTCCGATTCAGATGATTTGTTTCTACGGCCACTATGAAAAACCGCACATTTCACAGAGCTTACTAGATTTCAAAATTGCGAATTGCCCATAGCCAAGAGATAAACCCGTGTGAATTTATTTCTCATGGCCTGACCAAGGCCTAACCTTATGTCTTTTCTTTGGAATTCTTATGGGAAGTTGCATCAGATTTCGGAAATATAAAGAAGATCCTCAACCTAATCAAAACATTCCTATTTTTTCCAACAATTTATCAATAAACAATGCACCTATGAACTGGAATGTAGGTGGAAATAAGAAACGTGATCGACAAAAGTTGAAAGAATTTTTTGCGGAAGGCTGATGTAGCTTTAAAGATGTTTATAACAAATTTTAATGTGTTTGACAACTCTCGTTAGTGTAACAAAAGGTAATTTTGTAGATTTTTAAAAATTATTAGGTGTTCCTTCTTAATGATTCGGTTTTTCTAGTGTTTGCGTGTCTGAGGATGTGACATTGTGGTTCACGAAACCAATCACACTTTTTAAAATAAAATAAAAAAATTTTGGGACGTAATAATACGTACTGATCTACGTTTATGTAAAGTATGCACAACTCATTTAAAATAAATTGTATGGCATATTAGTTACAACTAAACTTTCGCCCTAAATCCAGATAGATGCATGGTCAGCATATTGTTTGACTGTATGTAAGCCACAAGTTGATTATGATTGGTTATACATATATACATGTTATTATACTTTTGTGTTGTTATTTAGTTTTTATAATGGTAATAATTTTGGATAATTTTAATAGTGCTTCATGGATTATACAGTTTTCTATACAATTATTTATAACTTCTAGCTAATCTTACGAAAATGTTTAGTAAATTTTATAAGTATTCCGTCAGTACTTCCACGATTAAGACTGCAAAAAAAAAACATATTCTTGATGTCCGAAATAGTACTTTTTTCAGATTTATCAAATTTTTCACCACTTAACCACGATTGGTGCATACATTAAGGTCGTTTAGTAAAGTTTCAATATACTTAGATTCTACGTTTTTGATTGTAGTCCTACAAACGGACATACCTAAAACGCACAGAAAATTCTACAGTTGAAGGAAATGTAAATGAGTAATTTTGTAAACCTTCAGTGGGTATAATAATATGTAAATTATTTTCCATTTTCAAAGATGGTGTATGATAGATACCGTGATAAAACATACATACTTACCTACATTATTTTATACAAGGATGTATAAAAGATGCTTTTACTTCAAATATTCATTTTTAACTTTGATAATTTTTCGTAGTTTTGAAATCTTTTGGAAATTCAATATACAGTTTTAAGCTTTTGTAGCAGAACTACCGTAAAATATATATATTTTTAAAACTTAATATGGGTATATCAATACATAAGTCACTGGATATTCTTGAAAAATACCATTTTTTATTAGCTTAATATTCAGTATGTTTACAAAAATTTCATTTAGAATGTAAAAATAGTTCGAGGTATTTTATGTAGTTCACTTCTCCAATTTTACTTAATTATTTCCAAAGTAAGTTATCATTAATTTTTTCCAGTGGAGTTAGCTTTGATGCAATTTTATATGTCTAATTTACTGGACTTGTTCGATTACTTCTAGCTTTCGTTTCAATTTCAAACCAAATTCAAAAACCATATTTTCTTACACTATTATATGATAATATGCATACAGGGTCCAATAAAAAACATTTTTGAACGAAAATTATTTACTTCACATACATACCTATAATAGAGAAATTAAATTCAAAACAGCGCATGTTGTAGTAGGAAGTAGAGTTTTATCGATAAGAATCTCAAAAATAATATAATGCTCTTGTCAAAAGACAATTTCGGAAAGTTCATAAACCTCAAAATTATTGCTACATTCCTAAATTGCAAATCCAACTTTTCCGTTAATGCCAAATCGAACCATATCGGGCGATTGCCCGCGAAGTGCTGACTCGGTTTCCACTAAAGGTTTAAAATACCGGTGGTCCGCATTTCAGGGGATCAGTGATCGACGATTGGTTCCAGGCGCCCCGGTTCGTACTGCACTACTCAACTTACACCTCAACACCTCAACTCTACTCAACCCTATGGAACGACGACGAATACTCTTTGGGATGACGACAAGGTACTCTGGTTGACAGCCGGTGACTTCCCCCTGGTTGGCGAGCAATATCCTATAATGTAAGTGTTCCATATTTCTCCCTTGTTGGAAATGATTCTATCTCCGTACAAGGTATAAATAAATATTTTTAGTTTTGTTTAAATACGTCTCAATTAATGAAATACCTCTGATACCTCTGATGCTCACCCCCGGTCACGATTCCAGTCGCCCTTATTTTTCCACAGTGTCTCGGGGCACAAATGTGGTCAGAAGAAGTATAGTGTGCAGCATACCAATTTCACAACAAACATCCAAATTTTTTTATTTAACACGTTAAGCCCCATGTGTACCATATATGTACACACTTTAGTTTCTCCGTAGACCATGTGTACCTATATGGCCACAGTAGCCAGCTGTGTTTAAGTTGGTGTGGCTCTCTCAGGCGCACAGCTAGCCTATTTCCTTATGGTGTAATGGAATCGTCCGGTCTGTGGTAAACAAAAAATTCGCTTAGTCCGTGACACAATATGGCACGCATGGTCCAGGCCGTTCTGGCTATTCCTATAAGAAACAAAAATCTTTTGTGTGGACCACATGTGCCATATTGGTACACAGCTTTATTTAACCAAAACCGTATGTATTCAATTTTAACTAGGGTAAGTTCAAACAGTAACAGCCATCTTAACATAAAGTTGTCCAAAAAGTTTTTTGGTCCGAGGTAAAACTCGTTTCTTGGCAGCCTGGGGCTTAACGTGTTAATTTATTTTGATCGACTGATTATTACAATAATTATACCATATTACAAAATTTACATTTTAAAAATCACAATAAAATCGAAAATAGATAAATGTGGTATAGGGACAGCTAGAATACAATAAATTAGATTGAAATAGAATTACAAGTACATCTGAATAACCTTAACAGATGATTTTTTGTTTCTACGACCACTATGAAAAATCGCACATTTCACAGTTTACTAGATTTCAAAATTGTGAATTGCCCATACCCAAGAGATAAGCCTGTGCGAATTTATTTCTCATGGCCTGGTCAAGGCCAAATCTTATGTCTTTTGTTTGGAATTCTGTCTTATGGGAAGTTGCATCAGATTTCGCAAAGACAAAGAAGATCCTCAGCCTAACCAAAACATTCCTATTTTTTATTTCCAACAATTTATCAATAAACAATGCTCAATCATTTTCTTTAACATGAGCTTTAAAAATTATAAAAATTGAATGTATCCAACAGTACTGGAAATACTAAGGATGTTCCCCCAAACAAATGACACCAAATTCATGCATATATTGTGCATTAGCTCTAATAAAATGTTATAAATAGTATTTTACGTGCTTATTTTTCTTCACTTTTTCCAGTTCCATAGGGGCTGTGGGGCTGCAGCCACCCCAGTAGAAAATGGGAAAAATAAATTGCGACTGCAATATTCTATATTTTACTTTGGGTAATTTAACATTTAACTCGACACTCCCCAGGTATGTTTAAAAACACCCTGTGCTTGCAATGCGCCCAGTCCGTGGCGTGGGGATAAGCCGCACGATTCGTGGCATTCGCTGAGCCTTCTATCCCTACTTCAGTCGGTGTCTCTCTCTTCTCTCTCTGTTATCTAAATAGTGCAGCTCGAAGTACGCATTGAATTGGGCACTGCCGCCACTGCCCGTGTATTAATTACATTACAAGGGGGCAGGAGGGGGCAAGATGTGGACTGCTCTCGGGCCAACTCTGCTTCTCCCGCCACTATTTCAAGTAGACGAGGGGCTCCTAGCCTGTATGCCCGAGTTTTTTAGTCTCGCCACGCCCGCAGCCCATCTCCGAATGTTCTCATTACACGAACGAGGGTTAAGTAAAAATAGTGTACAGGATATTTTGCAAGGTAACTTTTTAAGTCTTTCATTGACAGAGAAAGTTGAAATAAAAACTCTTGGGAGACCAACTCCAGTTTTACAATTATCTCAACCAGGAAAAGCTGCAGGTCGCAATTTTATAGAACGAATAAAAGGCAATGGGAAATGAAGAGCATCCAGACAGTTCCAATCATTGTGTCAACAACTGGTTTTACAAGCCCAGTCCCACTTCAGTTGGCCCACCTAGTAAAATTTTATTTTCTTGGAAAATTATTTCAAAAAATATACTATTAATAATATTAGTATTAGGGTTTAAATTCAGATTTTTGTGCGACGCTCAAAAAGGTCAACAGAATCGATGGTGAGCAAAAAAATGTAAACATGGTGGGCCCTATAATAATAATAATCTTTATTTGAGGGAAAGACACAAGACAGTGTACATTAAATCAAAACAGCGTCAATACAAATGGCTGCCCGAGCACACAAAAACAGTCTCGGTTTCTAACTTTACACGTTTGTATTTAAAAATTCAAGAACGTCATAAGGTTCTAGTGATATTAAGAGCCGCAGAACCTGTGATTTAAACAGTTTAAGTTCTGAGCTAGCTTTTATGCGCTGAGGCAGTTTATTGAAGAACTTTGGACAGGTATACGTTGGCTGTTTTTCTGTTAAAGCCAATCAACGGATTGGCAGAATGAAGTTGAGATTCCTGGTGTTGTAAACATTGGATTGCAGGTTAATTTGAAATTTAGAGCTTTGTCTGTGTGAGAAAACAAGACATTCATAAATGTATGTGCCAGGCAGAGTCAGTAAGTTTAAACTCCGAAAGACCCACCCGAGAAGACTCCCTGGCCGTTAGGCCAACCATAATCCTAATCAGCCACTTCTGTACCTTGAAAACCTTGTTTCCCAAAGAACCCCTTCCCCAGAAAATTACACCAAAATGCATCCTCGAGTGGAAATTTGCAAGATAAATAACCCTCACAGTGCTTAGATTTAGATAACTGTGCAAAACTATAAAAGTATAGAAGCCAGTACTTCGCGAAAGCTTGAGTAGGGCACGGCGTGTTCAGTGAATAAGATTCGGCAGACTTGGGGACACAAAACGATGACTCTGGTTTCATTGAAGTACGTTATAAGCATCGAAACAAAGTAATCACCGGGAAAAGCCCGGAGGTTGCTGCTATTCGAGGTGGAGAGGAGTTTGCCTGTATTTACGCTGGGCACATCAGAGGTGAAGTGAGTGAAAATGATATGAATAGTTTTGTTCAACAAAAGTAGCCGGATCACGAAATCCGTTGTATTAGGCTAAAATCAAAAGGTAAAAACACTTCTTTTAGGTAAAGCATTGCAAAGCAGCATAAGAATATACTTTTAAATGAAAAAGCTTGTCATGAGAAAATAAGTGTTAAAGATTAGCAGTTTTTTCCGAGGCAACAGGGACACTCTTAATCAGAGTGATAAAGGAGCAATTTTAAATCTAAATTTAGTACATGTTAATATACAGTGTATTTATAATAAGGTAAATCTCATTGATTTATTTTGCAACGAACATAGCCCAAACTTCATTTGGTTTTTGGAGCATTGGATGTGCAGTGACAGACTTAAGGCGCGTTCTCACGAGTCGATTTTAGTTGATCAACTTTTGTGGATCAACTAAAATCGGTCAAGTTTTTGGTTCACACGTGTCAAGCGAAACTTGGATAAATTGTAGAAAATGGCGACAAATGCAGAGGTTCGTGCGGGTGTAAAAATTATTTCCGGTTTAATCCGTTTAATCCGTTATATTAAGACCATATATTTACATTTCCCGTGCAATAACACGTAATGCGTTTTTTCTGGCATCTTTATTTTTATATCTGTCTAGTCTATAATTCCAAAGACAGTCATGATTATGATACAGTTCTATAAATGTGACCATAGTTCTATTTGACCATTTTAAAGACATTTTGTCGCCCTTGCGCCCTATTATCTTTTAAATAAAACAAACCTTAATGCAATAAATGCACCACAATCAGATGATTCAAGTCGACTGACAAATGTTCACACGCGTCAACCACGTTTCAACTCGTCCGAATACCACTGATGACTCGTAACTTGAACGATAAAGTTTGAATGGGTCAATCTTTTGTGGAATCAACTCAACTTGACTGACAAAAATTGAAATCGATGTTCTCACAGCAATTTTCTTTCGATTTTCGTTGATCCACAAAAGTTGATCAACTAAAATCGACTCGTGAGAACGCGCCTTTAGCACTTTGAATGTCAAGTTTTTGCACACATCACATCCATGGTGGAATAGCAGTTTACGTGTGTGAGACTATTGAGAAAAGTTGTAAACCTGTTAAGTATGCCGCTAATATTTCGTTGGATATTCATTTTGAATGTTCCACAATTTCATATTCCAATAAGGTCTGTGTATTGTAATAATACAGATCTCCACCAGGAGATATAAATATTTTCTTGAATAAGTTTTTATTATTGATGTGTTATGTACAAAAGAATTTTAAAGAGGTCGTTATTGAGGTAATCTGAATATTGACGCATAAAGTAGGAAATTTGAGGACTTTTCATTTGGACTATTATCTATCTCCTATAAAAGAACCAACTCGAATTGAAGTGCGTAATAATAATTTGTGCAGTTCTCCTATATAATAACAAACATAGAGAAGGAAAGTTTAAAGTGTAGGGTTTTTGATCCGGCTCTCCCGGATCACACGGCACAACATTTGTCCTGGGATTCGGTTAAGAGTGGTAACATTCTGCAGAATGACAGCAGACGTTTTAATGATAGTCTATGTCACTCGAGTAGATTTGTGACAATGTCTGTGACGATTTGACTTTTTCTCTTGAAGTGAAGGAATATTATTTGGAAAAAATTATATCTGCTAAGAATCATCCTAAAGCTTTGTGGCAATTTGTGAATAACAAATTGAGAAAATCTAAAAAGTCAATACCGAATAATATAATCTCAAATGGCGAAGTTTTTACTAATGCTAGTGGTATGGCTTATGCTTTTGCGGACCTTTCTGCCATTTCGGTGGAATTATTCGTGAATACCTCACTAAAAGGGAAAAGCAGTTCATGCACAACAAGAAAATCTGTCGAATACACAGCGGCGTGCCGCCCAGCCATGGCTATGTCTACTAAAATGGTGAAAGTACGGTATATACATATACCAGTTCTCATGGAAAATGTGCCATTGCAGTTAAGAAGAACCATATGGTTTCAAATCTAAAATGGACAGGAAAGTCGCCAGATTTAACACCATTAGATTTCCATTTATGGGGATTTCTGAAAAACATTGTTTTCAAAATTCAACCTCGGAATATTGATCATTTAATAGAAAAAATAGAAGATGCCTGTCGGCAAATAACACCAGATGTATTAAGAAAAGTCACTAAGACAGAAGTTAAATGCCATCTAGACTTATAATAATAATAATAATAATTCTCATCCTCACAATACTCCAAACTAGGAGTACCCCAGAAGCAACCACATGCTTGTGCGGGGGAGGGGGGCAATTACTATTATTTTGTCTTCGTTGCCATTTGCGGCTAGGGCCGACTTTTTTCCCGATAGAACTAGGATAGCATTCGCTCAAATACTACGGAAAACCCTAGAAAACCGTAGTAATCCCAGTGAGTGTAGGACAATTAGTAAATCACACGGATAAAGCTATTTCTGAAATCTCTAATTATCGACCGATTTCGGTTTTGAGCATTATATCAAAGGTTATCGAAAAAGCAGTTTACAAGTCATACCTTTCCTCTAAAAAAATAAATCCTTTACAAATGCCCAACATGGATTTAGAGCGGCCCTTTCTATAGAAACAGGGTCTACAGAATTGGTTCAATACATTCATGACTACGTTTATCTCGTGACAACTCGATCGGATTGAAATGGATCCGATTGAGTTATGTCAAATCTTTTATAATTCTACGTTTACATCATCAGTATTGAATCCTAAGGTTTTCAATCCTCTCTAGGGACATTAACTTATTATACTTATTCCACAGTAGGTTGGTGCACATTCTGACCAACTTCTGTTTGGAAATAGCGGCTTGACTTGGAATTTTAATTATAATTGAATTTCAATCTGTAGGGTTTACGCCTGTGTATTTGAGTCCGCTCCAGTGAATTCAAACCTCTCTCAATCAGATCGAACGCGTAGAGATGAACGTAGTCCATGATAAACTTGACAATGGAGATACAGTTTTTTCATGATTTTTGATTTGTCGCATGCCTTTAATACTTCAGATCCTGATTTCTTAACGGAAAAGTTGCACAAGTTGAGCATTCAGTTTTTGCAATGACATGCCCGAACCTACTTCAGAGAGCGGGGAGCCATTTATTTATGCTGATGATACAAATGTTGTGGGGTCTCATCCCCAACCAGATGTTGCATGTGAAAAGGTACATGCCCTGATTCGCGGGTTTAAAAGATGGTGTGATTCGAATAATCTGATAATTAACTTAAGTAAAACTCTTTGCCTATGTTTTTAGTATGGTTTCCGGGAAACTATTGATTTGATAATTGCAGCTGGTAATGATAGGATAGAAGTGGCGCAGAAAACTAAATTCCTAGGAACACTACTTGACTATAGGTTGAACTATCGTGACCACATAGTGAAATTTGTTCTAAGCTCTGTAAAACATTCTTTGCAATATCGAATTTAAAAAATGATCTCACAGAGAAAGCTCTGCTTAATATTTATTATGACCAAGTTATTCAACAATGAGCTACCTATATATAATATTATAATATGGGGCCAATCAACAGATTTTGATAGAATTTTTATTTTGATTGTATTATTGAGGCACCATCATAAATTTTAAATAAACAGGCAAGATTTCATTATATAATTTTACCATTATACTACAGTTTTCTATATTTTCATTACCTTATCTTTTAGTTGCTGACACAATTGCAACCCCACAGTGAACAACACTAATACTTCATTTAGCCAAGGCACTGAGCATTCGGCATGGGTCGATTCATATTTCATAACTCCGTGGTTATTCGTCAACTGGTAAATTGCGAATATTAACTTGTGACTCTGAATGTAGAAACTTATCGCCAAATCTTCGGGCAAAGTTGGGGATAGCGATTTCTGAAAATTGCATGTTTTTCTAATACTAACATTCTAAAAACCAGTTCAATAGATTTTGAGACCAGGATTTATTCTAGTTACCACTTTGTTATGGTATCATAATTTATTGCTAGCCCTAAGACCAGTGTTCTGCTTCCATTTTTATTTACAATAATTATTGGTCTTTATTCTTCATTTTTGCTTCTTATTTAGTAAAAACGAGTGGATATAAAAAAATAAATTTTTTAATGTGTCCTTTAAGTTTTTAAACAAAGTTTTAAATAAAATCAACCTCACAAAACAAAAATTATCTATAAACTTACCAAAACGGCTTTCAATAATACAGTGACCGGCAGAAAGTTGGACACAAATGGAAAACTTTTTTATTATTAATTTCTCGGAAAATGTTATTCTTGATAAAAGTTGGTGCATCATTTCACACTAAAAACGCACATATCAAAATTTAAATATATCTTTTTGGATACGAGGTAGATTCAAAAATGTCGAAATAACTCAAAAGTAAAGTACCCTTATTTTTTAAAATACGGTAAAAAGTTACTTACAAAAGTTGTTTGGAATCAAAGGTGGATGTCAGATTTAAAGTCACAGCCACCTAGTCAAAAAAAGAAATTTTACTTTTTTTGTATTTTTCGACCACCCTGTATATTACAAAAAAATACAAAATACTGCAAGCGCAACTTATCATTGAATAACACATGAATTTGCTACTGAACTTTAATTTTGTTCGATTAGCAGCTAGAAATTTAAATTAATCAAAATCAGAGTTTAAAAATATTAAATTTTTGTGTCGGTCCCTGTATAAGAAAAAAGTGTTGTGTTGTAAAATTTGCGTTTAATGAAGCAAAGATTCCTGTTTTTCATGAAGTAGGTAATAACTTTATTATCCCTGAAGTAACTATAGGTACAGGCGCGGCCTCATAAATCAAGAATTTCGGGAAAGTGCGGCAACGTTGCGCCAATTATAGGGCTTCTCAAATCAACAATTTCCCCTACATTCCCTCGTACCAGCCCGCTCCTCCCCGTGGAAAATAAAAATTGCGTTGACCGACATATTAATACTTCAGTCAACAAAAATAGGTTAAATAGCTGCATTATTATTATTATAATAATTTATAAGTGGATTTAAAGTTTTACACTGTTCCTTGGTGTTTTGAGATTCACATATTGTGAAACTACGCGGATTTCTTTGATTGTCAAAGTGGTATTAGATAAATAAGCTATATCTAAGTGTGATTGTATTATTATAGAAGAATCTCGTATTGGTTTTTCATATTGATTTATTACAAATCTTTATCTTAAGCGCAAACCAAAACTTTTATTTAATTGCATTTTTAAAGCTTTCCCGGAGTCTTCGGGTAAGGTTCTTATGCTTCCTGGCCCCCCAATGATCGAGAAATAAGAAAAAATACACAATTTCCAATTTTAGAGGATTTTCCGCCATTTTCGTTGATTCTACAATCGGATTTTCAGGGTTCTTTTTGGTACCGGAGGAAAGTATGACATCCAATTAAGAGATTTACCACCTCCTTTGATTTTTAAAAAGGCTCTATTCAAGGTTGTCGAATAGTGTTTTTCGCACTGTAACTGGCAATGGCCCGAAAGACAATGTTGCGTAATAAGATGTTAGATTTGCCGTCACTTATACCTTTGAGGTTATGGCCATATTGGAACAATTTCAAGGGCCACGCCTGTACATTACAGGATTTAACGGAAAAGAAAATGTAGAGATTGAAATTTGAATATTTGAGGATTAGTCCTACTTACAGTGTGTGAAATATGAGCTTCTGGGATTCAGCCTTGTTTGTTTTGAAACTAATTGGTGACATAATTTTAGTTTTGAAAAATCATGTATGCCTTGGAAATTTTCAAAATACTAATTTTTCATATTGGTAAAGCGTTCTTTTTGTAGGTTTAATGACAAAATGTTATTAAGGAAATTTGTTTAGAATGAAAAAAAAAACTGAATAGGGGTGCGAAATTTCTAAAGTCTAGGCTTACTTTGACTTTTGGACTTTTTTCAGATCCTTTTTTAGACAAGTGCCCTTTTTGTAGCTTTCACATAAAAATATTATTAAGGAAATTTGTTCACGCCTGGGTAAGTGTTAAAATTTCAAAAGTCTAGGCCAATTTGATTGTTTTTCTGCTAATAAATGTAAACACATAAAAATGAAAGTACACACCTACTGAGTTTTCACCATAAACAAGTTTTCTTAATAACATTTTCATATGACAGCTACAGAAACGCCATTTTTAAAAAAAAAGTGGGAAAAAGGGCAAAACATTCAAAATTTCAATGATAACATTTTGTCATAGAATGCACAAAAGTCACTTTACTGGCGGAAAAACTTAATTTTTTCGAAATATCCAAGATATAAGTATGCGATTTTTCAAAACTAAAATTGTCATCAATTAGTTTCAAAACAAGCAGGGCTGAACCCCAAAAGATCAAATTTCAACTCGAAAATTTGTTTCTTTCTAAGTACCAAGTAAACTTTGACAGAATTGTTTTGACAATTTTCAAAAAAATGTGCTAAAGCAGGAACTAAAGAGGGACTTTCTTGCCCAACAAAATATTGATGTTTATATTTAAATTGAGAAATGTGTGTTTATAATGTTCTTTCGTAATTTAGAAAACTCATCTATATCCAAAAAATCTCTAGGCAATTTAGAATCAGATTAAACGAACATAAAGATTACACAAGAAGAAATCAAATAACAAAATAAAAAAATTGCAAACATGGTTTTGATAGCAAATCAAACAATAATCTGTTAAGAATTACCAATATTTTTTGATAAATGTAGAAATATATTGCCATACTAAACCCAAAGGGGGTAACTGCACATTTTTTCAATAATTAGATAATGGCTTCTAGCTGTTATACTATTTTGCATTTTATACTAAGCTATAATTATTTACCTATCTGCTGTCCAAATATTTTTATTTTTAATATTATGGGTATCTACTGAAGCAGTCCTTTATTGCCGTAACTAACATACTAAACAAAAAAATGTGGTATATGTATGATTTCATTTCAGTTATGTCTAAAAATACGTAGTATACCTGCCTTACAGAATCTGCTAACTCTGTTATGCCTAGAAATAGGTTAGATTTTTGGAAAGACATACCTATTGTACAAACTCCAGAAGAAAATAATAATGAAAAGACTACTTTTTTTCATTGTAGTTACTGCGTTCTAGTATAGCAACAATTAATTAGTTAGTTTTTTGTTTATGAAAAACGCTTTATTCAATTTTTTATTAAAACAACATGGCCATTAATGTATAGATGCATGTATTGTATTAAAGAATTTGTTACCATAAGTAGATATGAGATTAAAATAAATGCAAAAGTGTCCATAACTCAAATTGTTGTTAGACATACTTATACAAGGTGTTGAAAGTTTAAAAAAATATTGATTATTTTTTATAGTGTCCCAACCAATGGTGAAACCAAATTTTGTATGCAGCAACACTTTACGGGGTAGCAGATTTGGTGATATATGATGGCCCACAAACAGTGAGGGCCTGGAGAGGTTTCCCTTCCACAAATTTAAAAAATTACAAAATACAAGTTCACGTGACAATGGTAGCCCTTTGGGTCCACGTTAACGGTATGCCTATGATTTTCTGAAGAATTTTCTATTTTGAACTTCACTATACCTACAACACATGGCAGCCTGGCTAAAATAATATCAAAACGCATATTTTTCGAAGAAATGAAAATTCAGTTTTTCATATATACGCAACATAATGCCCTTTGAAAGGCATACTGAGTAAAATCACGTCCAAAAATCTGTCACTATCTCCCAGTCTATTAAGTATACATAATTATTATACACATTATAACACATATTTGGTATCCCAAATAACTAACACGTTGACTGCCGAAGCGAATTTCTTGATCGGGTCCATTGCGCCAAAGTAGTTTTATTGAAAATTTTAGCTATTTTTACGTTTTGAGAGCAAAATAGTTTAAGAGACAATAAATATTTATAATTACAGTATGCAATAGAGGCGTGAATAAAATATATGCACATGGCACCTGATTACATCATTTCAAACATACGCCGTGTGCATATATTCTATTCACGCATTATGAACAGGTAAAGTACGTGTAGACAGAAAATAATATAACTTGAGAAGGGAACATAGTTCATTTATTTTCCTGTATTTAGTTAGTTATTTATAAGAATAAATACCTTATGGACCTAAATCAAATGTTCCCACAGATAATTTGTAATAAAAACCTAAATAGTATATTACCAGACCAACTAATATGGTGTTAATCTCACGCCACACCAGCAGATTCCCCATAAGAAATGCACGGTACATGTGCACATATTATAGATACACGGCCGCACTGCCTGTGAATACCCAAGTAGCAAAATAATTGCCTTATGAGACTGAGCTACTTTAAAAGTATTTTCTAATGCTGAATTAAGGAGTACTTTATCATTTAATGAGTTTTTCTGCGACATTTTTGTGTTTGTAGAAAAACTTTTTATAATAATGTCGTATAATCGTTTATACAGCTCACATTATAAAAATGAAACTTTGTTTTGGCTTAAAATATCTTTTAACATTTGTAAAGCGCATTATAAGATCTCTTCAAAAACATTTTAAAATAGTATATTATACTCCTAGGATGAGAAGTGAGCCATTATTTACCGAGCATTTTTATATCCTTAGGCGCGTATCGCCGAAGGATATAATATGCGAGGTAAATAATGGCCTTCTCAACCGAAGTGTATATAGAATTTTTTTTTACTACTAACATTGAAATATTGCCATATTTTAGTCATTTCTCGCTTTTTTCAAATACTTCGAAATATCAAGTAGCTTGGGAGTTCAGTTGTCAAGCTGATAAAATGACACTAATTTTTAAATGTCACATAGAAAATTTTTCATTATTTACCTAGGTATTTTTCATATACCTGTATATTAACATATACCGCTTTTGGCCCTATTGCGCATGGCAAGGCGCAGGGAACGAAAAGAGACGGAATTCGCCGCCATTTTTAACCCTATTTTGTCAGTTTGAATGGTGGCTACCTTATTCCTTGTTTAAATTTTTGTATACAGTATAAATGAAATTGCGTTATACTTTTTGAAGGCGCCGGTAAAATCAAAAAAGTCACCGTGACATGCTTTTTTTGATGAGAGATGCGTTTTTAGTTTTTAATCGCGATTTTTTCTTTTGTACGGTTGATAGCTTTTCGTTCTCATATTTACGAGATCAAAACATGACCTTACATCCAGATTGTGAAATTGCATTCCATAGGTAAGTAAATAGGTATAATTTTTTGCCAAATAATATTTTTTTCTCATCGATATTTTCTGATTTCTTGCTGATTTTTAGGTTTTCCAGAGAAGAAACTAAATTTAGAAAGTGGCTTAGTACTCTAGGTGTCATCGACTATAATATTCAAGAAGAAGTTCAAGAAATAACTCGGGGAGATGAGGAAAATGGAGACATTGTAATTCTCGATACGATGAAGAGAGCCCCATTTCTGGAGCAAATAGAATTAACCGAAGAAATGCAAACAGCAGCAGCAAGTAAACCTGTTAACTGCGCAGATCACCGCCAGCAAAATTATTGAAGCTTCTCAAAGAAGAGTGTATTAAACATCACTGCACTTTTATTTTTGAAGCAAAGATTAAAGTGGTATAGAAGTTGAAGTTACCAAGTTTTCTTTTACTTGTATTTAAAAAAAAACAAAAATAAAAAGCTCTAAGGAATAAAACTAGCTGCTTAAAAATTCAGAAACAGGTATAGATATGTTCCTGGAAAATAGGTTATTATTATTAAAAGTATTCAAAGAAATAATTATACCAAGAAATAGTGTATGAAAATGTTAGGTAATTAAAAATATTTTCATATTTTTGCAAGTATTTATAATGTAGCTATTGTATAAAGTGTAATGTACAATAATAATTATATTACTTCTCCTTATGATGATTAAAATATTGTTTTGATTAAGTTGTACAATTTCTCAACCTATTTAACTGCTTCGTTTCCCGAATGTATTAATTTCAAATTAAAACCAACAAAAATAGTGGACCTATGTTGTACTTTGAACTAAAATAATTTCCATTTTACACAAAACGACAACCAAGACGTTACATTATTTATGGAACCCACCCGTATAAATTATTTCAAATTTCCCGCCTCATTTAGGGGTAAAAATGGCCGCCAAATTATTCCCCCGGTCGGACGTCTCTCTTGCGCGGTATAGGTTGCTATAGGTATATGGTATTTTTTTATTATCATTATTTACCTAGGTAGAGAAATATTACTTCTCATTAGAGGAATGAGGTAAATAAAGGTGATTTCTCAGGTTAGTAGTAAAAAAAAGTGTTTTAAGTGCTTTATAGTATTTATATTGTTTCTGTATTTCACATTTCATTTCTGTGTTAAAAAACAACTTTGTAAAAGTTATATACAAGCTGTATAAAGGCTTTGTATGGTGATTAATAAAACACCTTTATAAAAGCTTTATAAAATAAGTATAAAACTGTTTTATAGTCTACTTATAAAGGTGTCGCTTACTCTGCTATATATTTTGGCGAAACTCATTACGCAGTGTCCAAGCTAAATACGGGAAAGACGGTGTGTGCGATGCGATGCGTGCGGTACGATCAAATGAAACGATAAAACTTTAGAAAACAAATGAGAATGTCCAAATTGGCAACGAGGCCCGTGCGATGCGGGCGTTTTTCGAGCATCGCGCATCGCACGCAGTGTTTTGAAATTAAAACGGTTTGATTTTTATCGCAGTTGTCGTCCGATCTCGGTCCGATTTGCAATGGAAGTACTGATATCTGAGGTGCAGCGAAGAAATGTGCTGTGGAATAAACGAAATCCTCGCTACAAAGACCGAATAACTGTTGACAGGGAATGGGATTGTGTATCTTTCTCTATAAATTACATGAGTCCCTCGTCTGTTGCGCCTCTTTTTGAGTTTTCTTAATATTCTCAGTTTCAGTAGACTATTTTCCATAAAAAAAAGTGACCGTGCTGAAAAATCCATTTTTCTTTTTAACAGACGTTCACTACACCACTATTATACACTACGAATGGAACTGTTTAAATAAAACGCAGAGATATAACGTGTTGTGCTTGGACACCTCCGCATTGTCCGCACATTATAGCGATGCGTGCGTTAATCGCAATACCCGCAACGCACGCACCCGTATTTAGCTTGGGCACGGCGTTACAGTTTGTGGGCTATAAATACTAAATAAAATATTTTTGTAGTTGGCATATAAATGCCTACATTTGCACTCTTATAGAAAGCTAAAGAACTAAATAGTCACAAATTTCCGCATTACAAAATTGTTCTTAACGTCATAATAAGTACCTAATGCATTTTATTATTATATCCTAAGTCATGAATAAATATGAAAAAGAAATATCTGCAAATTTTAGAAAATTGTAGTTTTGGTTAAAATATACTTTTAAGATTTATGTAAATACCATTTAACTTGATAAGTTTTATTTATTTTTTTGATGTAGGTATGCATGCAGTCAAATATCAAATTTATGTGGCATTTTAGGTTCGTCAAACAGTAGGCCAGAACTAAACATAAAAATCGACAATAGTGGTCTTGATAATGAAATAAGAGATGAAATAGCTGTAGTTGATGAAAGTCAGATTGATTCTTATGGCAATAATGTGCCAGATACTAAAATTACTCGTCAGGACAGAAGTTCTGATGATCCTTTATCAGACAGATGAAGGCGTTGATAGTAGATCAGACATGGCCGAAGAAGATATCATGATAAATTTTGATTCCGAAATAAAAAGAAAAACTAAAATAAAAACGATTAAAGATGTGGGCCACGACTTATAATATAAATCATTCATTTGACGAAGCTAAAATTCTTACCCAAGACTAAGCACCTTTAGAATTTAAATACAATTTAGAGGTTATGTTTCATATAGCCTACAAATGTGGCACAAAATAAGCGATTAATTGTAAAGTGCAGCTTTGAGAAACTCTATGCGACCGTTCTGCTTCTTAAAGATGCTTGCTGCTTCCCTACACGATACTGACAGAAACCCGATATACGCAGTTGCCAGATGTAAAAACGCTTATTGAAGCAAGTATTTTTGTATTATATTTTAACCTGGACATCATCTATTAATTATTGCAGCTTCATTATGTCAAGGAACCAATAAAACCTAAGACTTATTAGGCGATCGTTTGATTTAACCCCGGTTAACTTTCTGGTTGTCCTTGGTTTTAGCCCTTCAATAACCAACAAACTCACCTAAATGTCTATGGTTAACCCGGGGTAACCCAGCTGTAATTTAGACAAATAACCAAGGAAAAATGTCACATTACTACCAAAGAAATGGGAGAACGCGCTTCGACCTACTGCCCATCCAATTTCTTAGCAAATCATGTGGAATTCATACTATTATGCAAAAATGTGGCCAACTTAAATTTTTTAATTCTTAATTTGGAACGTCATTGGTAGGTTTTCCCGCTATTTTAAAATCTGTCCAATAGTAAATGAATTGTTCAAAGTTCGAATTGACCTCTAACATCAATATATTTTCTACAACGACGAACAACATATTTTTTAATGAACTTTAAACACCCTGTATCAAAAACTTTAAAACATTAAGTTTCTGTGGGATAAACATACCATTTCTCTTGTTTTCACGTCAGAGAGCGATATCCAATAATAACTGAATTGGTGTTTAGTATTTACCAGTTAAAATCAACGTAAATGCCAAATTAAAAATCTTACATGCTTATTACACACAAAGAGCGGTTAGAAAACCACTAAATACTAAATTTAGCAACCTCTGAAATGAATAAAATCTCGGGCTGTTGTTTGTTTGAAAATAGTTATTTTTGTTACAAGTACCTAAATTGAAGTTTTTCAGGACGAATCATTGCTGTTTCCGGACGAGGCGTTAGCCAAGTCCCATGATACAATGAAAAGAAGGTACGATAGATCGGTGTCATAATTTCGTCCGGCTCTGCGCATGACGTCACGCGGAGCGGGTTATTTGAATGTTAAGGCGGAAAGCGGGTTTTTCTAATGGAATATTGAGTTATGTATCCGTTATTTAATGTTGTATTAGGTAGCATGATTTAGAACATACGATTAATTTAAAAATAACATGATAATCAAGCTAAGAAAATTCTCAGTAGGGTAAGCATTTGTATTTTTGAACACAAAGATAATGTATTAAGGCAACAATGTAAAATTATATAAAATTTAGCCTTTATTTTAAGAAATTTAATACTGTTTACATTGAACAAAATCATATTTTATTAATTAAAATTATGATCTAATTTTTAAGCTTTTCCGTTTTCTAGTTATAGCTTTATCTTGTAAAGCTTTGTTCAACTTTTTTATTCAAAAATACATCCTCGACTTAAAAAATATTTTTTTAATTAATGCGAACAATTTATCCTTAACCCTTTCGGGACTGCGGCCGCCTGAGGATCTGTGCCCAGTGGACCACAGCAGGAAGCGCATGCGTGTATGTACGGTTCCGGTCCTTAATTGCAAAACAGTCATTACATAACAACAGATCTTTTTACAATATAAGTCATTTTTTGCATGCACCCACATGCAAATGAGCTTGTGTTCGAATTTATTGATGTATTTAAGTGCACTAGTAAGTTTTTCTTATGAGAAGGACCACCCAACTAGATGCCATTACTAGAAAATCAGCTAATGACATTAATTGGGGGCATGACCAATGTAAAGTAGGCGTTCCAATGTATCTGTAGTCAACGCGTGTCCGTCCGGTTCCAGTCCTTTCTCATGCCTCCCTGCTTGCGTTTATAGTCGGTTCCGGTTCCACTGACCCATCTTTTATATGCGTGTTCGTCCAGGTCCGGTCCCGAAAGGGTTAAAGAAGTATTCTATAAATTGCTTATGTAGCCTTTGCCCATCATTTGCTTGTATAGTTTACTTAGTCCACCAATTTAAAAATTAAAAAAAAAAAAACTTAAGGTGTTCAACGAACCTGTCTTGAAGAATTTAATCCACAATTTTTGATGGATTTCTTTTATTTATTCGTTCACTTCTCGCCTTATCATACTTCACTGTTAACTTTTGATTTGGCAAATTAAGTATCGGTATGGAGTCTGATTGCTTCAAAAGCCGGTGATTTTTTGCTGAATACCCTGGCAATTCATATTTTAATACCTCTCATAGCTTTCCTCACTAAAATGTTGTGAGCAAACTAGTGGTTTTTACATTAAATTTGTCCATTCGTTTACAAGCAATCGTCCACTGTTTAATAAGATTTTCATCCTTTGGGAAACGGAAAAACATGAACTGTCCCGTAAATCTCTTTGCTTCATTGTCTGTATTACAACTTGCTACAGCACAACGCATTTTAAAACGCAAATAATTTAAATAATGCAAATTCATGTCATGACACACTGACACTGACACCGAAACTGCTCCGCGTGACGTCGCACGACTCCACCCACAATGTGCAACATCATACCTTCTTTATTATTATATCATGGCCGAGTCCGGAATAGCAGAGGAGTCCTGAAAAACTTCATTTAGGTACGAGTGACAAACACTATTTTTTGTCATTCGCTTTCCATGTTTGAAATCATAATGTTCGAACAAGTTGGCTTAGAAAGTGATATCGTAGCAACAAGTTTGTTTATTTGATAATTTGGCATGTCATTCATTCATTTAGGGACTAGGCCGAAAAAGAAGCATTTTACGGACTTAAATGAGTCCGTAAAATAGCTATTTTTGGGAGCGTATGACAAAAATAGTTTTATAGTGCGACTAAAAACAACTCTATTAAATTATAAGGTTCTATAGAGTTTCTTGTAAATTCAAAGCATTGTTTAACTTTTTTATTGACACATAATTGTCGTATCACTGAACGCCATGTTTATTTGCGAGGCTAAGCATTTGCCTGTGGCCGCCATTGTTCACGAAAAAAATTTTCGTGTTAATTACAATTAACACAATAAATATACTTTTTATAAATATACAGGGTGAGTCACATCTAAAGGCAGAGCCGAAAAACAAGGTAGAATTCGCTAAAATAAGCACATATGCTTAATAAAATTAGCTCAAAAACGCTTGGTTCTCCATATACAGCGTGTTGAAACTTTTCCAAAAGTAACATATATTTTTTTAAATTTTCTTCGAGTCCGTTTAGAAATTCCAACCAAATTTGGTACATATTATGGGTTGTCATTTTTTGCAATAATTTGGACCTGTTCAGATGACTTTTTATTTTAAATCTTATTTTAAATGCCAGCATAATCGTCTTGGCACTAGTTTAAAAAATCCGAAATTACGAAGAAACTGTACCAAATATAAAAAAATACCAAGAGGCGCTCTTTGTTCCAAATTGAATGGGCTAAACAAAAAAAGGCAAACATTTTGGTTTTTCACAGAACCGTACTAATTTTTTTTCAAATTTTTACAGTAACTATTTGTATCTACGCCGCTGGTCATCTGAACAGGGTCAAATTATTGCACAAAATGGCAACCCTCCAATGCATAATGTGTACCAAATTTGGTTGGAATTCCTAAATGGGCTCGAAAGAAATTAAAAAAATATGTTATTTTTGGAAAAATTTCAACACGCTGTATATGGAGAACCAAGCGTTTTTGAGCATGTTTATTAAGCATATGTGCTTATTTTAGCGAGTTCTACCTTGTTTTTCGGCTCTGCCTTTAGATGTGACTCACCCTGTATAAGGCATTATATTTGATTTATAGATCACTAAAAGTCACTTCCCCTCAAAAATAATACCTTTGAAAAATATTTATACATTTTAATATTTTTATCAGATCGGCTAATTAATGGCTAATTTAAGGTGAGTCTATTTTTAATACAAATATACATATATATTATCAGACAATTTAGCTGCACAGGACAATTCTCAGTGCTAGTGTGCTAGTGCCCAACAAATCGTAAGATTTATTACATATTTTTGCTAACATACATTTCTTTATGATGGCGATGATCTGTTTATAAGTTCAGCTTTTCAAATCAGTACAAACGAATCTCTAAATATTTCTCTACCTTATATCAACTATACTCGACATTTTTGTTGTAAGTTGCGTCACAAAAGAAATAAAATATCGTATAATATTTAACTTGTATTATGTAGAGAGCGCTGAATGGACACATTTTATCACCCTTATAAAATAGGTATAGGATCGCTAAAAAAATATATTTATAATGGTTGTAAAGCGCATATTTGGATAGGTTGTAATAATAATTTCATTGACACACTTATAAAATAGTTTTTTAACTATTATATAAAGATATTCTATTGAGATGATATAACCAGGAATAACTATATAATAATAATAATAAATCTCACCCTCACAATACTCCTAACTACGAGTACCCCAGAAGCAACCACATGCTTATGCGGGGAAAGGGGGCAATTATTATTAGTTTGTCTTCGTTACCATTTGCGGCTAGGGCCAACCTTTTTCCCGATAGAACCAGGATAGCATTTGCTCAAGTACTACGGAAAACCCTAGAAAACCGTAGTAATCCCAGTGAGTGTAGGACAATAAATTAGTAAATCACACGGATAAAGCTATTTAGGAGCCATACCGTGAACCCACATTTGTCCAGCGCTCCTTTAAAGACACGTGCATGTGCCTGCCTCGACATCGGTTCGAAGGCAGAAAAACATGCAGTCTAAAAAGTCAGCACCAGTACAAGTCATGCCACCGCGGCTATAATGTTAAATATGTTGAAAGAACCGAAAGATTTTATAATTTGGGCCTTTTTTGGTTGTATACGTATTGTATTAGACCTGTAAAGGGCATTATAGGATGTTTTATTGTTCTATTAGATATGTTCTATAGTAGTTCTTTGAACCCTTATAAGACAGATTTTGCTACTTGGGTAATACATATGCACATGGCCCAGTGTGAAAGTTTGATGTGCATAATATACAGGATGAGTCATTAGTAATGGCACATAGTGCAACCGCATATATTTTAGGCCAAAATATTACGATTGAGGCTAATGTGCCTTATAGAAATGTTGCTTGTTTAGGAGATACAGGGCATTAAAGTTCATTTTTTGAAATTGAATTGTGGCTACATCTCCCCAAATAATCAAGCTGCTGAACTGATATTTGTCACTGCTACGTTTTTGAGGATGGAGAATAAGTTGAAAATGTCTATTTCGCGGTATCTCACAGAGGGCTGTTGCGCTGTTTTTGGATCGTGCTTTTACTCATAACTTTTTTGAGGTTATCTTTTTGGTCCTGCAGGTCCATCATTTTAGTGCATCTTTTCATTCTGCAAAAAATATATACTCTTGTTTCATAATGATCAAATCAACCGTTTGCGTTTAAATTGCCAAAACGTGCCCCAAAACACCTGTTGACTTCAAGATTCGAAAAATAAAATATTCACCTACTGCTTTCAAATATCGCACAACTGTACCATTCAAAGCGAGAAAAAACTCCATATGAACAATGTCCCGAAAAATTTTCACTTTCAAAATGGAACGGATTGAAACTCGACAAAATTTGGACACCCTATTTCAAGAAAACAAATGTGTTTCGACCAATGTTCATTTGGCATTTTTTTCTTCATTTTCAATGTACAGTTGATCTGTAACATTTGAAAGTAGTAGGTGAAAATTTTATTTTTCGAATATTGAAGTCAACAGGTGTTTTGGGGCACGTTTTGGCAATTTAAACGCAAATGGTTGATTTGGGCGTTATGAAACAGGAGTATCTTTTTACTGCAGAATGAAAAGATGCACTAAAAGGAAGGACCTGCCGGGCCAAAAAGATAACCTCAAAAAAGTTAGGAGTAAAAACACGATCCAAAAACAGCGCAAGTGGTGCCCTCTGTGAGATACGGCAAAATTGGCATTTTCAGCTTCTTCTCCATCCCCAAAAACAACGGACCAAAAACACAGCAGTGCCAAATTTCAGTTTACCAGCTTGATTAGTTTGGGAGAGGTAGCCATAATTCTATTTCAAAAAATGAACTTCAACGCCCAAACAAACAACATTTCTATAAGGCGTATTAGCCTCAATCGTAATATTTTGGCCCAAAATATATGCGGTTGGACTATGTGCCATTACTAATGACTCACCCTGTATATACACATGGCAGTCAATGTGTTAAATAATACCTATGGAATATATGTTGAACCCCTTGCATAATTGAACATGTGGTTTATATAAAGATTAATCACTATCATGAACTTGTAGGTATTACCATACCTATGTACTTACCATATTTCGGCTTTTTATCAGATCATCCATCGTCTTTTTCCTCGGCACAATAAGACTCGTCCTACCTCTCTGCAAACTACCCAAAATATTGCCTAATATGTGCAACACTTCATCTGAAGATCTACAAAACAAAACAGTAAAAACCCAGATAGATTTTGTCTATGTTTGCTTACTTGAATTTGTAGTGTTTTCCTACATCGTCTATATGGTATATTGCTTGTTGTAAATGATTTGCAGCATCTTGGACTTGCTGTAATTTCCATGGAAATTCATTTTGAATGGTTGTGTGAACCATAGTCGCTGACGTCTGTCTTGCAACTTTGAAATGAATATCCTAAAACCAATTGATATACTAAGATGTTTTATTATGTGAATGGTGTTGAAATCCTTACAGCATATGAGATGCTATCACCAGTCAGGGTAACAACACATTTCAACTGATCGATAGGGACGGTAAGCACAAACTTGTCCTGTTTGCTGGAATTGTCATGGCCATACAAAACAACCGGAAATCTTCGAGCGCATTCCTGTTAAACAAAAATGTTAAAAAAATAAACCTAACATTTCAGAATACTTACAACCAAAATTTCATGGATTTGATTCAGTCCCTTGTGAATTTCCTGGTGTAAAGCCCATTCGAATTCCTTTTGCTAAAACAAAGAGCAAAATGAATAGGAGCTCACTGGCACTAACCCCAATAAGCGATTTTTACCAAATTAATAGCCTCTTCTTTCTCGAAATCTACCATCGTTGCAGTTTGTGCCAAAATTTTAATTGTTATTTTTTTATTAAAATGCAAATTTTAATTAAACATTGGGAATGAAAAATGGAAATGAAACAAGTATTATAGACAAGAGACTGCAATCGTTGACTGACGTATTCTCAGTCAACGCTGCAATCAGCAATTCTGACTGGAAACCGTCCTTGTCTAATTAACTATTTGTTTGGTTGCATAACCACAGGAATTAATTTTCTTTACAGGACCGGATCTCATAATTATTTAACTAGAATAAAAAAGGACGCATCAAAATACTAGGCTTTCTTTATTAGGAGAGTTGTTGCAATCCAGTGGCGCAACCAGAAATTATTGTCAAGGGGGCTGATTGACAAAGTTCATTTTTCATTGTCAAGAATTGCGCCGCAGGCGAAAATTTTCAAATTTTCAAGGTCAAACATTTTTAATGAACTAAAAAATTGAGTAACCTAATAGCAAAAAAAATTGGGCAACTGATTGTAGTTTTTTCTTTGTTAACTGTGGAACCATAATAATAATAATATTAATTTAACTAAGTATGCAGTAACTGTTAGAAGTAGGTACTCTTTTTTTACTTTTACAAAAAAAAAAACGAGAGAGAATTCCTTGAGTGATGTGGAAGTAAAAATATAAGTTAGTGCCTATAAATTTATTGCCGCACATTCTATAAATTAACATGTCCTCTCAAAGGGCCAAATGTAGAATAGGTATATAAATAGGTAAGTATCTTCTTATAGAAATTTATTCCTCGTGGATTCATTCATACTGATTATTGATTTTTAAAAGCAGGAATTAAAATGAGGTGTTAGCTTATTAAAATGCACCGCATGCGAAATTTTTGAGAAATTTTAAGGACAAAGAATTTAATTGAGGCGTAGAAAATTGTAAAGTTACATGACCATGATATGTTTTCTCTTATTTTTTCTCAGTGGGTGGGAAGGGTTTGAACACTCAACCCCCCCCCCTCCTAATCTACGGCCCTGCCGTATATGAAGGACAGTAGAAAACAGAAGGCCAGGCGCCATACAATTCAGGGCAGATTAGTTTTAAGTTCGGCGCAGGTTTGGTTAGGTTTTAAAGCCCGCGGCGTGAGGCGCGAGTGCGTGTGACTTTTGTTTCTGTTCTGTGCCGACTGCCGGCCAGACAACTCATTTTTCCATTAAATGTCAACTACTAATGTGTACCACCGATATCCGATATCCTCAATATCGTAAATTTGATAAATCATAATATAAACTTAAAAAATACAGGTTAAGCATTATTTTACCATTTTCTTTGGTATTGGCATAAGCAAAAATCATGATTTAAAATAGTTAAAAAAACGATATATAGACTTTTGATGAAGGCGTCGGTATTCATTTTAATCTGTAAAACTTGAATACCCTATATTTTTTCCCACACCTCCACCCATGTTCATTTTTTAATATATCGTGATGCCAGCTTTGACTTTGACTATCTTTATAACCTCAAATATGCTCTTGATTTAGGTTGCTACAGGGCGAGGTTTTTAGTGGGTATGCCCCGTTTCGGGGAGACTCCCACACTACCACGCGGAACGGCCGCGTGGTGCCTATAAAAGGTTTTCCTCTCCTATCGCAAAAAGGCGAAAAAAAAACAACAATCCAAACATTTCTTTTCCAAAGGATGGAAGATATATTATCTTATTCGCAAATTACATTTATGTAACTCACGAATAAGATATATATCTTCTGTCCTTTGGGGCAGAAATGTTTGGATTATGTCTGTAGCAACCATAGAGATCATATATATAGGTAGAGTGCTGGACGATGTCTTTTATAAATAGGATGCGCGGAAAATCTTTGACGAATTTAAAATCATAAAATAGTAAAAAATAGTAATAAATAGGCCTAGTGGACATGCGCATTTGCAATTTGAAGTAGTGTTTTGTGAAACTTGACACTCTTTGACAGCCATTTGACAGCAACAAACTAAGTATAACCTACCGTTGTTTGCATCATAGACGCTTTGTGGCATAATTAATTAATCTAATTAAGTGATCATCTCGAATATGTTCTGCTCATTTTACACCAGAGTGTTTTAACCAACTCTTCTATTCATTTAATTTATCATTTAAGTAAGTATATTAACATGATTGTGTAAGAAACTATTAGTAGCTTATTTGATTTAGTGTTAAAGTTATAAAGGTAGATAAAAACAAATCAAGTTCTAGCATCAGTCAAGCAAATTCTAGTAGTTTGGACGAAACTAGTTTTACAAGTATGAACGAACCTAGTTGTAGTTATCGAAATCTTGACCAGTCCACTTTGAGGTGAGCTTAATTTATAATCAATATACAAGTTTGTAGGGAGATAGTAATTCAGAAAAACTACCACTGTTTTGAATTGCAAGGTCTGAAGGTCTAATGCGCATGTTCCATAGACCCATGCGCAAATCCACAATTTGCCATAAAACTTCAGCACTCTACCTATACTATATACGATCTCTATGGTAGCAACGTAAATCTAAGGTTCCATATATGTGCCCTACGTAAATCTAGGGTTCCTTTAGGAACCCTACGTAACTCAAGAGCATATTTCAGGTTATAAAGACAGTCAAAGTCATCAGCTGGCAACATGATACTTCAAAAACTGAACTGAAGTTTTAGATAGATTTTAAAATTAATACCTGCGCCTTCACCAAAACTCTAAAATATCGATTAAAACATTTCAAATTAAACAACCACTTATTATTTTAAGCCATGATTTATTTGCCTGTGCAGGTAACAAATAAAAGAAATGCTAAATAAACCTCTTATAGGTGATCACAAGTTTTATTTCATAATTTGGTAAGTAACTTTGGTAAATTCGTTTAGGAGGATACATAAAAATTGCATTTAGCAGCAGCTCATTATTTCAATAATTTATAAGAGCTCTTCTTTAATTTAGAAAATATATCCGAACAATGGCAATGGCAAAGTCAAAATCTTCTATATGTACCTCCACTCTAGTTTTAATCTGTCCAATTCCAATAATTTTTTCACCATTAACTACTGGTCTGCGTAAATTGCTGTAACGGAATGTTTTGCTTTTTATATATCATCCAAAATAGTTCCTGATGGCTGTGCACCAGGAATATGAGTTAATTTTTTAGTCTAAAAATATTATCTATAATATAAGTATAAAGTATATAAGTATAAAGTATATAAGTATAAAGTATATAAGTATAAAGTATATAAGTAATATAAGTAAATAAAGTTATTATTATATTATATAAGTACGTAGTTACTTATAGTGGTTATGTACCTACCTTATATGTGCATATCATTCCCGCAAATGTTACTTTATTGATTTAGTCTCCATTTATTCGATGCGCCACTGAATTTAAGATGCCAACGCCCCGACGGGACTATGCGAACTAATATATGGGCCATCGTCACCATGTGAACGGTCCTAGCCACCGGGGTCTACTCTGCGTTGTTCTTTGTAGTACAGTAAAACTAACACAAAATTAGGCCAAACCCAAACATAAAAAAAAGTCCTTTCTAGCGCAAAATAGTTCCATACCCTCCTAAGAGTTAGTACTAAAAAGTTACACCACCACCAGCGTCGGATTTCGGGGGAAGGGGGTGAAAAGGGCAGGAAATTCTTATTTTTCCCAGTTTTGCTTGAATATCTAGTAAACTATGAGGTTTAGCGCAAACGTCATCCTATACGCAAATGATATACATTAAATTACGAACAAGAATTGTTATAGATATACAGAATTATGGTAAAGTGAACGGTTTCCATGATATGGAGGGGTAAAGATTTCTTTGTTTTTATTTCACGTAGTTTTTGTTGAAAAAACTTAAAATTATTACAGTATAAATTAGTAACTGAATAATGTATGTAGAATATATATAGATTTATCTATGCATATATACATACATATTACACCCATGGATTGTTATTTTTGTCACAACATAACCTCATAAGTATATGACTGTAAATATGTCCAATACAAGTTAGTAGCCATAGTTAATTTGTACTCACTTTTTGCCCTCATTTATTATAGCGTTCTGATTTCCATTCGTTCTTTTATGTCAAATCATTCCCATATCTAATTTGTCCTTAGCTTGTAAAAATGAGAAAGTCATGAATAGGAAGCTCATGTGAAAAAACAAGAAAATATATATTGAACAATCCTCATCGTGTATGCTTCTGCAGAGATGGATGCGTCCAAAACTGCGAGTGTCGAAGAAGTGGTCTCAATTGTTCAAGTATGTGCAGCAATTACTTAGGACTTGCATGTCTCAATAGAGATTCTGTAATCATCGACGGCGATTTAAATGATGATTCTCAAGTAGACGAAGAACACGAAGATTTGTTTCCTCTCACCAGCCCGAGTGAACTATTTGGTGCTGACTGATAACGCAATTAATGATTCACCTAAAACTTATAACCTTTTGTATCATTTTGATTTCCCTCCCATTTTTTCAATATAATATAACGAATGAGGGAAAAGGCTACTAACTTGTATTGGATATATTTACAGTCATTATACTTATGAGGTTATGTTGTGACAAAAAATAACAATCTATGGGTGTAATATGTATCTATATATGCATAGATATATCTATATATATTCTACATACATTATTCAGTAACTAATTTATATTGTAATCATTTTAAGTTTTTTCAACAAAAACTACGTGAAATAAAAACAAAGAAATCTTTACCCCTCCATATCATGGAAACCGTTCACTTTACCATAATTCTGTATATAACAATTCTTGTTCGAAATTTAATGTATATCATTTGCGTATAGGATGACGTTTGCGCTAAACCTCATAGTTTACTAGATATTCACGCAAAACTGGGAAAAATAAGAATTTCCTGCCCTTTTCACCCCCTCCCCCCGAAACCCGACGCTGGTGGTGGTGTAACCCCAGAAAAGGACGAATTTTTCTGGGGTGTAACTTTTTAGTACTAACTCTTAGGAGGGTATGGAATTATTTCGCGCTAGAAAGAACTTCTTTTTTGGATGTTTAGGTTTTGGCCCAATTTTACTGTACTATTGTTGTTGTTCATTGTTGGCATGGCCCATAGACAGTTTAGCATTGAGCCTATAGGGGCGTATTTCTTATATTCAATGGCATATAGGGCCTCTTCATTGCCATTTTCTATAATACTAATTTTGCGGAACATTTTGTGATACTGGAATCATTTTAAACAATCATTCTCAGAGTTATTTATTTCCTAAATGCGCACTTCACCACATGCTAGTTTTGCAGTAGGCACTCCTTTGGTGAGCTGCAACGGGCACAAGTATAAATGCACAGATTTTCTTGAATTATTTTGTAATTAAAATGACAATGTCGTTCTAGTGTCAAATTTTCATACTGCTTTGATTACTATCTCAAAAATTTACTTGCAAGCCTATGAGTGCTATGAGGCAACATCCCACATGGTTTTTGCTTTACCTCTGAGCCACTACTTTTATACACAAAACCAATTGAAATTTGATGATGACAGTTGATGAGTTGATTGCAACTAGGGTTCCTCTAATTGCAACAACTCTCCTAATAAAGGAACCCTACAAAATACAATAACTAAGGCAGATAGACATTGCAATCATTGCATAGAATTTTTTTCTACGGATTAATCTTTCTACTTCTATAAATTTCAAAAAAAAAATTAGAAACGCAAACAATAACACTGAGACTGAGAACAAGACGTAAGACGTTATATCGGCTGAAAAACGGTCCGTTCGAAGGTTACTTAATTGCAACCAAATTTAAAGTCGATTTTTGTGGCTTTTAAGATCAAAGCACATATACGCTTAGAGAAATTAGGGAAATTAAACAAATGAAACGCGCACTAAACACAGTGAATATATTAGACCGGGAGGATAGTGATAGATTTTTGGACGTGATTTTACTCAGTATGCCTTTCAAAGGTCATTGTGTTGCTTATATTCGCACAATAATAAAGGCATTAGAGAGTCATCCTGGGCTCTTCATATATGGAAAACTGAGTTTTCATTTATTCGAAAAATATAATGCGTTTTGATATGATTTTAGTCAGGCTACCATGTGTTTTATAATGAATAAGTTAAATAGAAAATTTCTCGGAAAACCATAGGCATACCGTCAGCGTAGGCCCAAAGGGTTAGTATTCTGACAACTAGTACGCGTCAATTCAAAAATTCAAACTTATCAATGTTATTGACAGTTACTAGTTGGGGATTGTTCGGAGAACACAATATAAAAAAATAAAAAATAAAAACTTTTTAAAAACAAAAGCTTTTATTTAAGCCATGAACTAAAACGGATAAAATAAGTTTAGGTTTTCGTTAAGATAATTCAATGCCACACTGCGGCAAGCTTTTTTAAGTCCAAAAGCTCGTCGCGCGAGATATTCATAAAAGTAGGTACCAATTAATTTTATCGGACAGTGATTGGTTGGTAAGCAAGTACATATTTTCTTTACAGTTTGTGCGACAAGCTTTTTGATTTAAAAAAGCTTGTCGCAGTTTGGCATTGAATTATCTTAACGAAAACCTAAACTTATTTTATCCGTTTTAGTAAATGGCTTACTTAAATAAAAGCTTGTTTTTAAAAAGGTTTTTTTAGTAGGTACCTATTTGATTCCCATCTCAGAAGGGTGGTAAAGAAATTTAATCTGCCATCTTGGGGCATCGGGCATCCGCCCTATTGGATTTCGAGGCCTACTATAAAGACAGGCCCTGGCGCACAAAAATCACGTAACCATTTCAGTCAGACGTTAGATGTCATTTGTCACATAACTGAAAGCGGCAGCTTGGGTTTTGAGAAGTTTTTAATGTTTAAAGTGTTTTTAAACGTCTTTATTTATATTTTAGAAACAAGTTTGTGTCTAGTGCGCGTGTGTCCTGGCGGAGGGGAACCGCCCAGGTGTTATTATGGCCTCTGGGTGGAAGTCGTGCCGTCCAAGAGTATTGGTGCCGCTCGCACCGACGCGACGCGTGAGCGCTGTAAGGGGAATTCTCCCCCGAACCACAGAATAGGGAACCCGGAATGGACTATTATGGACATGGGACATGGGACAGTATTGGACAGTGGAGCCTGAGACGGTTGTGGTGCCCAGGCAAGCGCCTAAAGCCAGAATATTTAAATTCACAATATTCCTACAGTATCCTAGAGTGGCCCCAGCATTTCATATTCTTAAAACTTAAAAACCACCCGTTCCTATGAAGCTGGCCCGACCGCACGTGTCAAGGCTAACCGCGAGGCCAAATTCGGAGGCAGAAATCAGGCCACCTGCGCTGCGCGCGCCGCGAAATCCCAGCAGAAGCCGCGCGAGAAATGATATAAAAGGGCTCTCGACCGGAGCTCCAGACAGTGGTAATCCAGCTACCATCAAGTGCAAGGGGAACCCCTGCCCGACTGAAGAGGGCAGGCGGCAGCCCCTGCGGCTAGCCAGCCGCAGGCCATCACCCAGTTTAGAACGAAAAAAATTAAGAAAGAAATATTTTCCTAGCACCGCAGTAAGTTTGGACTGGCCAAAAAGCCAAAAATTTGTGTTTTGATTCCTTTGTGTCTGAATTGCCTTTTTATTTTTGAATTTTGAATTATTTTGGAAACTTTTAGAGAAATTGAATTTATTGTGCATTTTTAATTAATTAGCAATAAATTCGTAACTTTTGTGAACCGTATTTTCATTTTTGGCAATTTATTTTGAACCATATTATTTTACTGTAGATGTCAGAGTTTTATTTTATTCAAACAGAAATAATCTTGTAACTTTTATTGGGAAATTTGAAAGGGATTTGGGAAACTATTTATAGTCAAATATTTTGCCGTTGAAATCAGAATTTGGTTTTTAATTGAACTATTTTATGTTAGAATTTTCGAGTAATTTGAATTACATTTTTATACGAACTTGTGCTGGAAACTACGCAAAGCTATACAGAGTCATCAAGTAATTTTATTCTATTTGGGAAATCAAGTAATTTTATTCTAGTTGGGGAATCTTTTGCAATTTTTGTATTTTAATCTGAAGGTTTGTTCTTTTATGCCATAATTATGTATTTGTGCCATTTTGTCATATTGGTTTGTGTCTTATTTTAAATTCTATTGTTTATCAGTGTATCTTGCGGAACGTTTGGATTTTGTTACTTCGAAAAGGGTCATATTTCAGATATCTTGAGTGTAGCATTGTGCGAACTTATAGATTTTTAATTTTATTCAATAATAATTATTGCTCATGTTTTTAAACTTCCTATTGGACTGTATTTTGTTAACCCAATGTACGGTGTCGTATTTAATTCTAATATACATATTAAACTATCCCTGTGTTTCCGTCATACACCTTAGGCCCACACTAAAAAGAATATTGTGGCTCGCCCTATACAAATCCGCTCGCCAACTTTTACCACCAACAAAAGGGCTGAGATCACCACAAATGGTGTCAGGTGTGGGGTCCACTAAGGGTTGACGGCTAGGGGTAGTTGTGAAAATTTTTAAGGAAAATTTCGGAAAATCGGAAGAAATTTTTTTTAGGAAAATTTGTTAGCGTTCATAGAAAGTAACACAATAGTGTGCAGTACATAAGGATTAACGGATGGGAATGAGTTGTCAAATTTGACAGGAAAAATTAATTTTTCAGAAAATTCCAGGAAATAAATTTTTATAGCGAATCTGAGGCATAGAAAAAGGTATAACGGTATTATGGTTCAAAAAGGGTTAACGATAGGGGTAAATTGTCAAAATTGAAAATTGCCAGAAAATTGTCAGAAAATTGTCAGAACATGTTTTTTATCAGAAAAATTATTAACGGGAAAAATTTTAAAGGAAACTAAGCACCGTCTAGCTTAGAGAAACGGTCAGAAAAATTTAGGAAAAACTGAATAAAAAGAAAATTGATGCTAGGAAAAATCCAGGGTTAGAAATAAAAAGATTTCAGGTGAAGAAAAATTCCATCAAGAAAACTAGGAGCAACTAAAAATATTTTTGGGTGAATTATAGAAAATATAGAAAATAAAATAAAAAATTCAAACGAAAAAGAAAATGTAGTAGTAAGGACAGAAGCAGAAGGAAACGGGAATATAGGTAAAATTTAGAAGTGAGGTCGTGCGTCAAAATTAATAATGGAGTAGAAACCGTACCAATATTCAACGGGAAAGCTAAAATAGAATTTTTTTTTAGTATAAAGAAACGGCATTATTGACAACTTGGTCTGAAGGACAGAAAATAGCTATAGTCAGGTTGAAACTAAGAAGCAGCACGAAACTATAAATCCAAGCGGAGCCAGAATTACAAAAAGACAACGGATTGGCTTAATTTTAAGGCTATACTTTACAGAAATACTTCAAAAAGCGAATTACAGCAAGAACAGAAATTTAAATAAAAAATATTCATGGAAGTTAGGCAAAAATACGGCAAAAATTGTAGGCAAATTTTAACACGACTAAAAATTTTAGGAAATAGAACAGTAACTTTCGAAATAGGTCGAGTAAAAAATAGCGTTCTCCAAGAAAACAAAACTAGAACGGGACGTTACTACGCAATTGTGTTAGGTCTTTTAATACATGTTAACCAACGAGTTTTGTCACTACGGCCCAGAAATATGGCAGAAGCACTAGACTACGCCAAACGCGAGGAATCCATAGAAAGAACGATTAGGCCGCCGCAGTATACTAGAGCATGCCGCGGAGTAGGTACCGGTAAGCTAGGGACGGCATCAACGGAACGCAGACTATCTGTTTCGAGTGCCATCAAAAGCGGGCACGTGTTGCACCGCTGCCCGAATAAAAACGAGATGCCGCCGCCGCGAAGCGCTCTCAAGATATTCAACTGTCAAAAGGCAAGGCATTTCGCTCGCGAACGCCCCGATAAAAATCGAAATTGGCAGGAAAACCACCGCCTAATAGAACAGAAACATAAAATATAAGCTTTAAATTATGCCGAAAAAGAACATACGATTAGGCCGCTACAATACAATAAGGAATGCCGCGACGCGAAGTAGGTGATACTGCAGAGTATAGTAATCAAGTTTGCTAAAATAGTAGGAATTTAGACCATTTTGTACGGAAATGCAACGAGAGCCGACTCAAAAATAGACGCGAAATTTAGTTATCGAAACCAGCAAATAAAATTACAAGTAGGTAACATACAGGGAAGTAATATAGCGAATTTTAGGGGATATTAATTTAAAAAAATAATTGAATTATGAGATGCAAGAAAATATTGCAGAAGGCTACAGCAAAGCATAGGCTACAGTATCGAGAAACGAGAAAATTCGAATGCAGAAATTTAGTTGTGATTAAGACTAGAAATTATATAAAAATAAAACGAAAAGCTAATAGCAAAGAAAAAGGAATAAGCTACAGGCTAAATTAACAAAAGTTAATAAAAAAATGAATTATCCACACGGTAGATCAAGGAAAATGGAAAAGCAAAAGTGTAGTTCAACGCCGGAAGGGGTATTTGCCCTCGGAGTAGTTGTTTCTGTTGTTTTTATCTTTTGAATTATCTGCGTGTTAGGAAAAACTTAGTGAAGTTACTAAAGTAATGAATTACTGAAGTAGTGAGTTACAGAAGTAATAATACAAAAATGTCGTTAGAAGGATGAAAAATAATGCGCAAATTCTAGTGGTAAAGTGATTAAAATAATCAAAAGAATTAAAAGAAAAGTGCTATAAGCAAAAAAGTGACATAATAAAGTCGGAAATTAAAGAAATAAATAAAATAAATAGAAGTGAATAAGTGATGTGCTAAATGCGCCAGTGAAATGTTGTACCACGTGATATTTTATTAGGAAGGTAACAGGTTGTGGAGTGAAGCTAAAAGATGGGAATGTATTAGTTAACTAGCCTGTTAACAAGCGCCGACGATCTCTGCAGGACCATAGGCCTTGTTAAAAACCGCCATTCATTCTTGGTCGGTACCAGAGGCCAGGAATGCGAGTGTTCAAACGACTGATCACCGTTTTGGGCACATTAACAACAGGAGCCACCACTTATTCTTGGTTTTTGCCAGAAATCAAGAATGCTAGCGTTCAGACTTTGGGCAATTGTGGCGATCTCAGCCCTTTTGTTGGTGGTAAAAGTTGGCGAGCGGATTTGTATAGGGCGAGCCACAATATTCTTTTTAGTGTGGGCCTAAGGTGTATGACGGAAACACAGGGATAGTTTGATATGTATATTAGAATTAAATACGACACCGTACATTGGGTTAACAAAATACAGTACAATAGGAAGTTTAAACACATGTGCAATAATTATTATTGAATAAAATTAAAAATCTATAAGTTCGCACAATGCTACACTCAAGATATCTGAAATGTGACCCCTTTCTAAGTAACAAGATCCAAACGTTTCACAAGGTACACTGATAAACAATAGAATTTAAAATAAGACACAAAACAATATGACAAAATGGCACAAATACATAACTATGGCATAAAAGAACAAACCTTCAGATTAAAATACAAAAATTGCAAAAGATTCCCCAACTAGAATAAAATTACTTGATTTCCTAAATAGAATAAAATTACTTGACTCTGTAGGATAAAATTACTTGACCCTGTATAGCTTTGCTTAATTTCCAGCACAAGTTCGTATAAAAATGTAATTCAAATTATTCGAAAATTCTGACATAAGATAGTTTCATTAAAAACAAGATTCTGATTTCAACCCCAAAATAAATGACTTTAAATAGTTTCCCAATTCCCTTACAAATTTCCCAATAAAAGTTACAAGATTATTTCTGTTTGAATAAATTAAACTCTGACATTTACAGTAAAATAATATGGTTCAAAATAAATTCCCAAAAATTCTAATACGGTTCACAAAAGTTATTAAATTATTTTTAATTAATTAAAAATGCACAATAAATTCAATTTCTCTAAAAGTTTCCAAAATAATTCAAAATTCAAAAATAAAAAGGCAATTCAGACACGAAGGAATCAAAACACAAATAATATTTGGCTTTTTGGTCAGCCCAAACTTACTGCGGTGCTAGGAGAGTATTTCTTTCTTGATTTTCTTCATTTTTACTGGGTGACTGGCTGGCTGCAGGGGTGGCCTCCTGCCCTCTTCAGTCGGGCAGGGGTTCCCCTGGCATCTGGTGGAGGCTCGATTAGCACTGTCCGTAGGTCCAGTCGGGCGCTCTTTTATATCATTTGTCGCGACGCGCGCGCAGCGCAGGGTGAGGTGATCTGCTTCTGGAATTCCGCGTGTAACCTTGACACGTGCGGTCGGGAGATCTCCATAGGAACGGATGGTTTTAAGTTTTAGGAAAATGAATATTGGGGCCTCTCTAGGATATACTGTAGGAATATTATAGTTTTAAATATTCTGGCCTTATGCGCTGGTCTGGGCATTACACAATTGTTCTGAACACTACACAAAAATTAACAACAAGGCAAACAGACACCTAAAATTAGCAACATTCAGGGAAGTACGAACTTAACAGAAAGTAGAAAAGCCAAACAAAAGGAAGGTAAGAATGAAATAGCAAAAGAAAATTCAGAAAATCCAGAAAAGAAGAAAAGTTTGAAAGCAAGAGGATACAAGTATATACCAATCCAGGAGTGTTTTTGCCATTTTTGAGGATATTCGCCCAAGGGCCATACCTCTTAATTTTCGTAAGAAGAGAAATGGAACACTCAACGCGACAGGAAGGAAGTTGTACCTTAAAAGAAGGGAAGATACAAAGGTTCTATGGGTACGAGTACAAGCTCAGAGTGTGTGTACGCCGTCTTAAGGGAAGTCTGCCAACGCTGGAACACTACCTGTATTTCTAAGGAAAGAGATGAAACACAACTCAAAAAGGGATGAAAGTGAACCAAAAAGGGCCTAGTAATTCCCCGATATGTCAAGAAGTATGTATAACAGCTGTAAAGAAAAATTAGGAGAAGAAAACAGCAAATTTTAGCCGCCGAACAAAACCAGGACACACGGTATAATAATTGACAGAAAAATGACATAAGGCAAAAGGGATGGTATCAATTAATAAATATGACAGATCAAAAATTGTTGGTACAAAAGAAAAAGAAAAAGAAAACTCTAGCAAAAAGCTAGAAAGCAAAGGAAAAAGAGTAGGAATCCAAAAAAAAATGGAAAGTCGACAAGAAAAATGAGCATACAGGACTCAGAAGAAATACCAAAATTAGTGCAGCAAAATAAAGTAGCGAAAAGTGAAAATTAAAAGTGAAAAATTTAATAAAATGAGAAGTTAAAAATATATTTTAAACAAAAGTGACCGGTAAATAAATTAATACCTATAAAAACGCGGAAAGTAAATAAATAAATAATAATAATAATTAAACCACTAACTGTCATTTTACTTAAGAAAGAAACAAAAAATCTAGAAGCGCAAAGCAAAAGAGCAAAGAAATACGCGCAGTTCCTTCTCTATCTAGTTCAAAAAGCGCCAGAAGTAGGGCACCCAACTAATATAAGCCAAGTTCAACGCTGAAAGTCACCCAGAGGTTCCGCACGTGTGAAATAAAATCAAACGCGAGGTCAGAGCGCCGCGACCGAAATCCCAAAGAAATGTAGAACTAAAGTCATATTTGCAACCGCGAAGGGAATTAGAAAATAAAATACAACTAGGGGAAAACGATAACTAAAATTTTAGACCTTAGGGAAGATAGGAAAAGAAAAATAAGAAATTAGCGAATGAAAAAGCAACTAGTAAGAAGCATGTATTCAAGATAGAAAATCAATAAACTAATATGCCAAGATTTTAAGAATGCAGAAGCAAGAATTAAGGGAGCTGAATTATTTATTCATACGTGTCAAAAATTAATTAGATGTAGAAATACAGAAAGACAATGACCACCTAAAGAATCGCCTATAGAAAAAATCTAAACAGCCAATAAAACTTGGAAAAGAGGTAACTTAATTTACTTAAAGCCGTTTTACGCACAATTCGAGATGAGTCAAGCAGGTAAAGAAACTTTTACGAGTGCTATAGTCCCTAAAAATACTTAGTACTGGGAAACTGATACATCTCATTGAGTCATTTTCATAGCCCAAGAAATAAAATAATCTCTAGTTACAGAAAGAAGTTGACATGCTTTTATGATTTTAAAGCCAAAATTTTATAGAAGTCAATCGCCCAGAAAAAGCTAATCAAAAAGATCGCTCTTAAAGAAATAAAAACTTTAACACCAAACTGCAATTAATAGAGCATAGAAGTGTCACATTTAGTAAACCGCTATTATATGTGTGCCCTTTTATTCCGAGAATAACGGTAGGAAAGTAGGTAGTCCCAAGTCAAACAAAATTTTAACGAAACCAATTTTAAGAAAGATATGCTGCATGTGCCGCACTTGAGATCAATCAATACCCTTTATATTGTAAACAAACCAAACGCTGCATAAGAAATGAATAATGAGTAGACACGAAAATATAAACTTATGGCTGAAACTAAAACCAATAGGTCCAAAGATTGCAAAGTCGAAAATAATCAGACATCACAATAAAATCAAGGTATATTAAGAACAACTTAGGCAATCCAGGTATATAAGGTCTGAAAACAGAAGTTTTGCTTAAAAATTTGGCCAGTTTAACCGAAGCAGTGCTGAAGACAAAGGGTACACGTGAAGTACGCAGTGTAGTACTTCACCAGTCGCCATACATAGTCGAGCATGGGATGTCAGAGATTAGGCATGGTCAGGAACGCCGCCGCGTCACGCCGCGTCACGTTGCAACGCAAGCGAGGCCACCGCTCGCCGCAGTCGCCGCTCGTCATCGGGAAGCAGCTTCAGTGTTGCCAACGGAACTAGGAAAAATTCCCTAAGTTAGCCGGCAGGCGCCAGCCATCGCGCCGCCGCGCAGCACTACAGCCGCCGAGGAGTTAAAAATATGTAATCATAGAGAATAAGAATTGTGTCTAGAGAATCAGAAATTGTGTAATCCAGTTTAGTAGAGATAGGAATTATGTAATCATAGAGAGTAAGAAAGGTAGGTAAGTTTTGTAAGTAGGGAAAAAGGAAGTTTAAATTTTTGCAAATTGTAAGGTCAGTCCAAACCAGTCACCCAGTAAAAATGAAGAAAATCAAGAAACAAATACTCTCCTAGCACCGCTGTAAGTTTGGGCTGACCAAAAAGCCAAATATTTGTGTTTTGATTCCTTTGTGTCTCAATTGCCTTTTTATTTTTGAATTTTGAGTTATTTTGGAAACTTTTAGAGAAATTGAATTTATTGTGCCTTTTTAATTAATTAAAAATAATGTAATAACTTTTGTGAACCATATTATTTTACTGTAGATGCCAGAATTTTATTTTATTCAAACAGAAATAGTCTTGTAACTTTTATTGGGAAATTTGAATGGGTTTGGGAAACTATTTAGAGTCAAATTAATTGGGGTTGAAATCAGAATCTTGTTTTTAATGGGGCTATTTTAGGTCAGAATTTTCGAGTAATTTGAATTACATTTTTATACGAACTTGTGCTGGAAACTACGCAAAGCTATACAGAGTCATCAAGTAATTTTATTCTATTTGGGAAATCAAGTAATTTTGTTCTAGTTGGGGAATCTTTTGCAATTTTTGTATTTTAATCTGAAGGTTTGTTCTTTTATGCCATAGTTATGTATTTGTGTCATTTTGTCATATTGGTTTGTGTCTTATTTTAAATTCTATTGTTTATTAGTGTATCTTGTGGAACGTTTGGATTTTGTTATTTAGAAAAGGGTCATATTTCAGATATCTTGAGTGTAGCATTGTGCGAACTTATAGATTTTTAATTTTATTCATTAATAATTATTGCACATGTTTTTAAACTTCCTATTGGACTGTATTTTCTTAACCCAATGTACGGTGTCGTATTTAATTCTAATATACATATTAAACTATCCCTGTGTTTCCGTCATACACCTTAGGCCCACTCTAAAAAGAATATCGTGGCTCGCCCTATACAAATCCGCTCACCAACTTTTACCACCAACAAAAGCTGAGATCACCACACAATTACCGGTAATTGCACTTGTGCAAATTATCACTTCGTTGCTTAGCAACCGCGAATCTGTTGGATACAAACACGTACCTACTTCTTTAAGTTTGTGTGCTTCACACTGTTTTAAATTAAGCAGCTTATAAATTACGTCGCGGTATTATTAAGCATTATATCAATGAATTTATATAACTTTTACATTGCTAAATTCTTGTTATTTAGACCAACGCCTCCGTTTAAATTTATGACACATTCAGAAAATAAACAAACTCCGACAGGGTGTAGGTATAATCGCATTTGCCTTGGATACCCAAGCGTCGTGTTTGTTTACTCGAACCCCAGAAACGGACGAATCAGAAGTGGCACTTGCTTTCGGCGCCTTTGATGTCGCGGTTCCAATTTCCCCTCTCGCGCATAGGAAATGAACTCTCCGCCGTTGACATCTGCGCATTGGCCACGCCCACCGTATTTTGGACAGAGTAGAACTTGCCCATTGCACGGCCAGGTCCGGGCTATAGAAAATTTTGTGTTTTATATAGCAAAATTAATTTTTAGAATAGTAAAGTTTTTTTCTGGGATTAGACCTAGTTAAATTTGGATCTCCAGAAGTGATTTTAAGTAGGTATTTTACTGACGAAAAAAATATAAATATTAATATTTTACTAAAGAGAAAAATACATTTTTTTATTGTACATGGAAATTTCACAATATTTCCTCTTTATTATTTTATACTTACCTATATTAATTAGAAACAACTATGATTTAGGTTCAAGTGAACTATTCTACTTGGGTGGTTAAAATATTACAATATTTCAATCGACTTGCGTCCAAACTCATAGCTTGGCAATTAATTTGTTTTTTTATATAGATCCATAACAATTATTATTTGCAAAATTGGTTGACCTTCGTATCACTGGTAGTAAAAAAAGGTTATTTATCAAAAATGTTTATTACTAAAATCTATAAAAAAAATTCAAAAACAATAGCACATATAAAATATAATACCTATAAATACAAAAGATATTATAAACTACTTACGTACATATTATGCACATGCACACTATACATTATCAACTTAGCCTAATTTTTAAAAATAATGACCCCTGGCAGCACTTATAAATGTAAATTTCGAAGTTTATAATTTTTATTAGTTTTATTAGAAACAATATCACGATTTAAAAATTTTAAAGAAGAATAGATTCTAAATCTTACATAAAGGGATAATAAATAGGCATGATTAAAACTAGGGCATGGATGTTGATATGAAATGTTTTGCAGCTTATTTTTTAATTTCACACCAACATTTTCTTCTAAAGCAAACTTTGGAAAGAGGGTACAAAAATTAACTTCGAGAGTTTTAATATAATTTAGGAAATTATCAGGAGGTGAAAATAAATGTCCAAAGGTTTCGTTACCACTTGATTTGTATGCTTTAAAATAAGTAAACAAATCAGTATCCCCTAATGTATGACGTTTACAATATTTAATACAAACTTCACATGAATGTTGTTCCAAGCACTTTCTTAATAAATATCCACAAACATATGATATACTATTTGATTCATGTAGTTCGAAATCAATATAATCTGGTGCCACCGAACTTAAATCAGAAAAAATAGATCTTGCATTTCCCACAACAACTTTGTTGTAAATTTGTGTATGTTCGGTGGTTACGTATGACAATAATGAATCAAAATCCTCAATACAATTAGCCCCATCCGCGTGTTGGAAATAAAGCCCTTTCGCATTGGATGGGGGTTGGATTCAAGCAATTTCCTCCTTGCTGCCTAATAGTGCCGAAAAAATTTTCGAGACAATCTTGATTTAAGCGTCGAGTGTATAAGGAACTAAACTCTAAACAATGAAATTTTTCCCAAAGACCTAAAAATGAATTTATTGTGATTTGCCACCCTTTCAAAAATTTAACTTTATTGGTAACCTCTATATTTTGTTTTAAAATTTTAATATTCTCAAAATATGTAAACATTTCCTTTAAAAAATCGACTTGGTAATCTGCTCCTTTGAAAGGTCTATTGTACTTGTATTACTGCCTGATATTTTCGAGGAATTTAAGATATCAAATAACTTATCAATTTTTTCTACAAATGACACTGTAGCGTTTGCCGAAGGGGGGAATTGTCCGAATTCAATAAAGGAATTAAATGCCGCAGCTACCATTGCGCTGAAAACTTGGACGGCTAAACTAACCTTCAGTTTTTTAAAAGGATTCGAATTAATGTGTTCATCTGTAAATTTTGGACACAGCCGAAGAGCCAAAGGCTTATGTTTTTGTTTATTATAAATTTGGTCAATACCTATACGTTTTATTTGTACATCCTTCAGAGGTTTCGAATGTGTAATTGAAAAAATTATTTCGTGTTGATTTTAAGAGATGCGGCACATCAAAAATATAAAATATTTTTTCGCTATCGACATAAAAATGTGAAGAGTTTGGAGAGATACCAACTGATTTTGAAAATTGTACAAAATTTGATCCTTGATCAGACACTAACGCACTTACTAGTAATCCTACAGATTTAAGTTTCCTTATTGCGTCAAAAATAATAAATTTTAATTCCTCCCCTGAACAAGTATCAATAAAGAAATAAGCAACTGGTTGCTTCCACTTAGCAAATATTGCTCTAGACATAATAGCTAAAACATATTTAGCAGGAGCATATCTTTTTTCCTTCAATGTATTATGAAAGCCAACAATGGTATCGGAAGATCTATTGTAAAATAAAAACATTTTTAATGACATTTCGTCAATACAAAGAATGCACTGTTTTGAAGAACCCTCTAAATTTGTAGCTTTTGATTTAATAACCTCAAAAATGAAACTGTTAAGACCTGCAGTTATATGCCATTTGCTAGTTATTCTTTGAAGAGTGCTTTTAGATGGCAAATAAAGTGGTTTCATTAAAAATCTATAAGCATTTGGGCTTAGAAAATAAATTGTTAAGGAAAATTGTTTCATATCTGAAGAGTAACGATATCCCTGTGGATCTTTTTTGGGATTTTCTAAATAATGCCTTACAAATAGTAGCATTGAAGCAGACAGTTTTTTCTCACAAATGGCAAGAAATTGTTCGTCATTTATTTCAGTGTCGGCACTGTCGACAGCTTGCTCCAACTTCGGATGCAACTTTCTTTGGAGTTTTTTTATTTGTAACTTTAATGAATGCTTTCTCGGACTATGTGCACTCAAACTAAGAGAAGTTTGTTGACTAGCATCTAAAAATAGAATTATTCAATAACAAAATAAGTAATACAAAAAATTACAATATATGTACACACACCCAAACTTATAATATGGAATCACTTAATATTTATTACAATTTATATTGTCGGGTTTTTCACATTTAACTGTTTTTGTTAGTAAACACTTTTGACTTTCCATGACATATAATTTTTTTGACAAAAAAAATTATCGCAAATAATGCGTGATGTCATATAAGTTTGGGTGTGTATACTATAATAACAGTTTGTGAATATATATCATTACCTTTTGATGCAACTGAAAATTCGGTAATGCTGTGGAGATCGCCTATAGGTGACTGTGACAGATGGGGTGTACTTGGTTGATCCAAAGGTTGAGCGATCGAGACTGGTTGATCAAGTTCTCGTTGAGGTTCTAACAAAGTCAAAGTGCTGCATACAGACACAGAAGGACTCTGTGAAGAAGCCTCATCGATATAACCTAGTAAAAAAAATTAAATGCAGCAAAATTACAAGTATCAGCAAAAAATACATATTATTATCTAATAATGAAGGGGTAATTATGGGGTCAAAATGTCAAGAAAATCGGGCGGTGCATACACTAATTTCCATAATTACCAATGAAGGTACTTACATGATGAGAACACAGTTGGTATTGCTGTTTTCTTTAGCCCAGACTTCGACTGGTTTGCAAACATACTATTTTCAAAGTGCATTGAACAAACTTTATAATTAATAAAAAGCTGTGTGGGTGTTTTTTCTAACAAATCCTGCCTTCCACACTTTCTCGTCCATGCATAACACCTTGAAAAAAAAATTAAAAACCATAGTTAGGTAGGTATTATCAGTAGGAAACCATTTGTGGGTTTTCTGGGGTAGGTAATACTCCAGTAAAAGGGGTAGTACCTACGTAGGACATAAAATTTATAATACCTAAGGATATAATAATGTGGTAACAAGGTAGGGACAAACTACACATAGGTACCTACCTGTTTTCATCAGCAGGTATTTTGAAAAAACTTATCCCAACATTCCTCGTGTTGTTAGAACATCCACGAACACAGCCTTAATTGCGGGGGCATTTCGTCACAAAACCTAAGCACAAAGTGGGTTTTCTGGGGCACAATGCACTAGTGTAAATACAGCAACGAAGTATTCGAAGTAACAACACAAGCAGTCAAGTTGAGCTGAATACATATTGTACACCTTATCTGGCCCCTGTTTTGGATACTTTTATCACAGTCATGATAATAATACTGGGCTTTTTTACTTAGAAATTGGTAATCGTTTTTCGTTTTATTGTTTACGTTTTATAAGGAGTTTAACCTCAATTGAACATACTGACGCTGTCTGGCGTCTGGCGTTAGGCGGCGCGTCAGTCGTAGGCCACGAACGACGTTGCCGGACTTCGTCAGCTTTTATGCCTGACAATTTCCTTAAATTCATTTAGCTATTTTTATCGCCTTCAATTTAATATCAACCAAAATACTATCAAGGACTAACATTTTTGTAAGTAAATTATCATCGATTTCATTTTATACTAAATTAATTTGCATTATATTTTTGTGGGTTGCCTTGGTTACCGGCTCCCGACTGGACGATCTGGCAGTACCGCAAGAACGGAATCTGTGGCGCCGCGCCGCGCTGTTGTCAAGCATTCCGCTTTCATAATCAAGTCCCAGAAAACAGGGGTCAGGTTGTTCGTAAAACATTATAATTTTACTACCGGCACACATTAGATAATATTAATTGCTTTCATATTAATTTTATTGGTATACCTACCCAAAAATGAATAAATGATAGTGAAAAATATGTTGACATGTTTTAACCTTTCTAAGGATCTGGCGGCCTAGCAATACTCTCCGTCCCCACCACCTCATAAAAATACCCCTCTGCCCTCTTAAATTAGCCAAGTGCCACTTCTGATTCGTCCTTTTCTGGGCTCGAACGCTACAGTCGAAGCTGTCAATAAACTCGTTCAAAATGAGTCGTTTTGAAAATGTAAACATAGAAAGAATCAATACAGAAATTATTAAATCGTATTCGTGAAATAATCTCGACAAATACCACTCGTGCTGGAAATTTTTCTAGATAATTTTATTCTCAAGCCCTATTTTGCCCATTAGCAAAACCACTCGTACAAATTGGGCTTTTATTTTCAGAGATAAAATCCCTTGAGCTTCGCTCTCGGGATTTTATCAGATAATAAAAGCCCAATTTATACTCGTGATCTTTCTAGGCAAAATAGCGCTTTCGAAAAAATTATCGATAAAATTTCTGGCACGATATTACATAGGAAAATACCACTAGTGGTATTATCGCTGAAATCATTACCTACCTGATTGGTTAATATTTCAAAAATCATATCATTTCATTGGTTCGTATTGGCAGGCGTTGAATTCTAAAGAAAGTGAAACAATAATTAAAGTGGACAAATGTGTTGTGGGAGGAAAATACCTATAGAGAATATCACCTAAGCTAAAGGAAGGTGATGTACCAACAATTTTTGAGAATGTGCCAAAATATTGTGAGTGCAGTGCCGTTTAACTCTCAGCCTAAAACAGCTGAGGCAGGTTGAAAATTTTGAAAAAACAATTAGAGAAAGCTTGGATGCACAAAACCAATAATGTAATAGATGAAAGAAAACTTGCCAAATTGTTACGAAATTCGTTTTTTCTACTTATCTCCAAAAATTCATTTCATTATATCGTTGGCCTCGATTGGATTTAATATGACGTCAGTCACCTTATCGTGTTCTACTCTTCATTTGGTACCCATGTCGAGGATGGTGTGAAGAATTAGGCAATCCGCCGTCTTGGGGAGGCCGCCATATTAGATTTATTATGACGTGATTCACCTTATTGTTTTCTACCCGTCGAGCCCTTTCGTTTGATACCCATGTTGAGAATGAAACAATACACTTTTTTTGCCCATAACGTATAACTTAATTGTCTATATAAGCATTTTAAACCGACGAATACTTAAGAAACACTTAAAAACAGCTTCTAAAAGACACAGCACCAGTTGTGTCGAACACAAGGTGAGGCACACTCTTGACCGATTTGCGCGTTTGTCAGATTGTGCGATTGGTATTGGTAATTGTAGGTACTTATATTATTGTTTCCTTAGTTGTATCACAGATTAAAGTACTACTGCCTAATAAGTGTCTAGATAATTATAAATACTAGATTCACCTATTAGTCATACAGACCTTATCTCATCAATACATAAATAGATAATTATAAATACTAAATTCACCTATTAGTCATGCAGACCTTATCTCATCAATACATAAATAACATAATATATTATCTACCATTATTTACTTCAAAGCAAACGTATTTGCAACTGATTGGGTATGTCCCTAGTCCCTACATACAACGGAAACCACTGTTGAAAAACTATTATTATCTTGAAGATTGTTTTAATTATTACTAGAGAGATAAGTTTTTCATTATGAATTATTGGCAACGCTGTTAAACTTTAACTAATAAATAAATAATAGAGCATAAAAAGTGCTACCCCTTACAAACATTTAAATCTACAGACGTTGACTGACGTATTAATAAAGACTGCTCACGGCTGTCATGTTTGACAGTTCTCTGGCTCACCATGCGCTTCCCGGAGACAAAATACAATGCAAAATACATTGTTGACCATAGGCGCCATCTACTTTCCAGGACATTAAACTATAGCCGTGAGAAGTCTTATTAATACGTCAGTCAACGCTACAGATGCCATTTCTATGTTTTTTATTTTTCTGAGCTACCACCTCAGAGTAATGAATAAAGGGGACGAATTTGTTTACAAATTTAAGTGAATTGTTGACAGGCATAGTTGTTTATTATTATCCCTATGTTTACAAATATTGGTCTTACTGACCTGCCTCAAACATGTTGTCACATTTAAGAGTAACAATAACTAGGAATATCATAAATAAAACCGGCAATTTCTTTAGTAGATGCATTGAACGTAAAATTGCCCCCACTTATAAAATTCAGGCGGAACAGTAAAGTAAAACAACCTTTTCGTGTTCCAGAAAGATTATGTAGGTGTTTTATTATTGACAAAATGGTTATAGTAGAGAACACCCATTACTTTTCGCACTAATCGGCAACGTTGCGGCAGGGACCAAAGTTAGCGCGTGCTCAAATTGTTTGTTTTCCATTTTGTTTGTTTCGGTTTTGTGCTTCGGTATTTGCTTAGTTTTACCAGAAAACAAACGCTAAAATCGAATTTTTCGTGTGGTTCCAAGTTTAAAATATAAAAAAAATGGTAAAAAGGTACATAAAGTGCAAGTGTCTTTCCTCTAAAGTGAAAAAAGAGAATATTTCGTTCCATAGATAGTATTTGTAAATACATTTATCTCTTTCATAAAGTGAGAAGGTTCAGCTTACTGTTTTCATCTGTGTAAAGACGCTACAATGCGGTGTCCCCTTTATTCATTAGTCTGAGGCTACCACATATTTCGCTTTTCCCCTAGAATGCACACAATATGGCGGCTATCCAGGCGGGCGCCAGCGCCCTCTGCCGGATGGCTAAAAATTGGTGGGGGGACTAGGACTAGGGCCCGATGGCGGTGCAGTTTATTTTACGGAGGCCGTTATGAGGACCGAGCGTGGCGTCACGTAGCAGCCCGTAGTCAGAAAAAACCCAATACATTTCGACAACGTCCACCAACCAAAACAATATGCTCTTGTGCGAAGTATGGCCTTCTGGTTAGCATTACATTCGGCCTTCCTGACTGGCTGGTTGTTGAATGTTCTACCTAAAACACATAATTAGTGGTTATAATGTTGGAATTGAGACATTCCGAAAAACCGGTCTAAACGATTCATTAAGGAGCACTCAGGCTCGAAAAAGAGCTCAGGGTCATCCATTCTTGACAACCTCAACTCAAAGAATGATGGGCTTCCCGACAGATATGACTTAGACCCTTGTTTATAAACAAGGCTTAGACCCAAGAATCTAAAATTCTGTACGGTCATATTTTCCTATCGCTCAGGGAACCATCATCGTCCCGATAGCAGAGAAGCTGAGGGAACGAACCTAGTTCTCGACGGCGCCCAGAGAACGACCGGTTTTCTCACCTTTTCCATCATATCTCTCTACCAAAAGTAATCCATCTCTTCATTTGTTCGGTATCATAGACTCCACGATAAGGGAGCTTCGATATACTTGACCCAGCTATTTCGGAGACTTCGTAACGGTCATTATCCAAAACTTTGGAAACTCTGAATGGACCTTTCCACTTAGGCACCAACTTGCGACTCTTGACCGTACTCAACATAGAAGACATTTTGACAAGCACCAATTCCCCCTCGGAATATGTTATGGTTTCTGCTCTGTATACGTCAAAATTCGCCTTCTGCTGTTGTTGATGTGCCTCAATGCAGTTTCCAATGGACCTACGAAGTTTCTGAACGTCCACTGTTCTGTTCAAGAAAACCTGCAATATGAGGGCCACTACGATAACCCAATATTGTGCAGGTGACGTTTCAATGGCTTTATTTATGGTGTTATTTAACCCCAGTTGAATGTTTGTTATATTCTCGTCCCATTCATTATCATTTTTGTCCGCCCCCATAGTTGCCAACGAATCCAAGACCGTTCTATATTACACCGTTCGACCTGCCCATTCCCACGGGGCATCCCAACAATGTTATTAAGGTGCAATTTAATTAGTCTTCGTTCACAGAAATCTTTGAATTTCTTGAAGTCAAAAGCTTTTCCTTTTTCCGATATGATTCTTTTCGGTACTCCAAATATTTTAATAACTGATTCTAATTCATCGATAACATACTTTGTCTTAGTATTTTTAACTGCTTTAACAAAACAGAATTTTGTGAAAGCGTCCACAATAACCACAACATAACAATTTCCTTGTTTGTTCTTACAAAATGGAACCAGATGGTCTATATATGGGTTGTGTGAAAAGTGCGAGGGACCTATATATACTTTCAAAACTAAATTAATTTTAGCCCTTCTAGCCCGTAATGTTGCGCTCTAGTAAAAAAGCATGGCGTTCAATTATTTTCAAAATAGCTTTAAAACGCACCAAAATACACAAATACAGGAAAATATCGCCGAAAGTTCAGAGGGACGTAGGTAAACGTCATGTAAACGTAGGCCGGATTACAATGACTCATTCGCGTACGGTTAGGCGAGTTGTTTGCCTTGTCTTCTAGTTGGCGTTGGCCTGACCCCACGGCCCTCCTAAGTTTATTTTACCAGGGTCGTTCCTGACCCAGTTTCACACCCCTGGGGATATTTACCTACCACAGAATAAATAGCGCTACACGCTATTAGGCTATATGTATACTCTGTGGTACCTACTTAAAAAATAAGTACTATACTAAAATCAAGTAACTCTTACGCCTGGCGTAAATAAAAGCACTTGATCGATGACGTTCCGCGAAATAAGGCGATTGGTCAAATATAAATAAAGTTATTATTATATAATTAAAATTATTATCATATCATATCATATCATATTATACCATACCATACCATACTATATTATAGTATTATTTTATATAGTATTACGTAAAGAAAAATTAAATAAAGGTCGTGCCTCAGTGCGGCTCTGGCGAAAATCTTATGCTAGATCGCAAAAGCATATTTTATGCGGTTTTATCTTGTTTTCAGCTATTTAGACACTGCCACAAATAATTTTATGGATGTTTTGACTCATTTTAAATAAGCCAATAAATTTTTTCCGAAATATTTTGACGTAAAGAAAAATTAAATAAAGGTCGCGCCTCAGTGCGGCTCTGGCGAAAATCTTAACGCACATGTTCTTGTTTACATCAGGCGTATAGTAAAATTATTTTGAGAAGTCCTTACACTGGGACTGTCAATTGGTAATTTCGCCATATTAAGTTGGCATCAATGCAGCAAAAAATATGCAACAGGGTCATAAGTCCAGGTCAGTAACGAGCCCATTTGCACAATGAATAACTACTAATAACACGAACAAGAACAACACAGATAACAGTAAAACTCACGAAACTTACAAAATCCGCGAATATTTTCACTGCCCAAAGTTTGAACCCTTTTGAACGATCCGGAAAACCTTCACTGCCACTTATTTGACAACATCGAAATAAAATTTACCTGAGTACGCACCATAGACGCAGCCGAAAATAGCTGATTATACCTATCAGGGTTCCTGAGGAACTCTAATTATACCAAAATACCAAAATGAAAGTGTTTCCATGACGTTTGAAATTATTATTAAAATGAGTTGTAGTCATAGTTATTTTTATTTGTAGCGGTATAATCGTGATTGTAATTGGGTTTTTATTTTATTATGTTCTTTTTTTCGTATCACTTGGGTAACTTTTAACACATAAATCAACAAGGCCTACTATAAAGACAGGCCCTAGCGCACAAAAATCACGTGACCATCTTAGGCCGACGTTACATGTCATTTGTCACATAACTGAAAGCGGCAGCTTGGGTTTTGAGAAGTTTTAAATGTTCAAATTGTTTTTAAACGTGTTAGTTTATATTTTAGAAACAAGTTTGTGTCTAGTGCGCGTGTGTCCTGGCGGAGGGGAACCGCCCAGGTGTTATTATGGCCTCTGGGTGGAAGTCGTGCCGTCCAAGAGTATTGGTGCCGCTTGCACCGAGGCGTGAGCGCTGTAAAGGGGAATTCTCCCCCGAACCACAGAATAGGGAGCCCGGAATAGGGTACTTGACAATATTTTTAATTGCTCTAAAATTGTACTCTGTTTACAGTAGATGCACCAACATAACACGGAATAAATGAAACAACGGCTTTTAACCCTTATTTATTTATGATAATTAAACACAAAGTTGCACAATTTTGTTCAGGCTGAGATCTACAGTTTCATCGTTCTATTGTCCAGAACGCCAAACGTGGCAACTCTGTGCCTCTCAGGAGAAACGGAACTGTAACGTTGCCGGTGCCCGTTTGCAATCATTCGTGGAACAAAGGCAAATTGCAGTTTTCTATTCAAGTATCTCCAGCTTGCCTATGAATATCCGTTACTTAATGTATTGAAACCTTTGAGCTTTAACTAACGCAATTGCACACACAAATTTTGTCACATATTAAAGACTTTCTATTACGAATAGTATGTTCCGTATATTGACTCCTCAAAATCAAAATTGTGTCTGTTTATGCTGCACACGCTGGAAACTATATCCTTCATCTCTGCCACGTAACACTTTAGTTAAAATATCTGTATACCCAACATACTATAAATATTCAGGTACCAATAATGGGGGAAATATTAGCGTATTTGGCAACGTTACCCGCCCACCTAGGCATCTAACCATATTCATATATCCACATGTCATCAAACACGTATGGTTTTCTGATCGGCAGATGACATCCCGTGATGCCAACTGTCATTTCGTATCTCGCTAAATGAAAATATTAGTAGATAATATCTGTGCCATCTATTATAGTTTGTTATTGATATTTACTATTATATATTGTTTGCGGACCTAGTTATCGTGTTGTTAGATGTGTAAGGTAAGGTATCATATGGACCCTGAAAGGACAATCCGTAATTTGCCGAAATTGGATGCTGTTAGCGTCTGCCGAAATCCATGGGATGAAACTGCAAAGGTTTGTACCTACGTTGTAGTAAGAATACAGTATTATGAGTTATTAATAAAGAGAGAACCTCGGCCTAGGGACCATCTTGAAGGCGCGTTTATGAAGACGCCATAGTGCTTAGAAGTACTGAGCCCGAATTCCGCACTTTAGGCCCAAACTAGCCAAAAAAATTTACAGAAAAACGATTGAATAAGTATTTACGAAAAAAACCCTTCTTGACTAAAATCGTCGATGGAGGAAGGAATCAATCAATCAATGCTAAAAGTGGTTTCACGGGGCATCATAAGTTTGGGAATTTGAGGATTTAGAATTTTGAAATTTCAACTTTTCTTGCAACTTTCACTGCCGAATAAGGTTATGTCTCAGAACACTTCAGTGGTATCGCTATGTTGCCAAATTACCGTTATAAGACACTTGTGACGTCATAAGTGCTTTCCCGCCAAATTTCAAAGAAAGTCTAATAACTTGCTAATTACGTAAATATATATTTTTTAAATAATCGTAGGGTCTTAGGCAAGTGTCCAGGAATTGTTTTATCAAGTTTGTAAAATTTCGTCAAGTACCCTATTCCGTAATGGACTATTATGGACATGAACCGTATTGGACAGTGGAGCCTGAGACACAGAGGGGTGAATTGCTTACGGGAGATCCGCGAGTTCAGATGGTCCGGGTGGCTGGAAGCCATTCCCGTTGACCACGTTCGGGTTTGTGTATTTATTGTATTCACCATTCACCTTGTGCGAAATAAATCAGTGTTGTAACCGTTGATTTTCGTTGTCGACCCACGCCCCGATACGGTTTCTATTCGGTCTTTCCCGCTGCCGAACAACTGAGACCTCGTCAATATTTACAGTATACCTACTGAGGTTAGTTTTCATTTTTATTTCGTAAAAAATAACCTAAATACCAAATATTGGGTCTGTTTATATTATATTTATACATATTACAAAAGCCAGGAATAAAGTGTCGCCATAACAAACATTTGTTTTGCCTCGGGATGATAATTTCCGCCAAAAATGGATTCGTCAAATTCAAACTGAGATTTAATTTCTAAAAAACCCTTAAGTATGTGTGGCTATCACATTTTCAAGAAAGTGAAACAATTAAAGTGGACAAATGTGTTGTGGGAGGAAAATACCTATAGAGAATATCACCTAAGCTAAAGGAAGGTGATGTCCCAACAATTTTTGAGAAGTGCCAAAATATTGAGTGCCGTGCCGTTTAACTCTCAGCCCAAAACAGCTGAGGCAGGTTGAAAATTTTGAAAAAACAATTAAAGAAAGCTTGGATGCACAAAACCAATAATGTAATAGATGAAAGAAAACTTGCCAAATTGTTACGAAATTTGTTTTTTCTGCTTATCTCCAAAAATGCCTTTCATTATATAGCACATAGCACTAAGTTGGTCACGTGACTACGCGATTATGCGTTAGCGCCGTGGCCTGTCTTTATCGTTGGCCTCGATAAATCAATGAGTGACGTCATTAACTGGTTGAGACACAACATAGACCAATGTTATACCACAGAAAATATACTACGAATATTTTCTGTGGTTATACCCATGGTTAACAGAAAATTCCTAGGGATTTTGTGGAGAATAACCTATATATTTTGTGGTGGAGAATGTCATCTGACAAAGTCGGGACTTCTTACATAATCGGGGTATAAGAGTTATTCGATTTTAGTATAGATATTTTGTCTTCCTTCCATTTTTCTTCATTTATTTTAATTAGCACCAAACATTACGCTTGGATTATTAATTATTGTAGAGGGAAACAGCAAATAAAACAGCATTTTATTTCATAACATTTAAGAATAATTCTCAAGCCGGCTCTACCAGTTGAATTTAGAAGCAATCAGCTGATGCCAGCAGATGGCGCTGCCCATCGGTGTCAAAAATATAAACAAAAAAAATAGGCGTAACGCGTAACGCCTGACAACTAATTATAAATTTGAAAAAGGACCTTTCTCTTTCATTTTTTATTTTATAAAGAAAACAAGAACATACCTAGTTGCATAATTACGCAATGTCTCAACACATGATCCTCACAGGTAAATTCAATCAATTTTTTTGGAATCCTACAATTTTTCTTGGCTTCAAAGGTTCCCTTTATTAACTTTTTTTTGTATACCTAGGCACTTTGGATATGCTTCACAGCTTGTACGAGTTTAAGGCGACGTATGCCAAAACCCTCAGCTTTAAAAACAACGAATTCTTTATCTTGCACCAGACCAACACCAAACACAAAAATTGGTGGGAGGTTATAAATGAACGGGGTGAAATGGGTTTTATACCCAGCAACTATGTGGAAGCCATCACTGTCAATCCTGCGTTTTATTTGCAGTTTATAGATAATTGTTTGGAGAACTTACGAAAGAGTGACTCGATTTCTGAGTGTACGATCGTGGATAGAAACGAGGTTATTTTGAGATTGAAAGAGTTAAAAAGGCAAATCGAGCAAATGCCAGAGATTTGTAAGAATTCTATTGGAGCAGACGGGGATGATATACCGCCTTTATTGTATAAAAACTCGGATGGAAAACTTGAAACGGTGAAATCTTCGGTAAGTAGCTCATACTCGTCGAATATTTCTGAAATAAAATCTAGAACAGTGGTTGAAGAGCCGATAAAACCTATAAAACGATATAGTAAGGATGACATTAAAAAATCTATTGAAAATATTCATGACGAAGTAAAATCGGGAATTTATTGTGGTGATCGACTTGAATCAACTTCTTCCAATACAAACTCTAACAGTGGTCCAGCAATAACTACGCAAAATGTCTACGAACTAATTGAAAGTGTCCGAGTGAACACGAGCCTCTCCCACGAGATGTCTCGTGTTGCCGTGGAAACCGTCATTCAGGGACTTCATGAACTTCTTCCTGCCTCAGTCTTCCCATATTTAAGCACGATTTTGTCTCATTCTCAATCGTCATTTAGCGTTGATGATTTACAAATTGACCAAACTCATGATGCTAGTCGACTGAAGATAATTTTTAATGAGTTAACGTATTGTAAAGAGGATTCACAGCAGAGGAGTTGGATGCTTCACGAAGATGAAGGTGTTATTAAGGAATATATTACCGAGCTAATTTCTATTCTGGTAAGTTATTTAAAATACTCACTATTTAGTGAAATATTGTTGTAATGCGACAATTTTGTTCTTATTTTCTATTTCACGAAGAGATACAGAAAAGGCACTGGCTATTTATACATCCGACTTATACAAAAGTCGGTATACCTCTTGTACTCTCATTGGCAAGTCGAGTCACGTGACTTCTTTGGATGTACATTTAACTCCATACCAGAGAACTACTCCATACACGTCTGAAGTAAACTTATTTGGATACGCCAGAATTGCATTTTTCTCAAGCATCTCTGCAATAAAGGAGCGTATGCCCTCCATATTGTGGCTGTATGAAAAAAGAAGTGGTAATTATTTACAATGGTGTAACCTCAGAGTCACTCAGAGAAATAACCTCGGAAATAACCTTGGTTATTTCTCTGAGGGTGTAACCCACTAACCTACTCCCGATTTTCTTGAAATTTTGGCTAGGTATGCCCTATTTTCGCAAGACGTTCGGCGCACGCCGAATGTCGGAGAAGGGCATACGCTCCTTATTACAACGATGCTTGAGAAACATGCACTTCGGATGAATCTTTATTTTCCTTTTTGACAATCATGATGTATGTTGAAGTATGTTGAAGTTAACAGGTGTTTTGGGGCACGTTTTGCCAATTTCAACGCAAACGGTTGATTTTATCGTTATGAAACAAGAGTACACTTTTGTTGCAAAATGAAAAGATACACTAAAATGATGGACCTGCAAGACCAAAAAGAGAACCTCAAAAAAGTTTCAGCAAAAAACTTAATAGGGGTTGTTAGTTTTAACCCATTTTTAGGGCACTGTGTAAATGAATAAACTACCCTAAAGCATTTTCCAGTAAGTAGATAACACATACCAAATTTCAAATTTTTAAGTAGCGCCGTTATTGAGATATAAATAAAAAAAATACTTTTGGGTCACCCTGTAGACCCGAATAACTTGGCAAGGAAAGCCCAAATCGAGAAATTTTATATGAAAGCCCTTAAAACCACCTGCCGAACACCCCTTTAAAGTATTTACTATACATTCTGACTCACCCTGTATACAGGGTAATTCACGTAAGTGGTTCATTAGAAGTTTACGGGGAAGGAGTGCGAATTTTGATTTGAAATTTTGGTTACTTATATAACAGGTTGTAAACTTTCTTTCTAAAATATTTTCCACTTTCGATCACTTCCGGTTATACCGGAAGTCGATAGCAACTTTGTTATTTCAAATAGAACACCCTATATATTATTACACCATTTGAGTGTTGCAGCCATCGACCATAGTGATGATAACTTTGAAATTTATGAATCTGGAAAACTGAAATTTTGGACTGTCGTAGGCGAAAGTCAACTTTATTAAATAGTCTGTATGCCATTTCAAAATATTGTACAGGGTGTTCGGGAAGAAATTCCCAATATCAACATCGAAAAATTGAAAAATCTAATTTTTTTCAAATGGAACCCATATTTTCTTATTGCACCATTTCAATGGTGCAATAAGAAAATATATTGAAATGCTTGTGAAAAGACAGTTCAAAAATATATAACACACTATATGTCTAAATGAAGCGGTTGCTTCGTTATTACGCAAAATACGTATTTTTTGCTCTGTATCAACAAAGATGCCATTTCTCTAGGAGCGTCACATTATAGGGGGCCATGGAAAATAATATTTTTTCCCGGAGAAGCAACAATACAAAATTAAATAATACTAACAATTACATAATAATAGGTATTAGAAGAAAAAACAAGAAAATATATATAAGTAAAACACTTTATTCATATTATGCTATTTGCCTGTTACGTATTTATATTTGCTTCTCATTGTTTGGACCTTGCCATGGACTATGAAATTTCGTTCGAACTTTCTGAATTTTCTTTTCGTCAAAGGTGGTAAATGTAAATGCCTTTCATTAAAAACTCTAATTGTTCTTTCTAAAATTCTTTTACACTCTCCATGCGTGTAAAACTTATTCAAAATATCTTCATTAGAATAGTTAATTTGAGCCACTCTTGTCAACAGTTAATATTTTATTGTTTGGAAAGCAATAAATGACAATCACAAATGAAAAATCCATGGCCGCCTATTAGAAAACGTCCGTTGTTTCTTGATATGGAGCAAATAAAAATACGTATTTTGCGTAATAACGAAGCAACCGCTTCATTTTGACATATAGTGTGTTATATCTTTTTGAACTGTCTTTTCACAAGCATTTCAATGGTGCAATAAAAAAATATGGGTTCCATTTGAAAAAAATGAGATTTTTCAATTTTTCGATGTTGATATTGGGAATTTTTTCCCGAACACCCTGTACAATATTTTGAAATGGCATACAGACCATTTAATAAAGTTGACTTTCGCCTACGACAGTTCCAAATTTTAGTTTTCCAGATTCATAAATTTCAAAGTTATCATCACTATGGTCGATGGCTGCAACACTCAAAAAAATCAAAAATTTGCGAATATGTCGAAAAGGGTTAAGAATAGGGTACATATTATATTCAGAAAAAAGATTTGGAATTTAATAGGGAACCAAATGGTGTAATAATATATAGGGTGTTTTATTTGAAATAACAAAGTTGCTATCGACTTCCGGTATAAACGGAAGAAAAAAATATGGGTTCCATTTGAAAAAAATTAGATTTTTCAATTTTTCGATGTTGATATTGGGAATTTTTTCCCGAACACCCTGTACAATATTTTGAAATGGCATACAGACCATTTAATAAAGTTGACTTTCGCCTACGACAGTTCCAAATTTTAGTTTTCCAGATTCATAAATTTCAAAGTTATCATCACTATGGTCGATGGCTGCAACACTAAAAAAAATCAAAAATTTGCGAATATGTCGAAAAGGGTTAAGAATAGGGTACATATTATATTCAGAAAAAAGATTTGGAATTTAATAGGGAACCAAATGGTGTAATAATATATAGGGTGTTTTATTTGAAATAACAAAGTTGCTATCGACTTCCGGTATAAACGGAAGTGATCGGAAGTTGAAAATATTTTAGGAAGAAAGTTTACAACCTGTTATATAAGTAACCAAAATTTCAAATCAAAATTCGCACTCCTTCCCCGTAAACTTCTAATGAACCACTTAACGTGAATCACCCTGTATAAGCTCGGCAAAGTGAGGATATTGAATCTTCTAAAACTATGTGATGTGGGGATATGTGCAATACATCTTATTATTTGTTTCTGGGCTTATATATGTACTTGGTGTCTGTTGCCCACCCCCAAAAGCAAATACCACATCTAAGCCCTGACTCTATGTGCACATAATAAAAAACTAACAACTGTTCCAAAGTTGGTACTGTTCTGGAATTCTTTAATAAGTAGTTAAGATATTCAATTTGGTTCTTAGATAGTTACAGTGATGACTATCCATGTAAAGGCCCAGAAATTTTATCTTTGAACAGTTAGGTTAGGTAGGTAGGTAGGTAGGTACTAATCTGTGTGTATGAAAATCTATGACCTCCCTTTGTCTGTTGTAAAAAAAACATAATATGTGTCTTGGTCACATTTAGGAACAAGGAATGTAAATTAAAAAAGTATTTATTTCTTCAACTGTGTTGCCACATGCTTGTTGCAAATTGTCAAAAGAGCCCTTAATAACCATTACAGAGGTGTCATCAGCATACAGAGTAAATGATGGCCCAGGAGCTACCGACTCCAGTCCCCTCATACATATTGAGAAAAGAACTGGGCCATATACCGATCTCTGAGGGACCCCCATATCAACCATATTCGTTCAGAATTGACATACGTCACTTCATTGGAGTCTGTATTTCTATGTGAAACATATTGCTGTCTGCAGATTAAAGTTCCCTCCTTCACCAACGTAACATCATTAATCTGCAATGTTTATTCCAATGAAAATCAAGAACCAATGGTGTAGTTCAATGCCGGTAGGGGTATTAGCCCTCGGAGTAGTTGTTTCTGTTGGTTCTATCTTTTGATATTGCTGTCTATTCCGCAAAAATGAATTAAGCCAAGCAAGAGGCACGTCCCTTATCCGACACTCACTCGGCTTTTCCACCAATATATCATGATTAACACAGTCAAACGCCCTGCTGAGATCACAAAATATCCTAGCACGGCATCTACCTTCATCCATCTGCTCCGCCACCTGAGAATACAGGGAATTTACGGCTGTGTTCGTCGAACGATCACATCGAAAGCCATGTTGACAATCTGGCAATATATTGTTGCAATGCAAGTGACCATTAAACCTCTCCAAAAAACAATACTCCAGAATTTTTGAGAATACTTATGGTATAGTAACAGGTCTATAATTTTCGATATTGTGAGTGTCACCTTTCTTATGTAAGGGAATTACTTTACCTATCTTTAAGCTCTGAGGGAACTTACCAGTACAAAATGATAAATTTACTATACAGGGTGTCCCGAAATTAGCCTGCCATAATTTACCAGCATGTTCTACGACCTAAAAAAATGAAAAAAGTTCCTATAAACATGGCCTCAAAAATGCCCCTTAATGGGGCTATAGCCCCCGAAAGGGGCAGTTTCACAAACGGTTTTTTCTAAATATTTCCAGAACGAGCAAAGATAAAATTCTGAAATTTGATATGTGACATACCTGGGAGATTTGACATTTTTCGAGGTAGCGATAGTTAGACATTCTTAATCATAGGCGTCCTAAATGGGGTGTTAAGGGGTTAAAATACCTTAAATTTTTTGTGTGTGATTTTTCTGGAAAAAAGTATATAAAAAAATTTTGGGGTAATTTTAACACCTGAAGCCCATTTGGGATGCCTATGATTAAGAATGTTTAACTATCGCTACCTCAGTAAATGTCAAATCTCACAGGTACATCACATCGCAAATTTCAGAATTTTATCTTTGTTCGTTCTGGAAATATTTATAGAAACCCGTTTGTGAAACTGCCCCTTTCGGGGGCTATAGCCCCATTAGGGGGCATTTTTGAGGCCATGTTTATAGAAACTCTTTTAATTTTTTTATGTCATAGAACTCGCTGGTAAATTATGGCAGGCTAATTTCGGAACACCCTGTATAGGCAAGAGGCTTGACAAACACATGCAGTACCCTCTTAACAAGAGAAGAAGAAACATTGTCTGATCCAAACGACCGCTTACTCCTAGTCTCTTACTAATTAAATCATAAAATTCCTGTTCCGTAAAAGGACACAGCCTCATAGGTTCATAACCACATTCCATGCCCCTCCCTTTATGTGACACCTCCCTAGGCTCGATTTGCTTTACCAAATTTAAGGACTCATCCCTGAAAAAGTTATTGCACACATTTACCACCACAAGTGCATTATCTTCATAGGTGTTATTTATATTTAAAACAAGAGTTTTGTCACTAGTCTTTCGGGGTTTATTTTACAATAATTCATTTGTTACCTGCCATGCAGCCGTATATGGTTTGTACAAAACAAATTCCGATGCACGTCATCGTATACGGCGTCATAGGGGCGCAGCGTTGCTACATCTTACCCTAACATAAGGGTAAGCTATAAGGGTAAGCTGTGGCATTGCCCTATCGTGATAAATAAAGATATAAACAATAACCGTCGCATTCACGATATTTTTAAACCACAAGCATGAATGCAACCTATGTATTTTATAAATAAGGTAGGTGTAAATATTAAAACAATAATAACAGAACTATATAATATATTATTATTTATATTTATTTACAAGTTTTCTTAAAATTTATCTTTATTTTGTAACATGTCATTAGATAATGATGTCGTTAAAACTACCAACGACAATGCAAAATATGGGGTTTGCAAAAATTAAATGTTTTGTACAGGGTGATTCAGTTTTAATCTGCAACACTTCAACAGGTGATAGAAAACCAAAAAATAACCGCACTTTCTTCTATAAACTATATCATTTTAAGGCCTTATAAAAAAGTTACAGGGTGTTAAAGTTGCAAGAAGTATGTGGAATTTATTGAATATTTTACAAACTAGTTGAGATATTTAAGTCATATTTGGTACACGTTATAAAGGCATGGGTTAGCATAAAACTTGTTAATATCAAACATCTTGAACAATCAGTGGCGTAGAAATGGGTAATTAGTATAATTTATTTTAGAAAAAATAATAGAACCACCTTGTATAGCAATAAAATGTATTCAAATTCTTATGTAAATTTTTATTGTAAACAAAAACGTTCTCTTAGAATTTTTTCATATGTGATTTTTTCGTAATATTTCGGGGTACTTTGAAAAATTATCTAAAAAATTTGCTCCATAAGTAACACTTAAAGTAGAAATAATGTGTTTGCTACCTGAAATAAAGTAACTTTTTCCAATAAACTCACCTCATTTAAGGCTATACTTTTGAAGATACAGGGTGTAATACATTTAAGGAAGATACAATTAATGTTACGCTCTGTATCTTGAAAAGTAAAACCTTGAATGGGTAAGTTTATTGGGAAAAGTTACTGTATTTAAAGTAAAAAACACATTTTTTCTACTTTGAGTGTTACTTATGGAGAAAAGTTTTAAGTTAATTTTTCAGAAGTACCCCGAAATAATACGAAAAAATCAAATTTGCTATGAAACCATGACACATATGAAAAAATGCTAAGAGAACGTTTTTGTTTACAATAAAAATTTACATAAGAATTTGAATACATTTTATTGATATACAAGGCAGGGTTGCTTTGATTAAAATCAATTGATTTAAATCAATCATTTAAATCGCGATTTTAATCGTTTGATTAAAATTAAAAAAAATATTTGATTTAAAACAAAATTTAAATGTAGTTACATTATGTAAAAAAGCACGCCACTGGCTGGGTAACAGAAGAGGAAATGAACATACATAAGCAACTGCATACTGCAGTAGCATCTTCAGCAGGAGTAGAGCGTATCATTTCATCTTTTAATTTGGTTCATAGGAAATTAGGAAATAAGCTAGGTACCGAGAAGCCTGCAAAACTTGTCTTTCTGCTGAAATCCTTAAATAAAAACATAAGTAAAACGTTGTCATTATCTATTTATACGTTTAAAAAAATCAAATATAATTTCCTAATAAAATAATAAAAAGAAAACCACAAAATCCGATTTTTTTATTTAAATCCAATTTAAATAAAAAAAATCTGATTAATTTGATTTTTTCTAAAAAAATCAAAAAAATCAGCAACCCTGATACAAGGTGGTTCTACTTTTTTTCTAAAATAAATTATACTAATTACCCATTTCTACGCCACTGGTTGTTCAAGATATTTGATATTAACAGGTTTTATGCTAACCCATGCCGTTATAACGTGTACCAAATATGACTTAAATATCTCAACTAGTTTGTAAAATATTCAATAAATTCCACATATTTCTTGCAACTTTAACACCCTGTAACTTTTTTATAAGGCCTTAAAATGATATAGTTTATAGAAGAAAGTGTGGTTATTTTTTTGTTTTCTATCACCTGTTGAAGTGTTGCAGATTAAAACTGAATCACCCTGTATAATTTTGTTGAACACCTTAATAATTATACGACTCACCTTTTGCCATCAACTTTGGTAGCTTTTACACTTTTTTTGTTATCATCCTGCCAAGAACGACCTATGGTACCATTTTAAAAAAATCCATGTCTCGTCGAGAAAAACACAGTTGTACAACGCTTCTTTTTTTTGGCTATGCAATTCGGAAATGCTTTCGGAGGGGGATGTCCCCCTGGGCCCACCCTATAAATACGCCACTGCTAATAATTATTGCAAGCTTGAAAATTCTTGCCATAAGTACATTATTTTCAGTTGTGTTTTTAGTTGCTAGTGCACGTGTGACAAATCCTGAAAGAAAATGAACCATTTTTATTAAGTGGTTACGAGAGGGGTTATTTGTATAATTCCTAGGTTTTTAAACATTTGAACTAATATTTTGTTGCCTGTACCTAATAATTAGTTTTAATAATCTGGCGTAACAAAAGGGTTTGCTTTTCTTTCAGGGTCTGTCTGATATACAAAAAATGTTTTGAAATATTCCCTGAGGGGTCATCAGGTTCTGCAGTAAGTGTACAAATTTGTATGCAGGACATCTGCAGTACTTCGGCAGGACTCTGCAGTGGTTGTGCAGAGTTGTGCAGTGGCTACGTGTGCAGGATTCTGAAGTACCTGTGCAAGGCTCTGTAGTACTTGTGCAAGTCTCTGCAGTACCTGTGCGGGACCCTGCAGTATTTGTGCAGGACTCAGCAGTAGTTGAGCAGGACCAGCATATTTACTTTGTACTTAATTTGTATGCAGGACATCTGCAGTACTTCGGCAGGACTTTGCAGTGCTTGTGCAGAGTTGTGCAGTGGCTACGTGTGCAGGATTCTGAAGTACCTGTGCAAGGCTCTGTAGTACTTGTGCAGGTCTCTGCAGTACCTGTGCGGGACCCCTAATTTGATTTTTTCTAAAAAAATCAAAAAAATCAGCAACCCTGATACAAGGTGGTTCTACTTTTTTTCTAAAATAAATTATACTAATTACCCATTTCTACGCCACTGGTTGTTCAAGATATTTGATATTAACAGGTTTTATGCTAACCCATGCCGTTATAACGTGTACCAAATATGACTTAAATATCTCAACTAGTTTGTAAAATATTCAATAAATTCCACATATTTCTTGCAACTTTAACACCCTGTAACTTTTTTATAAGGCCTTAAAATGATATAGTTTATAGAAGAAAGTGTGGTTATTTTTTGGTTTTCTATCACCTGTTGAAGTGTTGCAGATTAAAACTGAATCACCCTGTATAATTTTGTTGAACACCTTAATAATTATACGACTCACCTTTTGCCATCAACTTTGGTAGCTTTTACACTTTTTTTGTTATCATCCTGCCAAGAACGACCTATGGTACCATTTTAAAAAATCCATGTCTCGTCGAGAAAAACACAGTTGTACAACGCTTCTTTTTTTTTTTTATTTTACATACGATCTTAAAAACTACTCGCTTCAGAGCTATGTTGGGCAGTTCCGCCAATTTCTTTGAATAAGTTGCCGAGTGACATTCGACATCCATCGAACAACTGTTTCTCTCGTAGTATGTCCCATAATGTAGATAAAGTTACGTGCTGTTCTATAAATTACGCATAAATATAACTAACATTCAACTTTTAACCTCGCTTTTAATAGATACTTACTGGTTTTGTACATATTATAAAACACATTGCGAATGGCACTTGTATCTAACATTGCTGTGTTAGTAACTCTTTTAAGGCAGCTTCATTTTTTGGGGGTGATTTTAACATTTCTTTGTTTTTGACTGCTTGCGAAATCATACTAACAGTCGATATATTCAAATTTAAAGCTGCTGCTACACGCTAAAAAAATGTAAAATATTTTTTTCTAAATCATATTTTAATTACTAACCTCTCTAACAGCACCTAAGGGTAACAAAGGCCCTTTATTGTCACGTTCTTGCTCAAAATAACGTGTTAGGGTCGCTACTAGCTCCTTGCAATGACTGTTTAATTACTTCAGCATTTTACAAGCCCAATATTCACAAAATTATTACTAACTTTGTTCTTAAAAGAACAGTTGTTTTACTCGGTCGCAAATTAAGTATAGCAAAAACTCGAAAAACGTGCACCAAGCCGGTAAACGATGCAAAACGCGTGCAAACGTTCCCGTGCGCGTCCACGAGGTTATAACTCGGGCTCTGGCGGTTGTAAATTCGGCAATGTCACCCGTAGCGGTAACAGCGGTAGCAACATAATACTAGGCCAAATTCAAATCTCAACACACAAAATCACATATGTTTTCATATAAATCATTGGTAACACAATTTTCATCATTAATTGTTATTGATGACGTGCAACGGAATTTGTGTTGTACAAACCATATATACGTTCAGTTCTAGAATGGTCTAGACAACCAATGTCTGCACACCCACTGCCGTAAATATCCAACACCATTAACACGCATCCAGACCCAGTGCCTTATATATCCGGCACTGATACAAAGCTTCCACACCCAGCACCATATTAATACATCATTTAGTCAGCGCCTCCTGCAGATGAAACCCATTCTATCGCTGTGCTGCTGGAATTTCGTAAGTCGTGTTTATATCCTATTCTGTTGTTGAGCGCTGCATAAGTGTGGAGTTTCTTTGTTAAAAATAAATGAATTGTTCAAAAAGATACAAACGAATATAAAAATTTATATTTAAAGAGTATCAACTGCACTTTTCTGCATTTTTTTATGCCTGACGTATATATATATACGACGGGGGCTCTGTAGCAATGTAAATTGGCTGGGAATGGTGACACTAAACGTTTGAAGCGGGTCGGTAGCGAAAGGGTTAATATACGTCGGACATATAAATAGCCACTACAGAAAAACTAGCCATGGTGTCACGAGACATCCCACTATTTCCATTCGCTTGAGGAATCTAGAGTTTGTTTATTTATGCATGTTTTCTTGAATTTCTGTAACTTTTTTTGATTGCGAATACTTTGGATATCAACAAAAACATTTTTGTTCTTTTTTTCCCACATCACTTACTAGTAGAGGCTGTAAATATTTTTACGTCATATTATTTTTAGTCAAATGCAGACACTAGCATCTCTCGTCATGTCATATCTTTGGACCAATACCACGTGATAACTACACTGATTCAATACTACCAAATGGAGGTGCGATGGTCGATAAGACAACTTCTGTTACAAGCCTTCGGAGTTTTGTGTAGTCTCGACAAAACAGTGATAAATATAATGCTTAATTCTGTTCTGCCTGGGGAGCTCGCCAGGTAAATTAGCTCCTGGGGTTTATTAAATCTGAGACCCTTCATAAGGATAGTTGGTAAACACAACTTCATTACTGGATAACATCTAAAGTCCTTTATTTTTACTATAAAACTAGGACAACCAACGCTAATAATCAGTGGCATAATACAAATTTTTTACGGGGTGGCCCATAATTTTTAGTAGACTTTTTTTGAATAGTTATTTAAAAACGTAGACATTTGCAGACATATATTTCAAATGGAGGCTATGCAATTCGGAAATGCTTTCGGAGGGGGATGTCCCCCTGGGCCCACCCTATAAATACGCCACTGCTAATAATTATTGCAAGCTTGAAAATTCTTGCCATAAGTACATTATTTTCAGTTGTGTTTTTAGTTGCTAGTGCACGTGTGACAAATCCTGAAAGAAAATGAACCATTTTTATTAAGTGGTTACGAGAGGGGTTATTTGTATAATTCCTAGGTTTTTAAACATTTGAACTAATATTTTGTTGCCTGTACCTAATAATTAGTTTTAATAATCTGGCGTAACAAAAGGGTTTGCTTTTCTTTCAGGGTCTGTCTGATATACAAAAAATGTTTTGAAATATTCCCTGAGGGGTCATCAGGTTCTGCAGTAAGTGTACAAATTTGTATGCAGGACATCTGCAGTACTTCGGCAGGACTCTGCAGTGGTTGTGCAGAGTTGTGCAGTGGCTACGTGTGCAGGATTCTGAAGTACCTGTGCAAGGCTCTGTAGTACTTGTGCAAGTCTCTGCAGTACCTGTGCGGGACCCTGCAGTATTTGTGCAGGACTCAGCAGTAGTTGAGCAGGACCAGCATATTTACTTTGTACTTAATTTGTATGCAGGACATCTGCAGTACTTCGGCAGGACTTTGCAGTGCTTGTGCAGAGTTGTGCAGTGGCTACGTGTGCAGGATTCTGAAGTACCTGTGCAAGGCTCTGTAGTACTTGTGCAGGTCTCTGCAGTACCTGTGCGGGACCCTGCAGTATTTGTGCAGGACTCAGCAGTAGTTGAGCAGGACCAGCATATTTACTAGATACTTCAAAAATCAAGTACCTGAAGACCCCTCGATATTTCCCTTATATTTTTGGCTTTCATTATGACAGTTTTCTGAGTTTTCTAACTTTTAATCCAAATTGAGTTCACTTTGACATTCTATTACCTGACATTTTTTCATGAAAGGTCTCTAGATTTAACCACACAAAAGTGACAGTTCTTCTAAATATTTTTAGGGACATGATTGCAAATCCTAGAAACATTCCAAAACTCAACTATTCCTCGCTTTTGTTGACAATGGTATTTTCGATGGGCGAACCAATGCCAATTACTCATTTAGGTATACTTATTATAGAAAAATCATTGTCCTTAAATTTTTATAAAACATCATTTTTGTAGATCTTCTTGGCCGTGAATTTTTGTTATTTATTTTCGACAATATAGAATCTCCTCCAGATACTGATATTGATGAACAAATTCCTGATTTGTTTCTTAATTTAATAATCTCATTTAATTTACAATTTAACGAATCTTCTAATAATCCGTTATTGGTAGTCCTCGAGCTACGTGAAATTGCAAAAAATTTCTGCGAAAAAATACTGTTACTTCTAAACAGAGAAGGTAAATATATAATTTGGTTCTTTAATTAAAATTTCCACAGCGTGATTCTTTACATTTTAGAGGATCCCGTAAGAATTTTTGACCACGAACCTGCCCCACCACATTCTTTGATAAAACTGTTCAATGATTTGTTTAGTAGAAGAACTACGGCAAATTTATTTTATACAAATGATACTAAAGTGCTAATTGATATCATTGTGAGAAATATATCTGATCTGTCTCCAGGAGATAAGGTATTTTAAAACAATTTAACTGATCTACAGTGTGTCCCACATTCAAATGGACACCCTTTGTCTTGGTATTTCTTTGAATTCTTTTTCAAATTTGGAACTGCAGCATTAAACTTCTTGTAGAAATTTTCACATATAGTACCACTAGTGGCTAGAAATTTTCCTGATAATATTTTAAGCACATATGGTAAAAATATTACAGAAAAATTTCAAAACTTGATATTGTGAATTAAAATTGATAAAATTAAATCTGCATTAATTTAGCTAACGCAAAAATTTTGATCTTAAATAGTGTTTTACTCTCGTATTTACTTACTTTAGTTACCCGTCCAAACCTAATCTAAAGTCCTATGGACATTTGATTTGACTGAAGGTTTAAATTTTTTAATCATTTTAATTTTTTTTTGTTATACAGAGAGCATGCGAAAGTTTGAACACATTTAATAAAATCTCTATGGACAAGGGAAACAAAAATCGCTTGGACACGTCAACCTTAATTATTAATGTGCAAATTTTGACATATAAATGCATCATTTGACGTCATCGGTGTCATAGGTAATGATGTCATCGTCCTTTTTATAAATTGTAAGCCCCACTTTCGACAGATCCATTTGAAAGAGCTCATTTTTACCAGCTTTTATATTATAACTTGCTGTTAGTTTGTGTGTTTATTGCGTGGTTGTGTGTATGTACCGAAATCTTGCAAATGTATTTTAAGCCGCTTTTAGTTCCGGTGACAATGCAATCTAGTATGCCTACTCAGTATTGTGATTGTTTCAAAATGGCCGCCTCTCCAAGATGGCCTATTACCTATTTCTTCACAACCTCCTCGACATAGGTACCAAATGAAAAGGTTTGACGGGTGGAAAACGATAAGTTAAGGGGCATCATACTAAATCCAATATGGCGGCTGCCCCAAGATGGCGGATTACATATTTCTTCACAACCTACATGGCATTGGTATCAAATGAAAGGGTTTGACAAGTACAAAATGATAAGGTAAGTGATGCCATACTAAATCCAATATGACGGATGCCCCAAGATAGCGGACTAACTTTCTTTACCTCCCTCCTGATATGGGAATCAAATAGGTACTATAAAGCACAAAATAAAATAAAAAACCTTTTTAAAAACAAGCTTTTATTTAAGCCATGTACCAAAACAAATAAAATAAGTTCAGGTTTTCCTTAAGATAATTCAATGCCAAATTACGACAAATTTTTGTAAGTCAAAAAGCTTGTCGCGCGAAATGTTCATAAAAAAAGTAGGTACCAATTAAATTTATCAGACAGTCATTGGTTGATAAGGAAGTACCTACTTGCCAAAGTATGTATTTTCTTTAGAATTCGCGCGACAAACTTTTTGATTAACAAAAATTTGTGGCAATTTGGCATTGAATTATCTTAATGAAAACCTAAACTTATTGTACATGGCTTAAGTAAGTAAGTTTAAATAGGTTTTTTTATTTTATTCTGCATACAGAACGATGATTTTTGGTAGAGGTTGCATAACTTTTTTTTGAGTAAAATATCTGGTTTATTTCTTACACTTCATTTACTTTCTTATGTATTTGTCAGTAAATGTTAGGTATTTATTTTAACTGTTCTTGTTAGAATTGAAAAAATGGACAAATACATAAGAAAGTAAATAAATTGTAAAAAATAAACCCCATTTTGTTTGTTAAAAAAATGTTATGTAACCTATACCAAAAATGGTGTCCGGTAAATTCTTTGAACACAATTCTTCGAAAGCAGTTCTTTGAAAAATAATTTCTTTGAAAAGCAGTTCTCGAAAACCAATTCGAATTACTCTTTCTTCGAAAACTATTTTCCCCGGCACAAGCATGTGGTTGCTTCTGGGGTACTCCTAGTTTGGAGTATTGTGAGGGTGAGAATTATTATTAAGGACAGTTCTTTGACTGATACCGATGGTTCGCCTGATATATTGTTCTATTTTCACTTCATTTAGTTCCTCTTCTCTCTTAATTGCCTCAATGAACTTCCAAATATTGGGGTGACTGGCAGTTAATTGGGCATCGAAACTTGTATGCCAACCTTCCACAGCATTATTCCACATAGTGTGTGGAAATAGTGGATCTCGCTGACGTTGGCGTTCGGACATCTTTCCATTATCTGCTGTATAACTCTTGAGTAAGATTGATCAGTCTTTTCCGGCAATAGTGCATAGATAAGGGGAATTGAAATGTTTTCCTTCAGTCCGTGAACTATATATAATTGGGCAAACAGATGTGGTACGCTTTTGAAGGTTCATCCATGGACCAGTTGGTACACCTTTCCAATAACCTTAGGGACTGTGCAGTTGCAAAAATCAATATTTGGTCCTCATTAGACGTTGAGTCATGCATCAAAAAATCTTCGCCTTTCATTGTTTGTGTATATAACTCGGGTAGATTCGTGATTGGGTAAAACTGCTTCAGCATCGTTCCTTCTTCGCATGTTCCTTATTGTACTCTTCATGCAACTAATGGATGGAATTTGTCCTGCACAAGTGCTGCTCACTGTACCAGATAATGAAGACACAATATAGTGCGGAGTATCTCTTGAAGTGGCTGCTGTGGCTCGTATCTGCTCCATTAGTTTTGATACCTCTACAAATTTAACCGCATCAGAATTTTATCGGAGAACTGTTCTTTGCAGAATAGATTTTTGAAGGACTGTTCTTCGAAAAATAGTTTTTTGAAGAATAGTTTTTCGAAGAAAGGGTAATTCGAAGAAATATTTTTTTCGAAGGACTGCTTTCGAAGAATTGTTTTCGAACATTTGTTCTCGAAGAACATAACCTAGAACCACCAAAAATCATCGTTCTGTATGTAGAAAAATTAGCTCTTTCAAATGGTGCTATAAAAAGTGGGGCTTACAATTAAAAAAAAAAGATTATGAGGTCATTATCTGCGACACCAATGACTTCAGCATTTATATGTTAAGATTTGCGCATTACAAAATTAAGGTTGATCTGTCCTAGCGATTTTTTCCCCTTGTCCTTACAGATTTTATTGAATTTGTTCCAACCTTTGCGTGCTCACTATAGGTAGATTTTGGAGGAGAAAAGTTCTTTTTTCGGGGCATATATATTATGACATATTTGTATTTAGTACCCTTGAAATGCAAATCTTAGACAAATGTCTCGAAAATGTTTATACACTGTGTCCTGTTTTTCATGTTAACGCCCCTGAAAATCTAAGTAGGCTGGGGGAATTGAATGGCTGAATTTTTTTTTATAGATATGTCCCTGAAAGGTCGTCATTTGCGAAGTATTTGATTGACTTTGCTGCGAAATCCTGGCCTACTGTGATTTTCTAAAGGAGAATAACCATATTAGGCAATTTTTTATTTAAAATCTGACACCACAGCGTTAAGCATAATAAATAATATTGGAATATACAAGGTGTTCTTCTCTGTCCGAACTCAAAATGACCCAGACACTATAAACGAACTAAGTCTAAAAATACAGAAGTCAGTAAGTTCATAGGTACCTATCAGTTAAGGTGATATTTGTACACTTTATTTCCTATAAGTAGGTGAACTATCCTTATCGTTAAAAAAAATCGCAAAATGTCATTAGAAAAAGTTATTCAGAATAAAAAAGTATGCAAGACTGTGAAATTTGGACTCAATCGGCCTACTATGATTTGTTTGAAATAATGTCAAATAATCAAAGTAGGCCAATTATTTTGAAAATTGACAAAGAGTCATAGTTTCCAATTCTACGCAACTTTTTCTAATGAAATTTTTAGATATTTTAAACTACAAGGATAGTTCACCTATCTATAGGAAATAAAATGGACGAAAATCAAAGTAGGCCAATTATTTTGAAAATTGGCATAAAGACATAATTTTCAATTCTCAGCAACTTTTTCTAATGAAATTTTTCGATCTTTTAAACGACAAGGATAGTTCACCTACCTATACTGCCGTGCTAAGCTGAAGCGTCCTAACTGACAAAATTTGATATTTTGTCCTAAATGCATTTTTGGATACCTACCCTACCCCTTTAACTAATTCACTAAGCAAAATCGTCCTATCTCATTTTATTAACCGCTAATTATGTGTATTTGTTTTGTCCTATCTACAAAATCATACTAAATACTAAGATATGTTGTCCTAACTAATATTCCATACCTACTTTTGTCCTAACTGCACACATAGGACATTTATTTGTGTACACATAAGTATTCTTAAATGCATTTACAAAGCAAAAAGGTCCTATCTGGCAGATTGTACTAATCAGTTTAGGAATACTTATTTGGTGTGTGAACAGTTCGGGACATAGGACAAAATAGCTTATGTTGATAACACTAAACGTCCATAAAAATCACCAGAAATGCGCTAGGAAATGCACGTAAATTAGAACAAGTTCTAAATGCATGCATTTTATTGCAGCAACTCAGTTGCATGCATGGAAATGCACAAGTGAGAACCGAGGTGAGAACCCTACTTTTATGGGAGAAAATATTATTTTTTTATAAAGGGTGTCAGCAAATTACACCGACAACACTTAACAGATGATAGGAAATGTGATGTTACGAACTTTTTTTAAATAAATATTTGTCCGCTGACGCTTTGTTTTTGACATACAGCGTGTTAAAATTAACTTACTAAAATGGTTTTTTAAAATTATACGTGGAATTACTAAATATATCGACTTCAAATTTGGTAGGGATCATAATGTCGTAAAGTGCTATTAAAACAAAGTAATGCAGGAATTTTTAAAGTGCCAGTGGCTTGCGTAAGGGTAATGCGAGTTTCTGTTTTTCAAAATAACGTTTACGCCTATGGATTTTTTAAGTAAACGGAAATAGTTCTGCAGTCCACAATCAATTGTTCTAAACAGAAAATGTCTCAAATTTACTGAAAAGGGACTCCCTCTAAAATTGAAGTTTTAACTGAAAAACATTAGTAATAAGTATATACCTACATTATTTCTTAAAAACACAAAAAATCCATAGAAGGCTTTGGAACTATGATCAATTAGTGGCCATGAACAAATGACTTTTTCAGCTGTCATACAAAGATGTTAGGTTAATAATCATTTTGTATGATATAATTTATAAAAATCGTTTCAATAAGTTAATTTTAACATGCTGTACCTATATTAAAAACAAAGCATCAGCAGATAAATGTTTACATATAAAAAAAGTTCTTCAAATCGCATTTCCAATCATCTGTCACGCGTTCACGGTGTAGTTTGCGGACACCCTGCATACAAAAAAATCAGTTTTATCTTATATTTTGTGTGTATATGTAGATTTTGAATTTTATTTGAATTTTAAAAAAAATTGAATTCCTTGTTTTCAGAATAATGATGGCCGCGGGTAGTTTTTCATCTGAATTTATATACATACTTATTTACATTTTAATAAATAATAATTATTATATAAAGATGTAAAACGCGTCTTTGTCCTATCTGTACCTGATACGAATTCATTTAAAGTTTACCGAAGTTTACTAAAGAAAATTGTCCTATCTTTCAAAAGTCTAATATCTGCTTAAGTTAATTAGATAACTAAAATGATGGAATTGTTTGCCGATTAACATACTCTACCTAAAATTTTGGATCATTTAAACAAAATCTAAGAGGTGGCATATAAACAAAAAGTTAAACGTAAATATCTCGAAACTAACTTTTATTCAAATGGACGAAAATCAAAGTAGGCCAATTATTTTGAAAATTGGCATAGGGACATAATTTTCAATTCTCAGCAACTTTTTCTTATGAAATTTTTCGATATATTGTCGAGAAAGGGCACTTAACCTACACAGAAAATAAATAAATCGTTCCTGTCAGGGCCTACTTTATTTTGCAAAATTAAAAATATGGTGAACATTATTTTCTAGGCTCTCGTTTCACTTATCCTGGGACACACTGTATATTTTTTGTTTTGCCTAAAAGATGCTGTGGGTCATATTATTTAATAAACAATAAGCCTTATAGCAGCTACATTTCCCAAATATCTCCGTTTATCTATTGTTTTTTTAATCTGTACTTAAGGGCAGAAATCGGTCCTAAATTAAGTAATTATTGTACAATTGTTACCGTGAACATAAATACAAGTATTTATTTGTATCAAGAAATACAAAATTTTTACACACGTCAAAGAAAAGATCTTTCAGTATAAGTATAACTATGTTGAAGATTAAAAATCACTTATAATACATTGTAATACCACGGCATATACGTAGTTATCGCCGCCGTAATAATACCAAAAAGAAAAAAATAAGACAAAATAATTAGTACAAAATAAAATAGACATGCAACGTGGCATTTAAAAAGTTTAATGGAACAGTTATATTATTTAAAATTTCATGAATATATATTTTTTAAATCAGTATTAAAAAGGCTCAAACAAGTCATTAAAGGTTGAAAATGAGGCACTAAAGTAAGCCATTATAGTACTTGACGAAGCCATTATAGTACTTGACGAAGCCATTATAGTACTTGACGAAGAGTAAAACTTACAGTCTCAGCTCCACGAACACAGTTCTTGTTATTTTTCAACTGTATATATGTTTCGACCCACCTAAGGGGTCATCATCAGCAGTGTGACGTTAAAGAATATTCAAAACTTCCTAGACATAATCAAGTTTAGTATGCGAGTGTGGAAAATTTGATGTATGAAAACATTTATAATAAAACGGCTTCGTAAAACTTAAAAAAACTTTAAAACCCAAAGGCAATATAAGATGGCGGAATCTGAAAGAGATGTAGAAAATTGATAAAAAGGTTTGAAGTAGCTTAGTAAAAAAACCTGCATCTTACTCTCAAATTATTTTGTAGTATTAGTCTCAAAATTAGGAGGAAATTTTTACCGAGAACTCTTGCGGGTTCCGAAGAACCAATAATTCATATTGGTTCTTCGGAACCCCCAAATGTTTTCATACATCAAATTTTCCACACTCGCATACTAAACTTGATTATGTCTAGGAAGTTTTGAATATTCTTTAATGTCACACTGCTGATGATGACCCCCTAGGTTGGTCGAAACATATGTACAGTTGAAACATGTACAGTTGAAAAATAAAAACAACTGTGATTGTGGAGCTGACTGTAAGTTTTACCCTTTCGTCATATTCTCCTACTCCACTGCAAGACATGGACTATTTCCTCAGTTTTCATTACAGTACTCTTATATTATATACTCAATAAAGTATCATTTAATGTTTCAGCCTCATTGCAGAATTGTTAACAACACAATCTTTCAGTATAAGTATTTTGGACTGTTTGAGCATCAATATTATTTCTGTGTATGCTGCATGTGATGCACCAGCTTGGTAGTTTCTCCCAGATACGCTGTGGCATATCGTGCTTGATCAAGGTAGAGCGATTGTTCAAGTCAAGCAACGGCGCGCGCGGTTGACTCATGGATGGGCGATTTCCTTTTTTAGATATTTTACCTAATAATACTTCTTTTTTTTTCAATTAAAAAAAAATGTACGTCAGCATCAACCTCAGCTAGAGGCCTCGGAAACTAAATTCCACAAGTCATAAAAAGTTGAACTTCAATGCCTTGGTACATAAATAACTATTGTTTAAATTGTAAAAGACTAAGGTGTTTATATTCTAATGGCAATTTGTAGAAGAAGAGTGGAGCATAATAACTACACGATATACGTGATGTTTCCTGAGGGTATCTAGTGTGTTTATCAAATTATTTTGCAAACTGTAATGATCTTGGTTGCAATATGCATATACGAGACACTTAAGAATATAGAGATATGGCATGGTGATTATTAGAGTAATCCAAATATGCAAGTCGAAACCCTAAAAATATGCACATAAATAATATGCAAATAATTTAGTCAAAATATGCAGGAAAATGTTGATAATATGCAAATTAAGAAATACTTTAAAAATATAAATTTATTGTTTCATTTAGAAATAAACATATATAATATACTTACAAATTTCTAAATGCATTTATACATAGTAAAAGTAACAATATTTTATTTTAAATTTTCTACATACAGGGCGATTGAACTAAATCTAAATATGCATTTATTATAAACTATAAAAATCAGGTTGAAATTTAGTTGTAAAAACAATAAACCACTAAACGTTGCTCCAAATTCTCAATTAAAAAATTTTGTCTTCTATCAGACTATAAAAATTTATAAATGGAGAAACTCTTTTCCACATCAACCGATGTAAGAGGTGCGCTTTTAAAATTGCTCACTATCACAGGATCCAAATCGATGGATTCGGTAAAATCTCCCTTTAAAATATTTGCTACTCGGCTAAGAAACTGAAACCCACTTATTTTTTTCCATAACATTTCTAAAATTTTGAATTATTTTGTCTGCAATTTTACCTGTGAAATTTTGAAAAGCAACCTCAGATTGTTTTACCAGTTCTACACTTCGGGTTAATGGCAAATTAGATTCCTCCATTTGTGTTATTGTTTTAGAAAGAAAGCTATAATTTGCTTTTAGAAAGGAAAGTTGTTTCTTTATTTCCTTGTTTTCGAATAGTTGTTTAACATCTGTAAGGGACTGGGAAGATTCGTTTGAAAATTCTGAAATTAGATCTTTCAGTTGGCAAAAATTCTCGCAATAAAAAAATGCAGCTTCCAACCAAGTGCCCCATCTTGTAATAACAGGTTGAGGTGGAAGAGGAGTGTTTGGTAGTTTTTCTTTGTAGAACTGAACCCTTATAGGCGCTTTAAGGAGGACTTTTTTCATGTTGGAAATTAAACTATTTACAAGCGGAAAATGTTTCCTAATTTCCTCAGCAACCCTATTAGACCATGAGGCACAAATATGAAACCCCCCCCACGTGGGAATTTGTGAGTCACATATTTTTTTGTTGGTATTGACATGTAGTTTAAGGTTTTAGTTGTTTGCCTCATGCCAATTACAGCATAGCCCGAAAAATGAGAAAAACCGCGAAAATACGGACAATTTTTTTTATTCACATTTCAATACAACTTTTCGGTGGAAAAGGGTTATTTATAAACAATATATTGTGAAGGAATTCTTTCCTTAGTTTTTCATGGTTTGTCTATCGGGAAAATAGCTGGAATATAAAATTATTACTTTAATTTTCCATATTTTTTTTATTTGTAAATCTGAAACTTAACACAAAATTTTAATTATGTAAGCATAAATGAAAACAAACCAGAAAATCCCAAACAACAGCATCTGCAATCAATAGCCTTCTTCTTCATCCTTATCATCGTCATGTAGTATATCAGTAAAGTTAACTAGCTCTGGCTCATCTCCATCTTCAAACTCCTCTGGATGATAGCTTTCCATAATATCGGTTAGTTTGGGCAGCAACGGATCCCCTTTAATCCAATCAATCTTCAGTTGTCCATTTTCTAATTTCCAGCCATGTCCCACTGAACTTGCTGTTATGGGTTTAGCGATGTGGGCATTATTCCATATGTAGCACTGGTAGTTTACACGACTGATGTGGTTTTCAAGTGAAGCTTTGCAAAGAGGTAGTAGACTCAATTCAACACCTTGTGTATTTGGCAATGCAGAGGTCACTGTGGGAGAGTATTTGTGTGTGAATAAATCGTACCGTAGCTTATTTATATCTGTGTATCCTTTATCACTATACAAGTAACAGACGAATTCCTCTAGGTCTGTCATTAACTTGTCTGCAATTGTAAGTGATGATCCTAATGACCTAAGAATAGGCAAGAATTTAAAACATTTTTCTAATTTAGATTTTACCGACAACTTTCCACGACGAACAAAAGAACTAGTAGTGTCACATCCGGATAATGCATGCATATTCAACATAGCATGGCTCTTTGCTACACCTAAATCACCAGAAATTGTGGTGACATTAATGGTCCTTCGTTTGTTTCCAACTCCTGTATCAAAGAGTAAGAAGAGTTATGCCCTTCACAAGAGGAAGCAGAAACTAAAATTATTTTACATTGCTTCCATGCTTCTCAATCTCGTCAAGATAAATTGCCTATATCAGAATTAGGTCACCAGACACAGATGTTTTTATGTTGTTGTTAAGGTACGCCAACGAAATTGAAAATGTGTTACTGTTTGATACAGGAGTTGGAAACAAACGAAGGATCATTAATGTCACCACAATTTCTGGTGATTTAGGTGTAGCAAAGAGCCATGCTATGTTGAATATGCATGCATTATCCGGATGTGACACTACTAGTTCTTTTGTTCGTCGTGGAAAGTTGTCGGTAAAATCTAAATTAGAAAAATGTTTTAAATTTGTGCCTATTCTTAGGTCATTAGGATCATCACTTACAATTATTGCAGACAAGTTAATGACAGACCTAGAGGAATTCGTCTGTTACTTGTATAGTGATAAAGGATACACAGATATAAATAAGCTACGGTACGATTTATTCACACACAAATATTCTCCCACAGGGACCTCTGCATTGCCAAATACACAAGGTGTTGAATTGAGTCTACTACCTCCTTGCAAAGCTTCACTTAAAAACCACATCAGTCGTGTAAACTACCAGTGCTACATATGGAATAATACCCACATCGCTAAACCCATAACACCAAGTCCAGTGGGACATGGCTGGAAATTAGAAAATGGACAACTGAAGATTGATTGGATTAAAGGGGATCCGTTGCCGCCCGAACTAACTGATATTATGGCAAGATATCATCCAGATGAGTTTGAAGATGAAGATGAGCCAGAGCTAGTTAACTATACTGATATACTACATGAGGATGATGAAGATGGAGAAGAAGGCTATTGACTACAGACGCTGTTGTTTGGGATTTTCTGATTTGTTTGTTTTCATTTATGCTTACATAATTAAAATGTTGTGTTAAGTTTCAGATTTACAAATAAAAAAAATATGAAAAATGAAAGTAATAATTTTATATTCCAGCTATTTTTCCGATAGACAAACCATGAAAAACTAAGGAAAGAATTCCTTCACAATATAGGTATTGTTTATAAATACCCCTTTTCCATCGAAAAGTTGTATTGAAATGTGAATAAATAAAAAAAAAAATCCCCATATTTTCGCGGTTTTTCTCATTTTTTCGGACTATGCTGTAATTGGCATGAGGCAAACAACTAAAACCTTAAACTACATGGCAATACTAACCAAAAAATATGTAGCTCAAAAATTCCCACGGGGAGGGGATGGGGGGTAGATAAGAGCCTTCGCTTTATATTTAAAGCATGAGCAAGGCATGTTACATGTATCAACTTTGGATAAAAGATTTTCAAATTTTGCCCCGCTCTTACCATGTACGGTGCTGCATCTGATAAAATGAGCAAAAAATAACCTTTCTATAATTTATTCTGTCCTTTTCAATAATTGTACTTTATTAAATAGGTATAAATACCTACTTTATTCCTTTTCAGATCACCAGGATTAGTGCCCATAAAATTATAATTTACCTATATTATTTTGGGAAAACCAGGTACCTACCTAGACACCAACCCCTGTTCCCAAAAATGAATGAAATGCCTGCCAAATATTTAAATTATCCTAAATTCTTGCATTTATTCACAATATGCCATATTTTAAGGATATATGCAAATATTTAAAAAAAATTCATATAATATGCTAAATATGCAAAATATGCGTGTTGCATATTTGGGTTACTCTAGTGATTATGTTTAGAAGGATGAAGGTGTTCGTAACATCTAGGCCCTGTATCCCAATGCAGATATAACTCTAACAGTTCTTCTCTGTATTTCAAAAAATCTTTCAGAATATGTAGAATGGCTCCAAACCAGAATACCATAACAGCCAACGGACCGAAAAATACAATGAAAGGCGATGTGGTGATACCACATCTCGCAGGCCTCCTAACATAAAGATATACTTATCCAGTTTCGTTGCATTTTTCTCAACATGCTTATCAAAGTGCCTAGATCCAGCAATATATCAAAACAAGTACCGACCTCGGAGCGCCACCAACTTGAAGGGTGCCAAGTTGTCGCCACGCTGAAACCGTGGCAGGCTCATAAACGCCTACACGGTTTTTTTTGAAATGCCACTGTCGCTTGTAGGCGCGGTAAAATGTTTTCACGTCAAACAAAAAAGTTGTATCTGTTCTGGGAAAACTGAGCGTGCTGGAAAAAATAATTCTTCTATAATTTTCCCCTTGGCATTTGGGGCCGATACAAAAAAACCTGAAGTGCCTATCTCTACTAATGAGAACATTATTCACCTCCGAAGGATCAGGGTAAGTCTGTCGAAAAAAAATTGTTTGGCGCATTGTCATTTTATCTTCTGCACCTAACATACTTTGTCCCGTCTTTCTATCTTGTCGCAAAAAAAGTTGTGTTTTTCCGCAAAATTGAGTAAGTCATGGATTTTTTTTCTCTGCATTTCCCAATGATTATACCCTGGCAACCCAACAAAAGAAACCTGCGTCTTGTATCTCGAAAGAGAAAAAAATAAGCCATTGTTAGATAAAATCAGTTAAGTCTAAAACAGCCAAACTTGCAGACTTGCCATGCCTAAATCCATACTGGCTCAGAGTAAAAAAGCCCATTCTCTTCAAAAAAGGAATAGAAAATATATACATATACCTTAGATGACACAGGCTGATGGGCCTGTAATTGTTAATGTCATTATGATTCGTAGTACTGTTAATGCTCTTGTTTATCAATTTCGTTAGAGGGATTATTAGAAAATTTTTTATAGACTTCATCAACTTGGTGCTCATATCATAAATGTCTTTAATACTTTTGCATTTCATTGCATCAATAGCATCCAGTATATCATTAAAAATTACCTCATAAAAGGTAAAGTGTGTATTTCTAAGAGGAGTTTCAGTTAAATAATTTTCTCCATTGGTCATATTATTTAATAGGTTATTGGCCTTGGCCACAGTTGACAGTGCGATAGTCTACCCTCATATCGGCACACGCTGAGATCTTAGTAGAGGATCCGAATTAGAAAAAACCTTCACCCATCTGTTTAATGGATGAAAAGTATTTTTTATCAAATAAATTTAATACCAATCGAAAGTATGAAGCCTATAGAATATGCAAACGTTGGGTTATCTATTTTTTTTCTGGCGTAACTACTGGGTTGTTAGGTATAAACAGGTATATTGATACTAGCTATTTTCACCCATTTGTTTAATAAATAAATCTTGTATAAGTGCTATTTATTGTGAACATGATGATATAAGGTTGTCTCCAAAAAGTCTGGTTTGAATGACGGTTGTCGAATTTTAAAAAGTTAAATTTTAATGCGAGTGGAAACTTGGGACAAAGAGGACTGAGCTAAGTATCCCGTGCGATAAAAGAGGACGCAGCATTGGAAATGCGCGCGGCGCGACCGTTTGGTGCATGCTATTTGTTCATGCAATAGAGAAGGAGAGCGATAGATACACTACTAAAAACTGAACAATGTTTTGGAGTAGTTCTAAAATATCAACATTGAGAACAAGCGCTACTACTTATCGTTGTCATAAAAAATGGTGAAAAGTATTTTTTTGTATAACTTGGATGATTCCTTAATTGATTTTAACGATGAAACTTTCAAAAATTGTTCATTGAAGTTAGCTTTTCATAAAAAAAGAACTTTAAGTACAATGAAGTTGAGCTAACTAAAGCATCACTCAAATTCCACTTTTTAAAATTCGACAACCATCATTCAAACCAGACTTTTTGGAGACAGCCTTATATTGCCGCTTCGCAATGAAATAGTGCTTATTCTGATACAAGATTTATTTGTTAAACAAATGGTTGAAAATAGCTAGTATCAACATACCAGATTACTTCATCTTGTTCTACATTATGTTGAATTATTAGTTGAAAGAGCAATCGATATGTTAGTTCCAGAAGTTCTGCATCAACCTACTCTCTGTTACAATAAAGAATCACGCTACCTCGGATAACAGGCTTCTCTCTGATCTTGTAGGCAATTATAATTTTAGGAAAGCTAACTATAATCTCATTTAATGCGATGGGTGGACTGGTCTTTTTTATCAAGAAAAATTTCTATTGACAATGCTTGCTCTTTATTTAAGCTATAATTTATGATATTTTTGACAAATGCACACCCAAAGTTAAGCCTGGACCCAATCGCAGATATCCAGTATGGTATACTTCCCCTATAATCCGTGACATAAAATGTAAAGCTAATTTGCACATGAAATTCAAAAAAAAACAACAATAATGTATATTTACAAGACTTAAATTTTTTTGCGAACAAACATTAAAAAGAACATAAAAAAGAACAAAAAAGTAATAATAATAATAAATAATAATAATTCATTTAATAAAAATCCTGGGGTTCTACCAATTTGTATTTATTTAATTTTTTTTGGGTACAACATACGTTTCGGCGAAAAATCATGCCATCTTCAGGTACAATAAATTTTGACAGTCTAAAAAAAATGTTTTTTTTTGTTCTTATTTTTCTTATATAAAAAGTTAACATAATATTTTCAGTTTATAAAAAATGTAAGACAAACAAATTAAAATATAGATAAAACATCTTACTTACGTTTTTTGAGCGCAACAATCTTAAGTAGATTGTGGTCGAAAAAAACAGCTCTGTCTAGTCAAATTTTTAAAAAATTACTTCAAGACCGTAGTGTACATAACTCATTAACATAAATTGAGAGGTTAATCAAGGGAAAGTTGGTGGATGAAGGAACTCTGGTGTTGTTTTTACGTAGGCTACATGTTAGCAAGTGGCCCGAAATGTGTTTTGGTGCGTCGCGCGTTTTAATCGATATAAAAAATACAAAAAAATAGACAGATAAGCTACAGGTTTTCATACAGTAAAAATATTCAGAAGTATGTACATGGTGGCGATATAAAATTAAACATTGGTATTGGTGAGATAACAAACAATTCCTTGTCTTTTAGTTTTTATATAAAACATTAGAAACGGAGAAACAAGATTATTTTTTTACTAATTCTAAGTAATAAGGTTATTATATATGTGTGAGAGACCTTCTGTATCTGTTCTAAAATTAACACAATTCTGTTGTTTTTTAATGTGTATCATTTCAAAAATATTTCTTTTCATTTGGTCATCTTCCTTACAAACAACCCTGGGATTGTTAAAGTCAAAGTTATGGAAATTATCTAATGCGTGTTTACAAAGGGCGGTTGAATTCAAATTTTTAGTTCTTATATCATATCGGTGTTTATAAATTCCTTTATGGAGGTATTGTTTTGTTTGGCCTATATAGAAAGAATGGCAATCCAAGCAATATATTTTATAGATAAGATTTGTTTGGTTGTTAGTGTTAATTTTCGGTTTTAAATTTGTAAAAAACATATTAGAATTATTTTGTGTTTTATGTGCTACAGAAACATTAAATTCTTTGAAAATTTTTGCAATAGGCTCAGATAATACACCTTCTACGTATGGCATAGAGAAATATTTTTTGTTGTTATTATTATCAGTGGAACTTTTGTTGTTATTATAAATTTTATGAATACGTTTTTTAATTATAGGATTGAAAAACAATTTGGGGTAACTATTTTTTGAAAGTACTTGTTTTATTTTATTTAAATTTTTTGGTCTATATTGTTCATGTGACAAGGTTATGGCACGATCAGTAAGACAGTTAACCACACTCTTTTTATATGAGGAACATTAGATTGGAAATTTAAGTATCTTTCTGTCCAAATATTTTTATTGTACCAGTTTGTGAAAATGTTACCATTGTTATTATATTGTATAGTGATGTCTAAGAAGTTTAAACATTTATTAGTTTCTTCTTCAATAGTGAATTGTATACGTGGGTGGAAGTTATTGAAGGCTGTATGAATTTTTTTAATTTAATTTTTGTCGACACAAAGGATGCAATCATCAACATATCTTTTATAAAATAGTGTTTTTTTACATAATTTATTTAATTTAATTACCAAATTAGCAACTGTAGACGAAAGGGGTGAGCCCATTGCCGTGCCAAAAATATGAGAATAAAAGTCATTGTTAAATTGAAAGAAAGTTTAATTCAAGCAAGTAGAAACACCCATTAGGAATTCATTTATCGGGAGTGTTGTAAAAGGTTGGATCTTTTCCCAGTGTTTATTTATGCAAGAAAGGACGAGATCAACCGGAACATTTGTAAAAAGGGAAACAACGTCAAAAGATACGAGGGTGTGGTTTTTTGGAATAATTTGTTTTTTTATAAATTTATGAAATTCCCATGAGTCTTTTATATGGTAATCGTTATTGCCAAGGATATTAGATAAAATATTTTAAAAGTACTTGGACATATTATAAGTTGGTGCGTTAATGTTTGAGACTATAGGGCGTAATGGGATATCTTCTTTATGTAACTTCGGGAGGCCATAAATAAATGGTGGTTGTCCATTATAGCAAGTTAAGTGATTTTTAGTTTTTTAGTCGATCAGATTGCAATTAAACCATTTTAAAGCTAGTTTATTAACTTTACTTTGTATATTATTCAAGGGATTGTTTTTTTCCTTTTTGTATGTGTTAGTGTCATTTAAGAGTTGTGACATTTTTATTTGATAACTGTCTTTATACATTAAAACAGTTTTATTGCATTTATCAGCGGATAATATAAGTATGTTAGGTTGAGAGACAATAATTTTTTTTGTTTCATTGGTAAAATGTTTATATTGTTTATTGCAGGAATTTTTCAATTTTTTATTTTATTTCTTTGGTTTGTTAATATATTACAAATTTTACCTAGTATACGATCCTTAACATCAATATTTAGATTTTCACATAAACTAAAACCTTTTTCAATGCATGAGATAATTTTTTCTGTTGGAAGGTGAAAATTTTGGGCCAAGACTCAAGAAGTATAACACACTTTCAGGGACCTTAACATTGGTTAGGTTTTTTATCCAGTGTGGGTTTGTAATTAAATTATTTTGTTTATTAGAATGGCGGTTTTTTGCAAGTAATAGTCTATTAATTTTGTTAATGTTGTTAATATAATAACAATGGTAACATTTTCACAAACTGGTACAATAAAAATATTTGGTCAGAAAGATACTTAAATTTCCAATCTAATGTTCCTCATATATATAAAAAGAGTGTGGTTTGTAACGAACATTTTTGTCTAATTTCCGTTGCAGCGTTTAAATGCATTATTTAATTCTTATTAATTCATCACACCCCGTATACACCTACCGATTTTAAAAAATGTTGCCCTATCTGCAACCACCTATACCAGCGGATGCATAATAAGTTGCCTACCTTGTTGTTACCAAACAAATTGTTTATTAAAGGGTATGTGCGGTTGCAAAAATTTTTAAATTGTATTCTTCAATTGAAGGTATGTATTACTAGAACAGTTACATTGTTGTCATCACTGTCTGACTTTAATTATAGAGATAATATTCACTTTATTCAGTTTGCGATTGACTAAGCGCCACGGTGAGTCCGTGTACTAACGTCACTCTTTGTTTTCGACGTTTCTACTGGTCGGATATCAGTGCTAGAATTTGGCAGAATTGATAGTTGACACCGTCGCCTGTTTGTCTCGACGTATTTTAAATTTTTTATCAATAAGTTTCACTTTTAAAACCTTCCAAAGTGTTCTGGAAAGGAAACGGAAGTCATCCGTCGTCCATATTTCAAAAAAGTTTATAAATAGACCCGGCGAAAAGAATCGGGCGGCTTCCCATTTTACCACTTGTCAGGTGTGCATCACGTGAGGTTAAGTTCCGAATTATTCATTCGAATTTTCCGCTGGGAAATCTATTTTCGGAATTTAATACTCATCTTTGCGAGCAGCTTAAGTGGTTTGGTGTATCGTGTATTTTTGGGTTTACTGTGCTAATAAGTTTTCTGTTTTTTTTTTCATGTGTGATCACCACGTTTCTACGAACCTCGTGGACAAGTCGTGGAGGGTTTTTTCCCACATCTATCAGGTTCAATCAGCGACCAACAGCGAGGGGACCACAGGGAGTTACAGAAGGCAGTATTCCGGGTGAGTTAGCTACTTAGATTACTGATTTTATCTGTATCCGACACTTGTCGACTTCGCTGTAGCCATCTCATTCGGAATCTCTTTCCCTTGTTCTGTGGACTTCACGTGATGGGTTGTAGCCAACTTTTGGTTATTTAAATTATATTAGGTTTATATTAGGTCACGTTTTTGCACAGAATCACTCTATGCCCCACACTTAAGTTGTTCAACGTGGTGTAGACTTCACGACACGTTTTCTTATTTTACATAGCTTACAGGGCTATTGTTTTTGGTATTTTGCCAAGGGGTGAAATCGGGAAAGTCACTAGAATTTTTGTATTTTATTAATGTTACCTTTTATTTTGTAAATATTGTACAGTAAATTTATAAGACAGGTTCAGTCAAGATAATTGGTCATTTTGGTTATCAATTTTTAATCTATTTCATAGTCGGGGGTCATTAAGTCAAAGTTACGTCTCGTAATTTATCTTGAGATTATAACGTCAAGTATAAGTAAACTTTAAGTCACGAATCTGTACAGATTGCTCATAATTTCTTTTATATAGCTATTGTTAAGTAACTTAGGTAACACGAACCTTGTAAAAGCATCGATTTTTCGACTGCAGTGTTTTCGGAGACTGTTCGTTGTGTTTTCTGTTACATGCACTCCGGTACGTGAGTGAGACAGTGGCGGACTAAGTACCAGCACACCGACCTTACAACCCGGCTTAGAGTAGTCAGCACACCTTCCAGCACCAGCTCCGACACCCACGACCCGCTCGAGTCTCGAGGCCTAGCCGAGGTCCTAATCCACGAAAAAGGAGCTTGGAGCATTGGTGGCCACTACTCAGCTTTAATTTGGGAAGGTTTCAAGGTACTCTATGAGATCCAATAGTCCAAATTTTTGAAGTGCTCGTAAATAAGACTTTAATTGCTCACGTGAACTTTTCGTGCTATTAGTGTTGTCGAACATCTCTGATTTTGTATTTTTAAGATCGAACATTTTTCACAGTATTTTCTTTACTTTTCAACAGTAATAAATCCTAAGTGTAAACAATAACATTCACTGCTCAATTACCAACTTTATTGTAAACATTTTTATGTACGATTTCAAATTGTAAATATATTGTAAATAGAAAAAGGTGCTTTTTATTTAGCCACTAAATAGTTCAAGCTTCTGGCACTCAAACATAACCATTTTGGTTATAGGTTAACTGTCTTACTGATCGTGCCATAACCTTGTCACATGAACAATATAGACAAAAAAATTCAAATAAAATAAAACAAGTACTTTCAAAAAATAGTTACCCCAAATCGTTTTTCAATCCTATAATTAAAAAACGTATTCATAAAATTTATAATAACAACAAGTTCCACTGATAATAATAACAACAAAAAATATTTCTCTATGCCATACGTAGAAGGTGTATCTATTGCAAAAATTTTCAAAGAATTTAATGTTTCTGTAGCACATAAAATACAAAATAATTCTAATATGTTTTTTACAAATTTAAAACCGAAAATTAACACTAACAACCAAACAAATCTTATCTATAAAATTAATTGCTTGGATTGTCATTCTTCCTATATCGGCCAAACAAAACAATACCTCCATAAAAGAATTTATAAACAACAATATGATATAAGAACTAAAAATTTGAATTCAACCGCCCTTTGTAAATACGCATTAGATAATTTCCATAACTTTGACTTTAACAATCCCAGGGTTGTTTGTAAGGAAGATGACCAAATGAAAAGAAATATTTTTGAAATGATACACATTAAAAAACAACAGAATTGTGTTAATTTTAGAACAGATACAGAAGGTCTCTCACACATATATAATAACCTTATTACTTAGAATTAGTCAAAAAATAATCTTGTTTCTCCGTTTCTAATGTTTTATATAAAAACTAAAAGACAATGAATTGTTTGTTATCTCACCAATACCAATGTTTAATTTTATATCGCCACCATGTACATACTTCTGAATATTTTTACTGCATGAAAACCTGTAGCTTATCTGTCTATTTTTTTGTATTTTTTATATCGATTAAAACGCGCGACGCACAAAAACACATTTCAGGCCACTTGCTAACATGTAGCCTACGTAAAAACAACACCAGAGTTCCTTCATCCACCAAGTTTCCCTTGATTAACCTCTCAATTTATGTTAATGAGTTATGTACACTACGGTCTTGAAGTAATTTTTTAAAAATTTGACTAGACAGAGCTGTTTTTTTCGACCACAATCTACTTAAGATTGTTGCGCTCAATTTGTTTGTCTTAAATTTTTTATAAACTGAAAATATTATGTTAACTTTTTATATAAGAAAAATAAGAACAAAAAAAATATTTTTTTAGACTGTCAAAATTTATTGTACCTGAAGATGGCATGATTTTTCGCCGAAACGTACGTTGTACCAAAAAAAAATTAAATAAATACAAATTGGTAGAACCCCAGGATTTTTATTAAATGAACTATAGAAACTACCAGGAGAAAGAAAAAAGAATAATAATAATAATAATAGTTATTTATGTACCAAGGCACTGAAGTTCAACTTTTTATGACTCATGTGGAATTTAGTTGCCGAGGGCTCTTGCCGAGGCAAATAAACCACATGAGTCATAAAAAGAACTTCAGTGCCGAGGTACATATTATATATTTTTTGAAATCAGAAAAAAATGTTTTATTGGGCAAGAAAATAATCATATGGGATCACCCGTCCATGAACCATCTACGCGTGGCGTTGCTTGACTTTGACAATCGCTCTACCTAGGTCAAGTATAATGACGTACGGGGCCTTCGAACAGAAAAACCAAACTGCTGCTTGTTGTGCAGCCTCTATAACAAATCTATTGATATTTAAACCTACTAAAATATGTATACTGAAGGATTACGCTGCTATAGGTAACAATTTCGCAACGTGTACGAAAAGTTAAATGGGCCTTTTGTGGCCGGGTTTTGAATGTTTGGTCACTTTTGATGGGCGATCGCTCCGCGTCTGACGTTTGATGTTTACATCTCGCCAAGGCCTACTTATGGAAAAAATCGTATAATAATGGGCTACTTCAGTGCCGATTTCTGAGCTTTTAATGATGATTTTGGGACACTTTACTGCTGATTTCAAGAAAACGAGTTTTATGCAAAAGTTAATAGCTTTTAATGCCGATTTCAAGAAAATACATTTATTTGCAAAGGTTACACATTTGTACAAAGGATACATCTGTATAAAAATAGAAGCAAGTCACAACATATACATAGATACACATTTATATACTATATAGGTAATATCTATGGACTAAACAATAACACTAAGATCAGAACTAAAATATTCACCAACTGAATATGGTTGTGTGTTAATCAATAATTTGTGAATTTTCTTTTTAAATTGTTTCACATTATTTATTTGTTTAATGTCATTAGGCAGATAATTGTAGGCTCGTAAACAACTGTACAAGGGCCCCTTTTCAAACATTGATAATCGATGTATCGGATAGGTGTATTCAAATGTTCTGGTGTTATAGGTGTATTGTGGGTTAAAAGGCAAAACAAATCTCTGTTTTTAAAAAAGAATAGAAGCAGTTCCTGAATATATATTGCAGGGACAGTGAGGATTTTATTTTCCTTAAAACAACCCCTACACGATTCTAGTGGGCATAATTTAAACAAAGTTCTGACCGTCCTTTTCTGACAAATGAAAATCCTACCAATGTGTCTGCAATTGCCATAAAATAAAATTCCATACCTTATGTGAGACTCCATACTAGAATGGTAGACTGTTTTTAGCACCTTGTCATCAACATATTTCGATAACACCTTAAGACTATAGCAAGCAGAGTCTAACTTGTATACCTCTAATATCGAAGAAAACATAAAAGCAGATCCTAAATGTTTTTGGGTCATATACTAACAGCAAAAAAGAAACTGCCTCTGTTCCTTCAATCATGACTTACAATAATATTGAGTTAAGCGACTCTGAACACATTTTAAATTCCTTCACATAACGTGAGTTTTTCTGCCACGGAAAGCCAGTTGGATATTGGCAAAAACAATAATACAATTCTTATCAAGGAATTTAGTGAATGAGACATTGAATTTGCCAATAAAAAATTAAAACAAAAAAAACCGCGGGTCCCGACATTATTCCGGCATTTGTAATAAAATATTGTTGCTCTGCTTTAAAGAAACCCCTATGTGAATTGTTTAATAAATGCTTAAGCTCAAATACTATTCAATTCGTTTGGGGTCAAGTTAAAATATGTTTTTAAAAAATCAAACAGAGCTGTGATTGAAAATTATCGGCCAATATCCATAATCTGTAATTTTGCAAAAATATTGGAAGTTGCCATCTACAACGAAATCTACCCGCAAGTCTGCCAACTTTTTTCTCCTAATCAGCATGGCTTTATGAAAGGCCGGTCCACATGTACAAATTTGACAATTTTTACACAAAGCATAGCCGAGTCTATCGATGCGAAGATGCAGACTGATGTTATTTACACTGACATTACAAAGGCATTTGACCGCCTAGACCAATATACGCTTGTTTCCAAGTTGCATCGATTCGATTTCTCGGGTGATTTGGTGGAATTTTTTTGTTCGTACTTGCGTGATCACAAACAGTATGTTTTCTTATATGGACACAAGTCCATTGAATATTATGCAACATCTGGATTTCCACAGGGATCCATCTTAGGGCCCTGTTATTTAATATCTTTGTGAACGACCTAGTGTTACGGTTCAAAAAGTTTCAAGCGGATAAAGGGAAAGAAAAAAAGAAATTACCTTTTTTTTACAATAGAACACTTACATTTCTTCTTCAAATGCCTTTATTTATTTTGCTATAACTTTGTTGCATTTAATTTGGTAATGCTTTAAATTCATGTTGGCTTTCCTATTGTCCGCTAATGTTTTCATAAAATTGGTTTCGCCTCCTAAAGTAGAGTAAAATAATTTTCTTTTATGACTAATTAAATTAATTGTTAACTTACCTGGAAATCCTTGCATTATACTTCTATCCGTTTCGCACTGCTTAGCGCGACCACTGTGTAGGCGCATGTTTACCTTTTTCTGCGGGCTCGGGGACAATTTGCGATCGGCTTTACGAATTTCGCTTTCTTTATTGAAATAAATTTACTGGTTGACCATTGTTTTGCAGCTATCATAGATAGATATAGGTAGTAGTTTCGCCTCACACGCCCTACCTAAAACAAATAAAATAACCGACTGATTAGTTTGATGGGTAGACAACAAACACATAAAATATTTAATAATTACAAGTGTTGCACTCACCTTAGCGTCCTTCTATGATATTATTTCGTGGCCCCGCATCATTGTTGCTGTTATTGTTGCAACTATCTGTTATATTTCTTCCAATTTCCACATATTTCGGAGAACCGACTTGCCAAACACGTCAATTGTCGCAAACGTCAAGTTCCCGATTTGATCGAGCAGTGTGTCATTAATTCGGTTTCTGCTAAAAGTCCCTAAGTCATGGATTTTGGCGCCTTCACGGAGAGGCTCGCCTTGGGGGGAAGTGCTTCCTTGTTTTTTTTTGGTGATGGTCGGTTGAGGTGAGAGTGGTCGAAGAGGACACGTTTTCTACACCGGGCAGTTTGCCAATTTTTCTAGAATTCATTCAGCAATACCGCAAGATTACTAGTCGCCAAATAGTTTAGTTTTGGGCTAGTCACGTATTTTACGTAATTTTCTTGAGGAATATTGTGACCCACCTTATTTTCATATGGATTCGTCTTGACCATCACCACACCCTTCTCCACACCACGAGGCCACCTCCAACTTGGTAAGTCAGTTCGGAGTACAGTAATATTCCCTTATTTGTGCCCTAAACGCTAATGTGAGTAATGTAACATTTTAGGCCTTTTTCTCCATACCCCGGACGTCTTTCCCGGGCGACAGAGTTAGATTGTCTCCCCATTGCACAATCAGTCTTCAACAAACCTACATACCATACTCAGGGCGAAGTCGACCGTTCTGGGCAGCTACCCGCCACTTTATGTAATCACAAGAAAAACCCGCAACCAGACTGGGTGGATAATCGACTTACCGGCAAGTCATCTCCAGTTTATTACTATTATTATTTTAACTTAACATAGTGGCCAAGCGCGAGATAACTGCACAAAATAGTCAATTTATCAATTATTCTGCACCCTTAATTAGCCATTATAAAAGTTATCTGCTATATTTTGCCAAGTTACGTACCTTTTTATCATATTTATGCGTGTGCACCAGGTATAATATTATACACGGGGATTCCTTTGTTCTGTTTTTTTTTTTCTTTAAGCCTGCCTGTTAATAATTATTATGCAATTGTTTGTAGCTTACCTAATTAATTATCTGTGATATTTGGTTGCTTTATCGAGATATCTATTTTATGGTGTGCTGTATTTTATTATTAGTAGCTTGGCCGATGTTCTCTAGGTTTACAAACTGCGAATATACCTTATAGTTGATAATTTACATATTTTGTTGTTATTGGCAAACAATATTTATTTCCCGTTTTTATAACCCCAGTCACCTGGGTTATACCTCTTTGTACTGTGTTGGGCACTACCAAAAGAAAAACGGGTGGCGCACTCAATTTCAAATTATACCTTTCTCGATAAGGTATTCTACCTATAGGAGCGAGTCGGTGCATAACAAAGAGGTACCTAATTACTTTGTCAATCCTACAAGATACCGATAAATTTGATCATTCTTTTTTTTTTACTCGAACCCAGATATTAGGTAACAAAATTTGGCGCCCAACGTGCGTTACATAACAATAATAATTGTTAAATTTTCCTTTCGGATTGTTTTGGGTATATTGGTGGTTTGTATCTCGCAGTTTAATAATATGAGTAGTTCTTTTTTTTTCTATATCAATTTCAGTCTGAATTTTTGAATTTTTTTTTCAACAAAATTCATTTCGCCCAGTTATTTACGTAGGTACTTTAGTGATTTTTTTTTAAATTGTATTGTGTTAGGTCGGCGTAAGGCAGCGGGAGAAATATATATTTTGGTAGTAGGGTGTGTATAATAAAGGAATTTATACCTGTGAACAGTAGTATAGGTATATTTTTTTAAAGTAGATTGTTTGTTACACCACGTTAAACTGTCGTATTTACTTGTTTGAATTTAGTGTAATGGTTTTCAAATTTTTAAAACCTATTTTGGTCAAATATTGTATTTGATATTGGTGTCCTTTTTAACTTGTACAAGTTTCCGGGATTGTTTTTATTTCATATAAGTAGGTAAGATAATAATGCTATTATAGTCCGCACTCCAGCGGCATTTTTTTCTTTAAGCGTGTTTTTTTTTGGGTACGCGCTAATTGAGTCTGCAGAAGGTGGTATATAGTCTAAAAAAAAACTCACTGCAAAAACGGCAGGTGGATATACGTATATTGCAGTAATTATCTTATAAAGAATTTGTTTCTTTCACAGGGGGAGCAAATAAAATTTGTATTCTTTTTAAAGTTGCCTCAAATAGAGCAGGATAAATTTGATTTTTTTTTACGCTTACTTTAGGTGTGTAGGGGTACGTTTTTTTTTCGCTTTTCGCCTTTTCTTTTTAGGAGGAGGCGGGGTTTATATAAAGATCCTAACTCAGATACGATTATTTTTTTCTGCCATTAATTTTTTTTTGTCATTTAATATGGAAGTTAACAGACTTTTATCAGAGGAATTATCCTATGAATTATATATACGAGGGTTACCGACTACAGGGAAAACTGTAAATGATGAACGGATTTTGCTGAGGGATGCGCTTAGATTTGAACGATTGGGACAGGCACAGCCACCGACTTTATCATCAATTGATCCGATTCGGGAGCTTTGTTTGTGTAGAGCTAAGCTGATTGCTTTGGAGAATGATATTTCGCGTTTTGATAATGCAAACGGCAATAACGAATTTCGAAGAATCAGAACACGCCTGCTTCATATTAGTTCGCGATTACTGCGCGTAAATGGGCAGGAACCAGTTGATCTATCTATGCGACAGGATTTATCGGTAAAATGTGAACACCTTATGAGTGAGTTGGAGGTGATATATGAGGAGACTCGAGCGCAGAGGAATGATCCGGTTTCTTGTGATCGCGCTGTAGGGCTTGATGATGGAACATCAGCCAGTCTGCCAGAGTCACGCGTAGGACCAATCGCGGATTTGATTTCTTTCGACGATGAGGATCATCAGGCGCCTATAACTTCTTCTCGCATAGAGACCGGTTCGGACCAGCGTTTTGCGGGAGCGAGACCCTCTAACCAGAGAGAACACACGCGTGTTCATTTTTCCGAACCCGAGGTGAGTGCGGCTTCCAGACAGCCGGAAAGCTCTCGGTCACGTATTTCGCGGGTTCAGTCTGGTTCGGTCCTCGACGAAGCGGACAGAAGAAGGCTTGTTATTCCATCTAGCCAGAGTTTGGGAACGTTTAAGACTAATCCGGTTACCGCGAGTGGTCAGCCTATTCCTGTAGATCCTCAGCGGTTGGTTTTCGCATCGTATAGTAGCGGGGGTGTTGTCAATCGTGAGCCACATGCGAACCCTTTCAAGCCTCTACCTTCGACGGCACATACCCACGTAACTTTTTCGAGTCCAAGATCGCATCGCGTTCTGCGGGTCGATGACGTTGCGCAAGATTTTTACGAGGATGACGATTATTATTCTCGACTACCTAACGTGGATTCTACCATACCTCGAGCGCAACAGCTGTCTCACTCGGATCCTTTTGTCAATTTCGGCGATCGCTTGGATAACTTCCAGTTTTCTCCTCTGCGGGGTCTGTCTCGTCCGTCTAATTCTTACCCGGGGTCAGAGCACTCGCCTAAGTCGTTGGATGTGGGGCGATGGAACTTGACGTTCGATGGACAGGGAAGCGTAAACGATTTCCTTGAGCGGTTGGAAGAGTTGCGACTGTCGCGAGGTGTATCTAAGCAGCAGTTACTGAGGTCAGCTCCAGAGTTGTTTACTCGAGATGCACTTCTGTGGTATCGTACTAATATTTTTAGTAGTTGGGATGAACTGGTTGCCCAGTTGCGTGACGCGTTTCAATCGTTTGACTACGAGTTCGGACTCTGGGATGAGATTCGGCGTAGGACACAAGGTGCTCAGGAGCGCGTAATGGGCTTCGTTACTGCTATGGAAAACCTTTTTAGGAAACTCCCTGACTTTCCATCGGAGTCTACTAGGTTGCAACTGATCCGCCGAAATCTTCTGCCTTATATTCAGAGTAGGCTAGCTACGCACAATATACCCTCCATTTCTGAGTTGATTAAACTGGGTAGAGCTGTTGAGGAAACCGAGGCGCGTGTTCAGCGATTCAATCCTCCTCCTACAAATTATAGGCAGCTGTTGGAACCTTCGTTAGCGTATCACCGACCTTCTTCTACACCATATGTCAGCGTTATACATGGTTCGAATGACCCCCCTCTCTCTCTCTTGGACCAACCTAATATTGATGTTGTCACTACCGAGCCAGTGTTCTGTTGGAACTGCAAGGAACCTGGACACCGTTTTCGAAAATGTTCAAAGCCTAGGCGTCGATTTTGCTATTTGTGCGGTAAAGATAATGTGACATCGAAGGAATGTCCATCTTGCTCAAAAAACGGGAATGCGGGAAGGCGAAATTAGATGGCCAGACGCCTTACCCGATATCAAGAGCAGATGCTTTGGCCGAAGTAATTCGTCATCAGGCACAAGTCGATTATGTGTTGGCCCATTCTGAAAATGATTTGAGGCCTTATCTTGAGGTTAAGGTTTTTGGAAAGAATATGTTAGGTCTTTTAGGTAGTGGATGCACCCAGACTTGCATAGGATCAAGGGGCTGGGATATCTTAAAGGGTTTCTTTGGAAATGATTCTTTGGAAACGTCACTCTGTTATACCGCTAGTGGACAAGCGTGTCATGCTGGTGTAGTGGAGATACCTTTTCAACTTGAAGGTCGCGTTGTTGTTTTGGAAACGTTAGTAGTTCTTGAGTTCCCGCATGTTTTAATCTTGGGAATTGATTTCTGGTTAAGGATGCGGCTGGTGCCGGATTTGTTTTCTAACGAGTGGAAATTCCGAAGCCTGAGAGATGACTACTTTCCCGAGGTTTGCGCTATACATTCAGTTGATACTCTTCAGCCCGTGCAGCGAGACACGCTTAAGAGTTTAATTGAAGATACTTTTTCTGCTCTGGGTGACGAGTTGGGGTGTGCCACGGACGTAGAACTTGTCATTAAAACTACCTCAGACCCTATAAAACAAAGATATTATCCTTTATCCCCGGCTCTTCCAAAGGCTGTGAACTCGGAGTTGGAGGTCATGCTGTCTCAGGGTATTGTTGAGCCCTCAGAATCTCCTTGGTCCTCTCCCATCGTTATGATTCCAAAGAAAGCGGGAGGTTGGCGCTTTTGCGTGGACTATCGCGCTTTGAATAAAGTTACTGTCCCCGATGCATATCCAATCCCATATGTCAGCGCGACATTGGATAAATTACGAGATGCGAGATATCTAAGTACCCTCGACATAAAGTCAGCGTATTGGCAGATTCCGATTTCCAGGGAATCTCGCCCATTAACGGCTTTTACGGTGCCTTCCAGGGGGCTTTTTCATTTTAAGCGTATGCCGTTTGGGTTGACCAATGCCCCGGCCGTTTGGCAACGCTTGATAGATAGGGTCGTTGGTGTTGACTTGGAACAACCGCACGTATTCGTGTATTTGGATGATGTCGTTATATGTACACCTACGTTTGAAAAACATATTGAGGTACTGCGTGCTGTTTTGGATAGGATAGCGAAGGCTGGTCTCACCCTTAACCGTGAGAAATGCAACTTTTGTAAGTCGGAATTGAAATATCTGGGATATGTGGTTAACTCTGGGGGTCTTCTGGTCGATCCTGAGAAAGTGAAGGCAATTTTAAAGATTCCTACACCTACCTCTGTTTCGGAAATTCGTAGAATAGTGGGTCTCGCATCCTGGTATAGACGTTTTGTTCCGGATTTTTCCAGTATAATATCTCCGCTGACATCTCTGACGCGGAAGGGTGTTAAATTCATTTGGGACGAAAAATGCGAGGCTGCTTTTCGGAAAGTTAAGGATTGTCTGGTACAGGCTCCTGTTCTCTCTTGTCCGGACTTTAATTTTCCGTTCACCATTCAATGCGACGCATCAGATTTCGGACTTGGGGCGGTGTTATCACAACAGATCGATGGAGAAGAACGTGTTATCTCTTATTTGAGTAGATCTTTAACGAAAAGCGAGAGAAAATTCACAACAACCGAGAAAGAATGCTTAGCCGTTTTGTTTGCTATTGAAAAGTTACGACCGTATATTGAAGGCTCTAAATTCACAGTTATCACTGACCATTATAGTTTGAAGTGGTTAAATTCGATAAAGGATCCCGTGGGACGCATTGCGCGCTGGGCTCTCAGGTTACAACAATATAATTTTGACATCGTTCATAGAAAGGGGCGCGACCACGTTGTGCCTGATACACTTTCTCGTAGTGTACCCGTGGTGGATCTCGTTGATATCGAAGAAGTAACAGAACCTGTTTCCGATAAGTGGTATCTTCAAATGATTAAGAAGGTTAAGAACAATCCATCTAAATATCCAATTTGGTGGGTTGAAGAAGAACGTCTATATAAACGTGTTAAACATCCTTATCCGGGGCTTGCCTATCCAGAGGACCTATGGGTTGTCGTACTTCCTCGTGAAAGGAGTGCCTCCTGTATAAAGTTTTACCACGATCCGCCTACGTGTGGTCACTTAGGAGTGTACAAGACCTTCAATCGCCTGTCCGCCAAATATTACTGGCCAAATATGCGGTCAGATGTGGCGAGGTATGTTAGGCGCTGCCAGGTCTGTTTGCGCAATAAGCCCTCTCAGCAGCCGCGTGCCGGACAATCGAGAAGTCTCCAGCCTACTACCACCCGTCCGTGGCAGCTGATTAGCGTCGATCTTGTAGGCCCACTACCTCGGTCTTCGCAAGGCTATCGCTTTATCTTGTCGGTTGTCGACTGTTTTTCAAAGTACGTATTATTCTTCCCATTGCGTACGGCGACCGCGCCAAGTACAGTTCGCTGGTTGGAGGATCACGTGATTTTAGTATACGGTGCGCCGGAAAGGATAATTGTGGATAATGGACCTCAATTTCGAAGCAAGCTTTTTCAAGATACTATGTCTGACTATAATATCCAAATTCGTTTTACTGCTAACTATCACCCTCAAGCAAACCCCGTCGAGCGCGTACACCGAGTTTTGAAAACAATACTCTCGAGTTATGTTGCTGAGGACCATAGAAAATGGGATCGTTATCTGGCGAAAGTAGGTTGCGCGATCCGATCCTCTAGGCATGAAGTCACTGCATTAACACCAAATTTCATCAATTTCGGTCGCGAGGTATCATTCTCCGAGCCAGCTAAAGCCATACCCGAAAATCTCATTGACCTCACTGAACCTTCAGATTTTCAAGCACGTACTCAGGTTCTACATAAGGTTTTCGAGGATGTTCAAAAGCGGTTACAGAAGGCTCATAAGATTGGTAGCAAAACTTACAATCTACGTAAGCGTCCGGATCGATTCCAAGTACATCAGCAGGTGTGGAAGCGCGATTACCATCTATCAGACGCATCCAAAAATTTCACGTCCAAGCTTGCCAATAAGTTCTCTGGTCCATACCGAATTACTAAAGTAGTGTCCCCTTGGATATACGAGCTCGTCGACCTTGCTGGTAAAAATGTAGGGACTTGGAATATTAAGGATTTGAAATCGCATCCTCCAGATGACCCTGTCGCTCCATAGTTTAGATTTCATTTTCATTCGCGATGGACATATGTTTGTTTTAGTTATTGTGGATAAGTACATATAATGTGTAGCAACATAAAAGTTTCATTGAAACTTTTTTTTTTGGGAAAGGGGGGGTGTTGTTACGGTTCAAAAAGTTTCAAGCGGATAAAGGGAAAGAAAAAAAGAAATTACCTTTTTTTTACAATAGAACACTTACATTTCTTCTTCAAATGCCTTTATTTATTTTGCTATAACTTTGTTGCATTTAATTTGGTAATGCTTTAAATTCATGTTGGCTTTCCTATTGTCCGCTAATGTTTTCATAAAATTGGTTTCGCCTCCTAAAGTAGAGTAAAATAATTTTCTTTTATGACTAATTAAATTAATTGTTAACTTACCTGGAAATCCTTGCATTATACTTCTATCCGTTTCGCACTGCTTAGCGCGACCACTGTGTAGGCGCATGTTTACCTTTTTCTGCGGGCTCGGGGACAATTTGCGATCGGCTTTACGAATTTCGCTTTCTTTATTGAAATAAATTTACTGGTTGACCATTGTTTTGCAGCTATCATAGATAGATATAGGTAGTAGTTTCGCCTCACACGCCCTACCTAAAACAAATAAAATAACCGACTGATTAGTTTGATGGGTAGACAACAAACACATAAAATATTTAATAATTACAAGTGTTGCACGAACCTTAGCGTCCTTCTATGATATTATTTCGTGGCCCCGCATCATTGTTGCTGTTATTGTTGCAACTATCTGTTATATTTCTTCCAATTTCCACATATTTCGGAGAACCGACTTGCCAAACACGTCAATTGTCGCAAACGTCAAGTTCCCGATTTGATCGAGCAGTGTGTCATTAATTCGGTTTCTGCTAAAAGTCCCTAAGTCATGGATTTTGGCGCCTTCACGGAGAGGCTCGCCTTGGGGGGAAGTGCTTCCTTGTTTTTTTTTTGTGATGGTTGGTTGAGGTGAGAGTGGTCGAAGAGGACACGTTTTCTACACCGGGCAGTTTGCCAATTTTTCTAGAATTCATTCAGCAATATTGCAAGATTACTAGTCGCCAAATAGTTTAGTTTTGGGCTAGTCACGTATTTTACGTAATTTTCTTGAGGAATATTGTGACCCACCTTATTTTCATATGGATTCGTCTTGACCATCACCACACCCTTCTCCACACCATGAGGCCACCTCCAACTTGGTAAGTCAGTTCGGAGTACAGTAATATTCCCTTATTTGTGCCCTAAACGCTAATGTGAGTAATGTAAAATTTTAGGCCTTTTTCTCCATACCCCGGACGTCTTTCCCGGGCGACAGAGTTAGATTGTCTCCCCATTGCACAATCAGTCTTCAACAAACCTACATACCATACTCAGGGCGAAGTCGACCGTTCTGGGCAGCTACCCGCCACTTTATGTAATCACAAGAAAAACCCGCAACCAGACTGGGTGGATAATCGACTTACCGGCAAGTCCTCTCCAGTTTATTACTATTATTATTTTAACTTAACATAGTGGCCAAGCGCGAGATAACTGCACAAAATAGTCAATTTATCAATTATTCTGCACCCTTAATTAGCCATTATAAAAGTTATCTGCTATATTTTGCCACCTTTTTATCATATTTATGCGTGTGCACCAGGTATAATATTATACACGGGGATTCCTTTGTTCTGTTTTTTTTTCTTTAAGCCTGCCTGTTAATAATTATTATGCAATTGTTTGTAGCTTACCTAATTAATTATCTGTGATATTTGGTTGCTTTATCGAGATATCTATTTTATGGTGTGCTGTATTTTATTATTAGTAGCTTGGCCGATGTTCTCTAGGTTTACAAACTGCGAATATACCCTATAGTTGATAATTTACATATTTTGTTGTTATTGGCAAACAATATTTATTTCCCGTTTTTATAACCCCAGTCACCTGGGTTATACCTCTTTGTACTGTGTTGGGCACTACCAAAAGAAAAACGGGTGGCGCACTCAATTTCAAAGTATACCTTTCTCGATAAGGTATTCTACCTATAGGAGCTAGTCGGTGCATAACAAAGAGGTACCTAATTACTTTGTCAATCCTACAAGATACCGATAAATTTGATCATTCTTTTTTTTTTACTCGAACCCAGATATTAGGTAACACTAGGAGCGGAATTGAACATAGACCACCTACAATATGCGGATGATCTCAAATTATTATTCCTTTGTGAAGCACATTGAAAATGTGACTTCCAGGGCTTCTAAGGCACATGGATTCATTGTGCACTGCACGCGTGATTTCAAGGATTTAGATACTATCAATGTTCGCTACTACACACTTGTCAGATCAGGGTTGGAGTATTCCTCTGCTGTGTGGTCGTCTCTATTTGAAGTGCACGTCAGATCTATTGAAAACATACAAAGAAATTTCTTAAAATATCTTATCTTCCGCATGATGAATTACTCAAACGGGACTATTTCACGGTCTTGAATATCCGGAGAGACTATTTTTCTTAAACCATACTATACAGAATTCTAAAAAACTTAATTGACTAAAAACTTAATTGTTGCTCCAAATGATAAAATTTTATATAATAATAATAACACGTCAAAGTTGTCTATTTTATCTTCCTACACCTAGGACAATAATTGTGCTTCAGAACTCCCCTTTACAGAATGTGCAAACGGTATAACCAAGCCGAGAACCTTGACTACTTTAACTGTTTGACAACTTTAACTGTTTGAAACTGTTAAAAGACATTTTTATTATACTTCTTTGAAAACACCTTATTTTCGTCTGTTTTAGCAATAATGAAAGATGGGGTTTTTCGAGCTAGCGCACGGAAACAGCGTACAGAAAAACTTTCCGTGCGCTGAACAAAAATACCGAATATATGGCTTTAAAATAGAAATATACAGCAAAGTAAACTAAATTTAAGAAACTCTATATGCTCTCTGATATTTAACATGTACCTATTTTGTATTTTAATTCGTAAGTGTTTCAATATTTAGATACATTTCTGTAATATTTTTGACGTTTTATTCACCTTATCTGACAATAACTAATTTACAACAAAGCACCTTTGAAATAATTTGAGAGTAACCATGGAAATGCATCACACATACCAAAGACTATATATTGTCTGCATTGTTTATTTTTTGTCAATTAAATTTATTATATGCCGATAAAATGTTTTAAGTTTCCGTTTTCAAAGAAGTATAATAAAAAATATCGTTCATTACACGTCCAGAAAAAGATTTTTCCGTGCTTGCATAACTTCACGCGCGCACGGAAAAATCTTTATTTCCAGACTCGTAATGAAATATGTATACTATTTCTTCACTAACAGGTTATTAAAAATACAATTCCCTATCTTTGTATAAATCACATTATCATACTATGAACACGTTGTTATTTTTGAGTATAGAAACCTATTAATGTATTAATTACTATTTTTGCTTGTTTTTCTTTTAAAGTTGTGACTTATCCTGTAATTCGGCACATTCCTGTTGGTTATTTAAATAAATAAATTTAAATAAATATCTGTTTATACCTGCCAACCCAGTAGTTATGCCAGGAAAAAATAGACAACCCGATGTTTGCATATTCTGTAGGCTTCATACTTTCGATCGGTATTAAATTTATTCGTTAAACTCATGAGTGCAATGTTAAATAAAAAGTAATTTTTTAATTTTTAATTAATCATAACCTGGCCAGGAATTTTTTAGACAACCCACTCGCGATATATTTTTTAACATACTAAATTTGATAAAAAATACTTTTCATCCATTAAACAGATGGGTGAAGGATTTTAGATTATCTTGTTTTGTTCTTCTCAGTGAAATTTTATTGCGGTAAAATAGAGGAACGAGTTGACATAATAACATTGTTGGAAGAATATAAATGTGTGTCCCCGGATAGGTGAAACAACTCTTGTAAAAGACAAAAAAAAATCGAGTTGAAATTTGAGATTTTGGGGATCAGCCCTGCTTGGTTTGAAAGGAATGTGTGACAATTTTACTTTCGAAAAATAAAGTATGCCTCGGAAATTATGAAAAAAAATGTTCACACCAGCCAAGTTTCTTTTTTGTAGGTTTTATGACAAAATGTTATCAGAATGAAAAACTGAGTGGGATTGCAAAATTTCAAAAGTCTAGGCCTATTTTGGTTTTTAGTTTTTTGACATTTTTTTTAGAAAAGTGCCCTTTCTCTAGCTTTCACGTCAAAATGATATTAAGAGAACTTGTTCATGATAAAAAACCGGGTATGTCTGCAAAATTTCAAAAGTCTAGGCCTTCTTTGATTTTTCTGCCAAAAAAAATTATAAAAATCGAAGTAGGCTTAGGCTTTTGAAATTGTTCATACCTACGCAGTTTTTGATCATGAACAAGTTTTCTTAACACGTTGACCGCCATGCGAAGCACGTGTGATTCTCATGGCTCCTTGCTAGATGGGCTGCGCAACTCACAAGTGTTTCGCATATATAATTTTACGTCAAGCCACTTTGCTCACAGTTGCTTCGCGCTATAATAATAGTCTTATGGGCAATCGACGGGAATGGCCTGGAAGACAAAACATTTGTATTGGCCCAGCTCTAAACTGAATTGAAATGGTGTTATATTAGTATCATTTAGTAATAATACTAATGCATATTTAATGATTTTTGGCCTTTATATTGAAATATTTCATATGTGTCAAAAATAAATTCAACATATATTATTTGTTGTTTGAATATATTTTTTTGAAAATATATGTGTGCATCCCATGGCTTCAACATAAATATTTTGCTCTACAGGCCACGCGATGCACATGTGAATCACACTCTGAACAAAGGCTCAGAAAGTAAATAATGCCAAATGTGGACATTTTATAACATAACATCTATAAACAAAAAAAATGTCTGGCCCCAGACACTTAAGAAATATATATTCTATTAAGGCGGTCAACGTGTTAATAACATTATAACATTTCCAAGGCATACTGATTTTTCGAAAGTAAAATGTCACAAATTAGTTTCAAACCAAGCATGGCTGAACCCCAAAAGGTCAAATTTGAACTTGAAATTTTTTTGTCTTTTACAGAGTCCTTACCTATCCTGTATATATATATATATATTAATGCTTCATAATATATGGCGTCGAAAACATCTGGTAGAAATTGGCTTATTTAACACAGAACTTTGTATGAACACCTACTTCAATGATCCTAATGAATAGCCAGTAGCAAGGTCTCGACAAACTACCTTCAATTTTAGTTTTTTTGAGTATTAGAGTATAATAATTCTTCCAACCTTAAATATAATATATGGATCTGGTTACTCCAGAAGTGTTATCTGGCTTACAATGTGTAAGAATATAGCCATAATAAGAAATCAAATTAGTTTAATTATGTTGCCACTACTTGACCGCAATAAAATATTACAATGTGGAGGATAGCACAAGTGAATAGCAAATGAGATGTGATTATAATAAAGTATTTATAAAATTAGGGAATGAAGTAGTGGGAGATGGTGGGTGCGACACTCTGGCAAATGGGATATTAGATCTGTGCCATGCCTCCACAGGGCGCAAACATGTACAACAGGCAGCCAAAAAGTCGTAATGACTTTCCAGATCCACTTTTTACTGAATTATCCAGATCTGTTTACAGGACGATTCAGTTATAATGTTTAAAAAAATTTAATCGCCAGTGGAAAAAATAGCTTAATACAAATTTTAATTAAATGATATTAAGAGCATACCCACACACATGTATGCTGGACAATGGATAGAAATCGGATGATGACTGGAAGCGGAGCGTGGAAGAGGAGTCCTCGCCTCTAGACTCGTGCACGCATGATGCAACTTGATTTGCCACTGCTGCGGACTGCTGCCACCGCCGTTTAGCTGACTGAGTGACAACAGAGCTCAGGAGAGTCGGGTCGTTCAGGCGCAAAGGTTGATCTGCCACACATTCAAACTGCGACTATTTTTTTTGCATTTTCCTCAGATAAATTACATGTCTATTTTACAGGGTGTCTCAGGAAAAATTTAATAGTGGATAGAATTAAAATAAAAAATTCTTCATTTTCGAGATAGAGGGTGTTTAAATTATTAAAAAACTTGTTTCTGTGATGGCGTATGGGCCTTTTTCACTAAGTTGAAGTTGGTCAATTTGTATAATTAAAAAAGGAGAACATATTCAGTAATTTCAAGGTACCACAACATTTTTTATTGGTTAAAAATTTTTAACAATATTTAAATATCCCGCCACATTTTGAGAACGAACCGGTTTGCGCAGCTGTCATAATTTTGATTGATATTTCCAATAGTTAGAGTTGAAATATAAAATTTTTTGACTGCTCAAAAACATAGAATCAGTTGCAGGACAACAACACAATCAACGTTGGGCATACAAGTAATCAGCGTTTTTAGAGCATAACATCACTCCCCTAGAAATTTTTTAGCGCTTTTCCCGGAGGCAAAAAAACAGAAAAAATATTTTTTAGGCTTTATTTTCAATATACTTCATTATGCACTTATAAAAAAATAGTATGAATAAGGTCCCCGGGGATTATTGGAAAAATATTTTATTACCTAGTTAAGTAACTTTATTAATGGAATCAAATTTCTTTCTTCAGACGCGGACAGATAAACAGTTTTTTTCGAAAAGTAAGTAAGATAAACAAAAAGTGCAAGTGGTAAACAAATTGTATTTTTAATTATTCAATCTTAAGACAATATCAAACTTACAAACCCTATTCGATTTTTGGAAGGGCCTAGTGCATTTTTTTTCTCTACATAGTCTACATTTGATTTTAATAATTTCCCCAACGGAAGGTGTTAGGTACTGCTGCAATTAGGTCAATAGTGTGAGCCATTTGAAGTAGTGCTATTGTCACGATGGTCAAATTATAACAAATAGTAACACTTTCAATGAGGCTACTATCGAAATGACTGTCATTAGAGTACCTTCATGACGAGTATCATCTCGCTTTAGTTTGGAGTATTGTGAGGGTTAGAATAATTTTAATAAGAAGATGTTTGAGTTATGTTGCTGCTATTCTGGTTACTGCCTACTAAAGTTTATTGCAAAAAAATATAAGAATAAGATAAGACTTTGGTTTGTAGTAAAATTCACCCTAATATGTTAATTGAAAATTTCTCCGTCCCCACTGCAGATATATTTATATAAATATCTATATAAATCGATAATATCTTTATTTTTGGACATCTTTGTCCGAACTTTTTTTGTTTAAAAGGTCTTCAAAAACCGCTTGTGTTGACCTCCCTAGCTTTGTTAAAGTACAAATCCAGAGTCCAGGACTTTCCATTCTACAGGGTCCCAAAGTTGAGCAAAATTGGAATTTTTATTGAATCTGATGAGTAAAGTGTGCTATGGAATTACCTCAAAACAGTTGAATTGTCAACAGAATCACGAACTGTATCTGAAAATTGCAGAAGCCCTCTATTCAGCAAGTCCGGATAAATTGAGGCAGGTGGTGTGCCACAACAGGAAACGCATAGAAAAATGCAACATCTTAGACTGTGGCTTTATCAAGAAAGGTCTAATAATGTAAATAGTTTTTTCTTGTTGGTTAACATTTTGTAAAAAAAATTGATTACGTTTGCATTCGTTAATATTTTTTCAATAATGCCACTGCACTCTCGACCTATATAAAGTTTCAAAAAATTAGGTCATGGAATTTGTTCGAAAAACATTTGTTTGAAAAAACATTTGTTTAATTTAATAAGAGATACTTCCTTATCTTATGCCAACTAAGAAAACATAGAAAAACATCTAGCAAAAGGGTAAGAGAAGACTATAATGTTACATATATCTTTGAAAAGTTGGGATCCTTTCCGACAATGTATAAGCCTGGCCGTAAGAACGCTGTCTGGCAGCACACAATGTACTGTAACACTGCGTGAATAAGAGGCATCTCGATTTGTAGCTTCTGCGGAATCCGTCCTGTTTTTTGAAACACAAAATATTCAGGGTGTCTAAAAAACTTTTTTATATATGTATATTTTGCGCAAAATGTTTTTTCGAACAATAGTATATTACACACCGAGGTGGGAAGTGTTTCATTACTGTCGAGAGATTAAATAGTTAACCGAGGTGCGAAGCGCCGAGGTTAACTTTATCTCGAGACAGTAATGAAACACGTCACCGAGGTTTGTATACTATTTTATTTACAACCATCAATATTTTGTAATTTCAAAATTTTATCTAAAAACTTTCCACCCGGGCGGGAGGTCGGGAAGTAAAAGTCAAAAAATTGACACTTTCAAACTTCTAAAAAGTCAGAAATGTCAACATTACATACATAGTTGTAAATAAATGTTTTTTCAAACACATGTTTTCAACCAAATTTCCGCAACCACAAAAAATTCAGCAATTTGAGATGGCACACGTAACCATTCTTTATATATTTTTTTAACAGATCTTTGCATGCCAAGACTTGTGACTTTCTGTTGATTCAACTGTTTGAGGTAATTCCATACCATACTTTCCTCCCCAGATTCCTTTAATATCCCTATTTTGCCCAAATTTCGCACCCTGTAGAACTCCTTGTATATTTTGTGTTCAAATTTGGTATATGGCGGTTTTGTGGTGTTTTGATTAACCTTGTGGTATCAGGTTTTAAATAAAAAAATCGATAAATGTCAAAATTGAAGGTATAAAAAATCGTAGCCGGCCGTCGATTTTCACTTTGACAATGGTAAGAAAGTTAAAAGAAGCGGTTTTGAAGAACTTTCAAACAAAAAATATTTGTATTTTTATAAAAGTAGACACCCATATAACAATAAAAATTTCTAAAAATAACTTATAGGGATATCATAATAAAGGTCATCTCTACCAAATTTGAAAAAATAGAAGAATTCCAGAGATAAGGGTGCCAAGGAAAATGTGTGACTTTCTATAAAGCATATTGTATTATTTTTTTGTATTTTTTTTTGTAGAAAAGGCACGAATATTTAGAATTGTGTAGAAGAGTGATGAGGAACACAAACTACTGTGAACACAAACATAGACTTGAGGATATGCTCAAATGTTTTACGAGAATTTTCTGCGAGGAAAGCAGCTTAAGCAAGCATGATCAGAAACTACTCAAAGAAATATTCACAGAATTCCCTCAATATTTTAAGTAAGACTGTTTTTCTTGTTTTACACTTTGTATCAGTGGCTGTTTATTTTTATAGTCTTGACTTACATTACATATTTTATATAACTAATTTTTTGTTGTGATAGTTTTATTTATAATATATGATTTTTTTTATTTGCGAGTTTTGTTTTGCCGAAAATGAACAGAATAGGGTACTTGACCATTTTTTAAAAGTAGCTTGAAGCTATATTTGTTTTGTCAGATGAGTACCAAACTCGCTTTGAATTTCTTTTCACTTTATTTTAAAAGATTTTGGGATTTTATTTTATAATGAATAAATTTTATGTCTATGAACTCCAACCCCTTTGCAGGTGAGAAATGTTCTACAAGGTTGTCTTTCCATGACAGTAATAGGTCTGTTTCGGCAGTTTTAAACTGTCAGGAACATGTGCAATTTCACGAAACCGTGAATGTCCCTGATAGTTTCAAACTGATTTCGAACGGTTTAAAATGTTGCTTAAAGAGACCTAATATAAGCTAAAAGTAAACAAATGTGACAGATAGTTCACCAGTGATTACCATCTGAACTAAATGCTGTGTTCGGCAATGGTACTCCATTCACTGTTTTTGATGTGACAACAATGGTTTATATGGCAAACTATTATGTTGTTGAAGAAGAAAAAAGCGAAGGGTCAATGCCGAACACAGCCATAGTTCATTTGTCCTATGTTATACTTGTCAACTTCAGTGCACATTTGCTAGATATCGTGGTGTTTACAAAACCAGTTAATTCCTGTAAAAAATTAAATGATAGTAGAACTGATTGTGCTTTTGCAGTTTCAAATAGCGGAAAGGCATTCTCGATATAAGGTCTTTTTATTACGTTCATACAGAATGTCCTATTAGTGTGTGGATGGACTCTAGCTCCTAGGATTTTTAAGATATACGCTTGTTTTTTGATATGTCGGTTGGGGCAATCACCTAGTCAACTAAGGTAACTTTAATGGAACACTATTTTTTAGTTTTTGTATATCACATTTATTTTTGTATATCACATTTATCACAAACAATTCTCAACGATATAAGGGTTGGAAAAGTTTTGGCCAGCATTTTTGGAGGTAGTTTAAACGAAAAAACAAGCAATAATCAAGAAGGTATCTTTACTATAAAATAGTAGTAGGTACTATTGTTGTAGGTTTAGTATAAAATAGTAGTACTATTATTGTAGTTTTAGTTCCTGTTATTACAAATCGGAGAAAATAATGAAAATAAACCCATACAGTGTGTAGTATTGTTCGAAAGCTCCTTTGAGGCTCTTTTTACCAGTGCTTAGATAGTTAGGTCATTCTCTTTAATTTTTCTGAGAAAAATGTGTTTTTGCAAATGTGCATCACCTTGTATGAAGAAGTAGGCAAATTTGTCAACTGTAATAATGGGAACTAAAACTACAATGGTACTACTATTTTATAGTAAAGATACCTTTTTGATATTTTAATTTATACAGGGTGTACGAACGACTAAACTAATGCCTGCTTTTTCATTTAAACTAGCTTATCTCCAAAAGTTCTAGCCAAAACCTCCCCAACCCTTGTATAGGAGCTATCTAAAAATGAAAAAAATATGTATGGTGTTTGATTAAAAAAAGTAACTTTTGTTGGTCACCCCTGTATCAGGTGATCACTGGAAATCAAAACTATAAAATGTGCCTCTTGTCGCCCTCAATTATGAGCTAGTGTCCGTCCACACACTAATGGGTCACCCCGTTTATAAATTTTCATTAAGAAGAAAACGTCGAGTCACCTATTGTTTGTCATTTAGCTGTGATGATTGTTATTTGTGATGATGGCAGAAATCTATAAATTTAAGCTAATTATTATGTTACTATGCTACAATATTACCAGTGGTGAAGCGTGGTATTTAAAACTAGGGAGCTAACTTTCGTGACAGATTTAGTAGTAGTAGTAGTAGGTAGTAGTAATAGTGGTTTGTGGCAGGGGGGAGGTTGGTGGAAAATTTTAACTGGTAATAGTTTACTCCAGAAACAAACTTTATTTCATTTCTTTTAAATTTTGATCTTCGTGGTTAAAAATAAAAAACCTTTATAAAAACAAACTTTTATTTAAGCCATGTACTAAAACGAATAAAATAAGTTTAGGTTTTCAATTGGTTGGGTGGAACTGGTTTAAAATTCATTTGCAAGATTTGACCACATGCTAACTAACAGGTGAAGTTAAATAAAAGCTTGTAAAAATAGCGCCCCAGGTGAAATTTTTTCAATTTTCAAGACCAAATAGTTTGAATGTACGCAAAAAAAAGACTTGAAGTAACTTATTATGAGCAAAAAATATTATGTAAATTAACTGGTAATTTTTTGATTGGTCGTGTTTATTTTTGCTACTTTATTTTGAGAAACAAAAATGCACCTAACAAAACAAAAATTATCTACAAGTTAAAAAATATCCTATTGAAACAAGTTTCAGAAATTTCTCCCCTTCCACCCAGCCCCCCCTGATGCTAGTCCACTGAATACCACTAAGTAACGTACATAAGTTTATTGTGGTTTTCCTTATTAATGTACCTGCTCAAAATGTTGTTGAACTGATTCAGAGTTGTAAAAAGGTTTCATAGTTGAGTGATGCAGTTGTCAAAAGGGGCGTCTGTTGCTCAGGGCTGTAAAGTTGACAAATATAAAGTTGAATGTTTTCCAAATTCATGATATACTAGGTTGCAAAGAAGTATGCCAATGCATTCAGAGATATACAATATAAAACTTTTTGGTCATACTCATCTCGAAAACGGTTTTCACCAAAGGGATCGTACTTTCACTTGATACCTAATTTATTTTATTTATCCTAATTTGCTACAGATTTTAAATAAAAGTGCATTAATTTATCTAATATAGGTCCGAGCCAGTACTAAAATGCCACAAATTATACCTATATTTTTTCAAAAATCAAACTACAATATTTTTGCCTTATACCAATACCTTGAAAATTGTAGTTTTCATAACAGTATGTCTGAGTATTAACGCCGTAGAAAAATGAGTTTTTTTGCCATGCAAATTACTCGCTTTTTGTAAAAATAATTTTAGAATGCTTTCCACTGACATTAAAAAAGAAGGCGGCATCAATGCATGCCCAATTTTTCACACAACACCAAAAAAATCCTCAAATCGGCAAAAATGTTAAAACCATATCTACATTTATTTTCCAGATTGAGGAAAACTTTTAATTGGAGATAATGGCAATTGGATCTGACAAGATTTAAAAAAAATGCAATGCTAATACCTATTTAATTGCAGAACTAGTACAAATTGTAGACAAATTTTCTCATATCAAAGTTCTAGTGTAATTGCTGCTATAAACTCCAATTAAAAGGACGAGGAAAGGACCTGCAAAATCAATTTATGATTTTCACATTTTTGTTTCTTACATTACTTCTTTTGTGGGTGCAAAGTAAGCAAGAAAATCGCCTTAGTAAGCTTAAAAAATGCTCATGGTCTCTAGAGAGCTGAAGACTCTGTGTACTTTTTTAAACTATCTGTGCACCCAGTTGTATAAAGCTTTTCAGTGCCATCAATTGTCAGTAAAAAAAGCTTCAAGGCTCTTGTAGGTGGGAGCTTTCTTGGACAATTAATCTCTTCCTTTATTACTCTCTCGGTAATGTGTTTATTGGACCCAGCCGCTAGAGGTAGCACCTCACAGTTAAAAAATAAATCATTTTAGTAGTTGCATTCTATAAAATTGCTAATTTTGCATATTTATATTGAACTGAAACTTTAAACATACTTCTATAAGATAATATTAACTTGGGAATTTTTGTATCTTTCCCAAAAAAAGCCAGATAGTCATTTTATAATATATATTTTTTTAATTTTTGGCAAAAAAGAACTTAATTATTCTCAAATCCCGTATTCAATTCCAGTAGAGGTCAAAGCCGCAGTAACATGTAGCACTTTTTGTAATAGTTGTCGTAGAAGTACATTTTCAATAAGTATACAAGACCTTAAACTACAACTATAAAAAAATGTTTTGCCCAATTCGAGTTTTTTACATTTTTCTGCGTTACAAAACCCGCGAATATTTTCACTGCCGAATGTTTGAACCAGTTTTAACGCCCCGGAAAACCTTTACTGTCACTTTGACACATGGATGCCAAATTTGCCTGAGTCCGCGCATAGACGCTGCAACAAGTAGCTGATTATACCAAAATGAAAAGTGTTTATATGACGTTCGAAATTATGTTTGAAATGAGTTGTAGTCATAATAATTATTGTTATTTGTAGCAGTATAATGGTGATTGCAATAGGGTCTTTATTTTATTTTGCTCCTTTTTCTTACCATTTGGATAACTTTTACCATAATAAATCAACAGGATAACAGAAAATTCCTAGGGATTTTGTAAGGAATTGTCATCTACAAAATCTGGACTTCTTACAGTAATCAGGGTATACCCGTTGAAGTTTTTTCTGCATACGTCTCCTCTGGTATAATCATCATTTCATTTTTATAATAATTTATTACTTTTCTAAAATTTTCATACAATATACGAGTACTTACACTAACGCTTTTATCCGCATTTTTTAAGTAAAAATTTAACTGATGAAAATTGAATTTATATTATAACTGGACAATTCATTATTTAATTTAATATTAATTGAGACTAATACCAAGGAGCCGTTTTCGAGAAGACCATGACCCAAAATGTTGTGTTTAATTTTGCGCTTCCTGGCAAGAGGCAACTTGGAAATGAATAAATGTGAAAAAAGTCAAGGGGTGATTCAGAATCTAAAAAATAATTTATAGACGTAGCCCCGAAAATGCTTAATAATAAAACTAATAGTTTAAAAAACTAAAAAACACGCTTTTATTATCGACTAGAAAGTAAAAATTATCAATTCGTGTTTATAGTATTTTTGCTTAGTTGTTATTTTATACAGGGTGAAGCATCCAAGAGTAACACCCCACATAAGTTCCTTATATTTCATTTTTTTACCCGAATAACATGTATTCCTATGTAATTTTTCCTGAATTTGCAAAATCTGATTTTAGAAAACTAATTGAACATCATATTAAAAAGGTAATACATACCCATTGTACAGGGAGTAACTAAAATGCTTGGCCATATCTTATTGGCAGATTCTACGTCACGTCACATCTTTACAAAGAAAGTTCATATTAACATGTGTGTGAAAATGCTTCGTTTTTGAGATACACTGTTAAAAGTTTAAAAGGCACCTAATAAAGTTTTGTCTACGTTGTCTTGCATTTGTAATAAGTTACTGAAATAATTGTTTTAAGGTAGCTATTAACCATGTATTTCATCCAGTATAGTATGAAATTGTTTGCGATACTTCTGGTAGGTATGACATTTTGCCATTTATTTCAAAAAGGTGAAGCATGCATCAGAATACATTTTTTATAAAGCTTTGAGTGATCTATCATATTCATGAGCCAAATTTGATAGACGTTTAAATGATGTAATGGGGGGTGAAAATTCAACCCCTATGCGTGTATCCCTGTTTGTACAAAATCTCTGGCATACACACCTGTTTGTATAAAATAATCGATATTAATTCTCCATTACATTTTAACACCATGTGTCTTGAAAACAAAGCGTCTTTGGACCCATGTTAATGTGAAGTTTTTTGTCAATTTGTGACATAGAATCTGCCATTAAAATATGGCCAAGCCTTTTAGTTACAGCCTGTATAATATGCTTGATATTTCTTAATATGAAATTATTGAATGTAAAAGCGTGGAGCGCTTTCTGAGGCCTTATCTGGCTAAGTTTTAGCTTTTTTAGCCGATTTAACCAACACCAAATCGATTCCGTGTCACAAATAATGTTAGTTTTTTATTTAAGTTATTGTTTAATTTTCTAAATTAAAACGATGTCTTGTTTATAATTAGTAACACTGTCAATTTGACTTAAAATTTATTTTTGCACCAAATGGGAAAATTTTTTATTATGAGATTTTTTGAAAATCTGATTGCGGGCTATGATGGTCCATGTTTTGGGTACACTAGGTATTGCGTCTAAAGAGTCGGGACATCACAGCTCATGCCTGTCAAATATGACATTTAAAATTCAAAATTGGGAAAAACTCGGGTTTGCCTCAGAAACATCGAAAAAGTTATTAAGAAAATATGTTCATATTGTATTACTGTGCCTCTATGCCAATCTTTTGAAAAATATTCGCTTTTTCTTAATTTATTTCTTTTCAAATCGGTACTCGATTTTCCTGCAAATAACCATAATATTGTATTGTCACCAGAATTGAATAAGTTTACAAAATTTCAGATCGATAAAATTAGAAGTGAGTGAAAATCAATATAGGTAAGTCAAGCTAATAAAGCATGTCATTTTTGATTTCTTCAAATAGCTATTGCAAAAATTGAAATTTTTGCAGGAAATTTGGGGTTGCTTAGGGCAAGGAATTCAAATGTGAGATCCATTTTTCTTGGAGTGTCATCTATTGGCTTATGTTACGTTTATTCTAAGGCAATGCCTTACATAGGTGTCAGTCACCAAAAAATCACAAGTCGTGCAAATATGATCTCTAAAGTCTCTAACAATAAACTTTATAATGGTGTAGAAATTTCACTTCAATGCGTTAAATATTTCCAATGCCAATGTCTTCTTCTTGTTGAAAGTGTTGAACATTTCCAAAAGCTATTACGATCTTTACAAGTTTACCTACCATGTCAAATTAAATTAAATTAAATTATTCTGGTCATCTCACAATAAGTTCAAAGATGTTAAGAAACGACTCTAGAGAATTATGCCGTCTGTCATTTCTGGGGAAGAGAAGAAACTGTATTAAAACAGAGAAAGAAAGAGAGGTAGAAGAACAGAGCGAGGGAAAGAGAAGAACGATAAATAGAAAACAGACAGAAAAAATCAAATGAGAGAAAAAAACAGTTGGAGTTGGACCTAAATAAAATGAGAATTAATATTATATTAGAAAAATAAAAAGAATAAATAAAAGCGAACATTATTTTTAATAACTGTGATAGATGTACTGAAAAACATGTTTTATGGCACTCACATGAACAAATAATAATTGCCAAAATTGGAAACCCAAAGTTTTCAACTCAAAGAGTGTTACTATATGGTCACGAAATGAGAATGTACGAATAAATAAACATTTCTACATACAATGATCACTTGTGTCTTTTCTCTTTAAAAATTGCTGTGACAATTTTTTGGGGTGTCAGGTTTTGTGCTTCCTAGATGCAGTTACTGGATAAAAAATATATAGATTTTAAAATTGTTTACAAAAAATATTGCAGATTTGGTTGGGGCTGTTGGTAATTATTTCCAGTGATGTTTCGCCTACTTACCAAATATTAAGAATCATCAATATTAGCGCCAAACTGCTTTTTATAGATTAAAATTTGATAAATCAACCTTTCAGCTGTCAGGCACTGATACATTTACATTACACAAACTTATAAGTTAACAATAGGTACCTATGTTTGTGTGTTGTTTGTTATGCCATATCGCCATGTCGCTCTATTCTATCTATCTGGAAAAAGGGTGGCCGCCTTAAATCGGCCCGGCACGTAGGCTACTGTGGGCCCATTGTGGCCCCGCAGCCAGTATCCCTTCCGCCACCAGCTTGAGCAAACTCACCCTACAGTCCTCCACCAGGGAGGATGTTGTGCGGTTCACCCGCAGACCCAGCAGTGCCACTTTACTGTCAGAGTAGAAGGTCAATCCCCCACCCCTCAAGCGGAGCCTGAGTGACTCCTCCGCTCCCATCATTATGGCGAACACCTCCGTCTGGAACACCGTGGCATGCTCCCCTAGAGAGGCTGTAAGCCTGCAGGCCAGATCCTTTTCAAAAGGCTCTCGCCCTGGTGCCTTTCCCCATCTTGGACCCGTCTTTATACCAGACAAGCGCCCCTTGGGTGTTGTTCTCTTTAGCCCACTCCCCCCTCTCTGGGAAGGAAAATCGAAGCTGGCCGTGGAAGCCGAGGGACGGCGCCTGCACATCCCTTCTCGTGTCCAGGAGGGGCAGCGCCTCCCTCAGTTCATGCCATAGCTTCCGGTGCCCACATAGTGGGCTCTCAGAAGCCCATGTGATGAGACCCTCCAGCCTGAGGGCAGCCTTGGCCGCCTCATGCTCCACCACGGCCCCCACTAGAGAAAGTCCCACCAACAATCGCTATGTCTCTTATTTTTGGCTAAAAATATGGATTGAAGAAAACATAGTTAGGCAGAAGCATCGTTGAAACCGTCCGCAAAAAATCCCAGCACACCAATTTTCAAACTTTAAATTTGGAATGAAAACAAGTTAAAGCACATAATTATTGTAATGTTTTGCAATTCTTAGGACCCAATACTAATTTGAGGTATAGGTATTTCAATTTATATACCCGATACTATATTGAGGTATTAGGTACTAGTAATTAGTTTAGTTTTATTGAAAGTTTTATACAAAAAATTTGGTGTGCCTCACGAAAATTTTAACAATTGACTGACAATCTAGCAAATAATTAATTTTATGGTAGGTGTATGGCATCACCCTCGTAATTTGCTTTATACGTAAACAGCGATATCATTATTGAAATACGTTTCAGATATATAGCTTTATTTATTTTTTATTTGACTTTTTTAAAAAAATACATCATTTTGGCAAAAAGACGACAAATAACATTTATATGTGAAAAACCGATTGACTTAACTGTGTAATCAATTTGTATATCAAAAACAAAAGTTAATCTCACATTTGAAGTCCTTGCCCAAAAAAAAACCCCTGAGGCACCAAATTCCATGCAACATGCAACTATTTCAATTTTATTTAAAATTAAATTTTAACATTCTATAGCTCTTTTATTAAGCATTTTCGGTTTATAGAATTTCTTTCTTATCTTCTTTTTAGACTTTGTACTGAATTTTTTTGCACTTATTGATTTACACCCTGTATACAGTGTGTACCAAATTTGACTTTCGCCATGGGGATTTCGGTATCTACAAAAGATACTGAGTCGGTTAAATGGGAAAGTTTTAGACAATTTTATGGCCAATCTGATGCCGCTGAGAAATTAATTTTTGAGTTATGAGACACAATTTTTGATTTTCCTATGGACGCCATCTTGGATTTTTAAAAAGTTGAAATCTTCATGAAATCTTTCCAATAATTTTATTAGTTGTAACACCAGTGGCGGTTCGTCCATAGGGGCTATGGGGATACAGCCTCCTAGTAGAAAACGGGAAAAAAAAATTAGTTCCGAGACTGCTATATTCTTTATTTTGCTTCTTTGTTCCTGTTCCTTGTTCCTTCCCCGCTATTTATACTATTATATTTATACTTGCTATTCTTTATAAATTAGCGCAACGCCTGTACTGCCCTGTAGCCTGTACAGGCGGGCACAGGCGTTGCGGCTAACCTCCTGACTAGCCGCCATTGTACACCGCCTGGGCGTAGTTCTGTTTCGGCCGCTACGCCGTTAGTGGCGCTAGAGTTGATGCCGCCGCGCTAGCTATTTGGCGGCGATAAATTCCGTCGCCCCAGTCGATCGCGGGCTGCTTTAGAGAATGCGTCAGCGTTGGCCGCCTCCAGACTCCGCGAGCGTACCTACCTCGTGTTCTCGTCTTGTATTGTATTGTATAAACAAAATAAAGAATAGCGTACAGGACATTTTGGAAGGAAACTTTTTAAGACTTTCATTGTCTGAAAAAGTTGAAATAAAAACTCTTGGCAGGCCAACTCCAGATGTACAATTAACTCAACCGGATAAAAATGCAAATGGCAATTATATGTGACACTTTTCTAGAAGTACGTACGACAAGAACAAGTGGATATCTGGATGCGACAAATTAAATGCAAAATGCACTGTTTTGTTTGCCCTGCTTACTGTTTTATAAAGAAGGAATGGGAATGGATAAGACATGGACTAGAATAGGATTCAAAGATTTAAAACATTTAAATCAAAAAATAAAAAAACGCGAGCTTCCTATTTGGCACATGAATTGTTCTACAGAACTAGCATTTTTAGGCAAGGTTAGTATTGCCGCTCAGTTAGATTCCATGTACCGGCAAAACATTATTAAACATAACGAAACCGTGGATAAAAATAGGTATATTTTAAAAAGAATAATAAACTGCATACAATTTTGTGGCAAACTAGAATTAATCAATTTTACATCCGAGTTGGATTATATTATGAAAGAACATTTAAAAAGTTCTACAGTATTCAAGGGTACATCAAAAACGGTACAAAATGAAATTTTGAAAAGCATGCTGGAAGTTTGTCGCCAAGAAATTCGAGAGCAAATAAAACAGACTTTTTGGCCATACAGATACAGTGTGATGAAACAACCGACATTTCGAATCATTGTCAAATGGTAATGATATTTAGATATTTGGATAGTGGTAAGTGGTAAGTACCTACCTACTTCGGCTTATAGATTTTTTTAGTAGGAATTACGGATTTTGCGTTATTAACTTTTTCTTTGAAAAACGGGAATTGTTTTATGCACTTTTTTACTTTTTGTATTAATTATGCAAAAATTAGTGATTTCTACTAATAAGAAAAAATTAAAAAGCCCATGCCGAAAGTAGGTACCCACCTCCACCTCGGTAACCCCCCATTTTTTTAAGTGACCCACGAGTGTGTTCTTTTCAAAACGTAGCCCCCCCTTGTGCATTAACCCACGAGCCGCCACTGTGTAACACTTAAAAGCGTTGTTTTTACCTAATACCAAGTAGACCATGACAAGTCTGGCAAAGCAAATGCAACAACCTGTCACTTGTTATCTTATTATGTAGTTCTCAGCATTTCTTACATTGAGTAGGAATTTAGAACAATGTTGGATGATGAACACACCTGTCAGTGTTATTATGTAACTGTAGCTAGGTATAGTGTTGTTATGTAGCTGTCAGTTGTGTTTATCGTCCCATAGCCTCAGAGCGTGTATATTAAACTCTTTCTGCCACTGTAGTATTTCTGTTGTTTTTGATGTAATAGTAATTGTACATATCTGATTTTTCACTATTAAGTCAACACATCATTAGAAAGAAAATTCCATACCTACCTTTTTTGACCAATCAGAGGTTCGTTTTTTGCTTCGTTGTCATGGCAACTCAAAAAATTTGTAACAATTAGATACCCGACAAAAATTTTGATATTAATTTCGTTTAATTTACGTGTAGGTATGGAATTTTCTTACCGAATCCCCCACGTTCTTGAATTAATGTCCGAAAATTTTTCTCTAACACGAATTTTTTAAGAAAATTCGTGTACTCGAAAAATTTCCGGCAATAATTCAAGCACTAGGGAGATTACTAGTGAAAATTTCATGTAGATTTCAATTTTTTTCAAATCCAAGATGGTGCCCATAAAAAAATCAAAAGTTGTGTGTCGAAAACCTTTTTTCAATAACTGACATTAAAAAGGCCGAATAAAAGTGTCTTAATAATGAATAATAGAAAATAACTACATTGTGGTTTTGTTCCAGTAATAAAGTGTTGGTCCAGGTTCTAGTACCACCTAATATTCAAAAATACATTTGGCCGCCATTTCTATTTTCTTGTAAAAAATGTGTTTTACATAGCATTTTAACTAGGAGAGGTAAATTCCTTATTTTTCCACACATATTAAAATTCTTTTGGATCATTTCAAAGTGTTAATCCTAAGCAAAATAATTGCAATAGAAAAGGAGATACGGATTACCCTGTAAATATTTCCAAAACCAGATAACTTGGTACATAGACAAAGCTACATATAGACTGTCAGAACCATTGTTGAAATTTGCGCCCGCTAAACCAAATATTTTTCACAAATTTTATATAAAAACTAATAACTAAATTAAAATACCTATATCTCAACTTAGTATCGAGTCCTAAGAATTGTAAGTCATTACAGTTTATCTGGTTTGATTTTTTCGCTCCAAAATTAAGGTTTCAAAGTTCTTGTAGCGGGATTTTTTGCGGACGGTTTCAACAATGCTTCCGACTATCTATGGCTCCTTTAATCTATGCGTGGTATTATCAATCAGATTTCCATTCACCTCGTGTCAATGTGTGATATATCATCGGAAAGAAAATACAAGTAAGCAAGTATAAGTAGAAAGTTGATGTCGCTTCCTGTTAAACCGGAAGCAATTGTAGTAGGTCTGATTAGGCTTAAAGTGGGGGTTTTTGCACCCCCAAACTCATAAAAATTTCAAGTTTTTATGGAAAAAACACGAGAAAAAGTGGGAATCAGCTACTATCTGTGTCCTGGTTTAGTATAAAATATACTTTATATTTGAAAATAGTAGGTGGTAGCATTGATCTTTGGTGGGAGGAAATTTATGTGTTTAAAGATTTCTTTGAAATCAACTTGACAGCAGTAAGCTAAGCCATCTACAAAATACACCACCTAATGGTTTCATCCATGTTTGGGTTTATCTAGGATATAATTATTATTATTATTATTATTATTATTATTATTATCATCTAGATGTTGTCATTAAATTGTAAGCATGTTATTTTTAAAGCACTGCTAAATATTCCATTATGGTGGACTTTCTATAACATTTATTGTTTTCGTATTAAGGAGAATAGTAGAGTAGTTTAATTTTTTACCACTTTATACCCTTTGTCTATTGCCTTCGAAGGTACAAATGTAAAGTAAACAAATTATGAAACTCCGGAAAATGTTTTGTATTATATTTTATTTATTAAACAAATATATAAACATGTATTTAAAATAAATATTTTATAATATACTAAGCAACTATGATAATGTTTTCCCATGTGTAGTTTTTAAGAAAATAAAAAATGCACGTCTATAAAAATTATGTGTGGTGTTGTGTAATTGGTTTCTTAGACCTCTCCCGTCATCATCTCCATGAATTCTGGAACAAAAGAGAAATTATTATCGACCTAGCTATTGTAGAAATGAATTTTTTTCGGTTAATAATTGCAAGGTGTATTGAGAAAATATCGATTTGGTTTTATCGTTTACATTGATAGCCTACAATTTTGATGGTTGGCAAAAATTCTAGTATTATTGGGTTGTATTTCAAGAACATTTTGATGTTGCTAGTTGTTTTTGCTTAAATTATGTCAAATGATGTGCCCAAAAGCAATCGCATCATTTTCTTTATCTACCAAATAAATATGAAATATTTGATTTATTTTCTGAAATGGCATATCCCAAAATTTCGAAAAGTATAGAATTGTATAAAAAAGTTGTTCTCCTTCCAATTATATTCGTCAAATTTGATTCAAAGTTTAGTTTATGTAATTTCAAACAACTAGGAACATCAAAATTTACTTAAATCAAATAATAAAAAAATCCCATATGATCCGGACTTTCCGAATTGAATGTGTGACACTGTATATTAATATGTAGGTACCTCAGTAATTCTATTTTTCTTTAGTTCTTTACTAGATTATCTCAAAAGTGCCTAGCCATATTATTTACAATATTGTTTAGTGCATGGAACAGGTAAAATAAATATATGTCTATGGAATGCTGTCTGCTGCGGCGGGTGTCCTTGCCGATCTTTCATCAGTAATTATACAGTATCGAGAAGATATCTGACCGCTGTGTATTTAAGCGACTATGCTGTAAGCTCTATGTGTACTGATTATAATGCTAATAGTCACCTCTACATTTGCAACTATAATGCAAAGTTCTTGACTCGTTACATACCACCCTCTACGGATCATAGCCTGAAGTTTAATTTCTCCCGTCATAGTTTCGCTATTGGTCGCTGGATACCTCTAACGGCATTGCTTGCTTGCCGGAGAACCACAGGGATCATTATATCTGAGCAGAAATCACAATGCGATCCTGACGATTCATTACAGAACCGTAAGGACAGATTAATTCATGCTAAACTCTCAGTCTCAGCCGAATGTCTTTTGCCGCCGCCATCTAACGGACGGAAGCTGTATTTGCTGTTTTGTACAGATATCATACGCGTCTTGAGTTAATTCCCAATTCTCGTAATAGGGGGCAAATGGTAGCGACACTTCGCTTCGGGAATTATTTATCAGTCGTATATTGCCACCTGGTACGGAATCTTATACAATACTATAATCACTGCTTTCGTCAAATCGCCCACCTTCAAGCTTTGCCACTTTACTGTTATCTTTACTAATGTGGTTTCCGCGCCATCTCTTACATCTCTGCATTCGAATTTGCACTTGCAATATTACATCGGACCAAATTTCTGTTGCCGTAGGCTATATTTTCTGTGGCTATATCTAAACCTTTTAAATTTAATGTAATAGTGGTTGCGGATTACTCATTGAAAATTTTGAAAATAACTTCGCGCTGGATTTTCATGACCTATTTCAAATTCTCCTCACATCATCAAGGAAAAATTTTACTTCAAACTAAGTTACGTGACATTTTGAAGTTTCTCAGGTTGACTTTTTCTTATAGTTATACAGCAGGTACCATATATTTTTATTAACAAAAGAAAATGGATCAAAACTTACCATCGAAATCAACTGTCCCTGACCCATCTGTGTCAATTTCTTCAATCATCATATCTAACTCCTTATCTGTGAGTTGGTCATCGAGTTCTCTTAAGATTTCTCTTAAACATGACGTGGGGATATATCCATTGCCTGTTTAAAAAAATAAATGTAATGATGCAGTACCTTGTGAATTGTAGGACTTTCTCACCTTCCTTGTCATATAACCTAAAAGCTTCTTTAAGTTCTTTTTGCATTGCTTCATCATCCTCTTCAACGATGAATTTGGCTGCCAACGTTACGAACTCTTCAAATTCCAGTCTTCCAGATTCTGGAAAAACATATATGAATTAAGTACATTCTGTTTTTAAAATTTAAAATAGCATAATTTCATGTGGTTGATGAGCTAGAGAAAGTCGACCTGTTCGAAAATTCAAAAAGTACTTAGATGTATTTCATTCCAAAGTTAGAAACCTATCCTAAAAATAACATTATGAAATTGTGCACATTTTCGTTTTTGAATAATTTATTTTCATATTGTAATTATACAGTGTTGTTCAACTTTTTTCTGTATAACTTCCAGAATCGATAGAAAACGTCAGAATTTGATGATTTATACTATAAATATATCGAAAAGCAGGACCGTAGCAAACTTTGTTGACTGGGGTTCAGTAATAGAAAAAAATTTAAATATATGTTTTGTCATCAAGTTCATACAGTTTAAAATAATGAAAAAACTGGTGGCATTTTTTCTTTGCTAACTATGGGCCCATATACCTAATTATTTGTTCCCAAGAAGTACACTTTTTTATATAAAAGGCAAGTGTTAGTTACTGTTTATTGTTAATTTTTAACTGACACAATAATTCAGTTATCAATAACAACGCTCATTAGTCTATAACATGTTTGCTACACATTTTAAATATGCCAAGACGATAATAAAGTGCTATTGGGTTTTGACATGGGTTTTGTCCAATAACTATTCGACATTTGGTGCTTTATAGAATATCTAAAATAGCTATTTAAAATCATTTTATAATATCCTAAGTAATTTAGAAAAAGACTAGTCTTTTGATAAAATACTGATTTTATTATTCAACTTCTACAGACCTATATCCTCTCCCATCAGTTGGCATTTTACAGCGGTAGCTTTGGATGAAAATGTACTGAATTTTTTATTGTCATTCATCTGCGTGTTCAGGAAACACATGAATGTTGATGAACAAATTAAAAATACTTACTGTCAGCATCAACTTCATCAATTAGTTCTTCCAGTATCTTTTTATCGAAGGGTTGACCCATAAGGCGTAGGATGTCGGAGACCATATCGCAGGGAATGCTTCCAGATTTTTGGCTGTCGAAAGCCTCAAAGGCTTTGCGGAGTACTGAAATACAAGAAAATAAAATATAGGATCTCTTTGAGCTTAATAGATCACATAAAAAACTATTCTACAATTGATTTACTGCTTCTTACAAAAACCATGCTACCAGTTTTTTTTTGTGAGAATTAGTGGGGATGTTTTCGCCACTAGTTCCCTCTTCTACAACGCCTTTATTTAATAGACCCGGAGGTAGTCACAGATTTTTGGACGTGATTTTACTCGGTATGCCTTTCAAAGGGCATTATGTTGCGTACCTATATTCTCACAGTAATAAGGTTTGAATCGGAGAGTCATCCTGGGTTTTTTTTATATAAAAAACTGAGTTTTCATTTATTTGAAAAATATGCGTTTTGATATGATTTTAGTCAGTCTATGCCATGTGTTTTATAATGACGTTCAAAATAGAAAATTCCTCGGCAAACGGTATATGCTATTTTTTCTTCAGCAGTTTTATGACAAGAACTTATATACTTATCATTAGCAGCCTGTTCAGAAACATGGAAAAATTAGGTATTAAAATACGACTTCACGTGACAATAGTAGTCCTTTGGGTCCACGTTAACAGTATGCCTATGATTTTCCTATTTTCTATTTTGAACTTCATTATAAAACACATGGCAGTCTGACCAAAATCAATCGATCATTTATTGGTGAATACAAGCATGAGAACACTTCTCACAGGTCATACAATTTTAAGATCAACACAATACAAATTTAAGAGTAAAAACCACCAATAGCAAGATTCGATACAATGGTACAATCTCACAAATAGGACAGATTTACAAATTAATTAAAAATGTATTTAGAATATGCAAGATCGACATCTATCGAGACCAACACATTTGCTACTATGTACTAGTTTTAAAACAATAAAAATAATAAAGACAAAAAAAGATGTCCATCCTCCCAGGGAAACAGGCACCCCGCACCTGAACACCCCAAGCCGCTGAAGTTATCACAAAGATTTTCGTTATTATACGGGTCCGGCATTGAAACTTTCTTTTTTTAAAGGTAAAAGATAAAATTATAAATTTTACATTTTATTTTTTATTATTATTAGTATTAAGCAATAACATGGGAAGTTTGAAATTAAGATGTCTTAAAAAGAATATTTGACAAGTGTCTACCGTTGCTGTCGATGCATTGTTGTAGCCGATTTCTGAAGTTGATGTGGACTCCTTCGAGCATTGCAACCGGTATATTGGCTATCTCGTGACGAATATTGTTTTTCAATTCTTCCACAGTTGTTATGGACTTTAGATTTAAGGTAGCCCCATATGACTTTAGATTTAAGGTAGCCCCATAGAAAAAAATCACATGGGGTTAAATCTGGCGAGCGTGCGGGCCATGGTATGTCACCCCTGTTGGAGACAAGTCGCCCTGGAAAGATTCGGGGCTACCTTAAATCTAAAGTCCATAACAACCGTCCTGCAACTGTGAAAGAATTGAAAAACAAAATTCGTCACAAGATAGCCAATATACCGGTTGCAATGCTCGAAAGAGTCCACATCAACTTCAGAAATCGGCTACAACAATGCATCGACAGCAACGGTAGACACTTGTCAAATATTCTTTTTAAGACATCTTAATTTCAAACTTCCCATGTTATTGCTTAATACTAATAATAATAAAAAATAAAATATACAATTTATACTTTTATTTTTTACATTTTAAAAAAAGAAAGTTTCAATGCCAGACCCTGTAAAACACATGGCAGCCTGTTAGTCAGTAAGTCCATATGAGGTAAGGTAGCTGTTGTGCCACAACAGGAAACACACCAAAAATGTATCGTCTTAGACAGTGACTTTGTTAAGAAAGTTCCAATAATTTAAATTGTTTTTATTTTTGGTTGTCATTTTGTAGAAAAATAAATTACTTTTGTGGTTTATTAATATTTTTTTAATAATCACAGAGCATTTTTGACCCGTATAAAGTTTCATACAAATTCAGCATTTTGAGATGGTTCAGAGAAAAATACCCTGTTTATTTTTGTATTGAATCTTTGCACACCAACACCATTGAGTAAAGGATATACAGGGTGATTCAGTTTTATTCTGCGTCACTTCAACAGGTGATTGAAAACCAAAAAATAACCGCACTTTCTTCTATAAACTATATAATTTTAAGGTCTTATAAAAAAGTTACAGGGTGTTAAAGTTGTAAGAAATGTGTGGAATTTATTGAATATTTACCAAACTAGTTGAGATATTTAAGTCATATTTGGTACACGTTATAACGGCATGGGTTAGCATAAAACCTGTTAATATCAAACACCTTGAAAAACCAGTGGTGTAGAAGTGGGTAATTAGTATAATTGTTTTTAGTAAAAAAAAATGAACCTCCTTGTCTAGCAATAAAATATGTTCAATTTCTTATGTAAATTTTAATTGTAAACAAAAACGTTCTCTTAGCATTTTGTCATGTGTCATGGTTTCATAGCAAATTTGATTTTTTCGTATTATTTCGGGGTACTTTTGAAAAATTCGCTTAAAACTTCGCCCTATAAGTAACACTCAAAGCAGAAGAAAATTGTTTCTTACTTTAAATACAGTAACTTTTCCCAATAAACTTACCCATTCAAGGTTTTACTTTTCAAGATGCAGAGCGGAACATTAATTGCGTATCTTCCTTAAATATATTAGACCCTGTATCTTCAAAAATATAGCCTTAAATAGGTAAGTTTATTGAAAAAAGTTACTTTATTTCAAGTAGCAAACACATTATTTCCACTTTAAGTGATACTTATGCAGCAAATTATTTAGATAATTTTTCAGAAATACCCCGAAATAATACAAACAATCAAATTTGCCACGAAACAATGACATACAAAAAATTACCAAGAGGGCATTTTTGTTTAAAATTAAAATTTACATAAGAAGTTGAATACGTTTTATTACTATACAAGGTGGTTCTTTTTTTATAAAAAAACATTTATACTAATTACCTACTTCTACGCCACTGGTTCTTCAAGGTATTTGATATTAACAGGTTTTATGCTAACCCATGCCGTTATAACGTGTACTAAATATGACTTAAATATCTCAACTAGTTTGGTAAATATTCAATAAAGACCACATGTTTTTTAAAACTATAACACCCTGTAACTTTTTAATAAGGCCTTAAAATGATATAGAAAAAAAATATGAAGTATTTTACACTGTCTGAACCAGTGGAGATATTTAAACCAAATTTGATGTGTAGTACCACCTTTTTGACTACGATATTTAGTGCTAATATGAAGGTCCTGAAATAACCAGTGGTGGAGTTATGGGTTTTCACTATCACTAAATTTAAAAAGTAATTAGTACGGACCTGTCTCACATCAACGTAAATTTTTTTTTCATAAAGTTCTTTCAATTCTCTACAAAAAGTGTATCTTGACATTTTTTGTATCTGCCACGGTTGTGTAGTAAATAAATTATTTCGTTTCCATCTCAGCCTTTTTTGCCTAAAAATGTGTTTTCTAAGATTATTGATAAATATCGCAAATAACAGAAATTAATTATGGAACACTTATCGGATTCAGCTATTTTATTTTTAATTTTATGGAAACAATTTTAAAAATAAACTGGCACTTGGTTTGAGGTACATTACTTTATTATAATTTTAACATTTTTATCAAATCTGTATTATTTCTTAATAATTTTTATAATTCTAAATTTGTAGAATTCTAAATTATACCACGACGAGTAAAACATGATTCTTCCGCCCATAAAATGTTATTTAAAAATTGTCTTATTTCCTTTGACTACAAAATCCATCGGCAAAATACTAATGTCCTTTCTGCATCGCCGTACTGGTGAAGATAAGTGTGCCATGGAAAAGAAAATCTTATTGACAGTTAATAATACAATAATCTGTCATCCAGTAGATGAACGTAGCAGCGCCGCAGTTTGTCTTTGTTAATAATTAAAATGCCGTTCCAATTTACAAATGAAGAGCAGGCTGACATCCATTTCTGCTATGGAGTTGCAAATGGGAACTCTGCGGAAGCAGCCAGAGAATACCGGAGGCGATTTCCAAATAGGCGCCATCCGCGTCCCTCGGTGTTTGTTAACATGCACCGGCAATTCAGAACTCGCGGTCTGAGAACTAGAATCGTCGAACGAGGAAATGAAAACAATATCCAACAAGTCAGACGCAACAATGAGATTCTTCGTGAATTCGATAGGAATCCTACAACAAGTAGCAGAAGAGTGTCAGTGGCCCTACGTGTTTCAAAGTCTGCAATTTTGCGAGCTTTAAAAAGAGATCACAGGCATGCGTATCATCTACAACCCGTACAAGGTTTAAGGCCCGGCGATGCAGAAAGAAGATTAGTGTTTTGCTGATGGATTTTGGAGTCAATTGAAGGAAATAGACAATTTTTAAATAACATTTTATGGACGGACGAGTCGTGTTTTACTCGTCGTGGAGTAGTAAACTTTCATAATCAGCATATTTGGGCACAAGAAAACCCACATGCAATCCGGCCAAGAAATTTTCAGGTCGAATTTAGTGTCAATGTTTGGATTGGACTGTACAACCATCATCTGTTTGGACCCTTTTTTTTGCCACAGCGAGTGAATGGTGACAATTTTTTGGAGTTTTTAGTAGTTGAGCATAATAATATGTGGGAAGACATTCCTTTAAACTTAAGATTGTTGGCTTGGTTCCAACTTGACGGCTGTCCTGTACATTTTCACCGAAATGTGAGGAACTGGTTAAATAATAACTTTCCAAATAGGTGGATCGGACGAGGGGGACCGGTCGCTTGGCCACCACGTTCTCCGGACATAACACCTCTGGACTTCTTCGTATGGGGATTTTTAAAAGAACAAGTCTATGCGACTCCTGTAGAAACAAGGGAACAACTTATTGATTGTATCAGAAATGCGTGCGATGAATTGAGAAATGGCAATTTAATCGATGCTGTTCAATCCGTTAGGCGTCGAAGTGAATTATGTGTGCAACAGAATGGATCACATTTTGAACAATTGTTGAATGTTGTACAAATTTAGAATTATAAAAATTATTAAGAAATAATACTAGATTTGATAAAAATGTTAAAATGATAATAAAGTAATGTACCTCAAACCAAGTGCCAGTTTATTTTTAAAATTGTTTCCATAAAATTAAAAATAAAATAGCTGAATCCGATAAGTGTTCCATAATTAATTTCTGTTATTTGCGATATTTATCAATAATCTTAGAAAACACATTTTTAGGCAAAAAAAGCTGAGATGGAAACGAAATAATTTATTTACTACACAACCGTGGCAGATACAAAAAAATGTCAAGATACACTTTTTGTAGAGAATTGAAAGAACTTTACGAAAAAAAAATTTACGTTGATGTGAGACAGGTCCGTACTAATTACTTTTTAAATTTAGTGATAGTGAAAACCCATAACTCCACCACTGGTTATTTCAGGACCTTCATATTATCACTAAATATCGTAGTCAAAAAGGTGGTACTACACATCAAATTTGGTTTAAATATCTCCACTGGTTCGGACAGTGTAAAAAATACTTCATATTTTTTCCAACACTTCAACGCCCTGTATCTCGGAAACTAAGCTTTCCCCGATATATGTTGATATAAAATTTTCATTTTAGATTATCTTTTTCTATCTAATGTTAAAGTCCTACCACATAAAAGTGAACCACCCTGTATATCCTTTACTTTTAATGCCAACACTTTAAATGGTCCTATTCCTATTGACCATTCAACTGTTTTGAAGTAATTCCATGACACTCTTGACTTCCCAGATGCCTTTAAACTTTGACTCCTTGGAGAATGGAACTGGCTGTATATTTTTGTACAAATTTGGTATGTAGGGGTTTCGGTGTGTCCTGATTAACGCTGTGGTGTAAGATTTTATGGTTTTTCGAAAAAGGCACCCCTTTAAAAAAATCGCAGTAGGCCAGGTTTTCGCGGCAATGCCAAACTAATACTTCGCAAATGATGACCTTTCAGGGCCATATCTATAAAAAATGCCCCGTTCAATTCCCCCCGCCAACTTAGATTTTCAGGGGTGTTAACATGAAAAACCAGACACACTGTATACTGGGTTAATCAGTTTTTTGTAGCAGGACTTTAACAACTTTAGATAGATTTTTAAAAAAATTACCGCACTTTTTTGTATAATCTATCTTTTTAAGTCTTCATAGAAAAGTTACGGGATGTTAAAGTTGGAAAAAATATGTACCTAGACTTTATTAAATATTTACCAAACTAGTTGAGATATTTAAGTCATATTTGGTTTACATTATATCGGCATGGGTTAGCATAAAACCTGTTAATATCGAACATCTTGCACAACCAGTGGCGGAGAAGTGGGTAATTGGTAAAATTATTTTTAGAAAAAAATGAATCACCTTGTATTGTAATAAAAGGTATTATTTTAGAGTATTTCGGAAAAATTAACTAAAAAATTTGTCCCATAAGTAAGACTTAAAATAGGAAAAACGTGTTTCTTATTTTAAATAAAGTAACTTTTTCCACTAAACTAACCCATTCAAGGTTTTACTTTTCAAGATACCGAGCGTAAACATTAATAGTATCTTTCTTAAATGTTTTGGACCCAGTAATTTCAAAAGTATAGCTGGAAAAAGTTACTTTATTTAAAGTAGCAAATACATTATTTCTACTTTAAGTGTTACTTATGGAGCAAATTTTTTAGATAATTTTTCGGAAATACCCCGAAATAAAACAAAAAAAAATGAAATTTACCATTAACACATGGAACAAATACCAAGAGGAGATTTTTGTATGCAATTAAAATCTACATAAAAAATTCAATATCTTTTATTACAATACACGGTGATTCATTTATTTTTCTAAAAATAATTTTACCAATTACCCACTTCTGGCCACTGGTTGTGCAAGATGTTCGATATTAACAGGTTTTATGCTAACCCATGCCGTTATAACTTATACCAAATATGACTTAAATATCTCAACTAGTTTGGTAAATATTCAATAAAGTCCACATATTTTTTCCAACTTTAACACCCTGTAACTTTTCTATGAAGCCTTAAAAAGATATAGTTTATACGAAAAAGTGCGGTTATTTTCTGAAGATCTATCGTCTGCTAAAGTCCTGCTACAAAAAACTGATTCACCCTGTATATTACTCAATGGTATGGTACGACTATTGGCCTGCCTATATATGGCTAGCTAGCTACAACCGAAATAGGTACTGTGCCATTTTTAGAAATGAATGGACTCTATTTTCGTTATAAAAATCGGAATATTTCGGCAGTATTATTATATTATTCCAGAGAACAATTTTTTGGCAACCGGCCTGTCCCCTTTCGTCCGTGTCGGTATATTTATCTTGTCGGTAAAACAGGTGCGAGAAACGTCGCCAATCCCGGCACATATAGCCGCGTATTTAGTAGGTACCTATCTATATAGTACCTATCTATATAGTACCTATCTATATAGTACCTATAGTATATTCTTGATCGATTACTCATTGGGTATTGCTTTCTTGAGCTTTGGCCAACAAGCATTTCTAATGTGACAAATATCGATATCAATCAAGCATTTTGTATAAGCTGTACTCTGTACCAAAGAGTTGCACGTATAGTATAATTGATTATATTCAGATTTTTACGCGCCGCAGCCAATTGCTTTAGGGCGACTTAATCAACGAGAAACCGCGTCAAGTTGTCCTAAGCAGTTGACCGGGATCTATCGGCACCGAGATTTATGTCCCGGGCGAAGCCTTAGAAAGACATGATCGATGAGAAACCGCTTCAATTCGTCCTAAAACAATTGACCGGGATCTATCGGCATTGAGATTATGGACTCGCTATTATACGTGACGGTAGCGCTTCTTATTATTCTTCACTCAACGGCCATAGGCAGTTTATTAACCAAAGCATGTGGGTTATGTTATATTTGTTTGGATGGGCCATTGCCATTAGCATCAGTGATTTATAATCCAATAATAAAATCACTGCTATTAGTATGTAGTGATTTATAATTACCTACAAAAATCAGTAATACTTATTTAGAGAAGCCAAAACTTTTTTGTAGTTGACCTGTATTTCAAAATATTTATATGTTGCTTTAATAAAAACTATGTACTTTTTGCTTCCTTTAGGTATTAGTACCTAAACAAATCGAGCAAAAATATATTAGGTACTGAATATTTTTTATTGGAACAACATTATTTTTTCAAACATTAAGTACACGAAATCGAAGATGATATTGAACTGTTTTTCTCGAATAGAGCACAGTTTATATTATTTTAAAACGTTTTATTTTTCAACAGATTTTTTCTTCTTGTCTCGCGAGTTTGGTAATTTTCTTAAAATTTTAGAAAGCAGTGAAAGTTTTTTTAAAAATAATTAATGACTTAAAACCTCCGTGAAAGCTTCTTCAAGAAACCAAGTAGATACATACCATAACTTCTGATTTACAGCTGCTTGAGTAGGGCACCGTGACTATTTTATTATTGCCAAATATCGAACAGAGCCCGCCATCTTGCATTTTGTGAATATGGCCATAGAGAAAAATAAAAGAAATTGAGGGAAAATAGCAAAGAAATTTCGTTTTCTTTCTGACCCACCCTCTAGATTTTTATGCTGCAGGTTATAGTGGTAGGAGTTATACATAGAAATTTTTTAAAAAAATTTCAACTATTATTTAGGTCATTCTGAGAGCCTATTAGAGGTACCCTAAACAGCTACTTATACAAACTTTTTTGGGTTAAAAAATTATGTAAAATTGTCTGATCAGTCTGGCGTATGTAATATTAGACGTCTATTTATAATAGGTTTTATAATATAAAAAGGCTCGGGGTTGTATGTATAGGTATACCGTATACATACTATATTATGTGAAAAATCAACACGTTTGAAATTTAATAAAAAAATAATGAATCATTTACAGTTATTTAAAGCTTTTGTGAGAATGTAATAAAATAGCAATTCACCTGAAAGTGGTATGTCTTTACCTTGTATTTGGGATAACATTATATTTGCCTTTAAATCGGTAATAAGATTTGAATGCTCTGAATTATAATAATAGAGCTAAGACGAAAGGTGAGACAGATGCACACCTGTGGTGGGAGAAGCGATGCGCAGTGGAAAATGGGTATAAGTATCAATAAATAAAGTGCATTAAGCAGAGCTAAGACAGTCTCGCCTACTACGCTGAAGTCGCCATATTGGCGCTCTCTTCATTTTTAAAAATACTTCAAGATTTTCATACAAAAAGTACTTACCGGCAATTTGTTCTGCGGGAAGTTCATCCTGTAACAAATAACCATCTTTATTATAGGGTCTAAGTGTCTATAAATTATTTTAAATTAAACAAATCATAATAAAGGTCCTACCATTTTGGAAAGTTTTGTTTAAAGTTTGTTGTTGTGTCTATTGTAAAACTCGAAGCCGGACTGGTATTTCTAGAGCGTAGATCCCCGGGGAATATCTTTTATTTCAATCTAAATTCACGATTATAGTGGGTTTCATTTTGAATTTCGTGAAAGCGTCTTTCACCGCTCTCAGAAAGCATTAAAATCCAGACTAGCCAAGAAAACGGCAGCAAAACCCATTCATCCAGCATTATTTTTAGAATGTTAAAGTAAATGTTGTTTTCCCATGTTTTCTGGATATATCGCAATATCGGAGTTATTTTTGGTTTGTCTTGTACGTTCACGTGTGCGGAACGGTGGCCACATACATGGTGATGGCTGGAATAGAAGTTCAATAAGAGTTTATTTAAACATTTTTAAATAAAATAATTTTACGGTCATGTACCAAATTAAAATCGATTAGGTTTTTGAGTGCACCTTTCGATTCTGAACAATTAGTGTTCTTTCATTTTTTCCCTTATCTCGTATGGTTTAATTGCACATTCCATTTCCTAACAATAGCAATTTATGTACTTACTTAACAAAAGCATAAAGTGGGAAAAAGCTACAGGCTTTACTAAGAACAGAAACTTCCTACATACAATTTATAAATAAAGTTTTTATTTTTAAATGTGAAATATTCATATTCAGCCACTTCCTTTGCAAAAACGTTTTCTCTGCTTGAAGAAACATAATACTTGTGTGCTAGTTATTATAATTATTTGGGGTTTACCATCAGCGCTATCTAACGGGTAAACGCGAAGGAAAGAAAACAACCCGGAACATTTTTATTTTATTGAAAATAGAACAGGAACAGAAACAAAAATAGATACATTTGTCAGCCACAACAAATGTATCATAGGTGGCAGCACACAAACCAAAAGCTTTAAAAGGTTCACACCACGGAATACCTAGTAATAGGGCTATTCTATTGATATTCAAACCTAGGTACTAAAATATTTATACTGAAAGATTGGGCTGCTGTAGGTAACAATTTCGCAATGTGTACGAAAAGTTAAATGGGCCTTTTGTGGCCGGGTTTTGAATATTTGGTCACTTTTGACGGGCGATAGCTCTGCGTCTAACTTTTGATGTTTAGTTACATCTCGCCAAGGCCTACTTATTGAAAAAATCCTACAATAATGGGCTACTTCAGTGCCGATTTCTGAGCTTTTAATGACGATTTTGGGACACTTTAATGCCGATTTCAAGAAAACGAGTTTTATGCAAAAGTTAAATACCTATAAGGTGACATTAGACTCAAAGGATATGAAAATTTATAGTGTGCCTCAAAAATTTTATAAATATTTATATATTCTAATTACATATTATATTATAAAGTGTGTTTCAGTTTGAGTGGAGACAATAATTCCGTATTTTTCGAAAGGTGCGCCGATTTAAAAAAACTTTTTTCGACTTATAGTAGGTACTCGAAGAACTCACTATTATTAAAAGAAGACCCCCAAAAATCACAAAACCATATTACACATTTTTTTAAGAATAAAATTGATACTGCCATCGAATTGGCCATAGTTCAAAATCCTTGGTACAAAATTTCAAAACTCTACGTTATACAGGTTGTTCACAAATGGGGCCAAAGTTCGAAAACATAGGGTTTTCCGGAGTGCCTTGAAAAATTGTAATTTTTAAATTTTGGGTAACTAACTCAAATTTTCCACAAAGGTCTAAAATCTTTCTTAACTCAATGGTAGCTTTTTGAAGTGGTCGCCATATTGGTGGTGTGTGTCAAATACAATTCTTACGTTGTTGGTCATTAAAAAAAGATTCTCCAGAATATATATTTTTTAATATCTCAAGAATAACAATATTTCCATTTGTTTCGAACTCTTTGAACCACACTGTACTCGTATAAGTCCCTGTATTGTAAATGTCCCTACCGGCATTAAATTTACATACGTCACATAATATTATTGTACCATTGTACCCCAGAAAAAGACGAATCAGAAATGGCACTTGGTGTCGGCGCCTTTGATGTCGCGGTTCCAATTTCCCCTCTCGCGCATAGGAAATGAACTCTCCGCCGTTGACATCTGCGCATTGGCCACGCCCACCGTAGTTTGGACAGAGTAGAACTTGCCCATTGCGTTGGCACGGTCAGGTCCGGGCTATAGAAAATTTTGTGTTTTATATAGCAAAATTGATTTTTAGAATAGTAAAGTTTTTTTCTGGGATTAGATCTAGTTAAATTTCGCCAGAAGTGATTTTAAGTAGGTATTTTACTAATGAAAAAAATATTAATATTAATATTTTACTAATGAGAAAAATACATTTTATTTATTGTACATGGAAATTTCACAATATTTCCTCTTTATTATTTTATACTTACCTATATTAATTAGAAACAACTATGATTTAGGTTCAAGTGAACTATTCTACTTGGGTGGTTGAAATATTACAATATTTCAATCGACTTGCGTCAAAACTCATAGCTTGGCAATTAATTTGTTTTTTTTTATATAGATCCATGACAATTATTATTTGCAAAATTGGTTGACCTTCGTATCACTGGTAGTAAAAAACGTTATTTATCAAAAATGTTTATTACTAAAATCTATAAAAAAATCAAAAACAATAGCACATATAAAATATAATACCTATAAATAGAAAAGATATTATAAACTACTTACGTACATATTATGCACATGCACACTACAGGCATATCTACATGTTTATACATACATTATCAACTTAGCCTAATTTTTAAAAATAATGACCCCTGGCAGCACTTATAAATGTTGTAAATTTCGAAGTTTATAATTTTTATTAGTTTTATTAGAAACAATATCACGATTTAAAAATTTTAAAGAAGAATAGATTCTAAATCTTACATAAAGGGATAATAAATAAGCATGATTAAAACTAGGGCATAGTTGCAAAATGTTTTGCAGCTCATTTTTTAATTTCACACCAACATTTTCTTCTAAAGCAAACTTTGGAAAGAGGGTTCAAAAATTAACTTCGAGAGTTTTAATATAATTGAGGAAATTATCAGGAGGTGAAAATAAATGTCCAAAGGTTTCGTTACCACTTGATTTGTATGCTTTAAAATAAGTAAACAAATCAGTGTCCCCTAATGTATGACGTTTACAATATTTAATACAAACTTCACATGAATGTTGTTCCAAGCACTTTCTTAATATCCACAAACATATGATATACTATTTGATTCATGTAGTTCGAAATCAATATAATCTGGTGCCACCGCACTTAAATCAGAAAAAATAGATCTTGCATTTCCCACAACAACTTTGTTGTAAATTTGTGTATGTTCGGTGGTTACATATGACAATAATGAATCAAAATCCTCAATACAATTAGCCCCATCCGCGTGTTGGAAATAATTTAAACAAAATAATTTTTTGAATGCCCTTTCGCATTGGATGGGGGTTGGATTCAAGCAATTTCCCCCTTGCTGCCTAATAGTGCCGAAAACATTTTGGAGACAATCTTGATTTAAGCGTCGAGTGTATAAGGAACTAAACTCTAAACAATGAAATTTTTCCCAAAGACCTAAAAATGAATTTATTGTAATTTGCCACCCTTTCAAAAATTTAACTTTATTGGTAACCTCTATATTTTGTTTTAAAATTTTAATATTCTCAAAATATGTAAACATTTCCTTTAAAAAATCGACTTGGTAATCTGCTCCTTTGAAAGGTCTATTGTATTTCATACTGCCTGATATTTTTGAGGAATTTAAGATATCAAATAACTTATCAATTTTTTCTACAATTGACACTGTAGCGTTTGCCGAAGGGGGGAATTGTCCGAATTCAATAAAGGAATTAAGTGCCGCAGCTACCGTTGCGCTGAAAACTTGGACGGCTAAACTAACCTTCAGTTTTTTAAAAGGACTCGGATTAATGTGTTCATCTGTTAATTTTGGACACAGCCGAAGAGCCAAAGGCTTATGTTTTTGTTTATTATAAATTTGGTCAATATACGTTTTATTTGTACATCCTTCAGAGGTTTCGAATGTGTAATTGAAAAAATTATTTCGTGTTGATTTTTAAGAGATGCGGCACATAAAAAATATAAAATATTTTTTCGCTATCGACATAAAAATGTGAAGAGTTTGGAGAGATACCAACTGATTTTGAAAATTGTACAAAATTTGATCCTTGATCAGACACTAACGCACTTACTAGTAATCCTACAGATTTAAGTTTCCTTATTGCTTCAAAAATAATAAATTTTAATTCCTCCCCTGAACAAGTATCATATAAGAAATAAGCAACTGGTTGCTTCCACTTAGCAAATATTGCTCTAGCCATAATAGCTAAAACATATTTAGCAGGAGCATATCTTTTTTCCTTCAATGTATTATGAAAGCCAACAATGGTATCGGAAGATCTATTGTAAAATAAAAATTTTTTTTAATGATATTTCGTCAATACAAAGAATGCACTGTTTTGAAGAACCCTCTAAATTTGTAGCTTTTGATTTAATAACCTCAAAAATGAAACTGTTAAGACCTGCAGTTATATGCCATTTGCTAGTTATTCTTTGAAGAGTGCTTTTAGATGGCAAATAAAGTGGTTTCATTAAAAATCTATAAGCATTTGGGCTTAGAAAATAAATTGTTAAGGAAAATTGTTTCATATCTGACGAGTAACGATATCCCTGTGGATCTTTTTTGGAATTTTCTAAATAATGCCTTACAAATAGTAGCATTGAAGCAGACAGTTTTTTCTCACAAATGGCAAGAAATTGTTCGTCATTTATTTCAGTGTCGGCACTGTAGACAGCTTGCTCCAACTTCGGATGCAACTTTCTTTGGAGTTTTTTTATTTGTAACTTTAATGAATGCTTTCTCGGACTATGTGCACTCAAACTAAGAGGAGTTTGTTGACTAGCATCTAAAAATAGAATTATTCAATAACAAAATAAGTAATACAAAAAATTACAATATACACACACCCAAACTTATAATATGGAATCACTTAATATTTATTACAATTTATATTGTCGGGTTTTTCACATTTAACTGTTTTTGTTAGTAAACACTTTTGACTTACCATGACATATAATTTTTTTGACAAAAAAAAATTATCGCAAATAATGCGTGATGCCATATAAGTTTGGGTGTGTATACTATAATAACAGTTTGTGAATATAGATCATTACTTTTTGATGCAACTGAAAATTCGGTAATGCTGTGGAGATCGCCTATAGGTGACTGTGACAGATGGGGTGTACTTGGTTGATCCAAAGGTTGAGCGATCGAGACTGGTTGATCAAGTTCTCGTTGAGGTTCTAACAAAGTCAAATTGCTGCATACAGACACAGAAGGACTCTGTGAAGAAGCCTCATCGATATAACCTAGTAAAAAAAATTAAATGCAGCAAAATTACAAGTATCAGCAAAAAATACATATTATTATCTAATAATGAAGGGGTAATTATGGAAATTAGTGTATGCAAGGCCTGATTTTCTTCAAATCTTGGCTACCCCCCTATTTGCGAGGTCCCTGAACACGAATCTGACCTCGGTGTTTTGAGGTCGGACATAGTTTCCGAGAAAGTGAATTTTCAAATTTCCTTTTGACACCCCACTTTTTCACGATGATATTTGGTTATAATCGAGATGAATTTAGCTCAAACTGATCACCACCCTATTTTGCACCTTCTGCAACATCGAAACTTTACGAAAACAGCGGCCGGGCCGGACGTACCTAAACACGGCATAAATCTTTCAAAATTTCGGTCTTTCCGCGGGTTTTCGCGAAGTTTCGATGTTGCAGAAGGCACACAATAGGGTGGTGATCAATTTGAGCTGCGTACATTAAAAATTTATCCGGATTATAACCATAAATATCGCCGTGAAAGTGGGGTGTCAAAAGGAAATTCGAAAATTCACTTTCTCGGAAACTATGTCCGACCTCAAAACACCGAGGTCAGATTCGTGTTCAGGGCCCTCGAAAATAGGGGGGTAGCCAAAATGTCAAGAAAATCGGGCGGTGCATACACTAATTTCCATAATTACCAATGAAGGTACTTACATGATGAAAACACAGTTGGTATTGCTGTTTTCTTTAGCCCAGACTTCGACTGGTTTGCAAACATACTATTTTCAAAGTGCATTGAACAAATTTTATAATTAATAAAAAGCTGTGTGGGTGTTTTTTCTAACAAATCCTGCCTTCCACACTTTCTCATCCATGCATAACACCTGGAAAAAAATTAAAAACAATAGTTAGGTAGGTATTATCAGTAGGAAACCATTTGTGGGTTTTCTGGGGTAGGTAATACTCCAGTAAAAGGGGTAGTACGTAGGACATAAAATTTATAATAAGGATATAATATTGTGGTAACAAGGTAGGGACAAACTACACATAGGTACCTACCTGTTTTCATCACCAGGTATTTTGAAAAAACTTATCGCAACATTCCTCTTGTTGTTAGAACATCCACGAACATTGCGGGGCCATTTCGTCACAAAAACTAAGCACAAAGTGGGTTTCCTGGGGCACAATGCACAAATACAGCAACAGCAACGAAGTATTCGAAGTAACAACGCAAGCAGTACTGATACTGACGATACTAATCGTAGTGTCGCAACTGATCTTCAAGTTGAGCTGAATACATATTGTACACCTTGTCTGGTCCCTGTTTTGGCTACTTTTATCACAGTCATGATAATAATACTAGGCTTTTTTACTTAGAAATTGGTAATCGTTTATCGTTTTATTGTTTACGTTTTATAAGGGGTTTAACCTCAATTGAACATGCTGACGCTGTCTGGCGTTAGGTGGCGCGCCAGCCGTAGGCCACGAACGACGTTGCCGGACTTCGTCAGCTTTTATGCCTGACAATTTCCTTAAATTCATTTAGCTACTTTTATCGCCTTCAATATAATATCAACCAAAATACTATCAAGGACTAATATTTTTATAAGTAAATTATCATCGATTTCATTTTATACTAAGTTTTAAAGAATTAAATTTGCATTATATTTTTGTGGGTTGCCTTGGTTACCGGCTCCCGACTGTAGGATCTGGCAGTACCGCAAGAACGGAATCTGTGGCGCCGCGCCGCGCTGTTGTCAAGCATTCCGCTTTCATAATCAAGTCCCAGAAAACAGGGGTCAGGTTGTGGGTTTTCTGGGCTCAGATAAATAGAATAAATGTCCCAAAAGTCAACGTCATCCCTTGGAGGACTGATAGACCTTTACCGACACCATATTAAAGACCCGAGCATGACGTCATATTTCATTGTTGTTTGCGGATTGGTGTGGCTCTACGAAAAAATGGCGACTTATAGGTTATAGAGTGTACTTTGTCAGTTTCTGACATTTAGAATGTCGCATATTTTAAATATCCTGCTTTAGTACCATTTACGTTCTTTTCACGGTAACGAATTCCCTTTGCTGCCAATATTTCGCAGTTTTGTTATATTAACAGAGCTTTTATACGTAGATTTGTTTGTGATAATATGAAATTTCCATGCTTATGAAGAAATTCGTAAGCACAGACCATTACATGAATTGCAGAAGAATATACTATTTTAGCCGTCCTTTTACAGTTTTAAGTGATCTCAAATCGATTCCGAATCACTTTGAAATCACATGAGCTGATATCGAATGTTCCTTTTACAGTTTTTCAGTTGATTATCAAGTGATTTTTAACGTTCCCCCTTCCCCTCGTGCACCTACTTCATAGAATATCAGTTTATGTAGCAAAACAATTTTTATGTGATTTGTGTGGTTTTTAGTATTTTTGGGGTTATGTTGGTGAAAAATATTGAAAAAATTCAAGAATTAGCGGTAAACCAGTAAAATCCGGTAATTTTGATGCTTTAAATATATGTTTATGAATTTATGATGAGACATTTGAATTATATGTTAGGTACCTAAAATAGTGCAGAAGATGCTAATAGATGCTAAAAATAAATAAAAATGGAATCCAAAAGATTTAAGTACTAAAAATATATTGAGCGTAAAGCTTTCGCTCAATAATAATGTGACAATTATGAGGTGATAACCGAGGAAAAATATTTGTTTGAGTTTGTACACAAAAATAGTTATAGCATTGTTTTTATTAGAGCCAAACCTTCGACCGAGTCCTCAGGTTTCTCCATAAATGATAATACAATATTTTAGTGTTTGATCTTGTGGTGTCTCACACAATTTTTTTGTTTAGGTAAGGGAACAATCAAAACAAGGGTTAGATTATGGATAACGTGGTCGAACACTGTTCCATTTAACAATAAAAATATCATTTCGCTATCAGATCACTTCATGTTCATCACTTCAAATTTACTTTTGCAAAAAGTTAAAAGGTGGACAACTTTTGGAATTACGTGATGATCCAACCAGTTGAAGAAGTGAGAATTCTGGGTATTACCTATACAGTGTGTCCGCGAATGGAGTCCCCAAGGGGACAAATGGACCAAAAATTTTATTTTTCGACAAAAAGTCATTCTTGATAAAAGTTTCTGCGTCTCGAAAAAATATGGTCCACGAAGAGAATTTTCGATTTTTTGTATACAGGGTGCCTAAAAAATACAAAAACATGAAATACCATCAAGAATAAACTACCTTTATTTTTAAAAATATTAAAAACTTTTAGGCACTTAGAAAAGTTGTTTAGAATTAAAAGATGTGTGCGATTGTCACTTTTCAAACAAATCAGCCAACTTCGATTTTTTTGATTGCCAAGTGTGGAACTCCTTTGTTTTTAAAAATATCAAAAACATTTCGGCCGACTTTGATTTAAATAGGTAAAAAAAAACAAAAAATCAAAGTCATCCGAATTGCTTGAATATTTACAATCTGACACGCCTTTTAATTCTAAACAACTTTTCTAAGTAAAAGTTTTTGATATTTTTAAAAATAAAGGTAGTTTATTCTTGATGGTATATCATGTTTTTGTATTTTTTGGGCACCCTGTAAAAAAATCCAAAATTCTCTCCGTAGACCATATTTTTTCGAAATCCTAATTATAGAAACGACTGGATAATAAGAATAATTTCACAATGAGCTCATTTTGCAGTAACATAGCAATATCTTTTTTCTAAAGTAAAACAGCAAATAATGTTATAGGTACCACTTTAAAAGCTACACTAAATGAGCAATTTCTAAAATTACTGGCTTGGTGCCTTTTTTACAGTATTAAAAAATTAGAATCTTATAATGTGGAATTTTGTAACTGTGGCACTCGAAAAACTAATGTGAGGTAGCGATTTTCACGAAATACTTATAAATGCCAATTTTTCAAAAGCAAGCAATTTTTACTAAGGCCATATTTTGATTTTCTGGTTAGTCATGAGCTGGTCTATCCTGGAGATCTGTGTATAGCCACAGAATATTACCCTATTCTGTGGCATAGCGCTGTTTCAAGCGATCGCCACTTGCGCTACACGACGAAAAAATCGACAGGGTGGTTTAATATGTCTGTTATATTGAATTTAATAGCCAAAATACAATAAAATTATTGTTTGTTATGACTTTTTGTCGAAAAATGAAAATTTTGGTCCATTTGTCCTCTTGGGGACTCCATCCACGGACACACTGTATTTTGGAAGAGTCGTATGCAAGAACTAAAGTAGGTACCTAAAAAGAAACTGTAGAATCTAATGAGTTCTGTACACAATAGCTAGCCATGGACTTCATTTCAAACCAAAAGGTACCAAAATGTTCTTGCCTGCTTTTTAGATTCGCTTTTCTTAAGAAATCTAAGGACATATGGCATGTAAACTTGTCAAATTAAAGGGACATAACAAACAATAATTTTATTCTATTTTGGCTATTAAATTCAATATAACAGACATATTTGCATGTTTTATTTTCTAAAGATTCTGCAAATCTAAAACATTGTTTTAACATTAAACCACCCTGTCGATTTTTTCGTCGTGTAGCGCAAGTGGCGATCGCTTGAAACAGCGCTATGCCACAGAATGGGGGAATATTCTGTGGCTATGCACAGGTCTCCAGGATAGACCAGCTCATGACTAACCAGAAAATCGAAATATGGCCTTAGTAAAAATTGCTTGCTTTTGAAAAATTTGCATTTATAAGTATTTCGTGAAAATCGCCACCTCACATTAGTTTTTCGAGTGCCGCAGTTACAAAATTCCACATTATAAGATTCTAATTTTTTAATACTGTAAAAAAGGCACCAAGCCAGTAATTTTAGAAATTGCTCATTTAGTGTAGTTTTTAAAGTGGTATAACATTATTTGCTGTTTTACTTTAGAAAAAAGATATTGCTATGTTACTGCAAAATGAGTTCATTGTGAAATTATTCTTATTATCCAGTCATTTCTATAATTAGGATTTCGAATTCAGCATTTTTTTTTATTTAAAATAATATAATATAATAAAATCCACAGCAATATACAGGGAGTTATATTCTAGAGAGTGACAAAGTTACAGCAATTTTAAAGGCATCTCTTTATCTGTGTGATTTACTAATTGTCCTACACTCCCTGGGATTACTACGGTTTTCTAGGGTTTTCCGTAGTACTTGAGCAAATGCTATCCTAGTTCTATCTGAAAAAAAGTCGGCCCTAGCCGCAAATGGCAACGAAGACGAAATAATAGTAATTGCCCCCCTCCCCCGCACAAGCATGTAGTTGCTTCTGGGATACTCCTAGTTTGGAGTATTGTGAGGGTGAGAATTATTATTATTATTATTATTATCTGGCAAGTCAAGTGTGCCATGGAATCCGTTCAAAACGTACAAAAGTATCTATTGCTGTGTAAAACATATGGAGCAATTTAAATTCTGATTCGCAATTGACGTCACAAGATGCGCAATGACATACCGTGGGTAAGTGTATCGTGAATATACACAAGAGTAGGTAATTTATTTTTTTACAAATGCTAACCAACAAATAAAAAACAATATGAATTACTGGACCCTTCTCAACAAAATCAGCGTCTATACTAAAATCGAGCACTTACGCCTGGCGTAAACAAGAGCACTTGCGTCGAGATATTCGCCAGAGCCGCACTGAGGCACGATCTTTATTTAATTTTACGTTTACAATTGTTTACATAAAAATATTTCGGAAAAAAATATTGGCTTAAATAAAATGGTTCAAAACATCGAGAAAATTATTTGCGGTTATGTGTCTAAATAATATAATAGTATAATAATAATTCTCACCCTCACAATACTCCAAACTAGGAATACCCCAGAAGCAACCACATGCTTGTGCGGGGGAGGGGGGCAATTACTATTATTTTGTCTTCGTTGCCATTTGCGGCTAGGGCCGACTTTTTTCCCGATAGAACTAGGATAGCATTCGCTCAAGTACTACGGAAAACCCTAGAAAACCGTAGTAATCCCAGTGAGTGTAGGACAATTAGTAAATCCCACGGATAAAGCTATTTAGGAGCAATACCGTGAACCCACATTTGCCCAGCGCTCTTGGCCATAGCGGTGTTATTCTTTATTAAAGACATATGCATGCGCCTGCCTCGAACCAAGGACACCATGCCACCGCGGCCTCAAAATAGCTGAAAACAACGAGATATAACTGCGTAAATATACTTTTGCGATCGAGTAGGTACGTCCCTGTTGCTAGGCGCGCTGATATTTTATGGCCTATTGACCATTCGCCTTGTTTCGCGGAACGTCATCGAACACGTGCTTTATTTACGCCAGGCGTAAGAATTGCTCGATTTTAGTACAGGATGATACATTTTCTGTGCATTTCCTGTTGTGGCGCACCAGCCACCTTGACTCATATGGACTTACTGACTGGCAGGCTTTTGCATTTTTATAGTTAGTTCGTTTATAATGTCTGGGGTGGTTTTGATATACTCGATTTTTGACCTGTATATAAAGTTTTAAAAAATTCAGAATTTTGAGTTAGTACAGAGAAGAACACCTTGTATATTTTTTATTGGATCTTTGCACATCGACACTGTGAGCGGTCCTATACATCATCCAAGTGTTTCGAAGTAATTCCATGGCAGACTTGACTCGCCAGATGCCTTTAAAATTCCTGTTTGCTCAACTTTGGTACTCTGTACAATGGAACTCCCTATATATTTTTTGTTCAAATTTGGTATGTGGGGGTTTTGGTGTGTCCTAATTAACGCCGTGGTGTCAGATTTTAAATAAAAAAATCGCTAAATGATTTTCTTAATTTTTTACTAGAAAAGAAATCGTAGTAGGTAGGCCTTGAAAATTGAGATTAAGACCTGAAATTTTGCACTAACGTTGAGTTTTTTGTGGCTTATTTTTTAGGAAAAAAACGGCTAAAATCGGATGAAGAATACAAATTTTAAAAACTACTGCCCAATTGAAATGTTTAAATTTGGTTAAAAAGAAAGATTTTCTGGATTTGTTGACTTGATGATTTGTACACAAATAAAACTAAACATTCATCATTCATCTAGACACTACCAGTACCAGTTCAAATTATTTGTCAAATGCTGATGCTACATGCTACGTCTCCTAATGAATCAACTACAGCTGGTTCATAATATCTGAAAAAACTGTCTCTTCTCCCTCTCAAAACATTTTTTCCTCTTCGTTTTTTCTTTTTTTAGCACGGTAGGCTGCTTCAGATTATCTTTTAGTTTTTCTTTCATTTGGCATTTTGCGATTTTTCACATCAAAATAATATTGTAATATATAGTCCGACAAACGAAAGAAGTCTAATGAAAAACTCAGTCTAAGCGCCATCCGTATGTTATTAATGTGGGCGTAGGCGGATAGACTGAGTTTTTCATTGGACTTCGGACTGTACATATAATTTTGACATTCAATATTCACTATACCTACTGATCATCACAAAATTTCTAAGTATTTACCTGTTTCTATTACGTATCACGTATTGGCCCATCATAGGTAAAACAATTTTATTTTTTATTTAATATACAGTGTATCCCCGGATAGGAGAATTACGATTTTTGTAAAATAAAAAAAATAGAGTTGAAATTTGAGCTTTTGGGACCAGCCCTTCTTGGTTTAAAAGTAATTTGTGACATAATTTTAGTTTCGAAAAATTAAGTAGGTATGCCTCAGATATTTCGAAAAAACTGTTTTTTATACTTACTTGTAAAGTGCCTTTCCTATAGAACTGTGTTATGTTATGCAAAATTTTAAAAACCTAGGCCTACTTTGATTTATTGGTATTTTTTTACTACAAAAGTGAGGAAAGTTCCTTTTGGTAAAAGATAATACAAAATGTTACAAGGAAAAATTGTTAAGAACTCAAAAATGAATAAGACAGCAAAAATTTAAAAGCAAAATGACACTTTTCCCCACTTTTTTCAGTAAAAAGAGCAAAAAATCAAAGTAGGCCTAGGATTTTAAAGTTTTACATAATTACTCAGTTTTTCATTCTGAGCAACTTTTCTTGATAACATTTTGCCGTAACTCCTATAAGGCACTTTAGTAGTGTAAAAACAGTTTTTTCGAAATATCCAAGCAACGATATATATAGGTATAGATACATTACCAAAGGCAAATTGTTTTGTTTCATGATATTGAAAAGATGTTATTGTTGGCCCATTCAAGTTTTCCAGTTTTTTTATACGATTTAGGTTATTTTGTAAATATAAGGATCTCAAAGCATACCTATACCTAGAGGATATACAAGCTTATCGAAAAACTATTTATTATGCATTACAAAATAGGAAAGACTGAATTTAAAAAATGCCAATGTAAACAAATTACGTCGTCTTCTTCCCCCCCCCCCGACCTGCTAATGTAGAAGCAAAATAAAACCGATTTATTCGTAACAGTGAGTCATCTATTCCTTTATATCGTTGTATCCAAGGCATACTTGATTTTTTTAGGGGCGGATCCCTAAAAGCTCAAATTTAAACTCATTTTTTTTTTGTATTTTGCAAGAGTCGTTTCACTTATCCAGGGACGGGACACACTGTATATATATATATATATATATATATATATATATATATATACAGGGTGATTCAGGAGGAAATGTCAATATTTTAGGTACGTATTCGGGGACCCAAAATAAACATAAAAGTTCCTATAAACATGGGTCCTATTCCCGGCCGTTACCGAAATACAGGGGTAAACAACATTCAATTTAAGGTTTTTATTACATTATTTATAACAGGTAGGCTATGTTTTGGGTGATTCAGGCGGAAATTCCTGTTGCTTAGCAATAGTAGACCTTAATCCTCTGGATTATTGTCTTTGGGGGTGGTTTAAATCATTGGTATATTCAAGTAAAGTAAACACTAGAGATGCATTACTCGATCGAATAATAAATGCAGCAGCAACTATAAGAAACAGGCCCGTATCCATTCATAGAGCGACCCGAGCTATTCACCAGAGAGCTGACTTATGTTTAGAAGTAAACGGTGGCATTTTTGAAAACTATAAAACCTAGCCTACCTGTTATAAATAATGTAATAAAAACCTTAAATTGAATGTTGTTTACCCCTGTATTTCGGTAACGGCCGGGAATAGGACCCATGTTTATAGGAACTTTTATGTTTATTTTGGGTCCCCGAATACGTACCTAAAATATTGACATTTCCTCCTGAATCACCCTGTATATATATATATATATATATTGATATACCTTATATTATATATTATATATCTTCACAAAGTAGTTTAGACAATTAATTAATATTTGGTACACGTTGTAAGGGCATGGGTTAGCATAAAACCTGTTAAAATCAATCAATCAATCAATCAATTAGAAAATAAATGTATAGAAATAAAATGTGTTGAAATTTGTACGTAGATTTTAATTGCAAACAAAAATTTCCTTTCGGCATTTTTTGATTTTATTGATTTAGGGTATTTCCCAAAGTAGAAAAATGAGTTTAATATTTAAAATAATGTAACTTTTTCAATCAACTTACTCGCAAGCTTTTACTTTTCGAGGTACAGAGAGTAACATTAATTTGATCTTCCCTATCCCTGTATCTTCAAAAGCATATCCTTAAGTAGGTAAGTTTATTGGAAAAGTTACTTTATTTACACATTTTTCTACTTTTATTCTTAGTTATGGAGCAAATTTTTTAGTTAATTAATAAATATCAAGAGGGCATTTTTGTTTTGTTTACAATTAAAATCTGCTTAAAAAAATCGATACGTTTTATTTCTATACAAGGTGATTCATTTTTTTTCTAAAAACAATATTGTACTAACTATCCACTTCTCCGCCACTGGTTGTTCAAGATGTTTGATATTAACAGGTTTTATGCTAACCCGTGGCATTAAAACGTGTACCAAATACGAAATAGTACCAAGTCCACATATTTTATAAAATTGTAACACCCTCTAACTTTTTTATAAGGCCTTGAAAATATACAGTATATTATTATACGAGAAAATGCGGTTATTGTTACTGAACCACTCACACATATTCATATTATGTACAGGGTGGCCTACCAAGAATTCGAGGTACTGTATCTGGGAAATTATCCATCGTAGAGGCTTGCGGAAAAAATGTTATTACTAAAACGGCCAAGAAAAAACCTAGAAAATATTTTCAAGTTTTTGAAATGGCCGCTAGGGGGCGTAACTGCAATCTTGAATCTAAAAAAGTGATGTTTCTGTGAATTTCGCTATATTAACCTAACAAAAAAATATCTGATCTTTAAAGTCGAGGATAATCTAAACCTTTTTTGTTTGACAAGTTTTGCCGTATCTCTAAAAATAAAGTGGTGGGGGGTATTCAAAGGTTTCCGTAAAAAACACCCTGTATCTTCGAAACGGCTGAGCCGATTTTAACAAACTTGAGTTGGCTGAAAAGAGCTACTCTTCGGCTACAAATGTTATAATATTTGAAGTTTTGGTAATTTCACATGTCGCCGCTAGAGGGCTTTTTTTCGATATTCCGACAGAAATGGTTAATTTTCTCAAAAAAATTAAATGCATTGGTATGATTTTTTTTCATGAAAATGTAGCTAAATAATGCCTAAACAAGCTCGCGAAAACCGCACCTCGATATCTTGTTCCCAACCTAAAATTTAGGCCAAAGAAAATTTTATAAGGAAAGAACAAGTTTTGCCGTGTTTCCAGTGGCACATCTTCCAACAACAACGGTAATTGATTGGCCAAAAAGTCAAGAAAGACATTGCCATTTAGGGATTGCTCGAAAAAATATGGCCCAATAATTCTGCCTCCCAGTATGCCACACCACACATTTAAACTCCAACGTCCTTGGTGCTGAACTTCACGCAACCAATGCGGATTTTCTGCAGACCAATAATGCATATTGTGCAGATTGACTTTCCCGTTACTATTAAAGGTGGCTTCATCGGTCCAAAGAATTTGAAATAAAAATTCTCTATTTTCCCGTATCATGCCTAACATCCAATGGCAGTAGTCCAACCTCCGATCAAAGTCTTCCTCTTTCAAGGCCTGATGCAAACCGACATGATATGGGTGCATTCTAAAAGTAATTTAAAAAAATTTAAAATTAAATAAGTCCCTATATTTTGATGGCAATTAGAACTTACCGTTGTTCGTATGATATGCCCAACTCAAGGGATAATGCTCTTGTGCTAACATGAGGATTTCCTTCAATATATCCCAGTACGCATTTAATATTTTCTTCTGTTCTTCCAATTCTTTGCCGTTGAAACGTAGGCCGGAAACTACCATTGCCTCGTAAGCTCGCCACTAACCGGGGAAAAACTCTCACATCGCATGGACGCCGATTTGGATATCGAGCCGCGTAAACTCTTTTTGCTACTGCGGCATTCTGAAGACATTCAAAATAAACTGCAAGCATATCAACAGCTTCGTCGTTCGTAAAACGCATTTTGTAAGCACAAAAATTGCTCAAAGTAACGCGAAACTATTCACAACTATTGACAATTTGAGGATGATTTATGTTTTGATTAGGTATTTGTTTTGTAATTCCATGGCCTGCTACTATTAATTGTCTTTTTCGTATATATACCCATAAGCCATAATGAATACTTAATATGCATATAAACAAAAAATATGCATTTTGTTATTACATTACTTACCTTTTAGGGATATTTTGTAATATTTCCAAAAAGGGCGATTTTAATCTGACGAACAAAAAAGGAAATTTAAGGGATTTCCGTATAAAATTTTCTTTGGCCTAAATTTTAGGTTAGGTACAAGATATCGAGATGGGGTTTTCGCGATCTTGTTTAGGCATTATTTAGCTACATTTTCATGAAAAAAAAAGTGATAACCAATGCATTTAATTTTTTTGAGAAAATTAACCATTTCTGTCGGAATATCGAAAAAAGCCCTCTAGCGGCAACATGTGAAATTACCAAAACTTCAAATATTATAACATTTGTAGCCGAAGAGTAGCTCTTTTCAACTAGCTCAAGTTTGTTAAAATCGGCTCAGCCGTTTCGAAGATACAGGGTGTTTTTTACGGAAACCTTTGAATACCCCCCACCACTTTATTTTTAGAGATACGGCAAAACTTGTCAAACAAAAAAGGTTTAGATTATCCTCGACTTTAAAGATCAGATATTTTTTTGTTAGGTTAATATAGCGAAATTCACAGAAACATCACTTTTTTAGATTCAAGATTGCAGTTACGCCCCCTAGCGGCCATTTCAGAAACTTGGAAATATTTTCTAGGTTTTTCTCTTGGCCGTTTTAGTAATAACATTTTTTCCGCAAGCCTTTACGATGGATAATTTCCCAGATACAGTACCTCGAATTCTTGGTAGGCCACCATGTACATCTATTTTTCTCTAAAGCTTTGTCGACAAATAATAAAGGACAAGACAATTTTGTTTTCATAAAGTACTCAAGTATTGAGTACATTTGCCGGAAATAACGTACAATACTTTATTATAAAGTACGAGTGGGAAGACTAATTCCACTCCAGTGTTGTACTCGTACGGTCTATTTTTTTGCTGATAAACCTAGGCAATAATTTGACAGATGTCACAAAATTAATTCAAGGGTTACTTGATTTTTCAACAAGTCACCGTTCCGGACAAAGTTTACCACTCTTGTTTATGGATATTGTACTTGCCAATGCTTGACACTGACATAAGGATCTGACAGAAATAAAACAGATACAGGGGACAAATTTTGCAAAAAATGAAGTTGTCCAGGTATTTTTTGGTGGACGTAAACATAAGAAAATTAAGAGGCAACGGACTGGGCCACTTTAATTTTTAGCGCCATCGGTTGCTTGTTACCATTAATATTACTCTCGTATCCTTGTGACTCTGCCACCCATTGGCTACTAGGAATTCCATAAAATTTCATATCCTACTTATCCTTTCTGTAGCTTGTAAAGAAAACGGCAAATATATTATCCACGCGTGGAAGTACAAAAAAGCTTATTCAAAGTCAAGAGAATATTTAGGAACTGCAAAATCTGCGCAAATCTGTCTTCATAAATGAAAAAAAAACTAACTAGAAAATAGCTGTTCTTTCTTCTTTTTTGGTGGTTTAGAAAATTGTACCTGCCTATGCCTAAGAAGGCCTCAATAGAATAATTGAAAATTGGGGGAGACCCTAATTGGTCTCTCCGAGAGACTCATTGGTGCAACTGCATCTGTGAAGATTGAAAATATCGCCTAATATAAAGTGTCGAAAATTTTCGGATGCCGGTTTCCTATTTGAAAATGCTATATATACATAGGGACTGGAATCCTAGCCTGTGGAATTTATTTCTGATTGCGTTGGTGTGGAGTTTTGTGAGCGTATTATTTTCAAAATATATTTTTAGTTTCAAACGCGATTTTCGATTGATTGCACATATGCTATCTATAAAAAATCATTCGTCCAAAAATTTTAATTGAAAATTATTGACAAATTTTCGAACCGACAAACATCGCGTTAGTACGACTCTGTGAAATGTTTTTCATTAAAATGTTCCAAAGGTTTAACGATGTAACGATCACAAATATTTTGCATTTTGAAATATGCCGGAGCTTGCCAACTACCTACCAACTAGACATAATTACAATGCTCACTGAGGTTTACATTGCACCATTGTGCAAATAAATATATTTATAGGCAATAAAAACTGCATTAAGCTTTCATCATGCTAACTAAAAGCTAACAAGTATCAATTATACAGGGTTTCCCAACGAAAACTTGACCCCCTCCCCCAAAAATTAGAAAACCGAAAAATATTTGAAAATTCGCAGAGACCCGTCGATTTTTGTTTTTTGGGGGAGCTTTCTTGACTGTCAAGACAACCCGATATGTTCACCCCGAATCACTAGCAACCCCAACTTTAAAATTTCAAATGGAACTACCCACCTTGTGGGGCATCACTTTAAAGCCCTTTTTATTGCGAATCCAGTGATGTATCGTTTTTAGAAATCTGTTGAGATTTGACAGAATTATTGGCTAAAAACGGAAAGTTGACAATTCACTGTACGCGTAGTAATTTCTACACAAATGCCCGCCACTAATAAGTTTTTATCTACTACACACGACCAAATTACCTAGTTTTTATTGACGTGTCGATCAGTTTACAAAAAAGTCACAAATGAAAAAGCTGAAGCAAAACAAAAAAGTTCAAACGAAATCAAACCTTATCTTTTTAAAATAACAAAAAGTCACTGTCACAAAAAAAGTCCCCGTATTTTTGCTTGTAACTACGAAATCGTTAGTTTCAGCCTTATGCTATTGAAAGTGTAAACGTGTTTTTGAAATGGTTTATTCTATCGCGGAAAGGTTAGAAATTGTTGCAATTCGTGCTGTAGCTTTAGCGCAATCGTGATTTCGATAACAAATTGCAACAATATCTACCCTTTCCGCGATAGAATAGACAATTTCGAAAATACGTTTCCACTTTCAATAGCAGGCTGAAACTAACGACTTCGTGCTTACAAGCAAAAAAACCGGGAACTTTTTCGTGACAGTAACTTTTGTTATTGTTGACTGACGTATTAATAAGACTTCTCACGGCTATAGCTTCATATTCTGAAAAGTAGAAGGCGCCATGGTCAACAATGTAATTTGCATTGTATTTTGTCTCCGGGAAGCGCATGGTGAGCCAGAGAACTGTCAAACATGACAGCCTTGAGCAGTCTTTGTTAATACGTCAGTCAGCGATATAGGGTTTGAATTCGTATGGACTTTTTTTGTTTTGCTTCAGCTTTTTCATTTGTGACTTTTTTGTAAACTGATCGACACTCAATAAAAACTAGGCAATTTGGTCGTGTGTAATAGATAAAAACTTATTAGTGGCGGGCATTTGTGTAAAAATTACTACGCGTACAGTGGATTGTCAACTTTCCGTTTTTAGCCAATAATTCTGTCAAATCTCAACAGAATTCAATAAATATTCGCAATAAAAAGGGCTTTAAAATGATGCGCCACAAGGGGGGAAGTTCCATTTGAAATTTTAAAGTTGGAGTTGCTAGGGATTAGGGGGATGAACATATCGAGTTGGCTTGACTGTCAAAAAAGCTCCCCCCAAAACAAAAATCGACGGGTCTCGGCGAATTTTCAAATATTTTTCGGTTTTCTATTTTGGGGGGGGGATCAAGTTTTCGTTGGGAAACCCTGTATGGATCGTGTTAGTAGTAAATCAGTGTCTGCAGTATAAAACCAACACAGACTTAGTGATTTAAAGTGGCATTTTTTGAATTCATGAAAAGTGGATATCACACTACAGTGTGTTTCACTTTGAGTCGGGACAATTCCATATTTATTGAAAGATGGACCGATTTTCAAAAAAACTTTCTTTTAACTTATAGTATTCGATGAGCTGTACATTTTGGGATATAATTTTTAAAATAGTTCTATTCCATGACCTACTGTTATTAAATTTTTAGAATGAAATGGATAGTGTCGTTGAATTGGCCATTGTTCAAAACCCTTTGTTGGAAATTTCAATATTCTAAGTTCACCAAATGGAGCCAAAGTTCGAAAGAATTGTTTTCCGGAGTACCCTGTATGAACCACAGGGCACATTTTGTTGAGTAAGTAGGCTGGGGGAATTTAACGGGGCAATTTTTTTATAGGTATATCTCTGAAACTGAAAGGTCCTCATTTGCAAAGTGTTGGTTTGATATTGTCGCGAAATCCTGGCCTACTGCGATTTTTTAAAGGGGGGGGGGGCGTTCTTCGAAAAACCATATTAGGTATTTTTTTATTTAAAATCTGACAGCACAGCATTAATCAGGACACTCCGAAACCCTCATACACCAAATATGAACAAAAAATATACAGGAAGTTCCATTTTGCAGGGTGTCAAAGTTGAGCAAAATGGGAATTTTAAAGGCATCTGACGAGTCAAGTGAGCCATGGAATTACTTCGAAACAGTTGGATGGTCAACAGAACCACTCAAAGTGTTGGTATACAAATATCCAATAAAAAAATATACAGGGTGTCTTTCTCTATGCTATCTCAAAATACTTAATTTTTTGGTTTCAAAAATCGAGTACTTCAAAATTGCAAAATAGACACTATTAACGAACTAAGTATAAAAATACAGAGGCCTGCCAGTCAGTAAGTCCATATGAATTAAGGTGTGCCAGGACAGGAAATGCACAGAGAATGTATCATCTCAGAGAGTGATTTTGTTGAGAAAAATCCAATAATTTAAAATTGTTTTTAGTTGGGTGGGATTTTGTAAAAAAATAAATTACTTTTGTGTTTATTAATATTTTTTCAATAATTCCAGAGCACTCTTGACCCGTATAAAATTTCAGCATTTTAAAATGGCCCAGAGAAAATACCCTGTATATTTTTGTATTGAGTCTTTGTACATCAACACTTTGAGTGGTCCTGTTGGCCATCCAACTACTTCGAAGTAATTCCATTTCACACTTTTGACTCGTCAGATGCCTTTAAAATTCCCATTTTGCTCAAATTTGACTTCCTGCAGAACTGAATTCCCTGTACATTTTTTGTTCAAATTTTGTATATGATGGTTTTAGGTTATCCTAATTAACGCTGTGGTGTCAGATTTTAAATAAAAAAAAGCCTAATATGGTTTTTCGAAAAACGCACCCCTTTAAAAAATCGCATTAGGCAGGATTTTGCGGTATACCAAACCAATACTTTGCAAATGATGACCTTTTACGAAAAACCAGACACACTTTAGATAGTCGCAGGCATTGTTGAAACCGTCCTCGAAACATCCTGGCACATCAACTTTCAAACCAAAATTTTGGAATGAAAACAAATTGATATTGATTGATATTTTATTAAAATATCTCAATATTAAGTTGAGGTACAATAATAGGTACCTACCTTAGTACCTTTCTAGTTTAATTTAGTTCTTAGTTTTACAGATTTTATGCAGAATATTTGGCGTGCCTCTCGGAAATTTCAACAATGGTTCTGACACTCGAGGTGTCGGTTTGTCTTTGTAGAGTAGGACCAGTAGACAAATGCAAGGAAAAAATTTTAACAAGCTAAAAATTTTTTATAAGTAAGCCATACCCTCCTTACTAACATACTAAAAGTCCCAAAGTCTCCCATTCCGGGAACTTTGAAAAATCTTAGCCGCCATCTTGGATTTTTTAGATTTTGGTAAATAATTTGTTAATGGTGCATTATTTTGGGAAATATGTAATACACTTCTTTGTAGAGAATTAAAAAACACGTGTTTTACTTTTTTATTGGCTACGATAGCATAAATAGTAAAAAAGTTACAGCAGATAAACTTTAGTCGCATAGTTTAATTTCTCAGATTTTGCACATTGGGGTTTTACAGTCCTACCCGACATATTATATCGTGAGTTTATCTAAAAGTATTAACATTTTAGCAATATGTATTTATGTTTCTAAACTACATTTACCTTTATATTTCAAATGACATATCGGTACTTTCTTCCATTTCCACCATCTCTTCCATTCAAAAAATATTGGAATCATTAACTTTACAGCTTCTATAATAATATGTAATAACAATAGCCATAGACCATATCTATCAGCCCTTATAAACAATTTTATTATTTGAACATAATATGTCCAATAGTTTGCCCACACCCTAGCAGTTCTACTCAGTTGCGCAAAGCTGGATAACTTTGCATCAAACTCTTGAACTAGTTTTTTTTAGTATTTCTTGTTCTTCTATATTCTCTAAATCAAGGAGGCGGTATAATTTTTCTAAAGTTTCGATATCTTGGATCGATATTTGCATTAAAATTATGTGACTTAAAGCTTCTTGTGTTAAGAAATGGGCTCTAAGACTTCTTGAATAGGCATGTCCAGATATGAAGTGTGAGGTATGGTGTTTTTTGCATAAACAGTTTGCCACAAGTCCTGAATTCCACTACCACTCATCAAGTACCCAATGCTTCCCATAAAGGACATAAGCATGTGGAAGCCTCCCAATCTTACAATTATCGCTAGAAAAATTAAATATTAAGCTTTCCCAGTGGTAAGACAGTATATTTCTTAAAAAAATAGGTATATGTATTTTGCTGAGTAACAAGTTGAAGAAAAAAGAAAATAAAACTAATAATTTCAGATTGGCAACGAAGACAAAATAATAGTAATTGCCCCCCTCCCCCGCATAAGCATGTGGTTGTTTCTGGGGTACTCCTAGTTTGGAGTATTGTGAGGGTGAGAATTATTATTATTATAATTATAATTATTATTTTCTGTGTAATTTTATTGTATAAAAAATATATTCTATTGCCTAGGCTAATTAAAAAGTGCACTAAACCAGAAAAAGTTTTTACCTTGATTTGTAAAGTGCCATATTTTCCTATTTCACTTGCTTTAATGTTTTCCTTTGATTTAGTAATAACGTTTTCTTCTTTGTTGTCTTGCGAAATACACAAAATACCACCCACTGAATGGAAAGTCCCATAGCCATCCAAAGTTCTAACATTTATATCGGCATTATTAAATACAAATTGAGTAAAGTTCTCAGCACTTGGGTCTGATTGACAAAAGACAAATTTTCAAATTTTAAACATTCTTTTTATGAAATAGAAATACCAAGTGCAAAAAGTAACACTTCCTTACAGACAACGGGGTCGGCATGGCCAGTTTATTAGTAACTTAAATGGAAAAATCTGAAAATTAAAATTTGTCACCAAAATTTTAGCGCCATAATTTTTTTGTTATTTATCCTACCGTATCAAATTAAAAAACAAAATGTGTTTTTTAATTCTCTACAAAAAATATGTTAGATATTTCCCAAAAAAAGTCACAAGATCGCGGCCAAGATTTTTCAGGGTTCCCGGAATGGGAGACTTTGGGACTTTTAGTATGTTAATGAGGATGGTATGAACTACTTATAAGCAAATTTGTAGCTTGTTAAAAATTATTTCCTTTCTCGAGGAAGAACGTGTATATTGGTCCTGCACTATTGGTAATATACTATTCATTCAATGTATGTATTTATGGAGGGCATACTTTAGTTGAACTAATTCAATAAATTTGAAGCCGCAACAGAGAGGTATTAAACATTCAAGAAGACATTGCTGTTTGTTATTAATATCTACATTTAATAAACGTTAAATTTCTTATAATATTTCTTATAATAAATGTAGGTATACTTTAGCTGCCTAAGTGCACGCCCACACATAAGGCGGTCGGCGGACCGGAGAACAGGGCGGAGATGGTAGCGGAGCTCTCAAAACAATAGAATAGAAAGCCTACTATCAGAGCATATAAAACAACCAGCAGTATCACTCCCCTTGGCGGGAAAATTCTGCGCACCTGTTCGCGCAGCCGCCATGTGGGCATAGATTCTGTCAAATTGATGCAGTGTCGGGGCGATTGGGCAGTTCTTTTTTGGCTGTATGAGAGATACTATTACAGTGCCGTGGAGTGTGCTTTTTTTGTAAATTGTGCTTTTTGCTAGTATCTTTAAATAAAGAATCCCAGGAAGGAGTAAAAGCTGCTTGTGCTTACCACACACTATATACTTTACTAATACTACTCTGTATTTCTGAATTGATTTTCCCGACTACACCTCTGACTTCTATTCCACCAATATGGCTCAAGGTCATTCAATTTGCGGATGATTTCTCAAGAGTAAGTTATACTGCTGGTTGTTTTATATGCTCTGCTACTATCGTGTCTACACACACATACCACGGAGAGGGGAGTGGAGAGTAGGCGCGTTGGCTCACTGGTAGCGGAGCGTTCGCCGTTCAATTAAGTTTGATATTTTCCGGCGTATTGGCGCATATTTAACCTCGAGAAGAGAGCGTTGTATTCTTATAGGGAAACGAGGGTAACAGTGTTTCTATGAAGTTCGACTTTTCAATATTTCCACTTTACTGCCAACCTCTCTGCTCTCTGCGCAATACGCCTTTTAAAGCTGTCACAATCCGCTGACTGTGGACGCTACTCGCACTACTCTTCGCTTTCCGCCTTGCTCTCCGGTCAGCCGTCCGCCTTATGTGTGGCCGTGCACTAAGGAGTTCACGTTTTATGACATTATCACTACTACTCTACCACTACTACTACTACTACTATAATATATCCACAATTTGGAAAATATTATCTATATAAATATATATCTATATTTTTAAAAATTCCGTTACTATGCATCTTTTTTATAAACGAAGAATACTCATGGCCATAATTATTTAATGTAAAAAATATAAGAAAATTCTTGTTTAAGAGCTTTATGACGTCTGTCTTTTAATACTTTTAATAATGTCATGTAGTGACCGGCTAGTATGAGACCTTCTGATGCCGAAAGCGCTTTGCGATTTTAAATAAACTATGTAATTTGTTGATTCTTTGGAAGATGTTTCATCTAACACGTTTACAATACTATTTTAAGGCCCACAAATAAAAGAGTGTATAGGAATAGAACAAACTAAAACTAGTAATAGTTTTCGATATTCTATTAATCCTAGAGGTTTGATCATCGAAAATTAAAATGTAGGTATTTTATAAGAAAATGTTTGCTCCACTTTCTTTTAAAAGGTTTATTACATTTTCTACACTAATTTTTTGGACAATAACTTGGCCGATACTGTTCTTTATCTTGGTTGTCCTTACAAAATTGTGGCAAAGGATTCAAATTTAGGAGTCAATAAATTATTACCGGATTTAGTTCAATTCTTGCTCAGTTTATTCACCTCGAACTTACTAGGAAGTAAAAAATCTTCTAAAGCTCTTGGTTCACAAGGCACTATTTCAAAGTTTTTTTTAGGCAAATCATCAACACTTCTTGAGAGAGGAAGTAATGCTTTAGGCTCTCAAATTCAAAAACTAACAAAAAATGTACTCACAAAAAAGTTTGTTGCTGGGGTGTAATTGTGTGTTTCGGATGAACACTAATTCTACGTGTAGGTATTAGATGACTAGGCGTGCTATCACTATTAAATAAAGCACCTACACTGGTCGGGTCCAACTTTAAAAAAGGCGAGATACTCCACTTGTTGGGCGAAAGAACTATCAGCTGCACATCTTTCAAGCTACTTGCCCGGTTCATATTGAAAACAGATTAAATCGATGGCCATTCGGTTTAAATACCTCGTTAATAATTAAAATGACCCCACCAATGTTCGTAAATGAAATTTTGGCATTTCTTCCCTGCGATTCTTGAATTAAATATAAAGTTAAATGGGAAACACATGGTATGCACGCTCGGATTAATAACAGATATAAATTAATTAGGCCCGAAAGGTTTGGCACACATTTTTTACCTCGGCGACCCAGTGACGTGAAAAGAAATTAATAAAATTGCCGAGATCTTGAAAATATATATTGGAGAATCTATTTTCTACCAGATTTTATATGAATCATTTCAAAATTGGATAATAATTTCTGGATTTTGTAAATGTTTGCTTTGAAATAACATATTATTATATACCGTCTTCAAGAACAATTAGCGTAAATAATTTAATCAAGTTTTGGGTCTCAATGAAAAAAGAAAATACCTAATACTAGTTAATTTTCTGAATGGTGTCCGAAAGAAGTGATTTTGTTATGGTGTATATGTACTTTATATTGATGATAATGATGGCATTGATGACCTACCGACACTTCCACTATAATGGAATATCGGTGACAGGCTCAATTTCTGTATTCAAAATGTGTCTTTCTTCTCATTTATTTTGTTAGAAAAGGATAAAGGGCAGACAACTTCTTCGAGGAAAATATTGAAATTTTAAAATATTCAATAATAAAAGAAGTTGGACATCCGTATGGTACAGGGGTAGGTATCCACCTAAAATGCAGCCCTTCCTTTATATTCTTACCTTTTGACGTAGGATAGGAAAAAATGGCAAAGACAAAAAGTTTGAAAAAACTTACTTGTTTGTTTTTAATGGAGCGACCTGTATAATTTCGTCTGTTGAGATCTAGGCTTTTTTTCCTATTAAAACCATATACAGAGTGTTTATACTTTTATAACTACTATACAAATCCATAAAATCTTTATTTCTTCACAAATCGTTTCTTTTGATCGTCCTAAAGTTATCAATATGCAAATTCAGGGCCAGCTACGATTTTTTATGTCCCGATAGGTCCCACATTTTCACTAAAGCCATTATTTTTAGTAAATTTCTTATTTAAAATCTGACATCGCAGCAGTAATCATTAGGACCCAAAACCCCCCATATTACCTACCAAATTCGGACAAAAAATATACGCACTGGGACTTTCATTAATTTATAAATATAGGATTTTTGATAAACTTTTTTAAAGCAAATACATTTTGAAGCTTAAAAATTTTGTCGTTCAAGAAACTTATCAGAAAAAGTTGCAAAAGAAATTTTGCAATTTTTTATTCGAATTCCATGAATCAGGGCAATAGTAGGTTTAAAAAAACGTTTACGAGGGAAACGCCTTCTATTAATCTGCCCTCACGATTGGTCTACAAAAGTTTTTATAAATTCGTTTGCGCTCATGTTGCACTGGTTCTTGGAATAATTATTCTTCTTTTGATGCATCAGGAAGTTCTAGGTATAATAACTCCTCCATCCTCAAGAGGCTACTTCGGGGATGAAAAGTATCGAAGTAGGTATACCTCCCTGTTCTTCTTGTTCTTCTTTCTTTTCTCTGGAACTCGCCGAACTCCGAACGTATCCAAAGCCTTCGGCATTTGTAGATTCCATATCCAATCAGTACTATTATTATCGTTGTTATAAAATATAAGTAACCCAATTCATAGTAAGTGTTTCTTGAAATTCTTCCATGACCACTAGGCTGATTGAGTCTATGTGTTTCCGGAAGGTATGCAGTTCGTTAAGAGATATATTTTTATATGCAGTTTTTCAAAATTTCGCCTTTCTTTTGTTGCACTAGTTTTAATGACAGGCAGTACCCGAGAATGCGTCTTGTTGTTGGACTTTGTAATGTCGTAGATTATTCCATTGATTTCGATTTTGTAGCTGGTTGGTAACCAGATAAGATGTGGAGTTTGTAGTATGTACCTACTCTGTCTCTTTGCACGCTGATCTTTGGGGGTGGAAATCAGACCTTCATGAAGGCAGATGTAAGTTCCGTTGACTCCTTCGCAGGGGCTATCCATGTACTGGTAGTTTGTGTTGCTCAGAGCCAAGTAGAGTTTAAGTGGTAAAATGAAGGGATAGGATATAAGTGAAATATTGCGATTTGAGGGCTGATATTTGGTATGTTCTCTTTCTATAGATTAGCAAGTATATTAAAGAAATAAAAAAAATTCAAGTTCCCCATTAGCTGGCAGCTGCTATAATATTACATTAAAATTCTTTTTTTTGCGAAATTTTCTTTCTTTTGAAGAGTTTTATAGGCGTTTTTTAAATCGAAATTTTTAAGTTTTTAGAGTAGATATTAAAGGGAAATTTTATTATTTTTTTTGGAAATTTCCCTTCTTTTCACGACTTTTTAGAGGTGTTTTTTTTATCGACGTATTTTGAAGTTTTTGGACTAGATATCGAAGGGAAATTTTAAGTTTTATTTTAAGGAAATTTTCAATTTTTTTTACGAGTTTTAAGAGGGAATTTTCGGGAAAATTGATAATATATTTTTTTGTTTTTAGGGAAGGACTTGCGACAAATTTTCTACAATTTTTTAAGTTGTTTTAGAGGAGAAGTTTTTTCGTGTTAAGAGGAGATTTACAGCAGATTTTCGGAATTTTTCCGAGTCGGGACGTCTAGGGATATCCCCGCGTAAGTTTCAGTTCACTCACCACGGGACCTGGGAGAGAATGGGGTGCTGGGGGGCAGTGGCGCAACGAGGGGGGGGCTGCCGGGCTGCAGCCCCCCCCCCCGAGCTCGTACCAACCAAGCGAAAAAGCGGTAAACAATGACTACGTTTATCTCGACGCGTTCGATCCGATTGAGAGAGGTTTGAATTCACTGGAGCGGACTCAAATACACGGCGTTAACCCTACAGATTGAAATTCAATCATATTTAAAATTTCAAGTCAAGCCGCTATTTACAAACAGAAGTTGGCCAGAATGTGCACCAACCTACTGTGAAATAAGTAGAATAAGCTAATGTTCCTAGAGGGGATTGAAAACAGTAGGATTCAATACTGATGATGTAAACGTAGAAATTGTGAGTACATGTTATATTTCTAATAAGTAGGTGAAATATTTTTTCTTTGAAAAAAACAATGTTTTAAAGACATCTTTGTTTATGGCCTATTACATTACAAGATATCTTGTTTATTTGTAGAAGATATTTATCTGAGTGTAGGACTTGACTGATAATAGTTTTGGCTTAGTTATCTGACTTTTTTAAACTTATCTTAGTGTAGTTGTAGTTTTTCAGCCCATACAAACTGTTAATGTTAAAGTTGGCCGGAAAATACGAATAAGCAATACAATCAGTTTTTGATCACTTTATTTATAGAGAATAAAAAACATTAGTTTGAATCTTGTTATTTCGAACTTAATAGTACAATGATGTTTGATACAATTCCATTTTCTTTCTATACAGCTTAAAGTAAGTTCTAACGGAATACTAGTGAATAAAGAAACAACATTTAAACTTATAATGACATAATTATCGGGAAATTTTTCTGCAAAACTAAAGGAATCTTTAATAAAATAAGGATTATTGTCTTCATAAGATGTAGGTACTAAGGATGTTAGGTGATTTTACTAGTTGGTGAGTCAATTGAAACAAATATTGGTCTAAGAGCTAGGTTAGGTTTATGGATTTTTGGCAATCCATAAAATTTTGGTGTAATAGAATTGTATATTTTTAAAGATTTAGCAACGTCTTTTCCTATTTCTTTAGTTTTAGTTCAATTACTAACTAAATTATTAGCTTTTTGTTGTATGGTATTAGTTGGATCTCTTATAAATTTGTTGGATCTTGTAACATATTATTTGCAAGTTCACTGTATTGATTTTTAAACATGATAACTGAAAAATTACCTTTATCAGACTTAACTACAATAATTTCTGGGTTCTCTTTCAAAAACTTTTTTGTAGTATTATACCCAAGAGGTAATTTCAGAATAATGCGTTGGAAAATGATTAATGAAATTAGTTATTATATTAGTCATCTGACAAAGGATCGTCATTATTTATTTGATTAAAAGAGAATTCAACATCTGCTAAAAGATTCTTAATAGAAATGTCAGTTTTGGTTGGTTTGTAAACTAAATTTTGGACCAAGTGATAGAATATTCTTAACTTCGATAGGAATATCAACATTTCGTCGTCGAGCGTGAAAAAAATCAAAATTTTCAGGAAAGCCAAAAAACTTGTCACTGTTATATCATATCTAAAATACTTTAATGCAGTCAAAATTTTAGGAGCGGATCTAGAAAAAAAGGCGAGTGTCCCTTCCAGGCCTTCCTATGAACCCATTATCTAGTTCATCTTGTCAAATTGAGCCCGACTTTAAACGGTAATTCAATTCAATACTGATTATGTAAACGTAGAAATATAAAAAAATTGACATAATTGAATCGCATCCATTTCAATCCGATCGAGTTGTCACGAGATAAACGTAGTCAATGCTAGATAAAAACAAGACCGAATGATTTGTCTTTTGTTTAACCTGTATTTTTTAAGTTTATGTTATGATTTATCAAATTTACGATATTGAGGATATCGGATATATTTGGTACACATTAGTAGTTGACATTTAATGAAATATTAGTAGTTGTCTGGCCGGCAGTCGGCACAGAACAGAAACAAAAGTCACACGCACAAACGCTTCGCGCCGCGGGCCTTGAAACCTAACCAAACCTGCGCCGAACTTAAAATTAATCTGACCTGAATTATATGCGCCTGGCTTTCTGTTTTCTACTGTCCTTCATATGCGGCAGGGCCGTAGATAAGGGGGGGAGTTGAGTGTTCAAACCCTCCCCATTGAGAAAAAAAGAAGAGGAAACATATCATGGTGATGTAACTTTACAATTTTATACGCCTCAATTAAATTCTTTGTCTTTAAAATTTCTCAAAAATTTCGCATGCGGTGCATTTTAGTAAGCGAACACCGAACACCGAACATATCATTTTAATTCCTGCTTTTAAATTCAATAATCAGTATGAATCCACAAGGAATAAATTTCTATAGGAAGATACCTACCTATCTGTATATATTCTACATTTGGCCCTTTGAGAGGACATGTTAATTTATATAATGTGGCAATAAATTTATACGCACTAACTTATATTTTTACTTCCGCATCACTCAAGGAATTCTCTCGGGCTTTTTTTTTGTAAAAGTAAAAAAAGAGTACCTACTTCTAACAGTTACTGCATAGATAAATTATTATTATTGTGGTTCCACAGTTAACAAAGAAAAAAGTACAATCAGTTGCCTAATATTTTTTGCTAAGCGCCACTGCTGGGGGGGGGGGGTAAGTTGTCAAATCTGGGAGATCTGCGTCGAGGGAATTGCGGAAATTCTCATAAGTGCGGATGTCTCGGGAGTTCGAAAGAAGTTGCGAAACTTCGCCTAGGTACAGACCTGTCGGGAGCTGCAAAGAAGGCGCAACATTTCGCCTAAGTACGGACCTGTCGGGAGAATTTTATTTTTTATTTACAACTTTGTAAGGGGAATTTTTGGAAAATCGACACATTTTTTTCGTTTTTAGAGGAGGTATTGTCGATATATTTTCGATAATTTTTCAAGGAGTTTTAGAGAAGTTTTTTGTTCTAAAAAGAGATTTTCCGAATAACTTTGGAATTTTTCCGAGTCGGGACGTCTATTTCGTAAACCTAATATTGTGCAGCGCAAGTAACGCCCCCGTAGACTTTTATTGCTCAATTCAAAATCTAATCAAACACAACGTACTGTTTTAAAGTCTAATTGAATACAACGCAGCCATAATATCCTATGAGACTTTTAACATTACGCTCCTAAATAATACACACGACCAAAATGCAACTTGGCAAAACCTAATATTTTTTGCAGCACAATCTGTTTGTATATATAGTATACAGGCTTATTTTTTATATTTATCCACATACAAGGACATATCTAAGTGACAGAATTTTTTTTAATACACCATGATAAAATTGCATGTTTTTTTCTCTATTATTTTTTAGACCTGTAAAAAAAGAAACAAATGCGCATCGCAAAGTTGAAAACCTATTATACCTAATTATTGTACGTTTTTTTTTAATGGAACACCCTACACATACATACACACACGGACATATTAAGTAATCAATTTTACTTTAGTAAAAAATAAAAAACGGCGATCTAATGAATGAAAAACACTCGTAGCATAAATCATAAATTACAATCGTATGTGCCTACTGGATGTCCAGAAACTCTAACAAATGTGATTATTAAATAAAAAATAATAAAAAATCATATAAACATAGTTCTAAACGTCTTATCTTCTAAACTACAGGGTGTTTAAGTTTTATAAAAAAAATATGCTTTTATAAGTGCTAACTGCCCCTTCAGGGTGTTTTTGAGAAATTTGGGAAACACCTTCGATGGCGCAGTGCAGGATTTATCTTCAATATTTTTAAAGAACAAAAATAGTACGCCCTTGCTTTTGTTAGAATTAAAATTATTTTTGAGTTTAGACGTTGAGTGAAATTCTTCACTCAACGGTTTAGAGCAAATCTGGTTATTATAGTTTTTTCGTCCGACGCACAGTTTTCGCGTAAATAAATAATAAAATTCGTTATTCATAGTCTTTTACAATAATCGGTATGGAAACGTCGTTTTTTATTTTTTACTAAAGTAAAATTGATTACTTAATATGTCTATGTGTGTGTATGTATGTGTAGGGTGGTGTATTAAAAAAAATTCTGTCACTTAGATATGTCCTTGTATGTGGATAAATATAAAAAATAAGCCTGTATACTATATATACAAACAGATTGTGCTGCAAAAAATATTAGGTTTTACCAAGTTGCGTTTTGGCCGTGTGTACCTATTTAGGAGCCTAATGTTAAAAGTCTCATAATGTGATTAGTGATTAGATTTTGAATTGACCAATAAAAGTCGATGGGGGCGTTACTTGTCCTGCACAATATTAGGTTTAGGAAATACGCGATCGGTACGTATGTTCGGAATTCGCGTGAAAGGAATAGATGACTCACTCTAATACAAATAAATCGGTTTTATTTTGCTTCTACATTAGCGGGTCGGGGGGAAGAAGACGAGGTAATTTGTTTACATTGGCATTTCTTAAATTCAGTCTTTCCTATTTTGTAATGCATAATAAATAGTTTTTTGATAGACTTGTATATCGTATACAGTGACCGGCAGAAAGTTGGACACAAATGGAAAACTTTTTTATTATTAATTTCTAATTCTTGATGAAAGTTGGTGCATCATTTCAGACTCAAAACGCACATATCAAAATTTAAATATCTCTTTTTGGATACGAGGTAGATTCAAAAATGTCAAAATAACTCGGGAGTAAAGTACCCTTATTTTTTAAAATACGGTAAAAAGTTACTTACAAAAGTTGTTTGGAATCAAAGGTGGATGTCAGATTTAAAGTCATAGACACCTACCAAAAAAAGAAATTTCACTTTTTTGTATTTTTTTCGACCACCCTGTGAATTACAAGAAAACAAAATACCGGAAGCGCAACTTATCATCGGATAACACATGAATTTGCTACTAGGTAAACTTTAATTTTGTTCGATTAGCAGCTAGAAATATAAATTAATCTAAATCAGAGTTTAAAAATATTAAATTTTTGTGTCCAACTTTCTGCCGGTCACTGTATATGCTTTGAGATACTTATATTTACAAAATAACCTAAATCGTATAAAGAAACTGGAAACCTTGAATATGCCAGCAATAACATCTTTTCAATATCATGAAACAAAACAAGTTGCCTTTGGTAATGTATCTATACCTATATATCGTTGGCTTCCCGCTTCGGAACAATTCGGATGCGGCGATCAAAGACTCGTACGAGCGGCTAATAATGTGTCTGCGAATTCCGAATATGCGATCGGGACAGTGGTGTCTTACATTTTTGACCCTTCCTGTAACTGTTTGAGAAATTGTTGTTCCCAAGACAGAATAAGCAATTCAGAATTACTTTCTATACAAGCTGAAGAAGCTGCAGCAATGGATAAAAGCGAACTAATTAAAGTTTATCGATGTCTCCTACACTAAAGACTATGATATCATCTAGGTATATTAAGCACTCTTTGTACGTTAGGGTAGCAAACTCATTGTGCATCAATCGCCTTGAAAGGCCTTCGAAAACCGCTTCTTTTGACTTTTCTACCATTGTCAAGATGCAAATTCAGGGATGGCGACGATTTTTTTATATCCCCGATTTTCACGAAAACCTTTTCGCTATTTATTTATTTAAAACCGGAGACCACAGGGTTAATCATAACACCGCAAACCCCCCATATACCAAATTTGAACAAAAGACATAGGTACAGGGAGTTCCATTCTGCAGGGTGTCAAAGTTGAGCAAATTAGGAATTTTAAAGGCATCTGGCGAGTCAAGTGTGATATGAAATCCCATAAAAACAGTTGAATAATCACCAGGACCACTTAAAATGTTGATTCGCAAAGGCTTAATACAAATATGTAGGTACAGGCTGTTTTTCTCTGGGCCATCTCAAAATGCTGAAATTTTAGAAAAACTTTATACGGATCAAGAATGCTTTGGAATCATTGAAAAATTATTAATAAATACAAAAGTACCTAATTTATTTCTGAACAAAATGCCAACCAAAAAATAAAAATAATTTAAATTATTGGACCTTTCTCAACAAAGTCACTGTCTAAGACAAAGGCGATACATTTTCTGTGCGTTTCCTGTTGTGGCACACCAGCCACTTAAACTGATATGGACTTACTGACTGGCAGGCTTCTGTATTTGTTGACTTAGTTCGTTCATTTATAGTGTCTGGGGCAGTTTTGATATACTCTTTTTTTGACCCGTATTAAGTTCCAAAAATTCATTACTTCGAGATGGCATAGATAATAGCACCCTGTATAATTTGTATCGGATCTTTGCACACCAACACTTTGAGTGGTTCTCTTGACCGAATGACTGTTTTACACCTCCGTGTATGTTTTTAATTTGGCGGGGGGGGGGGGGGGGGGAGTCCAAAATTTGAAGCTACGCCACCATAGAGGTACCTACAATACAGGCAAAAAATTATAAGGCACGTTTATGTAGGTATCTAAGTTTAGGAATCCTTGATAATACAGAAATTCTAATTTTAAATTTCCAATTATGAAGATTACACAAACGCCTATGCCACGTTGGTGCATGGCCTCAAAAAAGTTAATTTAAATTACAAAATTACTTACCGATGGATTTTTATCCTCAAAGATTTTAGTTTTGGATGTCAGGGAAGTGCCACAATAGCCCCACAGCGAACCATAATAACTCGAAAAAGTATCTAAATACCGCATACCTTTCACCGTGTCAGATATCAAAATATTGTGTCAAAACTTGGTTACTACTAGGGGGAGATTTCAGTCTCACGTATTTTATAATACACATAGAGCCAGTGGCGGCCCGTGGGTTTTGGCAGCGGGTGGGCAAGGTGACACCCCCCCCCCCCGCAAAAAATAGGGAAATAGGGACATGTTACTCTAGTTAGTCAATTTACTTTTGGAATCGGAAGCTCGTTAAGTACGCCGTAAACTGACTTAGGTAGGTACCTATCTATCGCAAACTTTCCAAAAATAAACAGTTCAGCAAGAACCAACGAGAAGGTCAGAGTGTTTTCACATATTAAAGCGCCGATTTAACAAAAAATTTACTATATCACCTGTACCTGTGATACCTGTACTGTTATTGTTGTTATTACTGCTTACCAGCAGCCCCTGCACCTGCAGAATAGTTGCCTCGACTGCTTGGTCTTGGTCGCACCCCCGGCACTCCATTCTCTCGATCGCGAAAAAATAGTAGCACCTACGAAAACGACTCCGTAAAACTGAATTAGAATTAAGTTATCATTAGCACGCGGCCACGCGGCCTGGAGCCCGAAGAGAGAGAGATAGCAATAACAACAAGTGCATGCATCGCATGATCTGCATGACAAGGAAGTCGGACGTTCCTCCCCCAGCGTTCAAAAAATGGGCTCGCCGGCGCGCCCGAGCCTCCTTGCCCAACTTCCCTATGCCTGACTGCCTGGCTCAGCGGCGCCTATCCCGGCCGGAAAATCAAAAATTCAGTTTGCTGTTTGTTTTGTAATGTACCTAATAAACTAATAAGATTTGAGATTTGAAAAAAAACAAAGGAACGTACGTTACTAGTTACTAAGTACTTTCGGATTTGATTGATAAGTGATAAATGGTAAGTATAAAGTAGGTATAAGTATAACTTTTTTGCAATTCGAATGTAGATCTAAATCGGTTTTGTTTTCTCTTTGCCCTTTACATTCATTATAATTCTAATTTATTGAAAATTGGACCGATTATGCGATTGTGATTAATTAACTGAACGTGAACGTGAATATACACGTATATTTTACATACCTTACCGAAATAAAAACGTAGTTAGCAACTGACCGTTAGTTACTAATAGTAATAGTTACACACTTACATAGACATGGATTCATTTTTCCTGAATTTTCGCGACTTAATTTACCTATGTAAATGCGTTTTGTCTCTGCAGACAAACGGCAGCGTTCGGTCGCCGCTTCCGGCCGCTTGCCGCTGAGTCGGCTCGTCTGGTGGGCCGGCTGGAGTCCCGCCCACCCAAATAACATTTAAATGCAGAGTATGCTTAACCTACGTTTATATCTTCGCGCAGCTCGGGCGCGTAGCACTCGTCGCAGACGTATAGCTTGGCTAATAAGGCTAAGATTCGCCCGGTACGGGCTGGCCCATCGGCATCGGCTGGGAGAGCCGCGCACCGCAGTTTGGGAAATTCCATCGCGCCCTCCCATAATAATTACCAAATTCAAACATTTTGAAGCTATAGCTATATGTCGCAGGCTTATTGTAAAATCAGTCTTATTATATATTATAATACGCCTAGGCTTTTTTAGTACGACTAGGCGCATTGTAATACTACTCAAATAATTAAGAATCTCACAATTTGACTGACAATTTTAGGCGTATTATAATACGCCTGCCGCTTCTTACGTTGGGTGGGCACTGCCCACCCTGCCCATTGCCACGAGCCGCCACTGCATAGAGCTTTGACTCCTTCCTTAATAAAATGACAGACCTATAGCAAGGAACTTAACAAAAAATGTACAATTATTATTGTAATACAAGAAGGGTTTACGGAAAATGTTAAATTATATTGTTGTCGAGAATACTTGGGATTGGATATTTGGCATAGGCATTTCACATTTTCAGATTCCTTTACAATTTTACACCTTAACAATAGTTTGGAATAAATCGTGACATGATTAATTAGCATTTATCCATTGCGCCTAATTACTGCACCATTGTGAAAACGTTCGATTTGCCAATTTCGCAATGTTTGGCTGTTAGCTGTTAGCCTAATTACCTAACAACACATACGAGTATAATAATAATGAAAGTAGATAACTGCAACAGCCCTAACAATTTTTTTAGATTAATAATTGATATTTAATGGAATATTTCAATCAAATAATATGCCAATCGATTTTTTATTTTTTATATAAATTTAAATTTCGAAGAATTCGAACAGAAAAAAATTGCCCCTACTCTCTACTGCCTAAATGTGTTTTGATTTTGTTATTTTCTAGCAACTGTAAATTCTAACTTTTTTTAATGAAATTAACAAGTGATTTTTTATATTAATTAATAGGGTAGATACTTGACCACTTTTTAAAGGTAACATCAGGTACGGAAAATGTAGCGGCCTAGCATTTATTGAACGCTTGAAGTTATATTGTATTGCACTTTAGTTAAAAATATTTTTGACTTTTATTGTTAACCGAATTTAAAGACACCTTTGATGTCCATCGATTTGCAATACGTTATATCTACGACATGTGTTGAAAATAAGCTAATTTAAATGAAATTAAAATTACTTTTGTATAACAAAATCAACATTCAAAACCGTTTCATGTTGTGCTGTGGCCACAAATTGAATATGTCAACAACTGTTTCTGAATATTAAAATAGTTTATAGTTACTACTTAGGTAGGTATGTCAGTAGGGAGAGAAGTACTTTACTCTCTATGGAAACGAGTGCATACTTTCCGATAAGATGGAGAGGGTGGAAAAGGACAACGATATTTTCAAAAGAGGCCGTAGAAAATATATTTAATATGAAGTATATTACTTGACACTTGACTCGCCAGATGCCTATTTTGCTCAACTTTGACATGCTGCAGAATGGAACTCGCTGTATATGTTTTGTTCAGATTTGGTATGTGGGGCATTCTGGGTGTCTTGATTAACGCTGTGGTGTAAAATTTTAAATAAAATATCGCTAAATGGTTTTCGTGTAAATCGGGAATTTAAAAAAATCGCAGCCGGCCCTGGATTTGCATGTTGAAAATGGTAGGAAGGTCAAAAGAAGCAGTTTTCAAGGCCTTTCAAACAAAAAAGTTCAGACGATTATCACCAAAAAGAAAGATTTTATTATTTTATATGTTTAAATGTATACAGTGTGTCCTCTTTTGCATGTGATCACTCTAGAAATCTATGATACTACTATTTCGATTGGGTGATTATTCCATGGCTAGCTGTGATTTTTTAAATTACCAGAATACCATATTAGGCATTCTTTTAAGAATAAAATGATGGTGCCGCCGAATTGGCCAAACCCTTAATACAAAATGTCAATACTCAAGTCACAAAGTGGGGCCAAAATAAAAAAAAATCTAATTTTCTAGAGTACCCTGTATAAACCACAGGGACACAGGTCGGTGATTAAGCTTTGCCTGAGTCTAGCTCATACAGGGTGTTTGTAAAAAAATAACAATATTAATATTTCCTTACGATTGGAGACATCATCGTCCATCCTTAATAATTTTGCTTTATTCATCATGTTGGAACATATCAGTCAAATCAGGATCAGGTGTGCCATTAATGCCGTGAAAATAAAAACGACAGCGTCCACATATTTGAAAGTTACCTAGAAGGCAATGTAAAATCAATTTTTTGTTTGGATAATTTTTTTAATAAACTATATTTTCTTCAATTTTTTTATGAATAGCTGTGTACAATAATACCTTGGACCAAGGTTAATCGATTTTAAAAAAGATGACCAACCTGTGCATCGTGGTTTATGCAGGGTACGCTGGAAAATAAAGTTGTTTTGAATTGTGGCCCCACTTTGTGTATAACTAAAGTATTGATACTTTGTACTAAAGGTTTTGAGCTATAGGTAGCCAATTCGATGGCCCTATGCATTTTATTCTTTTAGGAATGACTAATACGATATTCTGAAAATTGGTCATTTAAAAAAATCATAGCTAGAATAATCACGAAATCGAAATAGTAGTGTCTGTGAGATATAAGGTGAATCTAAAAAAATATAATGTCAAATTTTACTAGGTCGATTTCTAGAGTGTTCACAAGAAAAAGCGGGCACACAGTACAAAAGAGTGCGCAACAGATATGAAATTTTTTATTGCTGAGATATTAAAAAGAGTATTTTGGGGAAGCTTCTCTGCATGTCCAAGAACCTAAGAATCGATTTTGACATAAGTCAAATCATCACCAATATGTCTGCAAATTAAAAAAAAAACTTCCATTAAGTTAAGAAAAGTGCGGTTAAATGAAAAGGAAAAGGTATTTGTGCAAAATTTGAGGTAGTAGTTACCCAAAAATAATTAAAATTACAATTTTTCAATTTCTGGCGAACTCTTTGGACCACATTGTATAATTTATACGTATAATTTTTGTGAAACGAATCGATGTCTGTGCTAAAACATAAAATATCCAAAGCAAGACCGAAATAGCATCAAGGAATAATTTATAGTTTAGTTAATTGTTCCGACTGTTCTGATGCGATCCCAAATCATTATAGCCAATAGATCTCACACCGAACCTCTTAACTAGATATGATTTATTTTGGCACATGTGCCAATTTTTTACTGGTTGTAATTCTAAATCCTCATTTAAAAAATCGGGTTAAATTTGAAGAATCGCGTAGGTTGTGAAGTGATATATTTTAAATTGATTTGGAACAGGTTTCTTTTTCCCGTGTAGTGTTGACACGATATTTATATCTGATTCGTTAACAGCATGTAAAAGCACTTCGCACTGATGTAAACAAAACGATGACTCCATGTTCTCCTGTACATGACAATGGGCAGCTATAAAAAAGTGGCATCGTGATCAAAGTCTAGAGAAATAAGGTATGAATCAGAGGGTCATCCTGGGTTCTTCATATGAAAAACTGAGTTTTCAATTATTCGAAAAATATGCGTTTTGATATGATTTTAGTCAGGCTGCCATGTGTTTTATAATGAAGTTCAAAATAGAAAATTCCTCGGACAACCATAGGCATACCGTTAGCGTGGGTCCAAAGGGCTATTATTGTCACCTGAACTTGTATTTTAATAATTAGTTTTTCCACGTTTCTGAACAGGCTGCCAAGGAGAAGTATGCAAGTGCTTGTTATGAAAATGCTGAAAAAAGGATGGCATACCTTTTGCGCTTGTCCAAGTACCTACTGTTTAAATCGAACGTTATTTAATAATTTAAACGATTTATTCGATGTAAAGTGTACTTGGATATGCGCAAACGGTATGCCATCTTTTCTTCAGCAGTTTCATAACAAGAACTTGCATACTTCTCATTGGCAGCCTGTTTAGAAACGTGGAAAAATTAATTATTAAAATACAAGTTCACATGGCAATAATAGCCCTTTGGACCCACGCTAACGGTATGCCTATGGTTTTCCGAGGAATTTTCTATTTTGAACTTCATTATAAAACACATGGCCGCCTGACTAAAATCATATCAAAACGCATATTTTTCGAATAAATGAAAACTCATTTTTCCATATGAAGAACCCAGGATGAGTCTCTGATTCATACCTTATTATTGTGAGAATATACGCAACATAATGCCCTATGAAAGGCATACGGAGTAAAATCAAAGTCTAGAGAATACCATTCTCGAGACGTCCAAAAATCTGTCACTATCTCCCGGTCTATATAAGCTTATTTTCTTATTAAATAAGATATCGATCGCCGTACTCCGATGACGGCGGGCCGAGGGAGCGGGAGAGGGCAAGGGGGAAACTTTTGTTTACACAAGGCCGAGTGCGCCGACTTATAGTATTCTCTAGACTTTGATCATGATAACTAGTAATTATTTCTTATTATTTAACCAGTTTACCCCCAACACGCACGCGCATTTTATTATCTTGCCAAGCTGCACTTAAAAAGAGTGGACCTAGTGCTTGTTTTTAATTTTTACATCTTACAAATATATATCCATATATATTTGTATTTATATAATATCTTATGTATATATCCATACTAGGATTGATATGAAAACGAAATCAACCAATTATAGCCAAGCTTTCTCCGGTGCGTATGTATTAACCGCAGCCAACGAAAAATACCGGCTGTGGCCCGCAACAGCTCGAGCGAGGTCACGTGACATTAGGAGTTCTAGCATTGCATACATTTACCATTGCTTCACTTGTAAAATAGTGTAGGAAAAATGCAAGATATTGGGAATATTGTTAATATTTTAGTTGGATAAATTTAGGCACTCAAGGTTAAAACAATATTAACAAAAAAATACCTAATCTAAAATGAGAACTTCTAGAGTCACGTGAATTCGTCGCGCCACCACCGGTATTTTTCGTTGGCTGTGGTATTGACGTATTAGTAGGGGAGCTAGCGGTTCATCCAACTAACCCGTTTCCCACAAAGCTAGAACTTTTTTAAATAATGTTTTATTATCGGTCAATTAAGAAAGTACCGTTCTGGCAGGCAACTCGCGGTTGCGTCATCATCCCTTAAATCTTTGAAAATGTAAAAAAATAAAAATAAATAAATCTACTTCCACAAGGCTACAATTTTAATATGTTTTAATTTACATAAGTTTAAGCTTAAAAAAAATTGACAACCTATTTTGAGGGATGCAGGTATGTGCCAGACGACAGTAAAGTTGTCATAGGGATAGTAATTCGTAACCTGCTCCGACAAGGCTGAAATTTTGAGGGAATATTCATTTAATAGTTTTAAAAGAATATGTAAACAGCCAGCCTATTCTGGCGGTTCAAGTGTCTGCCAGACGAGTACAGGCTCTTAGACTATATTGTAAAATCAAGGAATTTAATTGATTTCAAAAGTTCAGTGGGATCTGTTAAATTATTTTCTCCGTTTATCCAAATGCCCGCTTACGCTTAGAAGTTATTATACGTAGAAAAAATATACTCTACAACTCGAGTGGAATGTCTATATTGTCCTCGAATGATTGAGCATTCCACCTACGGCGTTATATACTTAACCCTCGGCCTCGTACGATATGGACAACATATCCCCCACTCTTGTTAAACAAACTATATAACTAAAATCGAGCAATCCGTACGCCTGGCGTAAATAAAACCACGTGTTCAATGACGTTCCGCGATTGGTCGGCAGGCTATAAAACTTCACCCGACTCGGCAACAAGGACGTACTCGATCCCAAAAGTATAGTTATGCGGTTTTATCTAGTTGTTTTTAGCTATTTTTTGAAAACTGCGTGACGCTTATGTCCTATATCCTTTTTTTTGTGACGCCAATTAGAGTTTTTTTTTGCTGTTTCAAGTGACTTTAGAAATACTATAGGTACTATTAGTTTTTACTTTCATCTGGACTGCCCTCAGTGGCAGTCCCAGGGTCCTGTCAAGAAGGGGCTTGAATGGAGGAAGAATATATTTTATATCAGGGCCCTAGCCAGATTATCGAAGGGGGGGGGGGACTGAAAAAATGAAATGTTTGTTTTGCATACAACACGTTTTTCTGTCCAGTTTTTAGAAATATTAAAGACAAATACATTAAGAGGCACAGTAAATTACGAGATTCCAAAATCATATGATTCCTCTTTTTTTTTCTCAATGGTTTCAACCCCCAAACCCCCTCTTATGTACCGCTCTGTTTTATATATATATTTTAATAAAATTCTCCTCGGTCTTTCACTCGCCTTTGCAGTTTCTTTACATACAATAATTGCAAAACAGATTATATGAAACTATTTACTCAATTTTTATTTAAGAGTCCGTAACATCTGACACTCATGTGCTAGAGCAAAACAAAATTATTTGCGGAGCGTTTTTTTGCATTTTTTCTGTAATATCTACATAAAATTGAGCATATTTTCCCATTCAGTAATAGTTTCTACTTGCAGTAGTTTTCTATACCTCCTGAACAAAAAAAAAGTGAACTGTAAACATGTTTTATAGAATATCTTTGCTTATACCTATAAAATCTTTTTAAATAAAAAGTTGCGCTATGTATACCACACAGTTCTGACATAATTTAAATGCCATGTTATAAATAAACTTCAGTTCGCAGTTCCTTGTCAACCGCTATAAAGTTTGAATAATGTAGAGCGCAGGCTTGATTTATGAAACAAGTCTATTCAAAAGAAAAACAAAACTGAATCTTAAAAAATAAATTCTTTCTCCTTGCAGACTAAAATTAACCAAAGATGTAGTTTACTGCAGTTATTTTTATTTTATTTGCCATCATTGTACAAAAGCAACATTATTTTGTATTTTGATACCATCTAGATTTTTTTGGTACCTTACTTACCAATATAAGTGGATATTTTTATGATGTCCGAAATTTATAGCGGTGAGTAATTTTCTGGTTTCCAGTTAGATTTATCGGAGGTCGGCTAAAGTGTTTATAAAGAAAACAACTTTATAATCCGTTAAAAAACTCTTAATGTTGCGCCTATTGTTCTTGTGCCAAGTAAAACAACGTACAATGCTACTTACTATATATCCATCATTCCGATTCGATGTGGGTTCGCTAACCCCGTGATACTATTTTTTAGACAAATAATGTGGGCTACTCATCGAGCAAATTGCTATGATAATATATTCATAGAGGAAGAAATTAAGAAATTGTAAAATAATGTCAGAATATAAATATAACAATAGACCGCTTCGAAAGCTTAAAAAGAACACTGTGGAGAGGTATATAAATTTGGATTTCCTACAACATACAAGGAATCACAATATAAGTGAAACGAGGCGTGAAAGACAAAAAAATTAGTTGACATTTGGCCATTTTGAGTCCCTGCTTTGTTTGCCACATTTTTGTTTCAAAAAATCAAAGTAAGCCTTGGCATGAAGAAAAAATCATTTTCTGGATTTTCTGCAAAACCTTTTCTGTGTAAGATATGGAGAACTTAACTTTACAGTGGGCGAGATATGTACGCAAAAATTTTATTGAGGATAGTTGTTCAGAATAAGAAAATTCCGCATCTCGCAGAAGAAAGGCACCAAATAAAAGATTGTTAAAAAAAGGAAAAGAGCAGTCCTGATTCTGTCTGAATTTCAAGTAAATCCGGTCCGGTCTCCCCCGTGTATATCTTCATATGGATTAGGTTAGGTACTATGCAAGACAAATAAACAAAGGTATGCTCACGCGCATCTCGACGTGACGTCACGTTCGAGCAAAAATACGAGGTGTGTTCAAAAAATAACAGGAATTTTGTAATTTCGCAGGTTAGTCTTCCGATTATAGTTTGTATGTACATGAAGCAACTGAACAACTAGGTATTCTTTAAACATTCACAGACTCAGTACTTTAATATCCGATATTTGAACATAAAGCACCGCAAACATTTAACACCCAACGATTTAACTCTAACCGCTCACGATACACGCAAGGTAAATTATAAACAGCACCAACAGTACTACCAACAGTAGAGTCTCTAAAAGGTGAGCATACCATAACGTGAACATCCGAAAACATGAACCTTTGGTTTCGTTCCCCTGTATACTCTAAAACGTAAACGATAAAAATTTCGTATTCTAAAACGTGAACATTCGCGAAAAAAACGGAAAAAATGATCGAATCGCATTTTGTATTCCGGTTTATTATTGGTAGGCAATAGTGAGAAACAAGCTGCAGCAGGGACCGATTAGTGTTTGGGTTGAATTCTGTTAATACAATTGCATTTATTCTAATCAAAAATAGAGTAAATCACAATGAAGCAATCAGCTTCTTTAATAAAGGGTTGGAATAGGCTGAACAGAATAATATTGACCATGACGATATTCAGGTCTTAGGAAGACAATTCAAAAAATCGTCCCGACAATTGAGTTTATTGAAATTTTTTACTAAAAAATAAGTTGTGTGCACTATAATACGCGCCAGTTTTTAATTAATATTTTTAGTTTATGCATTTTTCATAATAATGAAGGTTTATTTTTATATTTCTTACGTTTTAATATTTATTGTAGTTACCATGTTCTGTAACGTGAATTATTCGAAAACATGAACACAGCCAATCTTAATTAGTTCACGTTTTCGAGACTGTACTGTATTTGACTTTGACAGCACCTTGTCAACAGATCATCTAACGCGTCAAGCAGTCAAGCCGACGATCCTCGCTTGTTCTGCATTGAACGTGACGTAATGCCACAGAGGTAATGCGCGGTGCGGTAGAATTTTAGTTCGCGTCTTGAGCATATCTTTGTTTATTTGTCTTGGTACTATGTTTGTTTCTATTGATACCTATATCATAGTGTGTGACATCATCGTGTCATTCTTGCCGATATTCGCTGATTTTTGGCACTTTTGAATAACTTTCTATCCATTAGGTATTGGCAAAAGTTTTTTTTTTGTATTCGGGTCAACCGCCGCTATAATAATGATTTTAAGGTTACAAATTCTTGTAGAATTATACATTAGTTGCAGGTTAGTTTTTACATGTCAGGTTCTTCCAAGAAAACAATTCAAATGTTAGGTTAGAATTAGTTGTCATGTTATGCCAAAATAGGCCTTGAAGGTTATAATAGAGTTCTAGGAACTATATATTATTCCTAATTAGTTTCCAATCGTGATTTTATTCACAAATTAAGTGGAATATCGTTTTGACTTTCAATACCCTAGCTGTGTTAAAATTTAGGAACTCTAGGTAATATGACAGAAATACAATATAAATACTTTTAATCCAAGAGCCGGCCGCATGATTTCAACTCTCGTAAGCTTATAGAATAAGATGTTATGTAAAATGTAGAAAGTATATTTCTTTACTTGAAGCGGGTAGGTTGCCTCAGATAATATGGGCCCGATCATTGTTATTTAAAGAAGTTGTGGATAATTTTTATTTTTTTAATAGGTACCTACAACCCGTCCCATGAACATATTTACTATACTTTTTCGCAAAAGTCTTTTGACAAATTCGAAAAGTGCCGTTCTAAAAATCGAAGAAGATGGTAAATTTCTTAATTGGGCCTTGTACTTTCCTCCACTACTAAAAGAAACCTCGAAAATCCGATATTTAGCCAAATTTCCCGACTCCCGATTTCCAAGTTTCGAGAAACGGGACGGCTGTAGAATTGGCGAAATTGACGGGAAATCCTGAGGAACCGCTCTTATAAATTGCGTGTTTTTCTCGTTTTTTAATTTTTCGGGGGCACCGTAAACATCTGCACCTCACCTGAAGACTTGAGGGAAGCTTTAAAAATTCCGACCCAAGAGCCCCGAGCCGAAATAACTTAGCTGTAGCTCGGCGAAAAAGGTCAATTTCTGACAGTTTACGGACTTTGGCTTATAGGTGACGAGAAATGCCGGCCAATCACGTAAAAAAGGTGCGTCCCACCTGTGTTGGTCGTTTTTTTCGCCGAAAATCCTTAATAACTCGAAAACGAGAAATATTTACCTGAAAATGTTTCTTTAAATATGTTGACCCGTTCTCCGGCCACCTCGCCGTACCGTCAGATCCCCCGAAAAACGCATTTGAAAAATTTTTTTCCTGCGCATCAAGCGCTATATGGCACTGGCTGTATAGCGGGACTTCGCACACAACTCGCGTCCCCTAGGTCCAGACTTACCCCCGTCTTTAGGATTTTCGGGGCCCCGAAAAAATACGCCTATCGGATTTCTAAAAGACCAAGGGACCCTTTTTTTTATTGTTGCTCCATGGGCCTTCTTTCTATTTTGATAAATAATCATAAGAGAGTAGATTTGCCTAAAAATTTATCGCAACTTCTTTAAATAACAATGATGGGGCCCATATAAATTGAGAGAACCTACTCGCTTCAAGTAAAGAAATATTATACTCTCTACATTTTACACAACATCTTATTCTATAAGCTTATGAGAGTTGAAATCATGCAGCCGGCTCTCGTACTATTTATTTGCAAAAATATGGTTATCTGTTTTCTTTTTTTTATAAATCACACTTTGTAGTTTTTATTTTTTAAGGTAAAGTTTGAGAATTACCGTAAGTCACGCTACCGCTTCTGCATGCAGCATTTTTATTATTCTATATTATTATCTATATATGTATTTAAATAGTGCTTCAAACAATTATTTTCTAAATTAAAAAAAAACATCTTCTAAGTGGATTAATTAAAAAAAGTAGAAAAGTTGATTCTCACATTCAAAACTCCACAAACAGTTTTTATTTTGATATTGATTTGATCACATCATAAGAGAGTCATATATCGGGAATGTTTTCAAATACTGCATTTTGTCGGTACCTATATGGCGAAACATAGGTGCCAAAAAAAGAACTCAATTTTCAAAACAATTATGGACACAAAAAATCAGAGCGGTTTCGTATATTTTTGTCAAGTTCGAAGTTAAGTGCCTTTCTATACGCGTATATATGACTAAAACAGATAAATGATTTTGAGACGTAACTCAACACTACAGGATTGAGGATGTATTATAGTTGCGGAATCGCCAGACATATTTAATGCGCAAAACAAACGCTTTGGACATTCACCTCGCATTCTCTGCTATACAGTCTACGTACATTTGAGGCTGGCTCCAGGGCTAGAAAGGGCGACACACCCCACTTGGCCTTGTTGAACAGGATTAGCTGCGTGAATTGCAGGTTCTCGGATCGCGCCATATTGTTTTTCGCTGCAGATATCGACGGTCGTCTCGGGGCGACTTGCGGATTATTTTTAAAAGAATTAATAATGCGTTCCTCTATAAATCTCGGACATGTGTGTGTGTGTTGATTCAAAATGATAAAAAAACAACATTTGACGTTGGCGCCTCCTCGATTTGCCTTCTTTGTCTTTTGAATAAGCAAGGAAAGCATTAGCCTGGTCACTATGGACGTCATAACGTGGAAAAAGAAACCCACTTTTTTTGTTTCTGCCCTATCATATGATAGCGGTTTCCTTCTTCTGGTATTGACGGGTGGCGGAAATGAGCTTGTGTATGTTCGTTTTATCATGTTTTTTTTGTTGGAGTTGTATTTAGATATTGTCTCAACAAACAGATTATAAATACCTACTCATAGACAATGCTGCATCTAGACTGCCAGAGCCATTGTTGAAATTTCCGCGAAGTACACAAAATATTTTGTATAAAATTTTAATATGTAAACTAATAACTAAATTTGAATGTATATCGCCCTCTATACCAACTCTCGTTATTATAGCCGTGTTATCTTTTTGTCTGCCACTGGATTCACCAGTTTTACTACTGAAGCACCTTCAATAAAACTCGGGTAAAGAAAATATTTGTCCCTAAAAGTTGATACAAAAACTGCATAGATTTATGCGCAAATCAAGTTTATAAGGTAATAACAATCCTAGGAAAATATCTTCTATGAGTATGGGCGCTGGCGTTATAAATGAGTTTCAATTCCTTTTAAAAGCTTGTTCGTAAAATTTTTCGGTTTGAAGCTTGAAGTCAATTCACAAAGCAAAGGATTTTCATCAAATAACTTTTAATGCAAAACTTTCGATTTAGAAGAACTTCAAGGAGTCTCTTCAGAAACCTCAAAATGAAAGTACCTATATATACAAGTTTTCGAGCTGCTTCTATAGATAAGCTCAAGGAGTGTTAATTTCAACTTCCCATAAACTTCGTAGCTTTTGAAAGGCCTCATTAAGTATGCTCGGGCAACACGTTTGTTTGAAAGCACCAATCTTGTACGTACGTGCGTGACCGGCTCGGTGCTCAGGAACGGCGACACCCCCCACTTGGCACTGTTGAAGATGATGAGCTGCGTGTGCTGCAGATTCTCCGCTCGCGACATTTTCCCTTCAACGCGCCGCCAATATGGCGAAAATTCGAGAGTCCCGTAAAAATGTCCAGTGGCTCTTAAGTACTCGGCGCGCTGACGTCCGCCACTCCGGCCGACCGTCTCTCAGGGCGATTTGCGAATTATTTTTAAAAAAATTAATAATTTGCTCCTCTATAAATCTCGAACACGTGTTGATCGTGTATTTAATGATAAAAAATAGCATTTGGCGGCATCTCGACGAACTACCTGTCTTTGTCTAATCGGCTGAAACGATACGAGATGACCGGTGAACGGCGTGGAGGTAGGGGAGGATCTTGGCAGGCCGGAGGCCGGGACACTTTTTTATCGGTGTATTTTGGACGCATAGATATGGATTGGGCGCATAATTCTAGATTTTATGATCGGTGTGATACGGGCGTCCCGGGTCAAGAATTGGGATGTTTTTTAATATTGAGGCAAATAGAACAGTTATGTGTATGTGCTATCAGATTACTGATACTTAATATATACAAAATATTAATATTAGGGACGTGGAGAAGCAGGGGAACTTATGATTTCCTTCTCTACATTTACTTACACATTTGCGTTTATTCATTTCTTGGAAGCGTTATATCTTTTGAAAATTTCTTACTGTCGAAGAAGAACACTATTAGTTGTTAAAGCACGTACAGTTGATTATTATGAAAAGCTGTGATTTGTGGAGTTTTTCTTTCCTGAATTACCAACTCCACTGAAAGAAGGTGGACTATTTCTTTAAGCTGACACAAATTAAATATGTTTATTTATTTGTTTACCTTATGGCCTATGGGGAATGGATAGGGTGATAAATTTATCATAATATGCACTTCGTTTTTTTCGTCAACGGCTGTAGATTTTTTCTGAGAAATGTATTTTTCTTGAAATCGGCAGTAAAGTGTCCCAAAATCGTCATTAAAAGCACAGAAATCGTACAATAATGGGCTACATTATTGTACGATTTTTTCAATAAGTAGGCCTTGGCGAGATGTAAACATCAAACTTTTCGTACACATTGCGAAATTGTTTCCTATAGAAGCGCAATCCTTCGGTATACATATTTTAGTAAATTTGAATATCAATATATTTGTTGTGTAGGCTGCACAAGAAGCAGCAGTTTGGGTTTTCTGTACGAAGATGCCGTGTCTTGTCTTACTTGACCCAGGTAGAGCGATCGTCAAAATCAAGCAACGCCGCGCGTAGTCGATTCATGGACGGGTGATCCCTTATTATTATTTTCTTGCCTAATAAAACATTTTTTTTCCGATTTCAAAAAAAATATAATATGTACCTCGGCACTGAAGTTCTTTTTATGACTCATGTGGTTTATTTGCCTCGGCCAGAGGCCTCGGCAACTAAATTCCACATGAGTCATAAAAAGTTGAACTTCAGTGCCTTGGTACATAAATAACGATTATTCCTTCCCATATAATAATAAGTGTGAAACCTTGTGAAAACAAAACGACGAAGGGCGTCGCGGCGCCTTCTTATTATGTCGTTTGAAAGACCACTTATTTAAAGTATATATTTCCAAATACTATTTTTCTCTATACTTAGTCGTTAAGACGTTATACAATGTGTCCAGGAAATTTGGCATTATATGGAAAAAATATATATTATTTCAATTTTTGGAAATCTATTGATGGGTTCGAATACCTATTTTGGCTGTACTTATCGCTTATCTGTTAATTTGATATTTTGGAAAAGGGAAAAATCATTTGTTGCTTCAAATATCAAAAATAGTTATTAAGAAAAAGCGTTGACTGACGTATTAATAAGACTTCTCACGGCTATAGTTTCATGTCCTGGAAAGTAGATGGCGCCTATGGTCAACAATGTATTTTGTCTCCGGGAAGGTCATGGTGAGCCAGAAAACTGTCAAACATGACAGCCGGGAGCAGTCTTTATTAATACGTCTGTCAACGGAAAAAGTGTTTGTCGCGCAATTTTACATAAGCGTGCAATTTTTTAGAAACAAATTGCATTTTTTCAAATTTTTCCTTCGAAAATTGCTGCCAATTTTGTTTTCCCAAAATTTTTCTTAAAATGTCACTATGGAAACCTTAAAGCATTGACTGAGAGACTGCTCACGGCTGTCACGTCTGACACCGTGACACCATGCGATTTCCGGAGACAAAATACAATGCAAAAGACATTGTTAGTCATCAGTGTCATCTGTTTTCGGACATGAAGCTATAGCCGTGAGAAGTCTTATTAATACGCCAGTCAACGCTTAAAGTTTTGTAAAATTCTGAAACTCCTAGTTAAATCTAGATATAAAAATTTGTTTTAGCTGGAGAATGCGAAGCGAAACCAAACATTTTAATTTGCATTTATGTTGACTTGACTTTTATATAGTTACTAAAAAATAATATTTTTTGTGATTTTGCATAATAGAAAACTAAACTTTCTCTTTTAATACTCGCCCATATCAAAATAAGTGTTCAGTAGTTTTGGTAATATTTTTTATTTTTTTAGATCCAACACCACTATTCCATATTACTCCCCGCTTTTGATTTACTTGAAAAATGTATTTCACTACATTACTGATCAAAACTATTTATTGCAATATTATAATAGACACGAGCGTAATATACCTAATAATTAATAAATTATTTAGTTTATAAATATGTCTTTTCTAAAGAAATAAAAATGGTATTCCATATTCCCCGATTTTATTCTACTGCCAAGTACACAGCGTTCGGTCGTTCGTTATTAAATTCGAACAACGAACAGTATCAAAACGCCATTCAACCCGACTATCGATGTTACTAATCGAAGCGAACATCGACCGAATGAGTGGTCGCATTCGTTAGCGGATGTTTCTTTGGTGTAAACGCAACTTGTATTCAATTATATTAAATCCTAAGAATCTAGATGCAACAATGATTTCCTACAAATTTTGTATTTATTAGCCATATATCCGAAAATTTGGGCTTGGGGTTTGAGTTCTTTATTTGCGTTGGAAATTATTTGTTTTCGAGAGCAGGGTTCATTATTCCAAACAGCAAATCACAACTAATGCAGTCCAATTTTAGGTTGAAACGGTTGTACTTTTACTGCCTGGTCACGACATAACAAAGTTGGAATAAATAAATATGTACTAAATTTGAAGAAATGCCAGCATAGTCTTGCCCTTTTTTAACACCAAAAATTATCAGTTATCATTTTAGCTACGTAGAAAACTTTTCCTTTTGTTCTAACTGCCAACTCAAAAATGCAAAAAATAATAATAATCTTTTTCGTTATTTAGCTTTGATAGACAGTCATTATATGGGTTTTCCAGATTTCGTCAAATCTAAATTCAACCAAAACAGCACTGACCAAATCCTGAGGCATTTATAACGATTTTATCCAAATAATGAGACCAGTATTACTTCAGAAGAATTATTCCAAAAAAAAAAACACAATTTGATTAGGTGTAAAGGATGTGATCACGCTTATTGTGTGCATAGTTTTTCTGTCTTTGCGAGAGTGGTGGCCAAATTCCGATAGATTTACAGTCCAATTTTCTAGTCGAATTCTTGAGATTTATTCAGTCACCACAAACATTTCAACAGCTTAACAAATCTTTGCTACTAAACCGAATCTAATAGAACATTTTGTAGAGAATTAAGGTAGAATGTTTATATTTGTAATTTTTTGTGTGGCAAAAAGTTTTTATATAGTTAATTGCTTACATGGGACATGAATTCAATGCCATACGATTTGTTTTAAGTGTCTCCTCAAAGGAATCTAATTGATTTATGTCACACCGAGTCACTTTTTTGTACTCGTTAGTGCTCATCCAGGAATTCCGAAAATTGAAAGCATTTCGCTAATTGTTGTGTTTGCATTTTTGTTTTTTATTATTCATTCGTACTTACTTTATGCGGGGAATTTAAAGGTCATGTAAACGGGCTTTTATTTGGCACCCACAATAGTACCTACATACACAGTGTGTCCGCGATTGCTTGTGAACACTCCAGAAATCCGTGAAGTGCCAAGAAAAATTAGGCTTTATATGTATATTTTTAGAATTACCTAAAATAAAAGAAGATATTATTATCTCAGACACTACTATTTCGATTGGGGGATTATTCCATGGCTAGCTATGATTTTTTAAAATGGTCAATTTTCAGAATACCATATTAGAGATTTTTTTTATTAAAAATCTGACCCCATGTCGTCAGTTGGCATTACTTCAAACCTGTGTAGCATACCAAATTCCATGAAAAAAAAAAAACGATCGATTTTCTTTTTTAAAGGTTTCAATACAACAGCCTTGTAACATGGTCAAAACAAATGAAAAAGTGCTGAAAGTGTCAAGATTTAATCGACCTAAGATCATTCTTAACAAAAATTACAGAGGGAGGAGGCCAAAATATCTGGAAAAATCAAGGTAGCCATGAAAAACAACACGAAAAAGGTTACGTAGTGACAGTTACAAGTTTGGTATCAAACGTCAAAGAAAATGGATGATGAAAAGTTAAGTGTAGCGGAAAAGCATATTTGCTGGCAATTTTATATATGGGGAGAAGAAGAAATATATTTTTAAGTTTCTACATTGTTTTTGCAAGCGATACACCAACATTTAGCTGATTTTTTGCCCAAATATTACTATGCGTAATATAATGTAGTGTTTGAGGTGCATTTGTTTTTAGAAAAACCTAATAATTAGTAAAACACCAAAAACAAAGTTTGCATTGTAGTATGTGTAAAAATGCTACTTTAATGGGTAAGGCTTAAATCTTCCATATAGAAATGAAATAACAAAAAATTGACAATTGCAATAACAAGAACAGCCTATAGAAATAGTTCATTTCGCGAGTTTGACGATTTTGTTATCTACTATAATGCCTTTCGAGTATTTGTCACGAGTACCTCACCAATTGATTATTGAAAATTTAAGAAAATTAGCTATGTCGTCCAACTTTATATGAATATTAACTATTTCTCGTCAACTTTTGGTCGGAAACTGTTGTTTCATAGAACTTGGCCGAAAATAACATAATTCTATCAGAATAGTATACATTACATTTGGCAATTTTTCTTCCATTTCAGGAAACGGCGAAATAATCCATTTGTTCTTCTGTTGAACTAAAATCAGCTTAACATCCCTTAGATTATCCCCACGATTCATATTTAAAATCACTATCACCGCAAATTAGTGGTGTCACCAACTATTTAGTTGGAGGTCACAAAAAAACTGAGAAACGTAGGGTAAGAGCGAAGCATTTATCAAAAGAAACCAAATCCCGTTTTTTTTTCATAAGAACAATAATTCTAAGTTTAAACACGTAGGTATCCGTTGCGGTGGCCAATTTTTTCGTGATTTAGATACTCATAAAATGTCGACGTGTCATTCCAATTAACATAAAGAACACGGCGTCGGTAAGGCGGCAAGATCATGTTCTTGATTTTATTGCCCTCTTATCTTCTCGAAAATATATTTTGGAACGAGAGCGACCCAAAACGCGGTGAGTCAGGCGATAGATAAATAATGTATTTCCTAGGGACACATTAGATATTGGGTTTTGTGTATGTTTTAAAAAATACTTTCGACATTCATAGAAATTGTGGGGGGCCACACAAACAAATACAAAAAGGACCTACATAGGTATACGCTCCTTGTATAAAGTCTTTCCATTGATAAGGGTACAATCTTCGTTTTTTTATGTACTTACAGAAAATTATTGGCACCCGAGTGTATTATGCTTTTCGTTGGCTTTAGATTTTGTGCTACTTATATACCGGACAGTGGCGCCGGCTTCGTGGGGCGACGTGCATGCCCCCATGCAAGCAGCTTACGTGGGGACTATGCCCCCACGCAGGACTCGTAGGAGTTTTGGCTTGAAATTTGTGCAGCCAGCCAGCGAGACATTCGACTTTTCGTAAAATATCAGGCACTATCCAATTTCCGTGTAGGGCACATTTTATTTCCGAGTGCAATAGAAGGTATAAACGATTGCCTATTCTCAATACCTACAAAGGTTATAGAGGTTTGGGCATTCTTTGACAGGGCAGGGAAGGAGGGGCGAGAGCAGCAAGGGGACGAACTGGGTTGGTAGCATTGTCGCATGACATTCGTGATTTAGTAAATCCCTAGGCATTTTTAGTAGTGGACTCAGTGACGTGCGGCGTGTTTTACCTATTTTTATTCGATTTTCTCTTTATTATATTGTCGATATTGCAAAGGAAAAGCTTTGCCTAGTGGTACCATTGTGCAGTAACTAGCTGCCTAAATCAACGAATAAAGAACTCCAGGAAGGAGCCAAAGCTCTATGGGCACTATAAAATACGTGAGACGGAAATCGCCCTGTTTGGAGACTGAATTTTGACAAAATATTTTTATATTTGACAGTTGTTACGGTGGTTTCTGCTATTAGATATTTGTGTAGTTCTTCGATAAGTACTTTTTGGAGATCTATTATGGTTAGCTGTGCAGCCTGCGGCTATTCCGTGACTACCAGAACAAAATATTTGGGGGATAACATTCCATCGGTAAGTACTTTTGTAAACCGGAAACGGCATGCCGCCATATGCAGAGACTGGACCGGTCCAGCGTAAAGCCCAAATTTGCTCCTTCCTGGGGTTCTTTATTCATAGGCCTAAATCATACGAAATTTTTTTCGGATGGTTTCAACAATGCTAATTTATCCTCCTTATTAATCTATGGTATTATCCAATGCTCGTAGTAGACCAGTTCACTTAGTAAGTCTATTTTTTAAGGGAAATTGCTATTTGCTTATAGGCATAGGAACACACGAGATAGAAAATCATGAAAATTGTCAAGGCCTGAATCTAAACTCTAATTAAATTAAATAAAAAACAAAATATCAGTCCCGTTTTTCAAAAATGTCACATTCCAAATTTGCTGTCAAAATTTGACAGAATAATGTTCAAGGGTTTGATTTGGTTTGATTCTGGTTAGGTTAGGGTCTTTGCTCCCAGCATATCAAAGCGCTGCCAAAGGAACAATAATTTGTGGTTCGAGCGCTCCGGGCCCTCTAATGAATATCAAATTGAACGCCCCTGCTCTGTAATCACAGATATTTAGCTCCAGCCAGAAGGAAAAAATATAAAAGTTTCTCTCTTCCATGGAATAGATTTAATAAAAAACGCATCTGATTGATTAGGAACTGGTTTTGTAAGGAATAAAAGTCCCACCCAATGACCTTTTAAAGGTCACTCTATAAAGTGCCCATTTTTTTAGGAAAAAATTATAATCGTGATGATGATATTCTCACAAAATATGTCAGATATGTGCTGCTCGTTTGAGTGGCTGTGTGTAGACACAAGATCGAAGGTGGCTGACAGCGATAAATTTTAAGACCGGATGAAATATTGCTGCGATTTATATCAACGTGCGCAGAAAAAAAAATCGCTGGAAGAAACCAGATTTTATACTCTGCTGTATCTAGGCTGGATAACATTCCGGCTAGCTGGTTTATTAATAAATTAGACGTTATAATCTCGCTTGCAATTTAAAGTTTGCAAATAATTATAAGTAAACGGAATGCGAGTTGTCACCACAACAAATATCGTCTTTAGCCTCTGGATGCGCTTTCTCGTCCTTCATGCGAAAACAGATAAATTTAATGGCCATGTTGCCAACGGCCAAACTGATTTAGAAAGAGTCTGGCTGTCAGGTTCGATTTTGCATACAGAAAAAAATAAAAACATTCATTGCTGAATTTTTGTAAATTGGCAAAGAAAGTTTTATAGGTATACTGTGTGTGTCCCAAGATAAGTGAAACAAGAGGTGTGATGTGAAAGCCAAAAAATATTTGAGTTTATATCTGACCATATAAATATGGGGTTGCGCCCCGCTTGACGTGAAAGTAATTTATAACGAAAGGTGCAAAAACTTACAGTCTCAGCTCCACAAACACAGCTTTTTTAATATCAACTGTACATATCTGAGATTAGTTTCAAACTTTGTGCGTGAGCATAATTTACTATTCTGAACAACTTTTTTTAGTAAAATGTTCCCGTAACTTGCACAGGAAAGATACTTTACGTAGGCAGAAACTGTTTTTTCCTCATGTCAAGGTCTAGATACTTTGATTTTTCGAAACTGAAAATATAACAGAAATTACAGAGGCCGGACCCTAAATGGCAAAATTTCAACTTATTTTTTTTGGAATTTACACACGCACAATTTGATTTTTTTTTGTAAAAAACGACAAGAATCATTCAGTGATTTTTCTCTCTCAAAACCGACTACGTCATTCCATTCCCTGACCATGTGAAATGGATTTGTACCAAATTTAGTAATTTCTGTTACATGTTTATCTTCGAAAAATTAAAGTAGAAACGAGGAAAGGTGGAAAAAAAACGTTTTCTGCCTATACGTAAAGTCCTTTTCTGTGCAAGATGCGGGAAAATTGTACTCAGGAAAGTTGTTTGAAATAGAAAATTTTGCCCACGTACAAAATCTGAGACTAATCGGCCTTGCCTATTGAGAAATTTTTACCAGTTTTTATTTCTACTGTTTAAACACAAAAATTGTAGTTGTTTGAAACATTTCGACAGTCGAATACGATTTTTAATAAGTTTTTCAAATTAAATAAAATGTGTATTCTGTAGCTCCATGTTTTTTTATATCGGCTACATTGCCAAATTTGGAATTCTCTGGACTTGGTTGGCGAAATGTTTTGAATAACTCTACAGTTTTTTTTTGTGTTTTAAGGGGTGGTGAATCCAATGGAGTGCACAGATTTATCTAAAAAATCGTAAATCTGATTTATAACAATTTTGCTCTTAGAAACTGGAATAGTAAGCACTGTATTTTGTATGAAAGAGGTCGCATTTTTGTACTCAAAAAATGCTTGTTTAAGAAGCTCTACAATTTTAAAAAAATCGGGTCAAATCGCACAATTAATAAATTATTTACAGGGTGACCCGAAAACAAATTTGTCACATCGTATTTATAAATAATAGTTATTTAGGTATGTACCAAGGCACTGAAGTCCAACCAAAGCCTAAGGAATACTATAAGTCAGCTCACTTCTTTGTTCTCTCGGAGAAAACAACAATTTTTTGCGACTGGTCGTAAATCAGCCGCGAACCGCTCTCAGCTACATATAGACCGGGAGATAGTGACAGATTTTTGGACGTGATTTTACTCAGTATGCATTGCAAAGGGCATTATGTGGCACATATTCTCACAATAATAAGGTATGAACCAGAGAGTCATCTTGGGTTCTTCATATGAAAAACTGAGTTTTCAATTATTCAAAAAATATCCGTTTTGATATGATTTTAGTCAGGCTGCCATGTGTTTTATAATGAAGTTAAAAATAGAAAAATCCTCGGAAAACCATAGGCATACCGTTAGCGTGCGTTCAAAGGGCTGTTATTGTCACGTGAACTTGTATTTTAATAATTAGTTTTTCCACGTTTCTGAACAGGCTGCCAAGGAGAAGTATGCAAGTGCTTGTTATGAAAATGCTGAAAAAAGGATGGCATACCTTTTACGCTTGTCCAAGTACTGTTTAAATTGAATGTTATTTAAGTAATAATTTAAACGATTTATTCGATGTTAAGTGTACTTGGATATGCGCAAACGGTATGCCATCTTTTCTTCAGCAGTTTCATAACAAGAACTTGCATACTTCTCATTGGCAGCCTGTTTAGAAACGTGGAAAAATTAATTATTAAAATACAAGATCACGTGGCAATAATAGCCCTTTGGACCCACCCTAACGGTATGCCTATGGTTTTCCGAGGAATTTTCTATTTGAACTTCATTATAAAACACATGGCAGCCTGTATAAAATCATATCAAAACGCATGTTTTTCGAATAATTGAAAACTCACTTTTTCACATGAAGAACCCAGGATGACTCTCTGATTCATACCTTATTATTGTGAGAATATGTGCCACATAATCCCCTGTGCAAGGCATACTGAGTAAAATCACGTCCAAAAATCTGTCACTATCTCCCGGTCTATAAGCTTATTTTCTTATCAAATAAGATATCGATCGCCGTACTCCGATGACGGCGGGCCGAGGGAGCGGGAGACGGCAGGGGGGAAACGTTTGTTTACACAAGGCCGAGTGCGCCGACTTATAGTATTCTCTAGACTTTGGTCCAACTTTCTATGACTTATGTCGAATTTAGTGGCCGAGGCCTCTGGCCGAGGCAAATAAACCACATGAGTCATAAAAACAACTTCAGTGCCGATGAGCTACATATTATATTTTTTTAAATCGAAAAAAATATGTTTTATTAGGCAAAAAATAATCAGAAGGGATCGCCCGACTCCGCGCGCCGTTGCTTCACTTTGACGATCGCTCTATCTAGGTCAAGTATGACGAGGCACGGCGCTTCCCTACAGAAACTCCAAACTGCTGCCTGTTGTGCAGCCTCCATGAAAATTAGATTGATATTCAAACCTACCAAAATATTTATACTGAAACATTGCGCTGCTATATACAGGGTGTCTCATTTTGATCTGGAACACCCCTGTAAAATTTGAACTGGCTTACGGATTTTAACGAATTTTTTTTTGTATACAGGGCCTTCCTAGACGTACTTATCAAACACTTTTCAATGACCATACGATTATTCCAGGGCCGGATTAAAAATTTTTTTGACCCAAATTTTCGAGTTAAGGTATTTTTTTATCGGAAATCTGATAACGTGGCGTTAATCAGCGCCCCTGAAAACCCTAAGATTTCAAGTTTCAAGAAATTATTCCCACAAATTATACTTTTTACACTGCATCACAATTGCAAAAAAACAAAATTTCAATTTGAGTTCAGCTATTAAGGTGGCTATGGAAACAAGTGAAAATGGTAAAAAGAGGTCCACAGGGGACAATAGTAATAAACCTGATCGGAAACTGTACTCGGTTTCTCTTTTCAGTATTGCTGTACAGTGTACAGTACAAATTTTATGCCATTTGAGACGCAAGAGAGCTCGCTGCCGTCGCAGGCAGTCGTGCAAGTGCAAACACTTTGAGAAACTTTAATTTGTACATTTTTTTGGTACAAATAATAAAGTATAAGATTATACACTACAAAGTACGTATTTGAAGAATGTAATTAAAAGCAGCAATATTTTAAACGGCAGAAATGTATTGACGAATCGATTAGAAATTACATTTTATACCCACTAAATTATTTGTAACACCTAAATTATTTTAGCAACATCAACCCCTGAATTACATTTGTTGTAAAAATGCATGAACTGACATTTCTGCAAGCCATTGTTTTTCCACGGCTGCCTGTGACGGCAGCGAGCTCTCTTGCGTCTCAAAGGGCATAAAATTGTACTGTACACTGTACAGTGTACAGCAATACTGAAAAGAGAAACCGAGTACAGTTTCCGATCAGGTTTATTACCATTGTCCCCTGTGGACCTCTTTTTACTATTTTCATTTGTTTCCATAGCCACCTTAATAGCTGAACTCAAATTGAAATTTTCATTTTTTGGGAATAATTTCTTGAAATTTGGAATCTGGGGGTTTTCAGGGGCGCTGATTAACGCCACGTTATCAGATTTCCGATAAAAAAAATCGCTGATACCTTAACTCGAAATTTTGGGTAAAAAAATGTTTAAATCCGGCCCTGGAATAATCGTATGTTCATTGAAAAGTGTTTGATAAGTGCGTCTAGGAGGACCCTGTATACAAAAAAAAAAATCGTTAAAATCCGTAAGACAGTTCAAATTTTACAGGGGTGTTCCAGATCAAAATGAGACACCCTGTAGTTGACAATTTCGCAATGTGTACGAAAAGTGAAATGGGCCTTTATTGGTCGGTTTTTAAATATTTAGTCACTTTTGAAGGGCGATGGCTCCGCGTTTGACGTTTGTTGTTTACATCTCGTCAAGGCCTACTTATTGAAATAATCGTACAATAAATGGGCTACTTCCGTGCCGATTTCTGAGCATTTAATGACGATTTTGAGACACTTCACTACCGATTTCAAGAAATACATATTAAATATATTCTGAACTTTTATACATATATTCCACTGCATCACTCCATAAATTTTCTGTACCTATGTCTGTTCGCATTTTGTAGGCCACTTCGGCAACAAATTTTTAAACATTTGCCTTTCCCACATTTCAGGAGGAGTACAAATGTCGAAATGTCTTCATTTTACAAGCTTTTACTCTGTTAGCGTATCGGTGTGCGGTCAAATCTTGCAACTGAATTTTAAACCAGTTCCACCAAACCGATTCAGCTGAAATTTTGCACACACTTTTGGTGCTGGTGACAATACAACCTAGTATACTTAATATTATAATTTATTCAAAATGGCCGCCGCTCCAAGGTGGCTGATTACCTTTTTCTTTACAACCTACTTGATATGGGTATCAAATTAAAATTACATCACAACTTGACATGTTTTTTTGTTTGTATTGTATAGAGTATCGTTATAGCAGCTACAACTCATAGCCCACTTATTGTAAAAAAAAAGGTTATTTGAAGTCGGGAGTTATGAAAATGCAGGGTAGCAATTGACCAAAAGCTGTGTGTGGTTATGAGTTTATAACTACCACACTTTTGGCTCCTGACGTGTAATGGGTGCAATTATTTATCAATTTACAAATATACGGGGTAAGTCATTAGTAATGGTACATAGTGCAACCTCATATTATTATATTTTGGGCCAAAATATTACTATTGAGGCTAATATGCCTTATAGAAATGTTGCTTGTTTAAGAGATACAGGGCGTTGAAGTTCATTTTTTAAATATAATTATGGCTACATCTCCCAAACTAATCAAGCTGCTAAACTGAAATTTGGCTCTGCTGTGTTTTTGGGGATGGAGAAGAAGCTGAAAATGCCAATTTTGCCGTATCTCACAGAGGGCCCCACTTGCGCTGTTTTTGGATCGTGTTTATACTCCTAACTTTTTTGAGGTTATCTTTTTGGCCCGGCTGGTCCGTCATTTTTGTGCATCTTTTCATTCTGCAATAAAAAGGTACTCCTGTTTCATAACGCCCAAATCAACCGTTTTTGTTTAAATTGCAAAAATGTGCCCCAAAAAAACAGTTGTTGACTTCAATATTCGAAAAATAAAATTTTCACCTACTACTTTCAAATGTTACATATCAACTGTACATTCAAAAAGAAGAAAAAAATGCCAAATGAACATTGGTCGAAACATATTTGTTTTCTTGAAATAGGGTGTCCAAATTTTGTCGAGTTTCAATCCGTTCCATTTTGAAAGTGAACATTTTTTGGGACATTCTTTATATGGTTTTTTTTCTCTCTTTAAATGGTACAGTCGTTGTGCAATATTTGAAAAGATGCACTAAAATGATGGACCTGCAGGACCAAAAAGATAACCTCAAAAAAGTTACGAGGAAAAGCACGATCCAAAAACAGCGCAAGTGGCGCCCTCTGTGAGATACCGCAAAATAGACATTTTCAGCTTATTCCCCATCCCCAGAAACATAGCAGTGCCAAATTTCAGTTCAGCAGCTTGATTATTTGGGGAGATGTAGCCATAATTCAATTTCAAAAAATGAACTTTAACGCCCTGTATCTCTTAAACAAACAACATTTCTATAAGGCATATTAGCCTCAATCGTAATATTTTGGCCAAATATATATGCGATTGCACTATATGCCATTACTAATGACTCACCCTGTATAAATAGAATATTCTTCAATGGTCATGGAAAAAATTTTTATATACCCGCAGGAATTACAATGACAAGCTTAAAATCATGTTAAAGGAACAAATCATGTTAAAGGAACAAATTTTTAAACCTCAAGCTCACGCCTAAAATTGTAGGTCAATCGTTAGGTCAGAACTACTTGATAAATGACGATTTGATATTATTACAGTATTATTCTACGTGGCACTAATAATTACATCTCAATTCTGCATAAAGGTCTATGATCATTTTCGGAAAACACAAAAGTTATATTAAGCAAGCTATTAAAAGACGGAATTCTAAAATTCATCGGGGAATCCCAAGGTGGATTCACCGGTGGCATCAACGTCCACCAAAAGTGTTTTGAAATCAATCTGTTCCTTACATTATGGAAACAAAAATGAGGAGTGACGCTCACCAGACTCCACCAAGCTCAGGAGGTTGGTGGACTGGTAGAAAGAGTGATCTACCCTAAATGTTTTTCATTGTTTTGTTTACAAACTTTACGATTATTTTTATAACCATGGATATGGATGCTCGCACTCCATTTAATAATTTAAAAACATTTTTTTCTACTGTTTTCCCTCATGCACTTTACCGCTAAGATTACTTGCACTCCGCATCTTTCTATCATCCCATAATTTGTTACAGGCCGTCACCGTACCTTTTTAACAAAATAAATTTTCGCTCTGATGTCCATAATTTGAAACGGTCCTTTTCCTATCAAGTTTACGCTATACGTATAATGATAATTTGAAAATAATGTAAACAATGAATGATATTTGCATATAAATGTTATTATTATCCAATATTTCTAAAATTCCTTCCATAAGCAGAAAAGAAAATTTTGTAGTCGCCAAGTTTCTCAATATGGCAGTGTTCTAAACTCCCAAAAAAGTTTCAATATGTGATAGTTAGGTTAGGAGGTTAAAAAATAAAGCATGACTTAAGAACCTCTCAACAGATTTTAATCATGTTTCTTAAGTATGTGTCACTTAGGTATTTCTAGCGTGCTATCATTTTAGCAATACCTACCTATACTTTGCAGGAAGATCATGATGACCTCAATCGTAGGAATCAGTCTTTTAACAACAACTTATTGACAATATCTATTTCAACAGTTAAGAAGTAGAAGTACTTAGGTTACCAATTCTTGAGTTTACATTTGAAGATGCACTACACTTTCGGAAAGTATCTTCACCAGTCCAGAAACATAAACACATCAAAGCTTAATATCGATATATTCCACGATTGATTGATATGCACAACCAAGCGCAGCTGCTTTTGCTTCGACACAATATTTCAAGGATGAAAGGAGCTATGAGATTATTTCGAAGAGAAGCAAATGCTTGGTCCAACATCACCATAATCATTTACACCATTGATGTGGATGCAATGAAGGTGGGGTTTCAAAAATAACAACTCAAGATCGACTTCTACTACACACAGAAAGGAAATAAATCATCACTTACAATCAAATCCGCTTTTGGAGAGATTGCGCTATATATTCTATGATAGTTTCATATCAGTATCTTCGGTTATTTCAAAGCTTTAGTCAAACACGTAACCAACAGGTTTGTTACATCCCAGATATTTTTTGTAAACGGTAAAAAATGATATGGACGCAAAAGGATCAAACCAAAGAACAAGAGGGTCAGTTCGTACGTACGTTTGTACGCATCGACACGAACGGCGATATGCACCATTTCAGTGGATTAATGGTGATGAGCTGCACATCCTCGAGCACGCTCTCCCTTCTCGACATTCTCCTCGCCATCCCGGTACCGTTCATGACTCCGCACTGTCTGATTCTCTGATTCCAAGAACAGAATTCGTTCTATTCTGCGTTGAAAGGTGGTCCCGGGCACGGGCACTACCTCCGTACCCCGCACTTTCCGCTTATATACGTAACCCGGAGCGAGTGCCAGCCCCAAATATATTGTTGTTCGCGCTCATATTAATGAACAATTAAGAATAGCCGTTGGATGTAATGAATGCACAGCGTTGTGCAAAGTGTTTACTGCCGGCCACATCCAACATTCTTGGGCGTGATTAAGGCTAGCCGTGAAAACTGGACGATTTTATGGGTCAGGTAGAGTCGAGGCCGCGGAAGGCGAAAATAGTTTGGCGGCCTTCGAGGTTTGTCGCGCCGATGATACATTCGCGAGAGATGGATAGAGGTAACTTTATCTCGAGGACTGATCTTGCAATATATCTGGGTGTTTTGACTGCGAAGAGTAATAAATGGTAGATACCTATATTTAAAAGAAAATATCTATAAATAAATGAGGTACCATCACGAAACCATGTAATACTTCTTGAGAAATCAATCTTCATTTTATATACAAATAAATACCAAATTGTTCGCATTTTTTTTAAACACGGACTTGGAATTTTTATTGCACATTTCGAAATTAATTGGTCTCCTGGGGGCAACTGTGTATCACACAAATATTTTTTCTCATTTTGGGCACTAAAATGAATATTTAAAAAACACGGTCCTAGACTAGGTATGCTTTTTTTTAAGATTACTTATGACAACTACTTCCTTTTTTTATACTAAAATAAACTCATGTTTTTCATTTCCGTATTTAGGTCCGTATTTAAAAATGTAGATTATCTCAAAAAACGAAGTATCGGCCCGAAATTGTAAAAATGTAGCCCAGAAAAAGTTGCAACGGGGAAGCTTAATTTTTTTTATATATTTTGCAAATGGTGCCAGAAAAAATAAAATCTAATTTTCAAAAATTCGGTTTTTATTAAATATCTCAGCAACCCATGATAATACTATACTGACTTTCTCAAGGTCATATTGATAGGTACCTAAAAGCGCAAGTTCGCCTCAATTTGACCGAAACTGAGTCACCCTGTATAGATAATAATATATTTGCCGTTTTTGTACAATCTACAGAATTAATAGGTAAGTAGGCAATTCCAGTTAACAGAACGGATATAATTTCACCCACGGTAGGTAGCGTATGAAATCAAAACCAAACCAGTTATAGGTGCATGGGCGTCCGCAGAAATTTTTCAGGGGGGGGGGCAGTAAGAATTATTGACAAAATAAAGAAGACAATAGATATTTATTGTTATAAAAAATAAAATAAACCATATGAAAACAAAATCACAAATCAATTGCGAAATCTCATAAATAAAAATAAAACAATATATTAATTAGGTACCTATACTACCTATGTCTCCTAAAGCAGGAACCAAAAAAATGGCAAAAAATGAAACACATTTGCAGGAACAAAAAAATCTATAAAAATAGCGTTTCGAGCCAGTTACTTTATTCTAATTTCTGTCTGCCGTTAGTTGATCACCAAGAAATTGTTTGTTGTATATATGTTACAGCCCGTATATGAAAACAGATCCTATGCATACGGTCTAGGCTGTATCTATACGGCCTAAATGGCGCAGACCGTATGTAAATGACATGGCACTTCATATACGGACTAGACCGTTAACATACGGACCATTGACGTTCAGACAGTATGTGCAATCGTAGTGAATTACCCTTCTTTTTTATATAGGCCCATTAAAGAAGAATATGCCTTCTTTTTAGTATGTATTTTGCAGAAAAAATCTAGGGTACCTATACATTATACTAAATAATTACCTTTTTTCCTTCAAAATACTACCTACCGGCAAGAAGTAATATCCTTCTTTGATGGGCCTATATAAAAAAGAAGGGGTAATTCAGAAATTGCGGACGCCGAAACCGCCCGGAAAACATTGCACAAACATTCTGTCTTTGTTTAAATCTCTCTGTGATATACGGTCTAGTTGCAGATATACCGTATATAATAGGACTTAGGACTAGTCCTTTTCCAAACCGACTAGACCGTTTGTTGACGGACAAGCTTCTTATACATATGGACTAATATCTCAGTCCGTTTACATATGGACTAGTCCTTTTGTATACGGCCTGTTTTACATATACGGTCTGTAACATATAACATATACACATAATTGTTGGAATGTCCTTTTCAATTTATGACATATCATTATGTTCTATGATGATAGTATCCAGACAAATTTTAAACTGTTAGAATCAGGTGAGTTTCAATCTGTCAATAATAATTTTACTTTTGTTTTACTTTAATTTGTATAGCTTATATATTTTGTAGTTGTATGTACCATTTGTTAAAGTAATAATGTATTCACTGTAATCTTTTATATGAAACAAACGCACTGTTTTAATCTATAAAAACTATTATTGTTGATTTTATTGTAGTGCTCTGAAGAAGACTAAAACCAATATAGTCAAAACGTCAGATAATGATTTGCGTAGTAGTTTAATTGATCATTTGTCCATTGTCCCCATAAGTAGAAAACCTACAATTAAAACTCTATAGTTGAGGACTAAATTCAACCACCATTACTTTTTTTACTTATTTCTTACAAAAAAACTTTATGCTCAAAAGCCAGGGGGGGGGCGTGCGTTGTTCCGGTTTGAGGTGGGTCACACTGTATAGTGCGAATATAGGTAGAATCAGAAAATGTTGCGATTTCAAAATATAAGAACATGCAGGCTGTTCTCATTAAAGAATTATAAGCTTGGTAAGTACGGCAGGGTTTTCTCAAACACATGCGAATGTTTGATCAACCGTAGAAAATTTCTATAAACTATTGTATCTATAAAAGTTTTGTTCTAACATCAAAAATTAAAAAGTTAAGGGAATTAAGGGACCGCGGTGGCGTCGCTCGTACCGGCGCTGACTTTTTAGACTGCATGTTTTTCTGCCTTCGATCGACCTTGGTTCGAGGCAGGCGCAGGCGCATGCACATATCTTTAAAGAAATACACCGCTATGGCCAAGAGCGCTGGACAAATGTGGGTTCACGGTACTGCTCCTAAATAGCTTTATCTGTGTGATTCACTAATTGTCCTACTCTCAGTGGGATTAGTACGGTTTTCTAGGGGTTTCCGTAGTACTTGAGCGAAAGCATGTGGTTGCTTCTGGGGTACGCCTAGTTTGGAGTATTGTGAGGGTGAGAATTATTATTATTATTATATTTACTTATGTATAAGTTTCTGCGGCGCCTCTCTCGCATATTTTTCAGTTGCCACTAAAATAAATGTCTAGCCAATGCTATAACCTGATTTATTTTCGAATAGTAAACATTTAAGCACCTATATATTAAATAGTTGGTTTTGGCTCAGTTTTAATCCTGACCGGTAATAAAAAAACCACTATCCACTAGATACCTAATACTTATTTTAATATAAAATGTAATTGATGTGTTTCTCCAAATACAGGGCAACTCTGCTTAACACAAAATATTCAGAAGCTCGTCAGGGTCAAGCGTGGTGTTAAATTCCGTTCGTCGCGTCGTCGAGGAGGACGTTACCATAACCACAGTGTGGTCATGATAGGACGATAATGTAGTACTAGGTACCACAGAAGAATAGTACCTATACCTACTTCCACAGTGTGTCGCATGAGGAGCGACCATGGGCAAAAAGGAGGGATTTATTATCTAAACTAAATATCATGAATGTTGATCCCCGCGTTACAAAGTAATTAAGTAATACTACATATAGTACCACAAACGAGAGAAGTCAAATGAAAAACTCAGTCTAACCGCCCATGCCCACATTAATAACATACGGATGGCGCTTAGACTGAGTTTTTCATTGGACTTCTTTCGTTTGTCAGACTGTACTATGTCTTTGTTTGCCACATGAATAGGTATCGCTCGTATATTCATGAGTCGGACAAAGATAAACGTTGTGACGCAGGAATGAAGACTGGTTATAACAGTGACTATATAAAGGTATCTATAAGTAGTCACCGGTTATAAGAAGTAGGTGCCTATATTTAAAGTCTTTTGTAATATATTATGGCTTTGACTCTCTGTACTGAGACTGGCCGAGACCAAGGCATCTGCCAGTCTATAGTTAGGTTATCTGTTATCTGTAAGTAACAGAACTCAGAACAATAATATCCTAATAATACAGAAATATAGTTGATTAAACTAATAAGCACTAATCTTTACGTCACTGCATTTGCTGGCTTGTTATTTCATTACTCTCCTGTAATATGTATGTGAAAATCTGATAGGATCAGGACAGCCATATGCAGTGACAACTTGAATCACCCTGTAAATTTTGAACTAAGGTCCACATATTAGTGATTTAGATAAATATTATGTTACAAGATTTATCAGATTTTTGCACAAAGCTATGTACCTATACAAAGATTTGTGTAATTGCCAAATTGTAAACTGGCAAACAATATTTATTTTCAATAAGAGACAAGGGCAAAGCCAGTATTATTTCTTACACATTTAGATTATTGTTGCTACATATTTCATTATTAATATTTGCTCAAAGCGATTTATTTATAGACAAATTTTAAACTCCCGCATTTTGTCTTGGCTTGCAGACGCGTCATCAGTTGAGACCGTAGACAATTATAACAATTATAATAATAATGATAATGACAATAACAATAGCAATGACAATGATAATGATAATAATATGATAATTCTCACCCTCACAATACTCCAAACTAGGAATACCCCAGAAGAAACTGAATGTTTGTGCAGGGGAGGGGGGCAAATACTATTATTTTTATTCGTTGCCATTTTCGGCTAGGGCCGACTTTTCCCGATAGAACTTGGATAGCATTCACTCAAGTAGGTACTATAGAAATCCCTAGAAAACCGTAGTAGTCCCAGTGGCCCCAGTGCGTCTAGGACAATTAGTAAATCAGTTGATGTTGGTAGTAAGAATGAACATAATTTTTAATTAAATCAACTTATTATATTTGGATCTCACTACAGTTCACCGCAACACCGCTGTCTTTGGTCTTGAACGAAAACCGCTAACTCGGACTCCACTCACTGGGATTACTATACGGTTTTCTAGGGTTTTCCGTAGTACTTAGTACGTAGTACGTAGCAAATGCTATCCTAGTTCTATCGGGAAAAAAGTCGGCCCTAGCCGCAAATGGCAACGAAGACAAAATAATACTAATTGCCCCCCTCCCCCGCACAAGCATGTGGGTGCTTCTGGGGTACTCCTAGTTTGGAGTATTGTGAGTATTATTATTATCCCGACTATTATTATTATTATTATTATTATTATTATTATTATTATTATTATCTCGACTTAGCCAAAAGGCATTCGCACTCCCTCTACGGGGAACATTCACTCAGATCCCGGGCATCCCGGATACCAAAAGGATCTGGCTCGGACGAGACCCTTGCCATGTTATCGGGCCCTAGGTGACATTGATGTTCTTGGACGATCCTGCATTCCCCATGAATTTCCTGACGGTTCGGGCTGTCGCAAGTAGTACCGCTTTCTGCATGGACCTGTAAAGACTATCAGTTAGATTCAGCTCCTTGATGTTTCTCAGCAAACTTTTTGGTATAACACCAGTTGTTGACATGATGATTGGAATCGTCTGGACGTTCTCCATTTCCCATTGCCTTCTAATTCGTTCTTCTAAGTCTCTGTACTTCGCGATCTTCTCGACTTGCTTCACACGCAGGTTGTTGTTGTTCGGGATGGCCACATCAATCAGAGTTGTCTTCCTAGAAATTTTATCAACTATTATAAGGTCCGGTCTGTTATGGGCAACTCGTTGATCAGTCAGAACTGTACGATCCCAGTACATCTTGTAGTTGCTGTTCTCAAGAACAGGCTCAGGTGTGTAGTTGTAATATGGGACCCTTTCTGTCTGCACAAGCAGCAGCTTTTCCGCCAGTTCCCGGTGCAAGATCTTGGCAACCGAATCGTGTCGTTCCTTATATTCCGTTGATGCGAACATCTGACATCCTCCTGTTATGTGCTGGATTGTTTCTGAAGTTGGGCACCCGTATCTGCATCTGTCATCCACTACCGATGCATCTCCTACAATGAATTTTAGGTAGTTGCGAGTTGGTATAACCTGATCTTGTATGGCCAGTAGGAAGCCTTCCGTCTCGGGGAACATTCGTCCCGAGGTCAGCCAATAGTTCGACGCTAACTTGTCGACATGTTCCTGGTTAACCTCATTAGGATGTCTCCCGTGCAGCGGCTTCCCCAACCACCTCTGTAGTTTATCGTTGTCGGTTCGGTGGTGATTTTGACGCTCGTGTTCCGTCAGACGTAGCGGCGTTGAGACGTCTGCTCCGCATATAGCCCTATGTAGTGTGGAGCTGTTGGCCTGCCTGTAGAAATAATTACGCAGATTTAATATTTGTTGGTCCAATTGCTTGCTGAGATCTGCCAATCCTGTTCCTCCTAGTTGACGTGGCAGAGTTGTTCTTTCTACGGCGCTACGGGGATGATGTTTATGAGCTTTTGTCAGTAGTGTCCTAACTTTTCGTTGCAGGTTGTTGATGTCCGTGTTGGTCCAATTCACTATTCCGAACGAATAGCTGAGTACAGAGCACGCATACGTGTTCAGGGCCTTAAACAAATTCCTGCTGTTAAGATCAGTTCGCACTACTTGTCTTACTCTCTTGATGAATTCATTCGTTAAATCAGTCTTCATTGTTCGATGGTCTATCCTTTGAGCTTGTTTCATCCCGAGATACTTGTATGTATCTCCCTTGCTCATTGCTTCGATCTCCTGGCCGTCCTGCATCTCGTGTGCGCTTTGTTCGAGCTTTCCCCGGATGATATTAAGGGTGCGGCACTTGTCCAGTCCAAACAGCATTCCGATGTCCCTGGAGAACTCCTCTACAATTTTAAGCATTTGCGTTAGTTGGTTTTTGGTTGCGGCGATCAGTTTTAAATCATCCATATATAATAGGTGATTCAACTTGATCGCTTCTGCGTTGTTGCTTTTGATAGCGAAGCCATATTTTGTAGAGTTCAACCGATGTGATAGAGGGTTCATCGCCATGCAGAACCACAGTGGACTGAGTGAATCTCCTTGGAAAATCCCTCTTCGGATGTTGATTGTGTCGGTCTCGATGTTACTGTCTGCGGTTCTGAGTTGTATCTTAGTGCGCCAGGTTGTCATAACGTGTTCGTTTATTATTATTATTATTATTATATACGAACATAAACATTTCTAATGTTAAAACAATTCAACACTATTCAAAGTCAAAACCCAAAGATTGGTTACAATCGGCAACTATGAATCGTCATCTAACTAGCCTCCAGCGAGGTCATAATGACACTAATTTTAAAAGACCGATATTGGGTCGACATCGAAAGAAATCGAAAAATGGATTTTTCAGATTTTCATGCAGGGAAATATTTCCGGTAGTAGGTATCGAATAGGTACTTAGAAAAAGTGGATATTAGTTCCTTATCAAAAAAATGAAAATTTTGTGATTTCCAATTAAATATTTCTAGCAGCATCGAACAATTTTAAAAAGTCGATAATGGGCCAATGGGGAAAAAATCGAAAAGGGTAAATTTCGAATCATCGGGGAATCCTTCTGGCAGTATCAAATGGGTTGATATAGAAAAAAATTCAAATGTCGGATTTTCATGGAAATTTTTCCGGTAGTATCAAATGCTTACAAAAAGTAAATATTGGGTCGATAATGAAAAAAAATAAAAAATGGAAATTTTCGATTTTCAGGAATAAAAATAGAAAAATTCAAATTTCGGATTTTTATGGAAATTTTTCCGGTAGTATCGAATACTCACAAAAGTCGATATTGGGTCAATATTAAAAAAATGGAAGGATGGAAAGTTTATCGAATAATAATTTTAACAACTTGATATTGGGTCAATGTCGAAAAAAAAATCGGAAAATGGAAATTTCGGATTTTCAGCAGTATCGAACAATTTTAAAAAGTCGATATTTTTTGCCACTATCGAAAAGGGGTAATTTCGGATTTTCGGGGAAATTTTTCTGGCAGTATTGAATAATTTTAAAGAGTGGAAAATGGGTTAACACTAAAAAAATTCAAATTTCGCATATTCGTGGAAATCTTTTCGGTAGTATCGAATACTAACAAAAAGTCGATATTAGTTCGATATCGAAAAAAAGAACGAAAATGGAAATTTATAATTTTTAATGAAATCTTTCCAGCACTATCGATCAATTCTAGATAGTCGATATTTTCTAACTTTATACAATATTTTTAAAAACCCGATATTGGTTCAATATCTAAAAAAAAAACGAAACGAGGAAATTTCGTTTTTTTCTATTTTTATGACTTTTATCTCAAAATTCTGAGTTATATTCGGAGATAAAAGTCAGAGTTCTGAGAAAAAAGCCAGAATTCTGAGTTATAAGTGAGAATTCTGACATCTAAGTCGGCATTCTCAAACACAAATTCGGGTGGCACTTCTACGCTTTTAACTGTAATAAAGTACGGAAATGGCCAAATTATTCATTCAGATTCCACGTCATTTTGACCTCGCTAGTTAGATGACGATTGATAGTTGTCGATTTGTAACCAATCTTTTGGGTTTTCACTTTGAATAGTGTTGAATTGTGTTTTAACATTAGAAATGTTTATGTTCGTATATGGAGTCCGAGTTAGCGGTTTCCGTTCAAGACCAAAGTACAGCGGTGTCGCTTCCCCGGCGAACGTCGTGACGTGAATCGTGAACTATCAGAATTATGTTATAAGTCAGAATTCTGAGATAAAAGTCAGAATTCTGACATATAAGTCGGAATTCTCAAACACAAATTCGGCTGGCACTTCTACGCTTTCGTATGTTCCTGAGATTCTATATTCAAAGCTGTATGTTATGCGATACATTGATTCAAAAACATTCCGGCCTTGTTAGCTTTCTTGATATGCAGTGGCACCTTTGACAAATCGCTCAATTACCAAGAAAAGCTGTTCGACAGAGAAGAAAATCGCATTATATTTAGCCACTAAAACTAATGACGGGCTATTAATTTAACAAAAGATTTTTTTGTCCTGGTTTCGGCGCGCGATGTCTACACGCATTATTAAGATGCTGACACTAATTTCTGGCACGACAACTGATCACTCTGACTTCTGCTCTCATCGACACGATTTGTCAGGGATTTTTAAATTCCCGTGTAAATAACATGGAAAACAATCAAACACCTCGGGAAAACTATACTTAACTAAGTATTTAATTAAAAGGTGGCTCATGTAAACGGCATTGAGTTGAGGTTTTTTGATTCCAACAATGTGTTTTCCATTGTATTTTGACTCCGGAACTCACACGATGCTAAATGGGGATTTACTCGAGCGTCGTGGGGACCTATTGGATTTTGAAGATTGGGGGGAGCGTCTACAGGCTTTCACAAATGTAAAAAAAATAGTCACATGGAGATACTCCAGCGCGTCAGATATTGATAGTGTATAATATGCCCCACGTGCCTCCGATGACGTACCTATAGGTATGTTAATCTGCCGGTTTGCATGGTGGGGGCGGCCGTACGGAAGGGTTAAAAATGGGAAGAAAAAAATTTACTCGAGCGCGTCAGATATTCAGAAGGGATGTTAAGTGAACCCGAAAGAAGCTTCCATTCAATAGACTGACGATTCGGATGTGACGTCAGCTCGTGGCGGCTTTTTTAAAATGCAAAAAAAATCGCCATTTTGACATACTCGAGCGCGTCAGATTTTCATATAGACGGTTCAGCTTGATGTCCTGGTCGTGCTGATTCATAATATGACGATTATTTGGAGGGATTTTCTTAATCTGACGGTTTTTTTCGTGATTCTTTTAATGAATATTTGCTTTTTCTAAGAAAAATATGTTGTCTGTAAAAAAATAAGAAATTTTTGTCTATAAACATATGAAGAGCCAGGGGGAAAAAAGATGAAAGTCCCTTTTTTATACAATCGAGAAATTCATAATTTTAAGTTTGAAACCACTGTAAATTTAACTGAAAAGATATTCACACAATGAATCTATTGGATAGTTCCATAGTTTTTATACTAAAAGTAAAAATTTCGATGCTGAAGAATTATGCCTTCTCTATTATTTTTGAGAAAACGTTTTTCCCAACGATATTGTATAGGTATAGATACATTACCAAAGGCAACTTGTTTTGTTTCATGATATTGAAAAGATGTTATTGTTTGCACATCCAAGTTTTCCATTTTTTTTAAACGATTTAAGTTATTTTGTAAATATAAGTATCTCAAAGCATATAATACTATATACAAGTCTACCAAAAAACTATTTTTATTATGCATTACAAAATAAGAAAGACTGAATTTCAGAAATGCCAATGTAAACAAATTTCCTCGTCTTCATCCCCCCGACCCGCTAATATAGAAGCAAAATAAAACCGATTTATTTGTATTAGAGTGATCGTTGGTTTTTCCCCTTGGTCAAGAGATTCTTTTGTTTCTATAGAAGCTTCAGATTTAAGAAAAAAATCTTTAATGTAAGAAAAAACATAATATGAAATATATGAAAGTTAAGAGTCCCTGCCAGTTACATTAGATTGCAATCAAAGGTTCTTTGTGGTATCAGATATTCGTCCATTTTTTTGTTCTTTTTTTGTCGAAACACCACACACAGTATTATTCTCCAAGACCAAACGCACCTGTTCTCGATTAGACTCAAAGAGCAACTGCCAATAAAATTGAAATATAATAATTCAATCAGGCGGCGCCCGTCACGACACATTGGACTCTCATCGTTTTTTCTGCTGACGGATGGACATTCAACGTTTTTTCCTAGCACGTCTAATTTTATATCCGTTAAAACTTTGGATTGCCAGCATTATTTCGCCTTACGTGTTTGTCACAACAAAGCATAGGTTAAAAGCTACATTTTGCACTGAATACTTTTTTTTTGCCTCATATGGACTTTCATCGTTTTTCCCCCTGGCTCTTCATATGCTCTTAATAATTTATTTTCTATATTACAGGGTGTTGAGCATTGTCTTTTCAAATATTGTATTACCTATATTTCTTAAACGAAACAAAATTTGACAAAACGTCTGAAATAAAACTTATAGATAAAAAGCAGGTCTATCCAAATATCAAATAAAAAATGTACGTTCGTTAGAAAAAAATTCGAAGGGCGCCGCGACGCAGAGCGTCGTTTGTCAAATATTCTTAATTTCCTCTTAATTTAGTCTTCGTTTGGTCCCATTTAAGACCCCGGAAGCAGATATATTTTGTCTCTTTTCGTTTGCCCACAATAGGCCAGGGACATGGAGTTTGAATGTACCTACATAAAATACCACGAGTGCTGTGATCAGCTGTGATGGCGTGATGGCTGGCGTGTGGGGACGTTGCGAGAGAAAGAGTGAAAGGGAGAGAGAGGCGTGGAGTGAGGAATAGGTACATGATTCACTGCAGCTAGCTGCACGCGCTAAACTTTATCGACGATTTTTGTTACTTCGGCAGATTATATTTTTCGTGTTATCCTTGAATTATTTCCTTCAAAATAAAAAAATATTCGACCGCGCTCAAGAAAGTTGAGGTAACGTTTTTTTGCAAGTTTGTGACCCTCCCACCCCCTTACGTCACGCTCAAATCGTCAGATTATTGAAATGCACACTTTTCAGCATGCAATTAACCCATCATATCTTAATCTGACGCGCTCGAGTATATCCACCTATTGATTTTTGTTTTACTATTCTGATCTGCTGCCCTATACAAGCGCGGCCCTGTATAGACGGCTTAGATATGGTGGAGGTACTCAACAGGGTGCAAGGTATCCGCCCATATGTTAATCTGCCGCGCTTGAGTAAATCCCAAAATCCCCTCTTGGGCTCCCCTACTTCTACTATCATACGGCGAGGGATATAACTGTCAAACATGACAGCCGTGAACAGTCTTTATTAATACGTCAATCAACGTAAATAGTCTAATAATGTTCTGCAGTTTAGGATTTGCAGGATTCACAGATTTCAAATTTAAAATGCTGATTATACGATAAGAAAAGACTTAGGTACGTACCCCAAGGTTAGTTTATAGGAAGGTTCACTTTGCCAATTAAACTTTCTGGAAATTTCCCTTGTTCGAGTTGGGATTTCATTTGTAATTATTATCTTATTTTTTCTTCTGAGAAAAATTTGTAATGAATATTTTAGAATATCTTTATACAGTGTGACCCATTTGTTTTGGGGTCAGTCTGTAAAAAGTGTATCAATCGTGCGATTTGGCTGATTTTTTTTTTAAATTGTAGAGCTCGATGAACTGCACATTTTGAACAAAAATTGCCTGGTTCGCATAAAATCCAAAGCCTACTATGACCGTTTTTATGAGCAAAATTTTAAGAAACCATATTAGCGTTTTTTTTTTGAAAAAATCTGTGTGCGCCAATGGATTGAGCACCCCTCGAAATGGGTATGTACAAAATTTCATCAAAATATTTCAAGTAATAACGATTTTGTAGAAAAATTAAAAATGCAGCCAAGGTACGTCTTTATTTTCAAAAATTCAAAGTTGGCCATGGAAAATAATTGAATTGTTTACTTTTATTAAGTGTCAAACTGTCTAAATTGAGTTCAGAAATTGTTTGTGCTCAATACAATTAATTATCATAATTATGGAATATTTAAGCATAAGAGACAAAATAGAAATTGTTCGACTCGTGGGCGACAACGAGCGCTCGGCAGCAGAAGCTGCGGCCGAATTTAACAATAGACACCCAGGTAGATCAGTGAGTCGAAGTACTGTACAACGTATAAACAATATTTTTGATGAAACTGGATCGATTTCTAAAAATTTATTAAAAACTAGGCAAAATGGACGCCGTGGACTTGTTGAAAATAACAATCAAATTCTGCAATACTTTAGTGACAATCCTCGAAATAGTGTTCGAACGGCTAGTCTGGACCTTCATATACCCAGAGAGAGTATAAGGAGATGTTTGAGACAAAACAAAATAAAACCGTTTAAGCCAAAATTTTTGCACACCCTGGAACCAGGAGATGAGTAGAGAAGATTAGAATTTTGCTATTGGCTGCAAGGTGAATATCTCCATAATGGCAACTTTTTAAATGAAATTTTATTCACCGACGAAGCCACGTTTACTACAAATGGTGTAGTATCAAGTCAAAACTGCCGTCACTGGTCAGCTGAAAATCCAGAGTTTATAATAAATGCAAGGAGACAATATTCACAAAAAATTTACGTTTGCTGTGGAATACTACGCGACAGAATAATTGGCCCATTTTTCTTTGAAGGGAATTTGAATGCGGCTGGCTTCTTGAATTTTCTAGAAATTGAATTTAGAAATGCTTTAGATGAGTTACCATTAAGATACCATTTAAATTTAAAGTTACAGTTAGATGGCAGTCCTATTCATAATGCTCGTTTAATCAGAAACTGGCTAGATAATAATTTTGAAAACTGTTGGATAGGGCGAAATAGTCCTTTCTGTGAGTGGCCACCGAGATCTCCGGACTTAACTCCTTTAGATTTTTTTCTTTGGGGTACACTTAAGCAAAATGTTTATAAGTCAAGACCCCATAATTTACAATAACTGCAAGCTAGGATAAACCGTAGTTGTGAGGAAATTACTCCACAGCAAATACGAAATGTAATTTTGAATGTACGCAAGAGGAACGACAAATGCATTGTAGAAAATGGAGGCTTGGTAGAAGTTACAAAAATTTTATAATTTTAATTGTTTTTATGTTTTGTGTTTATAAGCATAAGGTTGTATTATTACAATTCAATTATTTTCCATGGCCAACTTTGAATTTTTGAAAATAAAGACGTACCTTGGCTGCATTTTTAATTTTTCTACAAAATCGTTATTACTTGAAATATTTTGATGAAATTTTGTACATACCCATTTCGAGGGGTGCTCAATCCATTGGCGCACACAGATTTTTTCAAAAAAAAAAACGCTAATATGGTTTCTTAAAATTTTGCTCATAAAAACGGTCATAGTAGGCTTTGGATTTTATGCGAACCAGGCAATTTTTGTTCAAAATGTGCAGTTCATCTAGCTCTACAATTTAAAAAAAAAATCAGCCAAATCGCACGATTGATACACTTTTTACAGACTGACCCCAAAACAAATGGGTCACACTGTATGGAACTTTTCACAAATACGAGTAAATCGCATGCCCTCAATATTTTTTTGACAAACTAACAAGATGGTTAAAAAGTATTACTACTAGGTCTTGTTAAAATGTGTCCAAGCTCTGTTAAAACGAATAACTTTTATTTTTTGACATTTTTTCTCTGCCTCTAGTGAAAACCAGTTTATATCGATTATTTATATTATTTTAAACAAAGATCTTCATTTTCAAATGAAGCCAACAGATTATTCCCAGCGTCGTGCATTAGACAACTGGATAATGCAAAACAAAATATCACAAAACAAAATGCAGAAATGTCACTGTTTGGTGTGGATTTTGGGATGGGGGACTCTGGGAGAGTAGTTGGAATATTTCTCCAACAACGAAGCTGGAAATACTGTTATATTATCGCAACACAATAAGAGTTTCTCTGCACTAAAATGATGAACCTGCAAGATCAAAAAGATAACCTCAAAAAAGTTTTGAGTATAAAACCCATTGCGCTACCTAGCCCCTCTGCCTCTGAGCGATAGGAATAAATTGTTTTTACACGAAATTGTTGCACTTCGGCCACTAATCAACTGCACCAAGTTTCATTTAAATTGCATAACTTCTGTAGAAGTTTTTGCAAAAAATATGTTTTCAAACTGTACAGGGTGATCCATCCAAGAGGAACACCCCCCTTAACTTCTTTATTTTTCAAGTTACAGAAAAAATTGTAGAGATAAAAGCTTTAAGGTTTTTTGTGAGCTTTTCCATGAACTTACTGAAATTGACACAGGGTGTTCCGTAAATGCTAGACAAACCAAGCTGATGTTTTTTCACAAGAACACCCTGTATATTATTTCATTTTTGGAATCTACACTTCGTCCTGATTCCAACGACATATATATGTCAGATGATTTCTCCAGCCGAACTTCATATTTTCATGTTTTCACATCCTGTATCTCAGAGGCGAAACGTTTGCTGATAAATTAAGTATAAGAAAAAATGATGAAAATGATGCCCCTAAAACGATAATAGTAATTTTGTAATTATCCACACAAAAAAAATTAAGGGGGGTGTTCCTCTTGGATGGATCACCCTGTACCTTTATCACCCTGTAACTTTTTTATTATGCATTTTCGGACCCATGTTTATAGGAAACTTTTTGTTCAAAATGACATTTTATACCTGTCATATTACTTTGGCACCATAATTTAGAAACAGCCTGTATATTTTATTAAGAAACCTTATGTTGCAATCTTCTTAGACCCTCTTTACAAGTTTTTTAGGAGTCGAATACATGGACATGTCCTAATGAAAAGAGTTAAATAAAACTATAGTTCGCGCCATCAGTGAGGTAAATCCTGGATCTTCGTCATTTTTTAGTAGGTAATCATCGTAATTATTCATTTCCTAAAAACGATTAACCTTGAAATCAAATTTTGACACATGCTACTGCTAAAGAAATTATTAGAAAGAGAAAAAAAAAATGAATACTTTTGTTTTACAAAATACATTTGACGCAAAAACCATTAGGAAGATAACTGTAAATTTTCGTGTCTCTACTTTTTACAAGACTCATCACCTGAGACAATAGCTTTTTTTTAAGTTTTGAGAAAATTTAATTAGGCATGTATGTTATACAGTAGTTAGATACAGTTTTATTCAAAAACAAATGCCACCCGTAACACAGCGGTATTCTACTCCAAAAATAAAGTGACCCGTGTTTTGTCTTTTTGTTCGAAGCTCTATATTAAGGGCCCCACGGGCCCTTAAAAGGGGCCCTAAAATTTCGTTTTTTCGCTATATCTTTTAAACGGCTTGATCGATTTTAATGATCTTTTGCACACGTTCATAGTTAATTATGTCACAAAATTATGTTATAGTGCAGTATCCACAACCGCCAGAGGGCGCCACTTGTGCCGACCAGTTTCATTTATTATGCTCAGAACTCTTTTGCCCACAGTTAACTTGCAAATTAATTCGAACTACTTTGTAAAAAATTCGATTCTCTACAAAAAATGATTACTGTTTTTTTCAAAAATTTTACCGTTTCGGAGATAACGACCAAAATTCAGCCATCATGCACCCACTCATATTAAACATTAGTGGCATAATGATATAGTTATTTTTAGAAACAAACAATGAAACAATCACATTTACCTTTTGACCATATTTTCTAAAATTCAGATACAGTTTTGTTGTAATTTAATACAATTAGATAAGTTTCCCTATAATAAAATAATAATACAAATACCTAATATTGAAATAACTACAGCAAATGCTCAAAAACTTTCAAATCCTTAGCATTTGCTTGAATCCAAATAATGTCAAATACTTAATAAGTCCTCTTAAGTGTGATTGTTTCCAAAGGTAACTAGATCATTATGCCACTAATGTTTAATATGCTTGGGTACAAGGCACGTGCATTATGGCTGAATTTTGGGCGTTATCTCCGAAATGGCATAATTTATGGAAAAAATACTAGAATAATTTTTTGTAGAGAATGGAGTTTTTTACAAAGTGGTTCGAATTAATTTACAAGTTAACTGTGGGCAAAAAAGTTCTGAGCATAATAAATGAAACTGGTTGGCACAAGTGGCGCCCTCTGGCGGTTGCGGATACTGCACTATAACATAATTATGTGACATAATTATCTATGAATGTGTGCAAAAGATCGTTAAAATCGATCAAGCCGTTTAAAAGATATAGCGAAAAAAGGAAATTTTAGGGCCCCTTTTAAGGGCCCGTGGGGCCCTTAATATAGAGCTTTGAGCAAAAAGAAAAAACACGGGTCACTTTATTTTTGGAGTAGAATGCCGCTGTGCTACGGGTGGCATTTGTTTTTGAATAACTCTGTATATTCTAAACGACGAGTATTAATCTAAAAAATTAAATTTTAAGAAAAAAACATGTGGTACCTAGTATTCAGGCGCGGTCATATCCATTTGCGAAAGGTGGGGGGGCATACTTGGGTATGTATGTACTCCTTTAGGCGGTTTTAGGTACCTACTATGACAATAGAACCTCAATAAGGCAATATCACAAAAAAATATATATTCCTCACAAAAATAACAAAAAAAAATTAAATAAAAATTATGCAAAGAAATTTTTTTGCATGTGCGATGGTTACATTATGTAAACAGTGTATCCACGGATTGAGTTCAAATAAGGTGTGAATAACAACAAATTTTCGAGTTGAAATTTGAGCTTCTGGGGATCCACCCTACTTGGTTTGAACCTAATTTGTGGCATAATTTTAATTTCTAAAAATCACGTAAGTATGCCTTGGAAATTATAGACTACAGGCCCGTGCCAAAAATTGATGGGTCATTTGAACCACCAGGAGACCTATTCATAAAGATAGAAGGGCACAAAATAATAAGATTCAGCACTATGCCGTCACTTGTAAGCTGTCCAACAGAGTGCAGGTGAGAATTCAAAAGTACAGGTAGAGGGAGTATATTTTGGTCATATTTTTTTGTACGGCATTCTTACCATCGATAGATCCATGACAAACAATAAGAAAACACGTAGTGCCGTACAAAAATAGTGCGCCTCAGAGTCGGGAAAATTTTTTGATTTTCCAGCGATTTTCAGGGTAAATTTGGTCATTTGATTCTGTACGCTGTACGGCATCGGTTCCATACAGTTTCAATACCTCTTCTCATCCATTATTCCCCAACGCCGTACAAAAATCATGCGACAAGGGGGAAAATCGAGGGTTGCAACCCCCTCCCCTTCCGTGGTCCGGGGGGAGGGTGATTTGAAAAAGTACGGCATCGGTTCCAAAACATTATGTAGCACTCAAAAGTACTGTTAAAAATAATAAAAAAAAGTTTTAGCAAGTTTTTACCCTTCTTTAGGGCACTGTGTAAATGAATAAACTACCCTAAGGCGTCTTCCAGTAAGTAGATAACACATACCAAATTTTAAATTTTTAAGTAGCGCCGTTATTGAGAAATAAATAAAAAAACATACTTTTGGGTCACCCTGTAGACCCGAATAACTTGGCAAGGAAACCCCAAATCGAAAAATTTTAGATGAAAGGCCCCCCTTAAAACCACCTGCCGAACACCCCTTTAAAGTATTTACTAGACATTCTCACTCACCCTGTATACTTCAAACATTAATATAACTTGTTCAATTGTGTAAATAAAAAGTACCTACTACAATTTTATACAGGGTGATTCAAAACTATGCGGCACGCTTTCAGGGGCGCAATTTACTCGATAAAATAAGACGAAAAGTTCATATCAACATGGGTCCAAAAACGCTTCGTTACGAAGATACAGGGTGATTAAGCTTTCAAAAAAAAATATCGATTTTTGTTTACACCTTCCAAACCAATAAGGACATTTAAACCAAACTTGGTAAACAATAATACCCTCATAGGGTGACATGGCACATGTTAATATCAGGTCTCCAAAGTAACCAGTGGCGGAGGTATGGGTAATCAGTACCATTAATTTTAAACAAAAAAAATAGTACGGCCCTGTACAATACAAAAATTTATTATCTTGTTGAATAAACAATACAATATGGAACAAAAAATGTATCTTTCATTTTTTTCATATCTCTCTCCCTTTCGCGGAAAATTGGAGTTTTTCCTATTTCTCATTTTTTTGGACTCTTTACTTTGAAGTAACTATTATTTTAAGTAAACGAAATGATTTTTAAATGGAATTGCAGTAGGAGTAGGTAATTTTTGATACTAGAAAGGCGCTAAGGCACAAAATAATAATAATATTTTTTTGAAAGCTTAATCACCCTGTATCTTCGTAACGAAGCGTTTTTGGACCCATGTTGATATGAACTTTTCGTCTTATTTTAACGAGTAAATTACGTCCCTGAAAGGGTGCCGCATAGTTTTGAATCACCCTGTAGAAAAATTTGCAGTTTTTTAAAATTGCGCTCGATAAACATTTTTTCGGGTTATCTGTAAAAATATAAGAGATACGGAAAAAAGTTTAATATAAAAGATGCTTGTAATCGATGAAATTTTTTAATTTTTATATTTTTATTTATACAGGGCGATTCAAAATTAGCGAAAAATACCAAAGTTGCTTTTTTTTAAATATCACCCTAGAGTATATTTCGTTACATGGATTTTTCGGGAGTTTTTTCCCCCTACAGACCTTTGGACCAACAAAAATGTACGGCATGTGAAAAAATGTTATCTATGCATAAAATACTTTCAAAATAAATTAATTTTATGTTGTGTCAAATCACCCCCCGGACCACGGAAGGGGAGGGGGTTGCAACCTTCGATTTTCCCTCCTTGTCGCATGATTTTTGTACGGCGTTGCGGAATAATGGATGAGAAGAGGTATTGAAACTGCATGGAACCGATGCCGTACAGAATCAAATGACCAAATTTACCCTGAAAATCGCTGGAAAATCAAAAATTTTTCCCGACTCTGAGGCGCACTATTTTTGTAAGGCACTACGTGTTTTCTTATTATTTGTCATGGATATATCGATAGTAAGAATGCCGTACAAAAAAATATAACCAAAATGTACTCCCTCTACCTGTACTTTTGAATTCTCACCTGCACTCTATTGGACAGCTTACAAGTGACGGCATAGTGCTGAATCTTATTATTTTATGCCCTTCTATCTTTCTAAATAGGTCTCCTGCTGGTTCAAATGACCCATCAATTTTTGACACGGGCCTGTAGTCTATTATGAAGAATAGTAGATTCTGTAATGAGGTTGGAATGAAAAAATTCGACACGAGTGGAAGATTCCGAACGCGAGCGTTAGCGAGCGTGAGGAACCACGAGTATCGAATTTTTTCATGCTAACCGAGTAATAGACTGTATTTTCTCCACGACCATTCGTGAATATAATTTCAAGTGGAGTATTATCAAATTCCATATCAAAATCACTTGATTTTTCACTAATTTTATTTAACTTAAAACACGTTCGAAAATACTTATTATGACGCGCACCCGCACCCCCACGCCGCTATTGTTGATAGCGAGGTTGACAGTCTTGAAATCCATGGCACTCTATGCTGTGTTTAGTTCGATTAGCGTCTTGTTATGGAATGAAAATATATAAAATAATGCAATGATTTATTATTATTAGTACGAAATGTTAGTATCCCTATTATTATATTGTTTATTTATGTGCAATAGATTACAAAAATTATATTAAGATCCTGGAAATACATGCAAAACACTCGAGAAGCAAGTATTTAAGAATAAATCATCTCGCTCTAGAGTGAGAATTTTTAAGTTCTATTATTAAAAATGATTTCAGAATACTTACATTCACGAATGGTCGTGGAGAAACTAAATTTCCACCTCAGTAAAGTGCCCTTTTTGTAGGTGTGACGGCAAAATGTTATTAAGGAAACTTGGAAAGTCTATATGCCTATACTTTGTTTTTTGGCATTTTTCCCACTTTTTTAGAAAAGTGCATTTTGTGTAGTTTTCACATCAAATTATTAAGAAAACTTGTTGACAATGAAAAACTGGATAGGTGTGAAAAATTTCAAAAGCCTAGGTCGACTTTTATTTGTTCTGCTAAAAAATTAAAACGCACAAAAATCAAAGTATACCTAGGCTCTTGGAATTTTTCAGACCTATCCACTTTTTCATTGTGAACAGGTTTTCTTAATAACATTTTGATGTGAAAACTACACAAAATGAACTTTTCTAAAAAAGTGGGAAAATCCCAAAAAATCAAAGTAGGAATAGATTTTCGAAATTTCACAAACCTACTCAGTTTTTCATCCTGAACAAGTTTTCTTAATAACATTTTGCCGTAAAACCTACAAAAAGGGCACTTTCCTGATGTGGAAAATTAGTTTCTTCATAATTTCGAAGGTGATTTTTCGAAAGTAAAATTAGGTATGTCACAAATTAGTTTCAAACCAATCAGCGCTGATCCCCAGATGGTCAAATTTCAACTCGATTTTTTTTTGTTTTTTACCCTTTATCTGAACTCAATCCGTGGACACTGTAGGTTACATAATATTAGTAGGTAATAATATTTGTATTTATTTATTATTTATTATTATTTTTCCATTTTAGGGGGGCATGGCCCCCATGGCCCCCCCCTAAGACCGCGCCTGGTACTATTTGAGAAATGAAGTTGAGATAATATACCGGGATGTATTTTTAGTGAGAAAGGTTGACCGTTTGTTTTGTTTTCTCATTTTAAAGGAAACCAATATTTTGGGACACTCTGGCTGTATGTCGGTGAAGAATTGGATACCCACTAGGTATAGATGATGAGGAAATTATCAAATGTGTACGTTTTAATGCATTCCATTTTTAAATGCGCCAAAAGAAAAAAATATATCGAGGATAAGAAAATATACAGATTACAGATCGGATTGAAATGTTTATGCTGACGTGGGGATCATCTGGCAGCGATTTTAGATTTTACAGTTTACAAATTATAATTAACTTTGCGTACAACCTGGAAATAGAACTCGTTAGGGATATACGTGAACTATAAGCCAGCCGCTAATTACATATGAATTAATAAAATTGGGCTTTTCATAATGGACCCGATCGATTTTATGCGTCATACCTATGTAGAGCAACAAAAATAGAAAATTGAAAAGTCGATTGGCTTATATTTTTAAGCTTTTGTTTAACTTCACCTGTTAGTGTGTGTGGGACAAATCTTGTAACTGAATTATAAACCAGTTAACGAGTTCCACCCAACCGATTGAGCTGAAATGTTACACACACTTTTGGTGCTGGTTATACAATACAATCTAGTAGGTATAATCAATATTATAATTTGTTCAAAATGGCCGCTGAACCAAGAAAAATTATTACCTTTTTTCAACCCCCTTGATATGGATATCAAATGAAAGGGTTTGATAAGTAGAAAACGATAAGGTGAGTGACGTGGTACTAAATTCAACATGGCCAAGCAAGAATAACATTATTCCGAACTCAGCATGACAGGGTTACTCTGGTAGTAAAGGTAGGTACCGAGACATGGGTGTCAAAAGCGGTTAATGACGGCATGGCTCGCTGAGATGGGCGTCGTTAGTATTGGTCTGCAACCTGTCTAGTACAGATTCAAACATACCTATTCTTTCTGACTAAAAAGCATAAAATAATAAATAAAGAAACTTTTTAAAAACTCCTTTTATTTAATCCATGTACTAAAACGAATAAAATAAGTTTTTACTGAAGTATTCAAACTGTTAAATAGTTTCGTTGAACAGTTATTGGTTGATAAGAAAGTACTTTCCGAAGTATGTAGGTATGTAGTTTCTTTACAATTTGGGCGACCAGCATTTGAAATGAAATAACTCCACATAATTTGAATATTTGAATAAAAAAACTTATTTTATTCGTTTTAGTACATGGCTTAAATAAAAGTTTGTTTTTAAAAAGGTTTATTAGTTAGTATTTATAGTAGGGTAACTGGGGTGAATTCCGGACATGCGGGTAATTTCGGACATTAAATAATTTATACATGGTTAAGCATATATGCAATATGCATATGTTCTTTGAACCTAGATCTCTCTAGGCTCGCCGGTATTATACTATGTTCGACCTCAGAAGTTTTTAAAGAAATACTGAAAACATTCTTGTTAAGGAAATAATTACTTTGACGGTATGTACAACAGCCCTTGTATAAAAAACTAGATTAATGTTATTTATCCAAATAGTAGTTAAGTAGTTCAGTAGTTTGATCTAAGTAGTAAAATGCTTTTATGGTAATTTTTTTCTTCAAAATTATAGAAGGTGTCTCGTTAATAATGGTCCATATAGCAACTGCATATATTTCGGGCCAAAATATTTGAGGCCAATATACCTACCTTATAGAAATGTTGTTTGTTTAAGAGATACGGGGAGTTGAATTTTTTTTTAATTAAATTATGGCTACGTCTCCCAAAATAATCAAGCATACTGATGTGTTTTTAGGGGTAGAGAATAAACTGAAGATGTCAATTTCTACGTATCTCACAGAGGGCGCCACTTGCCCTCTTTTTGAATATGGAGCTTTTACTCGTAACTTTTTTAAGGTTATCTTTTTGGTGTTGCAGGTCCACCATTTCAGTGTATCTTTTCATTTTGCAGGTAGGGGACGTCCGGGTACAGTGGCCAAAAATCTGTTGACATAAATTTTGCTCTTGTATCCCTGGAATAATAATAACCAAAGAGTGGGAAGCAGTTACATCGAGAAAAAAAGTTAAAATTGTTGTCGAAAGTGTCTAAACTACAGGTACGTCCCCTACTCCCTACTCTTGTTTTATAACGATAAAATCAACTGTTTGCGTTGAAATAATTGACAAAATGTCCCCCAAAACACCTGTTAACTCCAGCAAGTTCAGCTATCGCTTTCAAATGTTACAGATCAACTGTATATTCAAAATGAAGAAAAAATGTCAAATGGGCATTGGTCAATACACATTGCGATACCGTACCAGTTCGAATGTTAACGCACTGGTACAAATTTACTTTATATTTATAAAATCAATTCATTATAATTTCCTAAAATACACACATCACAAGAATCTAATTGACAAATACAAAAATGCGCATATTTTCTTAATTATTTCGTATTTAAATATTTTAAAAAAATAGTACGACTATGAGCAGTTCTAGCAACTGATAATGTAAACGTATTCATGTTTTTTACATTAAAAAACCATTGCAGAATTTTTTAAAATTCAAACGAAAAACCTTCTTAATTTAATAGGTATTTGTCAATCAGTGCTGGGCAAGTTTGGTTTGATTTTTAACATTTTATGATGCAGAGACATCATTTGCAACGTGAAACTACGTTATGTATGTACTATTGGCATGTTGAAGGCTGGAATTTCACAAATTTGAGTGTTTATAGTTAAGATATCAAGAAACAGGAGACGTCCAAGATTGCTAGCCTTGCGAGAGCGCAGTATCACTGCGTCCTAATTGGTTACTCAGCTGCACAATAAACACAATCTATACGGGTTAGTGACCAAGCGACCAAACTGTCCGAAACTGGCCGAAACAGATAAGAGTTCCAGCATTATCACGAGGGAATCGCGCAGCCAGTTCCCACTGGTACAAGAACATTTAAATTGGCACCATCAGGAATGGACTCTTCTCTGAGGAGCCCCGGCCCCGATTTGGACTTCAACAGATTCAAGGAGGCATCGCGTGTGGAGTTTTCCTGGAAGTGCAGAACGCCTTGCAGCTGTTCGAGGGCTTCACACCTAAATTAGAGGAGGTACGATCATGGTATGGGGCGGTATCAACATCGCCGATAGAACTAATCTCGTTTGGTTGGAGAGGTATCTGAATTCCAATTATTATCAAAACATTATTCTTCGGCCTATTGTTGTTCCGTATGATGACAGAATTGGACCAAAATTTCAACTAATACCTATACGACAATGCGCGTCCCCACGAAGCAAGTGTCGTGCGCCAATTTCTCTGCAGGACAATGAAATTAATGTTTTGCCTTGTCCTTCTCAATTCTCTGACTTTAATCCCATCATCCCATCGAGCATTTATGAGACATGCTCGTACAAAGACTTTTGACAACCTAATTCTGAGTCTGCTTCGTAGATGTTGGTGGTAATCCTATAATTCTTATTTTTATTATTGTTGTTAATTATATGTTGCAAGAATATGCATATTTTTTTCTGGAAACTATGTAGATTTGAAGAATTTCATAAGTCTTTTGTGAATTTTGACACATATACAGGGTGTCCGGAAATTACGTGCACATACAGAAGGGGGTAATTCTTTGGCCCATTTTAAGAAAAAAACTTCATATGAACGTATGTCGTAAACGTCCTAACTTTTGAGATACAGAGCGTTGAAGTTCATTTTTTTAAATTGAATTTTGGCTACATCTCCCGAAATAATCAAGCTGCTGAACTGAAATTTGGCACTGCTATGTTTCTGGGGATGGAGAATAAGCTGAAATGGCAATTTCACCGTATCTCACAGAGGGCGCCACTTGCGCTATTTTTTTATCACGCTTTTACGCGTAACTTTTTTGAGGTTATCTTTTAGGGCCTGCGGGTCCATCATTTTAGTGCATATTTTCATTCTGCAAGAAAAAGGGACTGTTTCATAGCGATTAAATCAACCGTTTACGTTTAAATTAGCCAAATGTGCCCCAAAACACCTGTCGACTCCAATATTCGAAACATAAAATTTTCAACGACCGCTTTCAAATGCTACAGATCAACTGTACCTTCAAAATGAAGAAAAAAATCCCTATGAACAATGCACCAAAAATTATTCCCTTTCAAAATGGAAAGGATTGAATTTGACAAAATTTGAACACCCTATTTTAAGAAAACCAATGGTGTTTTGACCAATATCCATTTAGCATTTTTTTCTTCATTTTGAATGTACAGTTGATATGTAGCATTTGAAAGCGGTCATTGAAAATTTTGTTTCAAATATTGGAGTCAACAGGTGTTTTGGGGCACATTTTGCCAATTTAAACGTAAACGGTTGATTTAATCGTTATGAAACAAGAGTACCTAAAATGATAGACCCGCAGGCCCTAAAAGATAACCTCAAAAAAGTTACGCGTAAAAGCGTGATCAAAAAACAGCGCAAGTGGCGCCCTCTGTTAGATACGGTGAAATTTACATTTTCAGCTTATTCTCCATCCCCAAAAACATAGCAGTGCCAAATTTCTGTTCAGCAGCTTGATTATTTCGGGAGATGTAGCCAAAATTCAATTTAAAAAAATGAACTTAAACGCCCTGTATCTCAAAAGTTAGGACGTTTACGACATACGTTCATATGAAGTTTTTTTCTTAAAATGGGCCAAAGAATTACCCCCTTCCGTATGTGCACGTAATTTCCGGACACCCTGTGTATAAGTCTATTTAGAGTACAGCTATAATATAAAAAATATGGCAAAAAATTGTGTTTTATTTCACAATTTTTATCCTTGTCCCTGAGATTCTTTTGATGTATGTATATCAATAGTCAATAGGTCTGTGGTAGTAATAATAATTAATTTCTTATACTTCCTTCGTTTATTTTTTTTTTGCTTATATCCAGAGTGTTTCCTAAACATGCGGCACAAATTTAAGGGAATATTCCTAGGGTCAAAATAATAACAAAAGTTCCTCTAAACATATGTCCAGAATCGCTGCTTCATTTCGGACATTTCGGACATACAGGAATAATCGGAATACACCTTTAAATTTGTGTCGCATGTCGCATACGGACCTGTTTTTTTTTCAGATTTTGAAAGCACTTTTCATTGCAAATCATAATGATGTATGATACGAAATATTTTTAAAATGTTTTTCGTTGATTGATTGATTTTTTTTCTAATGCGGCCCTGTATCTAATAATAAGAAGTCTAAGTTTATGTTATAAAATTTAAAAAAACTAATATTCATTCTTTTTGTTTGTCAACCAAAAATATGGCTAATTTATTCTTGGTAGACTTTCATATTTTTTAATTTTTTAGCTCTTTTCTTTGTACAGGTTGTCCCAGTTAACGTGATAAACTCTTTTTTTTTCGGAAATTTTAAAGAGAAATAATTGATGGTTTAAAAAGGAAACTTGTGTAGAATTTTCCGAGGAATTAGAATGTGCCGTCAGACTTAATATACAAAGCGTTGTTAAAAAGTTAGTAACAAAAAATTGTCGGTTGTCATTTTTGATTTCCGGTTTGACCGGAAGTGAGTATCATTTGGTCAGATTTTTGAGACACACTAGGTATATATTTTGGGTTTTTAAGTAACTTTTATATTACAACCATATATAGTTATTTGGTTGTAAATGCGGGGTATCTCGGTTATTTTTAGAGATAGGGAGTTGCGGTTTTCGCGAACTGTTGCTACTTTTTTTGTGAAACAAAAGATGCCGTAAACAGATTTTTCATATCCACCTTGGTTTTTAAGATACAGGGCGAAATTGAAAATTTGCGCTTTTGGGGCATACCTCGTATCTTGGGAACGGTTAATGATATTGAAATGGCAAAAACTCTATCTTATAGACTCCGATTTCGATTAATTTAAATTTCTAGCTGCCAATCGAACAAAATTAAAGATTAGTAGCAAATTCAAGTGTTATCAGATGATAAGTTGCGCTTGCGGTATTTTAATTTTTTGTAATACACAGGGTGGTCGAAAAAAATACAAAAAAGTGAAATTTCTTTTTTTTTTTGACTAGGTGGCTGTGACTTTAAATCTGACATCCAACTTTGATTCCAAACAACTTTTTTAAGTAACTTTTTACTGTATTTGAAAAAATAAAGGTACTTTACTCTTGAGTTACTTGTATCAAGAATAAAATCAAGAATACAATTTTCTGAGAAATTAATAATAAATAAAATTTCCATTTGTGTCCAACTTTCTGTCGGTCACTGTATATGGTTAAGCTATTGTTGCGGAAATGAATAAGAATTTTTATCTACAACTGTCATGTTATAGGTACGCTTTGATAGTATTTTTAATGTCATAATAACCTATATTACAGCACTAGTGCTTTTTTAAATTCATTACCGTACTAATACGTATTTCTTGATGTCGACATTTTCCTTAAGTGAAAATTCGGTTCTTAACATGGAATATAACAACACCAAAAGTATATAAAAAATACAGAAGCTTTTATCCTTTTTTGAATTTATTTTTGATATAAAAAATGATCAGTGATAATTAGCCAAGAAAATAAACAATGAGATGATAGTAATTGACATCCCGATATACACAACAAAATATACCTGAACGGGTTATGATAAAAAAATAATGATATTAAGCTATACTATAGCTGAGGTTAGACATCTTTAAATAGTAAAACTCCTGAGGTATAAAAATATCTTACATTTAACAATTAATTAAATAATAATTTTAAATTTCAGACGTTAACATGTGTCAAAGCATCCACTTACTTTTAAGAGTTACTAAAGTTTTATTCATTTAAGTTATTTGATATTATTTTAGTGATCCTATATAAAAACAGGAAGAGCCTACTTATTGTATATAATTATTTAAGTTTCGTATCCCCACCTCTTCTCTCCGATGTATTTTGATACAATAAAAATTAATGCTCAAGTTACTACATTGCATTTTCGACACGATTCTCACTTACGGCGGACATGTTGGCACTTGGTTGGCGTCCTGCGACCTCTGGCTCCGGCGTTGGCGCTCTGCTGAAGAACTCGGCTCCGTTTCAATGAACGGAAACAGACTGTCTGGAAACTCTATCCTCTTCTGGTATATATACAAACCAAAAATAAATTTTATGTTTGCCGTTGAATTATACGATTTATTTAATGGCAGTATCTGGTTTTGGGTTACTCTGTTCAAAAGTAATAATAGAAAATTGTAGCCGATTCGAAACTTGGACCATCTGGTCGGCCGTGTTTTTGCAAATTGTAAATTCTGTTGATTATTTGGACTGGCCGATGCAGATGGTTGGATGTATTGTCGGCCAAACATACGAGTAACTCTTGGAGTGGAGTGGGTCGATGCTTTGCCAAATATTTGGAGGAAAAAACTCATAAGCGTGCATTACACATTTTCCTTATCTTGTGTACTTAGCTGAAACGCTTTGCATGTAAGGCTGTCATATGGTAATATATTAATCGTGCAAGGATTGTTGTGAGAACACAAATAAAGCAAAATACGCAAAACCTTTTTGCATTAAGATATAGACCCTTCTTCTGAACATAAAGGTACAGTACACGTTTGATCAAAGTTCATTCAATGGTTCCTGTAATACCTATGTTTGACTTTTCAAACATCACTACAGAACTCATAAAAATGTCCCACTTTCCCTCGCACTTTCCATAGTGTTGGATTTTGATAATATCGTTTAGCTTAAATTAAATCATATAGGTACCTACCTAAAGTGTACGTACGTGAATATGCCAATAATGTGTAAAAAGTTACGTCCTTTCATTCTGAATTACAAAAAGGCACTGTATGTGACACAATATCCACAATAATTTTTACCTTAATTCTATCTAAGATGGCATAACATATTTAACCACCAATCAAGCTTAGATGACCCATGACGTTGCCATATCCCCAAAAATATAAAATTACGTATGTTATCTCATCCGGATCGCGCTTCACTAAATTTGAGCATATTATTATTTGTGTACTTCCCTTACATTCAGAGACATTTGCATTAAAAAATAAGTTTTGGGCAAATTAAAAAAATGAAAATGGTATGCAGTGGTTCACTTTTTTTATAGCTATACCTCGATTTACGAAAGTAGTGGTACAACTACTTTGAAACCCTTCTAAATTATAGAGAATTTTTTAAATATCTCAAGTCTGGATACCCTGTATATCTTCAACATTGTGATTTATAGTGATTCAATATACAATGTGTCCCGGAAAAGAATGAACAGCATGGGGATCTTGCAAACGGTGAGAGATAAAACAAAGGTTAAATGGGGAAAAGTTGCGCAATTTTAAGGCCAATAAAATGGCACAAACAGATTTCTAATATATTTTTTAGTTTTAGAGTTATTTTGAAAAAAGTAAAATTTTGCGTTTTCGATTTTATTTTTTCTGAAGTTGATATCACAGATAGGAAAAAAGGAAAACACTTTCTTATGGCACTTTTTAACAGGCTTTAAGATGGCGTTTTTAGATTTGTTCTACAACGTTTCGTTTTTGAGAAACCACGTTCAACTTTATTTTTTAAATACGGACCTGTTTCTTTTTGCAGATTTTGAAAGTACTTTTCGTTGCAAATAATAATGATGTTTGATACGAAATATTTTGAAAATATTTTGAGACAATTATACTGAAAATTCTTTTTTTTTTCGTTCATTTTTTCTAATGCGGCCCTGTATCTAATAATAAGAAGTCTAAATATTAATCAGTATTGTTATTTTTACTTCGAAAACTTAATATTTTTAAATACGGCCCTGTCTGGTTAATGTTTTCCTCTGTTGTTGTACAGCAAACAGTGTCGCATTGTGTTTTGGAGTAAATTCTTCGATTTTTCGAATAATTGTAAGAAGAAAGCTTTAAGACAATGAAACCAATTACTCTTGACATTTATTAATTGCAACAATACATTCGTTCGGCCTCTACACTATTTTAACACAAGATATAACATGCTAACATGTTAAATTTGTCGTCATTTGAAAAAGCACCTTCCATTTCTAATAATTCAAATTATTAACTAAATGATATACAGTGCGAGTGACAAATGACAAGGGGTTGATTTCGTTGTTTCAAAGCCTTCTACGTGAAGGATTTTTATTTATTTTTTATTATCGTATGTGACTGTTATTAGTCTTTGCCGTCCTTTGTATGGTACTCCGATTGAAAGATAAGTTGTAAGTTAAATTGTTGACAATACTGATTCATATTTAGACTTCTTATTATTAGATAAAGGATACAGGGCCGCATTAGGAAAAAAAAATGAATGGAAAAAAAGGAATTCTCAGTATAATTGTCTCAATACATTTTAAAAATACATATTTCGAATCATATATCATGGTATTTTCAATGAAAAGTGCTGCAAAAAAAATCCAGGTCCGTATTTAAAAAAATTAAGTCGAAGATGGTATCTCAAAAACGAAACGTTGTAGAACAAATCTAAAAACGCCGTCTTAAAGCCCGTTAAAAAGTGCCATAAGAAAGTGTTTTTCTTTTTTCCTATCTGTGATAACAACTTCAGAAAAAAATAAAATCGAAAACGCAAAATTTTACTTTTTTTCAAAATAACTCAAAATAGAAAAAATATATTAGAAATCTGTTTGTGCCATTTTATTACGCAACTTTTTCCCCATTTGAACGTTGTTCTATCTCTCACCGTTTGCAAGATCCCCATGCTGTTCATTCTTATCCGGGACACATTGTATAGTATGGCGTTTTTCAGATATGTCCCAAAATTAAAGTTACGCTCTGTAAAACTAAAGGCTTGCAATCATGTTGAATGGGTAAGCTGATTGGAAAGCTTAGACACAAGCATTTATTCTCACTTTCACTTGGGTGAGCCATCCACGTAGCAGAATAAACTGATATCAAATTATGTTAAAAAAACTAAATTAGTCTAAAAATTAAGGCGGATTCAACATTCAACTGAATTTTCAAAATGTATGTACCTAATAGGTACCTATCGTCAATAAGTTATAAAAAAAAACAAATTTTCATAAAATCCAAAATTGAGTGTATGACACTGCCAAGGATGTTTTTGGTAAATTTTTTCGAGACACTTTGTATATGTTTTCTAGATTTCTTTCAATATCTTAAATTTGGTTAATACATATTTTAAGTACAAGGTCAGGGTGACCCATCCAAGAGTAACGCACCCCCTTATTTCTTTATATTTTCATATTTTTGATTAGAAAATATGTATTCCTACGTAACTTTTCCTATATGTATTTTCAAAATCTGTATTCAGAAAAACAATCGAACATCAAGTAAAAAAATTATTATGGTTAGGTCTGTTTTTATTATAATAACACCCTGTAGATATATTTTTCTTTTTTGAAATCTACGCTTCTTCCCGATTAGAGCAATATAAATGTGTCATATGTTTGCTCCAACCGTTTGGAAGATACAAGCGATCAAATTTTGAAAATTGGATGGTATAATAATGCACACCGCGTTACTCTATTTCTAATTCCACACAGCCAGCGAATGTTTGGGCCTTTCGGTGAGGCGCGCTGCGTCTGCCTGATGAGGGCCAACAAGTCCGAAACAGGTGCCTGTCGTTGTCTGCCTACCTTCGAAAGACCTATACTGAATTTCCATTAGATATTGGAAACTACTTTTGTGTTGCCGTGAGAAGAACCAATATTGTCTCATATCCCACTAGCCATTTATTTTTAATTTATTGGCGACGTTAAATATTCATTTTGATTAGTATAGTAGAAACAATGTTCCTTATATTTTTAAGAATCACTTCTCTGGGAATTGTAAATTGGTCGTGAATCCTGATATTGAGAACATGTGGGATGCAGCAATTTCTGTAGCCCCTCAAAATTTATCGGCTATTTGTTTTATTAATAATTTTATGGTCATTATTCTGTCAAATTTAAATTTATTATTTTCGGTAAAAGCTTCCTATTTATATATTTTGCACTTAAAACGTAAAACATTATGATATATATTTTTATGGGATTATAGATGTAAAAATTTGGAAAAATAGTTTTTGTGCTAATAATGAAGTTAGGTCAGGGTAGATAATTTTTGAGAACAAAAAAATCTAGAGCAGCATGACACCCATTGGAAAAGGAAGAAAATATAGCAAAAATAACAGAAAATAGTTATTTATGTGCCAAGGCACTGAAGTTCAACTTTTTATGACTCATGTGGAATTTAGTTGCCGAGGCCTCTGATTCGAAAAAATTACAGCGTATTCGGGACTTAAGAAGGTAAGTTTCCACCAAATTTCATGTAAAAAATTTTTTTTGTGCCAGATAAAAATTAAAAACCAAAAAATCGGTTATTACAAATTTTTCGCGGATATTTTGAGGTTATGTGAAAAAAGTATAAATACAAAAGTTGTAGATCTTTTTATTACCTACAACTTTGCCATTATTTTTGTTATATTTTCTTCATTTTCCAATAGGCTTCACTGTTCTAATTTTTTTCCCTTTTTGCCATTTTCAAAGGCTTAGGCCCTGACCTAAATAGCCATTTTAACTACGGAACATAAATGTTCCCACAACTCAAGATTTCATTTTGTTTTTCACTTGGTGAATGCTGCCTCAAAATGACAAGTTCCTCTGTCAAATGTGATAGGCACCTAAGTACCTACTTTGCCAGTTTTCACGGAGTGGACCGATACGATACCTATATTTTACAAACCAAACTTTCGAAAACAAATAGGTAATAATTTAATAATAAGGTTCTTACCTTTGCCTCACGGTAATACAAAATAATCTAAATATGTAGTACCAAAAAACTGGAAATCTTGAATGTGCCACAATAACATCTTCTTAAAGTCATTAAACAAAACAAGTTGCCTTTGGTAATGTATCTATTCCTATAGGCATATCGTTGGTCTTGATATTTTTTAATGCATACAAAACTCCTTGCGACGCGCCCATGCCAAAAATACAACATATGGAGGTATTAAAGTTTTCGAGGAGGTTAAATTCGTCCTCCTCCCGCACTGATGTGTGGGCCAAATCGGAATTAATTGGGGTGTTTGGCTTAATTAGGCCCAACGAAACGGAACGGGTGATGCTGTTCATGTATTTTGGTTTCGAAATAAACCGATTTCAAGCCAAATCGTCAGGCGTTGAACGATATATAGGGTGTCTCAAAAAGCAGATCAAAACAGTAAACAGTCGTCTCTCTATACTCTCTAAAAATTGTGACCAAAAACCCTTCACATTTTCGGATTGACTTTTGGCCATATACAATACACGTCCTCGATTAGGGTGTCCAATAGGAAAAACTTCTTTATTTTTCATTTTATCGAAAAATGTTACTCTCGATAAAGAGTTTTGCTTGTTCTTAGAATAAGATTGGCATAGAAATAATAAAAATATTTAACGTTTCATGTTCGGGGCGTTATTTGTGAAGCCATGGAAAAAATTATTAGGAAAAGTTGTTCAAAATTAAAAGGTAGTCTATAATAACTCTTTTCAGTAAAATAGGCTTATTTTGATTTATTTGTAATAATTAATAATTAAAATTACCACTTACAAATTAAATTATTCCAACTTAACAATTCACAAGTTTTAAACATGTTATTTACTCAAAGAAATTGTATTCAGCAGATGTTTTCAAACGAAAAACTACTTCAGATAAACTTCTAATCTCGTCTAAAGATCTTGCCCTTTAAATAAAGTAGGTCGATTCTATCAAAAACTGGCATTATTGACTATCTTCTAATTTATTTCCACATCTTCAGAAATAAAGGCAGTTTACTCTTGTACCATTTTAAGTTTTTTCAATTTTTTGAACAAGAATAAATATTAATTATTTATATGCCAATAAATTGTTTTCAATAAAATGAAAAATAAAGAAATATTTCCTATTGGACACCTCAAACCCAATATTTTTACACTGCGAAAAGTTTCAAAAATCGCGAGACACGTCGATTTTTGTTCTGAGAGGGACTTTTTTGCATAAACAAAATCATGATAGATTCATCCCCCTAACCACTAGCAGCCCCAACATTAAAATCTTAAATACGACCACCTCCTCTTAATACCCCATTTTAAAGCTGTTTTTAGTGTTTTTTTTTCATCGGTTGAATTTTAGGGAAGTTATGGACAAAATAATGTTTTATTTATTTTTATTTCGATTCCCTCCGCTAAAGTATACCCCACGACGACTAAATTTTTACTAAGAAAACAATTACAGTACCAACGAAATTCGAACTCTAATGCCAATGTAATGTAATATGAAAAAGTTGTGATTATTGTAAATTTCAACCAATTTTAAAAAACACAATACCCCTGTGTATCAAATTAAACGGGCTTTAAAATTATGTATTACAAGGGGGTGGTCATATTTAAGATCGGAATCGACGTGCGCTCGGCGATTTTTGAATTCTTTCGCAGGGGAGGGTAGTTTTTACACATAACATTTTACTCATCTTCTCAACTTCTTTATTATTCGAGTTAAAGAAAAAATTGTAGAGATAAAAGTTTTAGTATTGTGGTGGGAGTTTCCATGGTCTAATTATGTTTTTTACCTTGTGATATAATTTAGCACAAAGTCTTATCGCGGGAGATCGGCACTATTAAGAATCTGTTTTTCTGATGTTATCAAGATATCTTTGAAGATTACTTGGGAATTTTGGAAATTTGAACAATTTTATTTTTAACGTAGTTTTTTTTAATACTATATCATTTTGACTGAAAACCCGTAATAATTATTCGTTTTCACCTGTAGTTTTTTTAAAGTCGAAGATGATCATTTTCAAATTTTTCGGTCGGAGAGATAAATAATTTACCTATATCTCGGAAAATATCAGTTTTAGAAAAAAAAAACAATCCTTTTTTGTTTAAAATGGCCCAAAAACAAAAAAAGATATTTCGAAAAAATTTTAATTTGTTTCATAAAAATTATTTCAACAATGTATGACTCTACGTGCCTCACGGTAGCATGCAGATTTCTTATAAAGGAACTATTTGAAGTCAGATTATGCGAAAAAAAAAAGAATTAGAATATTTTTCCAAGGGGGGGGGGGCGCTGAAACAACCCGGACTATACAGTGTGTCCCAAATTCGATGCTCACCATTGGGATCTCAGTAACTACAAGAGATAGAGAGTCGGTTAAATGGGGAAAGTTTTAGACAATTTTATGGTCAATCTGATGCCGCTGAGAAATCAAGGCTAACTGGGATCGTTTTCGAATTATTCCCAAAAAACCGAATTTTATCATTTTCGTTTTTCTTAAATATCTTAGAAATCAATGGTTTTGCAAAGACAGGACTTTGATATTATTAAGGCACTTTTATCCAACCTTTGTAGCGGTAATGTCCGTTTCTTCAAAAAAGTTTTCATTTTCGAGATATGACCCAAAACTTTTGATTTTCTTATGAACGCCAACTTGGATTTGTACAAATTCGAAATCTACTTGAAATTCTCTTTCATATGATGTGTCACACTAATAATGATTTTTTTCGTTAGTTCTAACACTTAAAAGCGTTTTTTTGCCTAACACTAAGTAGGCCATGACAAGTCTGTCAAAACAAATGCAACAAACTGTTAGGGTAGTAGTAAACCATGAATAAAACTAAAAAAAGTACACAAAACGAAGTTTAATAACAAATAATCTGGAACAATAACATCAAGAGTCAAAAGAATTGTTCAAAATGGGCCCCATTATTCTCGATACACCTTATTAGGCGGGAGCGAACAGGATTTACAGCTTTTCTTAAATGTGTTCTGTTAATATGTTGCAATGTATCTAAAACTCTTTCTTGCAATGCATCAATATCTTCTACTGGTTCTTGATAAATTGCATTTTTGACGTATCCTCAAAGATAAAAATCAAGTGGACTGAAGTCCGGCGACCTCGCAGGCCACCTAACAGGCCCACTGTTGGTTATCAATTGATGACGAAATTGATTTTCTAGATAGTATCGAACCACACCTGTATTATGTGCCGGCGCGCCGTCATGTTGATACCAAATCCTGTTATGTTCCGCTAGTGGTATTTCATCTAAAAAACCAGAGATCTCATGTCGCAGCAGTTCTAAGTATCGTGGGCCACTTAGATTATAATCATAAATTACTGGACCCAGCAATCTACTTCCTGAAATAAAAAATAAGTAATGTGTATGCAGGCATCTGTACATCCGTACCCACCTAATATCCCACACCAAACATTGAATCCAATTTTTTTTTTGAGATCTGGATTCCCTAATAACATATGGGTTATTAACAGCCCAGTAATGGTGATTATGTTTATTAAAAATGCCATTGTTATGAAATCTTGTTTCATCGGTCCAGCAAATGTTTAACGGAAAGTTATCAATAACTTCACACTGATTGTTAAACCAATGACAGAAATCAAGTCGGCGTTCAGTATCTCCCGGCCTTAACTTTTGCACTATCACGGGTTTATAAGGGTGATATTTATTTTTTGTCAAGTATCTATGAATAGTCGTTTTCGGCAAAAGAGTTCTGCGACTTATCTCTCGAATTGAAATCGTCGGTGTTTCATTAATACTTTGTTCAATGTTTTCAACATCTTCTTGGTGCAATCGATTGGAACCATATTTCGGTCTGGGCACAACAAAACTCCCATGTTGTTCTAAATTCCTACTCAATCTAAGAAAAATTGAGCGGTGAGGTTGCTGCCTTTCAGGGTATAATGTATGATAAACTCTTTTTGCCACTGTACTATTTCTATAGTTTTTTATGTAACAATTGTACATATCCACCTTTTCGCTAGTACTAAACGGCATTTTTACACATATCTCAGAACACTGACGACTTCATAACAATAACAACAACTGAGAGTTGCATTTGTTTTGACAGACTTGTCATGGCCTACTTAGTATTAGGCAAAAAAACGCTTTTAAGTGTTAGAACTAACGAAAAAATCATTAGTGTGACACATCATTGGAAAGATAATTTCTTGTAGATTTCGAATTTGTACAAATCCAAGAAGGCGTCCATAAGAAAATCAAAAGTTGTGGGTCATATCTCGAAAATGAAAACTTTTTTAAAGAAACTGACATTACTGCTAACAAGGTTGGATAAAAGTGCCTTAATAATGTCAAAGTCCTGTCTTTGCAAAACCATCGGTTTCTAAGATATTTATGAAAAACGAAAATGATAAAATTCGGTTTTTTGGGAATAACTCGAAAACGATCTCAGTTAGCCTTGATTTCTCAGCGGCATCAGATTGGCCATAAAATTGTCTAAAACTTTCCCCATTTAACCGACTCTCGATCTCGTGTAGTTATCGAGATCCCAATGGTGAGCATCGAATTTGGGACACACTGTATATAAAAAATTGATGTTTTTGGTCCAATTATAGATTCGCCGCAATATATTTGTCCGCGATTTGTACCACATAGGTATAAGGTACTTATAGCCTTAGACAAATATTTTTTTATACGATAGTTATTAATAAATTTTCAACCAATGATTTACATGCGTCGCGTCGGACTGGATAATAGGAAAATATATTTTATCGGACAATGTGAAAATTGGATTCTAGATATTTTTTGAAACAGTCTTGAACACTCTGCTGTTTATCAATAAATCTTTTAAAGTCATTATTTGGACATGTTTAAGGTGATAGACACTCTCAACGTTCCACAATTTTTTCTCGGGCGTTTCATCAAGTTCTCTTGGACAAAATAATAGTAATTGCCCCCCTCCCCCGCACAAGCATGTGGTTGCTTCTGGGGTACTCCCAGTTTGGAGTATTGTGAGGGTGAGAATTATTATTATTATTATTAACTACATTTTGTAAAAGGACAGTATCTGTAAATTTTTTATACAACAGCAATTGCGTCTTTCGAAAAAATTGGTGGAGGATAACTGCGATTATGAAAAATTTCGCAGAGGAAAAGGGTGGTAGACTTGGTGCAATAATTAAGCCACACAAAATGTTATAAGACAATAATAATAATGAATAAATTCCACTATATTTCGGCAGGCACTCAGACTATTGCGATATTATGATTGGATGAAAGCTATAAAATTCAATTAAACAGAGAAGTGCGTTTTTACGAAAATTAAAATAGATGTGTTGTAATTTTAATTTCAGCATTACCGCCAACACAACACAGTATTTTGCAATAGGTTAACCAAGAATATGTCTTTATTCTCAACCAACTATAATAAAAACAAATCAAGGCGACATTTTGAAATGATTATAGAACTGAAGAGTAAAATCTAAATTTAATAGTTATTTATGATACTTACTTCTTCCCATTATAAAATAGTAAAATGCCACATTCTAAATTTTAAATACAGAAAGAAAACCAAGAAGGTAGAAACTTCGTTTCGAAGTTTTGAAAATATATATAGGTTCACTTCTCAGACTAAAAATAATACTTTAGTCTGAGGTTCACTTTACCACATGTTTTAATGGGCTAGAAAAATAAAAATATCTTTAATCTCTCAATTTAATTATTTTATGAAAAGAAAAATAAATTTAAAATGCAAACTGGCGGGGCAGTTGTTTATTTGAGTTTACAACTTTACCATATTTTTTCGTGTATACATAAAATATCAGTTTTGAATTTCCCGAAGTAACTTTACCTAATATAATTCCTAAATTAAAGTTTAAAATTCGAGATGATTAAAATGGTAAGTAGGTACAGAATATTTTTGAACACTTACATGCACCACAGATTACAGGAGACATATCGATAGTCAGAGGCATAAAGGAGCCATAGATAGTCAGAATCATTGCTGAATCCGTCCGCAAAAAATCCTGCTACACCAACATTCAAACTTTAATTTTGGAGCGAAAACAAATTAAAACCGATAAATTGTAATGTCTTACAATTCTTAGGACTAGATACTAAGTTGAGGTATAGGTATTTTAATGTAATTTTTAGTTTTCATATAAAATTTTATGCAAACATATTTGGTGTAGCCTGCGGAAATTTCAACAATGGTTCTGAGAGTCTATGTTTAGCTTTGTCTATGTCAGAAGCATTGTTGAAACCGTCCGAAAAAATCCTGGCACACCAACTTTAACACTTTAATTTTGGAACGAAGATAAATTGTAAAGTCTTACAATTCGATACTAAGTTCAAGTCTAGGTATTTTAATTTAGATATTAGTTTTTATATAAAATGGTATGCAAAATATTTGGTGTGATTTGAGGACATTTCAAGAATGGTTCTGACAGTCAATACTTGTTGTGAATGCTTACAACTATTTTATTTCAAATATCTAATAACTATTGTAAAACAGAAAGTATAGACCTCGACAATAGTAATAAAATACAATATAAAATGAAGTACGTGTATTTTTTCACAGTACGTCAAAAACACGCATAAACATTTTTCGCACATCTTAGAAAGATTATAAAAATATACATTAAAAATGCAACTTCTTAAAAAATTAGCACAATCTTCTTAGCTGCTGTTTTCTCCAATTAGTGCCAGTAAGCATTTCTTGTAATGGCCAGAACTGTCACCCTGTATAAAAAATAGATTTTTAAAAAACGAATGTTATTAATAACACTTGTCGTTTTTGACATTTAGTAGTAATTGTTATATTCTTGTAATTTGCCTAGTGCAAAATGAGAAATTAAATAAATTTTGGGTTTAGAACGTTATCCCCCAAGCTTCTTATTATGAAGGCGTATGAGTTTAAAATTGTGAATTTCCCAAAGTAGGTTAGGAAAATTACGAAATTATGTTTAGCAAAAACTAAACTAGAACTCGATATTAAAAAAAATAAATTTAGTATCCCTTTTCTTAACATTCTGTTAAAAAGGTTATGGTTTCTCTTAGATTATCTATATTATCTGATTTGCCAGGATTTTATTTACAATTTTGCAAAACTCTTAGTACCTCTAGAGTGGCCACATTTTTCTAAAAAGAAATAAAAGATTTTTAAAACGCGATGAAACAGTAGTTAAGTTAAAATCTATTTAAATAGACATCTGTTAAACACTAACAACTATGCAATCAAAATTATACAATATACTGTGTCGTGTGCCCCAGCTAGTGTTTCACAAGACTCTTGCAAATTTCTTGTTCTTGCTGCAAGAACAAGACAAGACTCTTTTAAAAATAAGAAATCATTCTGCAAGACTCTTGCAATTTTGCAAGAAATCTTGCAAAGATTACTAGGTAGGTACCTATCTGTAATTATAATTTCTGTAAAACTTTAATAAGAGCATTGAATGTAGCTGACGATAATATTGATTTTTAATTGATTACTAGTACCTATATTATTTAGTAAATATATTTAATTTACTATACTCCTAGTAAGTAATAAATACGAATCCATGTTTCCAGCCATTACAGGTATTATACCCAAAAAGAAATTAAAAGTTAACGTATTACGCCGCTTTCGTGGCTGGAAATGCCATATTTCCCGACTCCCGACCAACAAAATCATTCTAATTTTAATTCTTATAAATTCAACAAATTAGTAGGTAGGTATGTACTTACTCTTGAATTAATCCGCTACAGTTGATTAATTTATTTTTATAAGTTTTCTTTAACGATAGTTAAGTCTATAGACTAGCTGTTTATCGGGTCTATTGGACTTTCTAATGCTTTGTTTCGTTTCATATTAGTGTGGCATAGTGTGGATTGGGTCATTTTGGGAGAGTAGGTTTCGAGGTTTTCGTCCAGGAAAGTCTTCGACTTAAGAGGTATTTCGAATTGAAAATCATGAAAACATTAAAACAAAATTATTATTAAAATACAAAAAATCACAGAATAGTATTCTGTGGCTGCATCAACTTGTCTCGACAAGCTTTGTACGCAATAAATAATGCAAGAGTCTTGCCAACAAGAGTCTTGGTAGCAAGACTCTTGCTGCGATGACGTCACTAAACAAAAAATGCAAGAACAAGAAGTTGCAAGAAGTCTTGCTTGCAAGACAAGATTTTTTCCAGCAAGAGTCGGGCAAGACAAGAATAAATTTAATTTCTTGTCTTGCTTTGCAAGACAAGACAAGAATAGGCGTAGCAAGACAAGAAATCTTGTCTTGTGAAACACTAGTCCCAGCTAAAAATGTCCACCCCTTCCAATCAGTGTCTGCGCGGTTGTTGAAAAAAAAAACGCTTGCACCAGTCGATTTTGGTTTGTAGGGGGGATACTTTTTAAATCAAATTTAATTTTTGTAAAACCAACCCCTCCCTTCCAGAGCCACCTCTTCTAATTTTTTAAATGGGATCATACCAAGTGTATTACATCATTGGAAAGCTATTTCAATGAGCAATATGGTGATATAAAAGTTTTTTAAATCAGATAATAAATTGTGGAGTGGGTGGGCTTTAGAAAAATGAAATGAAAAGTGTCCCCCTCCAAACCAAAATTGGCGATTGGTACAGGCGATTTTTCAAAAACCGCGCATGTGCTGAATTAGCAGGGGTGAACACTTTTACCTGCATATACTTCGGCCATAAATTTGACGATGTTTTCTCTTTTTCTTCTTCATAAAAATCGGTTTATAGTTCTGTTCTGAATTTCGAAAAAAATGTTTACTATAACAAAACACAAATTTCTTGGGATACGACCGTGAAAAAGTGAAAAATCGTGAAAAAGTGAAAAATCTTTTAAGCATTTCTTAACCCTTTTTTAGCAAATTACTCGATGTAAAATTGTACCTGAGGATGGCCGCTGAGCCGAAACGTACGTAGTGAAAAAGTTTTTTAATAAATATTATTTTATTCGGTCGAATCCCAAGAAATTTGTGTTTTATTATTGACGAAACGACCAAGAAACTAAATTTGTGTTTACTATAACATACCTTGATGGCATCTGCCAGAGATTCTCCATATTTTGCCTGGTATTCCCTCTTGATTTCCACCATATCTATCTCAGATCTGGTTACTACTAGCCTGATAAGTGCCCTGTCGTCGGTTCCAAGGCCCTTCATGCTCTTGTTCAACAATTTTGCAAAGAACGCCGACTGATTCTTGATAGATCTTATGATAGCCAGGAAAGCGTCTTCCTCATCACCAGAAAATTCATTTTTGATTGCGTGTTCGATGTCATGGCCTATAGAATATGAAAATTTCACACACATTATGTATGTAAAGTTAACCTTGACAAAAATCTGATTTATAAATTGAGTTTCACTTTGAGTCGAGACAATTGGTGTTTTTCGAAAGATATGCCGATTTTCAAAAAACTTTTTTCAACCTGTAGTACTCGAAGAGCTCTACATTTTCAGTAATAATATATTTAAAAAAATTTTAATAAAAAAATATTTTTAAAAACAATCTTTTATTTATCTAAATGCTCTAAAAAAAAGAAAATAATCAAAAAATTCAAACCAAAGCAAACCCATAATTTTGTTACATCATAAAATTGTATATGATATAAAAGCTTGTCGCGAGATTTTCGTGTGTAAATTTCTTTTATAGAACAATATATTTTCTAGTTAGAATTACTTTCAAGATATATATATTCTCGCGACAAGCTTTTATATCATATACAATTTTATAATGTAACAAAATGATGGGTTTGCTTTAGTTTGAATTTTTCGATTATTTTCTTCTTTTTAGAACATTTAAGCCCTTTCATTTAATGCCCATATTAAGGGAAAAGAAAATGTAATCCGCCGTGTTGGAGCGGCGGCCATATTGAATTTAGTGTGATGTCACTAACTTTATGGTTTTCTACTCTTCAAGCCCTTTCATTTGATACCCTTATTAAGGGGGTTGTGAAAAAAATACATAATCCGCCATCTTGGAACTACGGCCATATTGAATTTAGTGTGATGTCACTAACTCTATCGTTTTCTACTCTTCAAGCCCTTTCATTTGATACCTATATTAAGGGGGTTTACAAAAAAAATACATTATCCGCAATCTTGGAGCGGCGGCCATATTGAATTTAGTGTGATGTCACTAACTCTATCGTTTTCTATTCTTCAAGCCTTTTTATTTGATACCCATATTATGTGGGTTGACAAAAAATACATTATCCGCCATCTTGTGGCGACGGCCATTTTGAAAGTATTACAATATTGAGTATTGTATATTGTATTGTCACCGGAACTAAAGGTGTATGCAAAATTTCAGCTCAATCGGATGTCAGGAAGTGGTTCTAATTCAGCTTGCAAGATTTGACCTAAACATACATACATAGTTCACCATATACATACATACATACAAGTTAAATAAAAGCTTGTAAAAAATATTCCTATTCCATGGCCTACTACTATTAAAAAATTAGCAAACCATATTAATTATTTGTTTAAGAATAAAATGGATAGTGCCATATACCAATTGGCCATAGTTTGAAGATAAAATCATTTATTTTAAAAACATAATATTTAAATATAAAATTTGGTATTTCACTGTATTCTATTATTCTCCCTTGGAAAATTAAATTTCATTTTAACATTTCCTTACAATTTTAGACATCATTGGCCTTAATTAATTCTGCTTTATTCAAGTTGAATCCTATAAATTAAGTCAGGCTTGCCATGAACCTGCAAGACCAAAAATATAACCCCAAAAAAGTTATGAGTATAAAACTCGTTGAGCTACCCCGCTCCTCCGCCTCTGGGCTATGGGAATAAATAAATTTTACACGAAATTGTTGCACTTCAGCGACTAAAGGACTGCACCAAGTTTCATTTGAATGAGGTGAAACGACTCTTGTAAAGGACAAAAAAATAGAGTTGCAATTTGGTCTTTTTGGGGTTCAGCCCTGCTTGGTTTGAAACACGTTGTTCGGAATGAAAAACTAAGTAGGTTTGCAAAATTTTAAAAGTCCACGTCTACTTTGATTTTTTGACCTTTTTTCCACTTTTTTTTAGAAAAGCGTCTTTTCTGTAGTTTTCACGTTAAAATGTTATTAAGAAAAACTCCTTCATGATGAAAAACTGCGAAGGTGGGAACCATTTCAAAAGCCTAAGCCTACTTCGATTTTTATACGTTTTAAGTTGTTGGCAGAAAAAAATCAAAGTAGGCCGAGCCTTTTGAAATTTTGCAAACATACCCACTTTTTTATCATGAAAAAGTTCTCTGAATAACATTTTGACGTGAAAGCTACAGAAAGGGCACTTTTCTAAAAAAAAGTGGAAAAAAATAAAAAACCAAAGTAGGCCTAGACTTTTGAAATTTTGCAAACCCACTCAGTTTTTCATTCTGAACAAGTTTCCTTAATAACATTTTGTTGTAAAACCCACAAAAAGGGAATTTTTCTGGTGTGAAAAAATACTTTTTTCAAAATTTCCAAGGCATGCTTGATTTTTAGAAAGTAATATTATGTCACAAATGTCTTCCAAACCAAGCAGGGCTGATCCCCACAAGTTCAAATCTAAACTCGTTTTTTTTTTGCCCTATACAAGAGTCGTTCCACCTATCCGGGGACACACTTTATATATACAAGGAGTTTTTTAATAAGTAACCGACATTTCAGAGGGCGATTCTTCAGGTATTTTTGAGACACAGGATACAGGGCGTTAAAGATTTATTGTTATTTTTGTTTTTCAAATATAATATAAAAATCGACATTAAAGCAAAAATTATTTAGAAAAAAAACAAAAATAAAAACCAATCTTTAACACCCTGTATATAAAAAAAGGAGGCCTTGCAGACCCATATTTATAGGAGCTTTTTATCTTAAAAATACCTGAGAAATCGTCCTCTGAAATAGGTATCGGACGTTTATTAAAAAACACCCTGTATATAGCTCGTCGAAGCATAATTTATTTCTTATATTGCAAATGGAGCTGTGGTCGAAAGACATTTTTCGTTCACAGTGACCTTGAAGAGTGGTGCATCCCAAGGCTAACATAAAACAAAAATGCGATGCACCAACGTACTCCACAAAGTTCCGTTATTTCATTGCACAAACATTAAAATGAAGAAATAACCGAAAACAGCCAAAACAACATAAATATACGCCATAAACAAAGTACATGCCAAAAACGTCTGTGTGCGCCTATGGATGGAAGCGTTATATATTTAGGGAGTTACTAAATCGCCAATTCACGTGTAATTTCTACTAATAACTTAAATTCGGCCTTTCACCCCCTTGCCTCTCTCACCCCTTTCTCTTCCGACCTTCCTATAAACTAACTTTGGTGCATCGGAATTATTGTTCAATTTGAAACTAATTGTGGGCTATACAGTGTCCTCCAAAAATTTCGCACCATAGGGAGGAAATTTTTAATTAAAGTTTTATTTTGAAATTTAATTTTGGGGTTACCTTTTGCTTGAAAAAATATGAAAAATGACTAACTCAAACGTGGTCATGTGACTTTCGTTATCTGTCAAATATGACATTTAAAAAAATATATCGCTAAAAATGGGTTTATTTGTTAAAATATCAAAAAGTTTTACTCGAAAAAGTTGTTTCTTTTTCAATTTTACCTAAGGGTGCCAAATTTGAACGCTCTAATAAAAGATTAATTTTTTGCCAATTTTTATTATTATGAAATTTCTGGAAATTTTAAAAACTTGCAACTTCGTAAAAACTATTTTATATTACTAGCTTTATCATTCTATTAACTTTTTATTGCACATAGGATAGGTACTTTAAAAAAAAGATATTAACATTTTAAAATTCTGTTGTTTGCTGCTAAGATGATGTACCGTCTAGCATTTAGGGTATAAATTTAGTTACATTACGTTTTCCAGGTTCAAATTTATGCCAAAATAATAATAAATTAAAATATCATCAAACTACATATTTTACGTATCTAAGCAAAATTTTTGACTTTTATGGAACAAATAATTATTACTTTTGAGTTTAATTTCACATTTATCGATATTTATGAGTAAGCCATGGAGAGAATTGAACCAATTGTTTTCATTTGACTTAGGTAAAATTGAAAAAGAAACAACTTTTTCAAGTAAAACTTTTTGATATTTTAACAAATAAACCCATTTTTGGCAATATATTTTTTACAAGCTTTTTTTTAACTTCACTTGTTAGTATGTATGTATGTATGTGTGGGTCAAAATTTTGGATACTTACACCTTTAGTTCCGGTGACAATACAATATGCAATACTCGATCACACTAAATTCGATATGGCCGCCGCTCCAAGGTGGCGGATTACATTTTCTTTTCAACCCCTTAATACGGGTATCAAATGAAAGGGCTTGAAGAGTAGAAAACGACAAAATTAGTGACATCACACTAAATTCAATATGGCCGCCGCTCCAAGATGGCGGATTATCAAATGAAAGGGCTCGACGGGTAGAAAACAATAAGGTGAGTGACTTCATACGAAATCCAATATGGCGGCCGCCCCAAGATGACGGACTATATTTCTTTACCACCCCTCCTGACATGGGAATCAAATAGGTACTAAAAAGCACAAAATAAAATTGAAAATAAAAAAGCCTTTTTAAAAACAAGGTTTTATTTAAGCCATGTACTAAAACGAATAAAATAAGTTTAGGTTTTCGTTAAGACAATTCAATTCCAAATTGCGACAAGTTTTTGCAAATTGAAAAGCTTGTTGCGCGAATTGTAAAGAAAAAAATGCATACTTTGGCAAATAGGTACTTACTTGTTTATCAACCAATCACTGTCCAATAAAATTAATTGTTACCTACTTTGATCAACATTTCGCGCGACAAGCTTTTCAATTTGCAAAAACTTGTCGCAATTTGGAACTGAATTAGTATCTTAACGAAAACCTAAACTTATTTTATTCGTTTTAGTACATGGCTTAAATAAAAGCTTGTTTTTAAAAAGGTGTTTTTTATTTTAAATTTTATTTAAATGTCATTTTTTACAGATAACGAAAGTCACATGACCACGTTTTAGTGGGTAATTTTACATCTTTTTTCAAGCAAAAGGTAACCCCAAAATTAAATTAAAAAAAAACATGAATTAAAAATTTCCCCACTATGGTGCGAGCTTTTTGGTGGACACTGTATACAGGGTGAATCACGTATCAGGACTATAATAGGTGATAGATATTCAAAAATTAACCGCAGTTTTTGGTATAAACTATATCTTTTTAAGGCTTCATAGAAAAGTTACAGGGTGTTAAAGTTTTAAAAAATGTGTGGACTATCAAATATTTACCAAACTAGTTAAGGTATTTTAAGTTTTGGTACACGTTATAACGGCATCGGTTAACATAAACCTGTTCAAACATCTCGAATAACCATTGGCCGAGAAGTGGGTAGGTAATTAGTAAAATTGTTCTTAGAGAAAAAAATGAATCCCCTTCACCTAACGCTTTAAAACTTTGTTGAATTTTTATCTGTATCCTTGTTTATAAAATCCCTATTAGCCAATGTGTGACAGTCATAAGGATACGAGAGCAATATTGGATACAAGCAACATAATGACGCCAAAAATTTAAGTGGCCCAGACGTTAACTACAAATTTTCTTCTATTAAAATCTACCAACAAAACATTTGGCCAACTTTGGTTTTTGCAAAATCTGTGTACTTCTGTCGTGTCCTTATGTCAGTATCAAACATTGGCTAACTCAGGCTAACTAGAGTATCCATAAACAAGGATCTGAATGTAGAATAGTTCAAATTTTTAATATTAAGTAAATTATGAAATAACAGACTAGGTAACTACTTTTTTCCGCCATTACTGAAAAATATACCGTTTATACATTTGGAAATTGCACCTATATTAACCGTCAGGAGCAAAAAGTGCGTAGTATGAACTTACAACCTAAACCTTTTGGCATTTTTATGCCTCTCCAAATACTGGAACTGGCAGAAGCAAATACATATTTAAAAAATGTACTGCCGGAGTGGTCTAAAAATACGAACCACACAATATTCTTATAGAGTGTTGCAGTGGTAGAATATACCTAGATGTAAGTTCAGACTAATTTCTAAACTTATTTCTTTATTAAGATATATAAAATAAAACTATAAATATCTAATTGTTGTGGAAAAAGCAGTAATAGAACGAGTAATCATAACTCGCTCGTTGAATAATATATTTATTTTAACTTGCTCTGGGATATTCTGTTTTTGCTGTGGTTACATTATAAGTACCTATCTACTTTATTTCTGTAGGTATTTTTTGGTTTTGACTAAATCCTTTTCTAAAATAAATTACAAATAAAAATTATATTATGTGCTTTGATTTATTTCCAACTATCTTAATCCCAACACCAATTTCCACAAATTTTATATACCTACACATTAATGAGGGTCGTCCTTTTTATGATGGGTTCGATTTGAAATCAATGCATATTAATTTGTGAATATTTCCCTTAATTGTGTTCTCTCTGAATATATAGAAACTGCTTTCCAAACAAGTCTTACTAACTAGAATCTTGAGATTTGTAGTTTCTTTATCTATTAATGGTACTCAATTTAAACAGGATTCTGACGAACTAATTTAACATTGCATATTTTTCACATAGGGAAATGCACGTCACACAATGGAATGTACATGGAATTTGACATTGACTTTATTAGTAGCTTCACCGATTAGTACCTACTGTAATCGCCGCTACAGCATTTTTGTAGCGATAATGACGACTGCCAGTAAACATAGGTAATTATTGTAAAATATGCTAGTGAAAATATACCAATGTTGCCTGAAAATTGATAACAAATAGCAATAACTCCTGCATTTGTAACTTATATAACGAGAAATTCGACCAAAGCCATTTTGTGAATAATTTAGTGATTATGTAATGTATGTAGGTTGTATATCTCATTGTTTTGTAATTTTTTGACGAATAGGTACCTAATAACTTCAATCTTTAAAATTTTCGGCGGGAGTAATCTGGGCGCTAGATACCCTTTTGTACCTGTGTAAAGGAAAGAAAAAGATAATTCTATATGTAAACTAGACGATAGAAAATAGGTACCTGTGTGTTTCGCTCACCACCCAAGTAGTTTGTATAACATTATTGTAATTTATGAAAAGTAAATAATAATAACAATAATAATAATAATCGCGCAGGGGGATCTGACCTGTGAGAGAGGCAGATCCACGGGTGTGACGATCCCGCGCTCCCTAGTTACGCAAGGATGGGTCTGGCCTGTGAGAGGGGCAGATTCACGGGTGTGACGATCCCGCGATTCCCAGTTACGCATGGAGAGGCTTGGCCTGCGACAGGGGCAGACCTACGGGTGTGACAATCCCGCGATCTCCAGTTGCGCAGGGAGGGGACTAGCCGGTGACGGGGGCTGATCCTCGGGTGTGACAATCCCGCGACTCCCGGTTACACAGGGATGGGTCTAGCCTGTGAGAGGGGCGGATCCTCGGGTGTAACGATCCCGTGTTTCCCAGTTAACGTAAGGAGGGGTTTGGCCGGTGAGAGGGGCAGATCCTCGGGTGTAACGATCCCGCGTTATCCTAGTTGACCCATGTGGGTAGCGGGTTAGAATACCCCTATCGTGGCTCCGCGAGTCGTAAAATGCGACCGAGGGCCGTCACTCCCACCTTACGGGAGACCCATGGGTATGGAGATTAATAGTGAATTTGTGATAGGGCGGCTGCCTAAGGATCGCCAGGGCATGTCTGGAGTTGGCGCTGGGCATGACAGCGAGCGGGACGTCGGTGACAGGGCGCTGATGAGGCGGGCCCCTGTCGCACAAACAGCTACAGCCCAACAACAACAACACGAACATCTACAACAGGGGAGCCAAACGAGAACTAGGGTTCCACCCACCGAAGGTGCTGCGCGGGAACTTCAGCCAGCGTTCACTCAGGCGGGATTACAACGACGACGCATGAAATGGACTGGGTCCATGAATGAATCGATAATGCGTATTTTTCACAAGGTGACAAACCTAGGACAAGAGATGATAGGCTACCGACAACAACTGCATGCTGAGTTCTGCAGGGAGTTTCCACACATACAAGTGTCTGAACAAGGAGTGTCAGATCAGTATCGAACGAACGAAAAAAACGATTTCCAGAAACGCGACTTAACGCTATCAAACGGGAAGTTGAGCTAGAGATCCATGGCGAACACATAGCCATAGACAACAACAATGGGGAAATTCAAGAGCATGGACCACAACAAGAAACCGAAGCGGTAGAACGGACAACTGATAATCGGGAATCGGTTAACGAAGAACACTTTCAAAGCTTAGACACACAGCTGAGAAAGGCAGTATGGCGATACGAAGGCACAGACCCACTGAGCAGACCACCGCTACCAAGATTAAATTCTTCCAGGAAACTTGCAATCTTGCTCAATCTTATGAACAATAGAATTTTACCAAATTATGTTTCAGTGGCACCAACATTAGAACATATGCACATGTTAATCTACTGTGCCGCAACAGCAATCATCACTGAAATGGGAGCCAAGATCCGGACGGCCCAAGAATCAAATCATGCGAGACCAGAACCACGAATGGCTCAATGGGAGATGCGACTAAATCGGAAGATCGAGAATCTCCGTAAAGACATAGGACAAGTGACGGAATATATCAGAGGAGTTAGAACTAGAAAGATCCAGAGGTGCAGGCAATAATGAGCCGCACCCAAATGCATTCTCAGCTTGACCCCGCGAACATCACTGCTCAACAATGTCTTGGTACATTAAAACAAAAACTTTCTGTTTTCGCAGGGTGTCTGAGGAGATACAAGGCTAGTAACAACTGGAAACGAGGCATCAAACTCTTTGAACGATCAGAAAAATGTTTCTACCGTACTTTGAATTCTAGCGCCGATGATACAAATACGAGTTACCCTAGCAGAGAACAGGTTGACCGTTTCTGGAGAAATCAGGTCCATGCAATGTCAGTGCAAGCTGGATCAGTGAAGAACGCGAGATAGGCCGGAACTACAGCCAGATGTAACATGAGCAGTTCACAACCGAGGAGGTTTCCAATGTCATCAAGAACTCCCACAACTGAAAGGCACCAGGTCCAGATCATCTCCAAAATTATTGGATCAAGAAACTCTGATGCACGCATGAACAATTATTAACTACCTTAATTAATGAAGTCTTGCTCGATCCTCTGAAAATGCCATTGTTTCTTAAGCAGAGTGCAACGTACCTGTTACCAAAAGACCAGCGGAATACAGATAACCCTGCCAAGTACCGCTCAATAACCTGCCTGCCTTCGCTGTACAAAATAATTACATCTTGCCTTACGCAGAGAATATATGCTCACTGCGAGCGGAACAACATCATGGCAATGCAGCAGAAGGGCTGCGCGAAGGGCGCAATGGGATGCAAAGAGCCACTCATCATCTGCAACGAGACTCATTCCAAGCAACGAAACCTCTACATAGATTATGTGGACTACAAAAAAACATTTGATTCCATACCTCACGAGTGGCTCACAGGTATCTTAAAACTTTATAAAATAGATCTTCATACAGTTTCCTTTTTAGAATACGTTATGACAACCTGGCGCACTAAGATACAACTCAGAACAAGCAGTAACATCGAGACCGACACGATCAACATACGAAGAGGGATTTTACAAGGATATTCACTCAGTCCACTGTGGTTCTGCATGGCGATGAACCCCCTATCACATCGGTTGAACTCTACGAAATACGGCTTCGCTATCAAAAACAACAACACAGAGGCGATCAAGTTGAATCACCAACTAACGCAAATGCGTAAAATTGTAGAGGAGTTCTCCAGGGACATCGGAATGCAGTTTGGCCTGGACAAGTGCCGCAGGACGGCCAGGAGATCGAAGTAATGAGCATGGGAGATACATACAAGTATCTCGGGATGAAACAAGCTCAAAGGATAGACCATCGAACAATGAAGATCGATTTAACGAATGAATTCATCAAGAGAGTAAGACAAGTAGTGCGAACTGATCTTAACAGCAGGAATTTGTTTAAGGCCTTAAACACGTATGCGTGCTCTGTACTCAGTTATTCGTTCGGAGTAGTGAATTGGACCAACCCGGACATCAACAACCTGCAGCGAAAAGTTAGGACACTGCTGACAAGAGCACATAAACATCATCCCCGTAGCGCCGTAGAAAGAACAACTCTGCCACGTCAACTAGGAGGAAGAGGATTGGCAGACCTTAACAAGCAATTGGACCAACAAATATTAAATCTGCCTAGTTATTTCCACAGGCAGGCCAACAGCTCCACACTACACAAAGCTATATGCGGAGCAGACGTCTCAACTCTGCTACGTTTGAGAAGAACACGAGCATCACAATCACCACCGAACCGACGATGATAAACTACAGAAGTGGTTGGAGAAGCCGCTGCACGGAAGGCATCCCGCTGAGGTTAACCAGGAACATGTCGACAAGTTAGCGTCGAACTATTGGCTGACCTCGGGACGAATGTTCCCCGAGACGGAAGGCTTCCTACTGGCCATACAAGATCAGGTTATACCAACTCGCAACTACCTACAATTCATTGTAGGAGATGCATCGGTAGTGGACGACAGATGCAGATACGGGTGCCAAACTTCAGAAACAATCCAGCACATAACAGGAGGATGTCAGATGTTCGCATCAACGGAATATAAGGAACGGCACGATTCGGTTGCCAAGATCTTGCACCAGGAACTGGCCAAAAAACTGCTGCTTGTGCGGGCAGAGAGGGTCCCATATTACAGCTACACACCGGAGCCTGTTCTTGAAAACAGCAACTACAAGATGTACTGGGATCGTACAGTTCTGACAGATCAATGAGTTGCCCATAACAGGCCAGACCTTATAATAGTTGATAAAATTTCTTGGAAGACAACTCTGATTGATGTGGCCATCCCCAACAACAACAACTTGCGTATAAAGCAGGCCGAGAAGATCGCGAAGTACAGAGAGTCAGAAGAACGAATTAGAAGGCAACGGGAAATGAAGAACGTTCAGACGGTTCCAATCATCGTGTCAACAACTGGTGTTATACCAAAAAGTTTGCTGAGAAACATCAAAGAGCTGGGCCTAACTGATAATCTTTACAGGTCCATGCAGAAAGCGGCACTACTTGCGACAGCCCGAACCGCCGGGAAACTCATGGGAATGCACGTCCAACAACATCAATGTCACCTAAGGCACGATAACATGGCAAGGGTCTCGTCCGAGCCAGATCCTTTTGGTATCCGGGATACCCGGGATCTGAGTGAATGTTCCCCGTAGAGGGAGTGCGATATAATAATAATAATAATAAAGGTGTACGTACATTTCTACTTACTCCGATATTTTATTTCCTCGCCCATTAACGAATACAATGGCCCTAGGGTCTATGCTGACGCCCAAATTACCTACGGGATTAACATGTACCCTTTAGTATGGTGGCCAGATTACATGCCACATAAAGATGTACCTGTTCCTGTTACTTGGTGCTCAGATTACATTCGTCCAAAATTTTAGTACTTTTACTTTAAAAGTGGGACTTTTGTTTTTTTGTGAATAAAATATTTGATCGATCAGAAGTTGTTGATGGTATATTAATTTTAATATTTAACTGCAAACATTATGGCGAATGTGCTAGTAAATAATAACATGTAAAAAATTATGTAGGCACCTGTTAGATTTTGGTACTCCTGGAAGATTGCTTGAAGCTGCGCCCAGTTCCTCTGGCAAAGCACCATATTGAATGTCGATTCATCAGTACCCATCTTTAGCTCTCCAGCTCTTAACAGTGATTGAGCATCTGCTCTTGCCCTTTCTGCACTCACTGTCATACTTTCGTCGCGACAAGCGTTACACAGAGAAACCATAAGTCTTTTGAACGTTCCTGCAGTGTCACCTGTCAGATCTTCTTCCAATGGTCTATGATACACTAAAAAAATCATCACCAAACAATGTTTAGAAGAATTATGTTTTTTTAGCGAATAACTTACTTGAGTGGAAGGCTTGCCTTATAATTTTAATTTCCTCATTCGACTTGGTACACATAATTTCAATAAGGACGTCTTCGTCAGTTCCCAAACCTTGCATGGCATCATGCAACTCCTTAGCGTAGAATTGAGGCAATGGTGTCATCATCGCAATTATCAAGTTTTCAAAGTTGCCACTTAGTTCACTTTTGAGGTCTTTTATTAAGTCCTAGTATAAGGAAAAATGTTATATATATTTAAAAATAGCAAATTCTAACAAAGCTTACTTTTCCATACATAGTCTTGAATTCATGAGCTATCTGCTGTCTCTGCATATTTGATCTCTTGGTCAAGACATTGATGATGGTCTTCTCATCAGTACCAAAACCTTTCATGGCCTTCCTAAGGGCTTCAGCATCGGCCCTTGCGTCGAAAGGATTGGCTGGTACAACAGTAGGTGTTCTCTACAATAAAAAATCTACTTTATTTGTTGATAAGATATAGGTATCTATAATATTGTTGTCGGCAAAGCAGTAGGTACAGCAACCAGAATTGGGCGCATGGTTTTCTCAGATACTTAGTTTGAGTTTGGAAAAACAGAAAATGTTGCGCGGTTAAAAATGAGCCAAATTTTTCAGCTATTTTTTATAAAAATGCTTTTAATTTGTACAGATTTTTCCTTAGTATTTTTTAAATAATGTTAATCCTATATAATATTGCTAATTGCGAAATACGAATGTAACTACGACTAAGTCTATTCACATACTAATCAACATTAATTTCGAAGTTTTGGTGAACTGTACAGTTTTATCTGGTTTAATCTTAGCACGACACAAGGTCACAAGGTAGCACAAATTTCATGAACATTACAAAAGCGTTGCGGAACTGATCTTTAGCAGAAACCGTAATTTTTATATTTAAGCAATATTTACACTGATCACAGATGATTTCTGAACTTTTATTAGCTTTTGTACTTTTTTTGAAATTTAAGAAATTAAAAAGGAAAACACACAGGGCCCACCACCTAAAACTTCCTACAAACTTCTTCATTTTTGACCGATTTGATTGAAAAAAGTAGGGTTTTGGGGCTTTTCACTTTTATTTTTCGTTTAGTTGTTTTCCTGAACAAAAAATTGTGTTAGAGAAAGTTGTTTGGAAGTAAAAATTACATCCTGTCAGTTTCGTTCTCTTCTGGTAGGTGAAATTTGTTTTTTTATTCTTGATTTTTTTTTGAAAATGCAAAGTGCAATAATTAAGGTACGTGCCGAGTTTACTGAAATGTCATACTCAGAATATAGGTTATATTACAAAATAAGAAAAATTAACGAGATGTTAACGAGCTAATTCTCGGATTGCGAAAAAATGCCGAGGGTCGCACAGTACATCTACATCTACTATACTACCCTTGAGAGTTTTTAATCCCCCCTCCTGGGTGCGCCAAGAGTGTGTCTGGGTCTTTGAGTTAACACCCAGTAAAATCGAAGTATAGACTCACGGACTCAAGCATGTTAAATTTTCTCTAGGTATGACCCTGGTCCATTTATAGGCATTTAGCCTCCGCCCCTATTTATTATTAATCAATAATAATAATAATTTGAACGTTATCGGATTAATCTGACTATCGGGTGAATTTTGCCAAAAAGCTTATTCGGCAATTTTTATTGGCCACGTAGCAAAATTATGGTGAAAAATATCCATTCGTTATTTTTATAAGCGTATGTAGGTCAAAAAGGGAAAATTTATATTATTTACAGTATTTTCATGAGTCTATAAGCCTTTGCAGAATAATAATAATGATAATGAAATAATGTTGGGTCTATTAACGAAGTTTATTTAAGAAATGTAAGACAATATGATAAAGTATGTTATTTATGATTTTTTTATTGCCTGGGTGTCAATTTTAAATAAAAATATCAACAATAGAAAACTTTTTTCTACTTCACAGAGCCTACAGAATGGATAAGTAGTCAATTTCAGTTAACTGAACCGATAAAATTTCCTAATTTCATGTCCACCCTAGGCAGGGTTTGAAATCAACCACTCACAGTTATGCTGTCCTAGGCACGTGTTGACCTGTTTACGAAATCAATCAACTACAGTTAAGCTTTTTCCGGCGCTTGTTGATGTGTTGGATAAATGAAGCAACCCTTGAATTTAACTTATTCAAATACGTGAGTGTGTTCTGCCAGAATTATCTTCACCGTTTATGATATTTATTTATTCATTTAGTAGCTATTACACATAGAAAAATTACTCTGTAAAACTCGAGTGTAATGTCATATCCATATCCAGTACAAACTATATATTGTCTTTTTTTGTATCTTCATTTTATTTTCGGCTTCATTTCTAGAATCTAGGTTATGAGTTAATTGAGGTTAAATTAAAATATTTAGTGTGTGCTATGTTATATTTAGGAATGTAAGTAATATCAAAGAAAATAATAGGCAATTGGCATAGCCTGTAATATTTCCTTTGGTAATATAAATAGTAATATGGAAATTCTATGGTAGGTAGGTATATTGTAAACGATTTATTACAAACTTTATTGAAACTTAACAATTTGATTTACAAAAAGTTGCATTTTAGGTATTTTGTACTTAATCTTTAAGAAGTTTTCTTTCCTCATATCTACAGAAATTTATGAGGAAATGAAAAAATGCCAAGAGGAGTAATAAAATTATAAGAAAAATAATGTAAATACACAAATTTCTGGGAAACAAACTGCCACATATTACAGCCTTTATTTCAACCTTTTAAAGCCTTCTTTACACACAGTGCTTAGTTGCTTCAACTGCGATTGCATATCCTGCAACTTGTTCTGCAAAAACAAAAGTTCAAAAATCATCTTCGTCTACCACTTCTTCCTCCATTTTACAACCCTAAAAAATAAATACCTTTGGCTTATTGTAAGTGCTCGGCGTTGAAGATTGTGTGAAACTTGTTTGCGTGTAACTGACACCCCCGTACGGTCCCCTGGGTCCGCCGTAGCCCTGCCCCAGTGGGGGAGCACCAGGAGCACTGGCTGACTGTGGAGGTGGTGGATAACTTCCTGGGGGGTAAGATTTTGGAGGGTATGACGGTGCGGACTGTGGAGGGTACCCCCCGCTTTGAGCTGGTGGATAACCACCTCCTGAAGCAGGTGGTGGCGGATAGCTACCTCCACTAGAAGGAGGGTAACCACCACCAGGAGCTGGGGGATAACCAGAGCCCCCTCCAGGAGCTGGGGGATAACCAGAGCCTCCTCCAGGAGCTGGGGGATAACCAGAGCCCCCTCCAGCAGCTGGGGGATAACCAGAACTTCCGCCAGGAGCTGGAGGATATCCGGATCCACCACTAGAAGGGTACGGAGCGCTATAGGGGGATGCAGTAGAAGGAGGAGGTGCATTGGCACCATATACAGGTATTTGCATAGGTTGGGGCATCTGAACTGGGGAGTTGAAGCCGTAGTTGGAGGATGGATAAGGTGAGGAGTTAGGAGGGTATGGTGCTCCCCCTTGTGGGGGGTATGGGGAGTACTGTTGTTGCGGGTGCTGATGGCCTGGTGCTCCTGGTTTCCCCTATGTCGAGCAAAATAAATTAACCTTTAGATTTGAGTACACCAGGTATCTATGTACAGGGTGTGTCATTTTGATCTGGAACACCCCTATAAAATTTGAACTGGCTTACGGATTTTAACGATTTTTTTTGTATACAGGGCCCTCCTAGACGTACTTATCAAACACTTTTCAATTACCAAACGATTATTCCAGGGCCGGATTAAAAAATTTTTTTACCCAAATTTTCGAGTTAAGGTATCAGCGATTTTTTATCGGAAATCTGATAACGTGGCGTTAATTAGCTCCCCTGAAAACCCTCAGATTCCAAATTTCAAGAAATTATTCCCACAAATTATACTTTTTACACTGCATCACAATTGCAAAAAATCAAAATTTCAATTTGAGTTCTGCTATTAAGGTGGCTATGGAAACAAGTGAAATTGGTAAAAAAAAGTCCACAGGGGACAATAGTAATAAACCTGATCGGAAACTGTACTCGGTTTCTCTTTTCAGTATTGCTGTATAGTACAAATTTTATGCCATTTGAGACCCAAGAGAGCTCGATGCCGTCGCAGGTAGTCGTGCAAATGCAAACACTTTGAGAAACGTTAATTTTTACATTTTTTTTGGTACAAATAATAAAGTATAATTATACACTACAAAGTACGTATTTGAAGAATGTAATTAAAAGCAGCAATATTTTAAACGGCAGAAATGTATTGACGAATCGATTAGAAATTACATTTTATACCCACTAAATTATTTGTAGGTAACACCTAAATTATTTTAGCAACATCAACCCCTGAATAACATTTGTTGTAAAAATGCATAAACTGACATTTCTGCAAGCTATTGTTTTTCCACAGCTGCCTGCGACGACAGCGAGCTCTCTTGCGTCTCAAATGGCATAAAATTTGTACTGTACAGCGATAATGAAAAGAGAAACCGAGTACAATTTCCGATCAGGTTTATTACCATTGTCCCCTGTGGACCTCTTTTTACCATTTTCACTTGTTTCCATAGCTACCTTAATAGCTGAACTCAAATTGAAATTTTGATTTTTTGCAATTGTGATGCAGTGTAAAAAGTATAATTCGTGGGAATAATTTCTTGAAATTTGGAATCTGGGGGTTTTCAGGGGCGCTGATTAACGCCACGTTATCAGATTTTCGATAAAAAAATCGCTGATACCTTAACTCGAAATTTTGGCTAAAAAAATTTAAAATCCGGCCCTGGAATAATCGTATGGTCATTGAAACGTGTTTGATAAGTGCGTCTAGGAGGACCCTGTATACAAAAAAAAAATTCGTTAAAATCCGTAAGCCAGTTCAAATTTTACAGGGGTGTTCCAGATCAAAATGAGACACCCTGTATATTATTATTGTATGTAAAAGTGCTCACTTATAATAAAAAAAATGTGAGTATGTTTTATATTTATCTATTACTTTGTTTGTGCAGGAGCTATTCTATTTTGATACTACAACGTAAACTAGTTTCTTGTTTAAAATTGATAGTTTGAAAGTGGTTACTGGTTGAATGTCAATATATATGGAGATTTCTGGAAATCAAAGTTGGTTAATTTCTCAATTGGGATCAGGAGATAATTATTAATTTTAAATGACTTTCCTCAACTATCTATATACAACATTATTCTTGGAACTATAAAGGTGTAATTTTTCTGTTTCATGCCTGATTTTGTCATCTTCACCTCACCGAGACTCATTTCAGGGAACAATGTAGTATAAATAATAAAAACGTAATTCTCCCCTTGTCATGGCTTACCATAAAATGGTCTACTTACCATAAGTTTCTTAATAGTGGCCATTTTTGAACTTATTGGATTTTCGCCACCCATAGCAGCAAGAGAAGCTGCCAGCATCTTCAGTGCTTAGTAATTTAATGATCTGTCAACTAATATTTTTTTATTGCAATTGCTCATTTTATAGTACCCACTTTGCTTCCTGGTTGCCATGAATTGAATTAAGAATTGCAATTTGCCGAGGAATTTTCAATATTCTGGTTTTTCTGTCATGCTATGCTCTGCTGACTTCTTCCTCGATATTAATAGTGCTCAAATCATGTTTCTGCCTACTTCATTTTTGTAGTATAGTATAGTACATTTATACACAGTATTCGACACCCTGTTTATTTAACTCATTAAAATACCGACGAGAGGAAATTAGCTTTTGTGGTCATAAATAATTCAGTTGTACTTAGAGCAGTCCAACAGGTGATAATGGCCGCCGGAGGAAAATGATTAGGTACATTTGTTTGAATTTGAAATGATAAATGTTTAAATTTCATTAGATTACTGTTTAAAATGCCTTGTTTTTATTGTATTGTGTGGGAGTAGGAAAAGTCTAGATAACGTTAATTTTACCGGAATTTCAAGAGTTTTGAACATAAAAAATAACGCCCACGCCGCAGAAGGCACAAACGGATAGTTTCTATAAAAAGTGCAAATTTAATAACATAAAGCAAATTAAAACACAATGTTGTCTTCGATTTTTAATGCTCCACAAGAAATCCAAATATTTGAAGCTATTTAAGCCTTGGCCTGAAATACTTTTCTTTTCACCGAATACTGAATGATTTACGTTCTTGAAGGCTTCTTGTAGCTTTGTATGCTTATCGTAAGCACTAAATAGCTTATTGTAAGCACTAAATAGGTAACAATGTCCATATTTGATATCGGAGAAAAATTTGCAGCATTTAATTGAATATTGAATCACTCAGTGCGAAAGTGTCTACCTACCTTTGTAAAACAATCAGTTTTTATTTAAGAGCTGATCGCTGCTTTGGAATTTTGAGCTTGTAAATTGTACACTAATCATTCATTGTCGATGTCAACTGTTTATAATATGCACTTATTACACAACAGAAACACACGAAAATTAATCAAAACTATATCATTTTACAACGAATGTTCTAAAATAAATCAAAACTACCTATGCAAAATTAACAAACTGCTTTACCAAACAAGCATTATTTGACCACCAGACGCCATTTTGGACTTGATCAGCTGTTTTGTTGGACTGTTCTATACCTCACATAGAGGGTGTCCAACTTTAAAACTGTACAAATCCGTAAAATCTTCATTTTTGGAGATAATCGCCTAAACTTTTTTGTTTGAAAGGCCCTCAAAAACTGCTTCTTTTGACCTTTCTGTCATTTTCAAGATGCAAATCCAGGGCCGGCTGCGATTTTTTTATACCCCCGATTTTCACGAAAACCATTTAGCGTTTTTTTTTATTTAAAACCTGACCCCACAGCGTTAATCAGAACACCCCAAAACCCTTAAATACCAAATTTTAATAAAACATATACATGGAGTTCCATTCTGCAGGGTGTCAAAGTAGCAAAATATGCCAAGTCAAGTGAGCCATGGAATCCCATCAAAACACTCGAATGGTCAATAGGGCCACTCAAGGTGTTGGTGTGCAAAGGTCCAATACAAAATATACAAAGTGTTCTTATCTGTGCGATCTCAAATTACTGAATTTTTGGAACTTTATACGGGTCAAAAATGGTGTATATCAAAACCGCTCCACACACTATTAACGAACCACATCTAAAAAATACAAAAGCCTGCCAATCAGTATGTCCATATCAGTTAAGGTGGCATGGTGTGCCACAACCGGAAACGCACAGAAAATGTATAACCTTAGACAGTGACTTTGTTAAGAAAGGTCCAATAATTTAAATTTATTTTTATTTGTTGGTTAGCATTTTGTAAAAAAATAAATTACTTTTGTGGTTGTTAATATTTTTTCGATAATTTCAGAGCATTTTTGACCCGTATAAAGTTTCATAAAAATTCAGTAGTTTGAGATGGCGCAGACGAAGGTACTCTGTATATTTCGTATTGGATCTTTACACACCAACACTTTGAGTGGTCCTGTTGACAACTAAACAGTTTTGAGAGGATTCCATGGTACACTTGACTTGCCAGACGCCTTTAAATTTCCTATTTTGTACAACTTTGGCATTCTGTAGAATGGAACTCTCTGTACATTTTTTGTTCAAATTTGGTATATGGGGTTTTTGTAGTGTCCTGATGAACGCTATGATGACAGATTTTAAATAAAAAAATGCCTAATATGGTTTTTAGAAAAATTCACCCCTTTAAAAAATCGCAGTAGGCCAGGATTTCTCGGCAATTCCACACTGTATGTATGAGACACACTGTAAGTGTGAGACACACTGTATGTATGAGACACACAGTATGTGTGAGACAAGAGTTTTTATAACTGAAAAAGCAAACGAAAATCATTCATCATGTTATTAGGCCTAGGTCGAAGACTTAGTCGAGGTCTCGGATAAGGCCTAAGGTACTGAGGTATAGTGAATAGGTACCCCGTATGGACCTTATACTTATTTCTTATTTGTAATTTTCGACAATAAGGAAACATACCATAATTTTTGCTGGTATTTTCCAATTGAAAAAAAATTAACTCCGATGTACCCAAAAACCAAATGTAATTAAAAATAACTTTTCAACGCAACCAAAAAATATAAAGTTTACAGGAGAGAATTGTTTTTACAGAGTCATTAGAAAATCCCAGTTTGAATGACAACGGACTTTTTTTTACGAATTTTTGCAGGAAATTTTACCAGAATATATTATTTACCAGAATATATTATCGACTTTGGCTATCAAACATACGTATTTTCAGACCTATAGTCTTCCCTAAAGAATGCGCACATTTTACTAGTAAAATATACCAACAACAAAAAATTTTAATTGAGTTATTATATTAGTATAATCGAGGATACAGTAATGCTTACAACATACTTCAGCGGATGTTTTAGTTGACGCGAGTAATAAGGCAAAAGTATAATAGGCACTCGTTTAGTAGAAAATTTAATTTCCAAGAATCTAAAAAGAAACTTTTTAGAGAGTTGACTTTACACCCAGATTTCAATATCCCTTTGACAACTCGTTGTTTTAAAAATAGGTTATTTAGATCATTTTTGATAATATGTTTTTCATCAACTTTATTTTTGGTAGGTACAGGGTGATCATTTTTAGACGCCCAGCCTCTGTTGGGGGAAAACGGTCAAAGATATGGAGATATGATAAAGGGGAGATTATATAGGGTGTATAAAGGAAGAAATTGACCCATTTAGCGACTCTTTGCAAATCGACGCTAGGCGTCGCGACGCTAATAAATACTTTTTTCTCACCAAGATACCCGTTTTGTTACATTGTTCGAAAGACATAATTTTTCTGAACATTTTTCATTAATGCCATTTTTCTTCCGTTAAAAAGTTATTCTTAAAAAAATCATTAAAATATTAATTTTTGTTATTCGCAAATGACATAGCGTTTTCAATGATTTTATTTTTGAGGATATTCCCCCTACCCAGATGCCTTTTAAATTCCTATTTTGTTAAATTTTGGCACCCTGTAGTTTAGAACTCACTCTATATTTTTTGTTCAAACATTGCAAAATATGGAGGTTCGGTGGTGTCCTGATTAACGCTGCGGTGTCAGATTTTAAACAAAAAAATCGCTAAGTGCATTTAGGGCAAATTGAGGGTATAAAAAATTGTAGCCGGTTCTGGATTTGTATGATGACAACGGTAAGAAGGTCAGAAGACGCGGTTTGAAGATCTTTCAAACAAATGGGGAATATCCCCAGAAATAAAATCACTGAAAAGGCTACGTCATTTGCAATTAACAAAAATTAGTATTTTAATGGGTTTTTGAAGAATAACTTTTTACCGGAAGAGAATAAAGAAAAATGGCATTAATGAAAAATGTTCAGAAAAATTAGGGCTTTCGATCAATGTAACAAAAGTTTTATTTTCAATTCTTCGAAAAGTCATTCTACATCAAAAAGTCTGCTTGTTCTTAAAATAAAATGGGCATGGAAAAAGTTGACATTACTTATACTGGGTGACCAGAAAATTGAAGAAACGTTAATTCGCATAAGAGTAAACTGCTTCTATTTGTAGAGATATTGAAGAAAGTTATAAGGAAAATTTGTTGAGAGTGATGTGTTACTTAGGTGCACGTAATTTAAAAGCGTTAGGCCTACTTCAATTTTTTAAATTTTTTTCTTGTTTTTCTTCGATTAAATAATTTTCTGTAGGTAGAAAGACAAAACTGTTTTAAGAAAACTTCCGCAGAATGGAAAACTGCGCATGATGGATGACAATCCTAGGCCCACTTTGCGTTTCCTCCAATATTTTCCAAAATACAAAGTAGGCCTAGAATCGTAAAATTTTGTCATCATGCGCAGTTTTCCATTCTGGGGAAGTTTTCTTAATACAGTTTTGTCGTACTATTTACAGAAAACCATTTATTTGACAAAAAAAGAGAATACAATCATAAAATCAAAGTAGGCCTAAAACTTTGAAATTTTGTACACTTAAGTAGCTTACCACGCTGAGCTCGTAACTTCTTTCATTATCTCTACAAATAGAGGTAGTTTACTCTTATGCTAATTAACGTTTCTTTAATTTTCTGGTCACCCAGTATAAGTAATGTCAACTTTTTCCATGCCAATTTTATTTTAAGAACAAGCAGATTTTTTTTATGAAGAATGACTTTTTTCGAAGAATTGAAAATAAAAAATTTTACAAGTATAGTTAAGTCCATCCGTGGACACACTGTATATAATAAATATAATATATATAAAATAAATAATGACTAGTGTTATATCTTCCCTAAGAGTAAAAGCTAGACTTTGGTAAAAGGAAAAAGAAGTTTGCTACCTTTCCAGAAAGGAATAATAATTAGCAGTACATGATTAAAATTATTATTTATTATATGACGACCTCAAGGAAAGATCGAGGGAAAGATACAATATAAAGTATATTTTAATATAGAGATTGAACCAAGATGTGCTTGAAAACCTTTTCGGAGTTCTTCCATCCAAAGGGGGACTACACGATCATCCCAATGCGCTGGAATTTAAGTAGGTATCGCGAGCTTACATTCGGGGCAAAACAGAAGTGGATAATATACCAGATTTAGAAACTATGCCAGGAACACTTTTGAGTGGGCAATGCTTCTCTCAACCTGCACCTGCGGAGATTAAAAATCCAACAAATGATACCTTAAGTTTAGAGCTTAATGATATTTGTTATGATGGCTTAGACAATTTGGCTGGGTTTATATGCCAAAAATTAAGAAATACCGAACCAACAGCATTTACCTACTTCTAGCCAACCAAATTTTACATGGGTTGATCATTAAATTTATCGGAAGGTGGGCTAAGTAAACCATCCAAGCAAATAATGATGAGCCATATGAAGGCAATTTTTAATTCCATAAATTCCAATAGTTTATTGATTAGCAAAGGTTACATAAGCAATTTATTGAATACATCTTCAATGATAAATTATTCGACAGAAATTAATAAATTATTTTTTAAGTCGAGGATGTATTTTCGGATAAAAAAGTTGAACAAAGCTTTACAACATAAAGCTTTAACCAGAAAACGAAAAATGTTAAAAATTGCATCGTAATTTACGGAAGTCGAACTTCGAGTCCAAAGTCGGATTTCGCCTTTTAAAGTCGAAATTTCGAGTTCAATAAAAATAAAATAATGGTGTGGCCCTTCTATGCTTCCTTAATAATTTTAATTAATAAAATTTTATTTTGTTTAATCTAGACAGTATTAAATTTCTTAAAATAAAGGTGTTTTAAAATTTAGCTTGCATTTTCCACTGCTCCAATAGAGGAAAGTCGCCTAATATGGGGTACATTTTTGTAATCCCCCTAAAAATGGAGTGTTTTTAAAAGAATCAACGTAACTTTTTTCAAAACTGGACTTTATCCCTTACGCAACCTGATCGTCTACTTGAAACTATAATTAAAATTCTAACTTTTTCGTTTTTTTGCTTTTAAACTTTTTTAGGCAACTACCCCATATTAGGAAACTCTATCCCTAATATGGGGTACTTCTATTTCCTAATATGGGGTACCTAAGAATTGATTAAAATTGGTGTTTAAATAAAATACCTACGAAAGAAACACGGGGAGTTGGGTAAGTACGTCTTTATTTTATGTTATTTTAGAAACAAAACAAAAATTATCAAAAAATAATTCTTTAAAACAATTATAAAACTATTTAAAGATTCAATTCGTACAAAAGTAAATATTTTTTTCATAGCATGATTGACGATTGCATTTTACATGTCAACGGAAAAACAGGTTTCCGCCTAAGACTACCATAAACAATATCTTCTGCTGCTCCATTCATTTTTACATATTTCCAACGTTGTCTGGAGTACCCCAAATTAGGACTCCCAGAGTACCCCATATTAGGCCTATGGCAGTAGTAAAAATAAAACAGTAGATTTTAAGAAATAAGGAAATACATACATAAAAGAACCAGTCTAAGCCAAAACTAGCCCATAATACACGTTTTGAACAACATACAATAATTTAACTTACCTTTTTTGTAGCCAAATTCACAGGATTTTCTAGAAGCTAAAAATTTTCAATACGCTCACTAATTTTGTTGGTTATGTTGTATTGGAACTGTAGCTCTCTGCATCGCGAGATGTTTACTAGTTACATGTCACTTTTAGAAGCTTAGTAATTGAGAAATTGAGAAATTGAGGTACCCCATATTAGGGACTATCCCCATATTAGGCGACGTTCCTCTATATTACCCCCAGTAAATATAAAAATTACAGTTTTCTACCACTGTCCCAGAAAATACAGTGAAATTTTACATTGTTGCCTTAAAAATTAACTTTTTTTTAACTTCTATCTTTTATTTTTTTTTCAATAATTGCTGCAGAAGGGCAGCAAATTTTTAAAATTTCCATGGAAGCATACCTAATATACATACATCTCTGCCACTTTTCATATTTTCCAATATCAGTTTTTTTCTCGCGCGTTAAGGTAATTTCTCAGAAAACTGATGTAGAATTAATTATTTATTACTTTATTATTTGGAAAAAGTATACAGTGTGTCCTAGGATTGTTTGGACGACTCTTAACAAAAATTACCTTTTTTTAACTTCTATCTTTTATTTTTTTTTTCAATAATTACGAGCTATATCGTCGATATTTATTTTTCACTTATGGTGACTGCTATTTCAGCATAGACAAAGTACCTACCACCTAACTGGGTAGATAAAATAGCTTTGCAAAAGAAAAGATAGTGGCTTTATATACCAGCACCCAAGATGAAATATAATGGATGTAAAGGTATACCTACCGGTTTTTCAAATTTGAATTGTTACATACATACATACAGACATACTGGTATACCTATTATTGTTGCCATTGTTATTGTTGTTATGTGAAATAGGTATCAAAATATCAATAGGTAATTATTAATTATTTTTACTTTTGCATCACCAAAAGAAGACAAAGGTTGAATTATGTGGATGACAAATTTTTAGAAATGACCAAAAAATAATAAGCACATTTATTATATAGTATTTATTTTTTATTAGCATTAGCCTTTGATAAAACGAGTACTTCAAAGTGCTCATCACTTAGAGCATTTCTTCTGGGCGTATCTATCATAATGGCAAATGAGAAAAGGCGTTCTACAGGAGCTGATGAAGGCAAACAAGTATTGTACTTTATTGACAATTTTTTGAGAACTGGATAATCATTAATAAAGGGCGGAATATATGCAAATTGCATATACATATATGCATTTTTTGCATATTTTATTCAATTTCGCAAAACATTGCATATTTCTGGAAAAACTATATTTTTGTGCATATTTGCATGTTTTTCCTATACTTATTTATAGATTAAGATATAACCAAGATTATGAGAGCCCAGAGACAACTCGCAGTGTGTAGTGCAAAGTCAAGAAATCCTGAATAATGCGGATGCAGCTAACCAACTTGTTTTTATTAAAGTTAATTTTAGTTTTATCCCAGATATAATTCTTTCATTAGAAAGTAGAAATTTAGGTTTAAGCGAATAGGTTGATTTTGTTCAAACATTTTCCGCTAAATGTAGAAAGGTTCCCGGTGAAGTAGGTATTAAAGTTAGAAAAAAATTAGAAGCTCTGTTGAAGAATGAAGGGTTCAAATCTCGGTTCAAATCTTTAATGGCAGTAAAGAGTATTTTTTGATGGTAAATCATCCAACGAAGTTGCACCTTGGCCATATACCTTACTACCCAAATTAAAATATTGTCATATTACATCGACAGATGTTGAGAGAAGCTTTTCTATAAATAAACATATTTTTACCGACAGAAGGCAAAGATTTTTATTGGAAAACTTTGAAAAGTATTTAATCATAAATTCCTACTAGATATACAATTTCAAATTAAAATGTTTTTATAATTCTGCTTTAGTATAGGTGTTTTACGAGGTATTTTATGTATTTGTTTTCCTTTCATTTTTCTTAAAATAAACCCTTTCTCTAAAATCAGTTTTGGTGTTTTTTAAGGTATTTGAAGAAATCGAGTGTGGAAAAGACACTTTCCGCAAGAGTTAGGACACTATTTTTTCTACAAGCGTGCGGAAAAGTAAGTACACTTTTCCGCACGCATTTCACTTTTCCGCACGCTTGTAGAAAAAATACCTTAGCAACTCGAGTTCTATCTTAGACGTTTTGCTGTTTTCAGTATTTTGATATGGGTGATTTTGATTTGCATCATTATCTCCATGTGCTTCACTAAGGTCAAAAAATCCGTCAAAATTCTTATCCAGACTGTCATCAGATTCGTCTAAACATTCTGCTTCCAGAAGTTTTTTTAGCTGCATCAACAAGAACTTTCTTTACTTCTTCTATTGTTCGTTGAGGGTTCTTGATAACACTAAACCACCTCGATTGAGAGGCCAGTTTATTATATTTATTGGCTAATGACACCAAACTTGGCAACAAATAACCAAAAAATGTATTATTTTCGCCTTGCAATGAATCTAAAGTTGAAGCTAATGGCCCCCATAACTGTACGGTATTCTTCTTCTCTTTATATGAATTCAATACATCCTTCCATACAATTTTCTATTGAAGTACAAAACGAACAAGGAAATTTAAATTTCTTAGATATTAGTATTTCTATTAAAAACAACAAACACAATTTCGATATTTATAGAAAAAATACTAACCCAGGCATAATAATTAACAGTTCATCTAACCATCGCTTTTCACACAAAATATCAGCTTTTAATAGTTACTTGGATAGACTCCTCAAAGTACCTTTATCAGAAGGATCCTAACAAAGAATTATCAACAATAAAACAGATTGCTGCTAGAAACAATTATAACCCGACACTCATAGATAAACTTTTGCTTAAGAAACAACAGAAGCAGAAAACCTACAACTAAAACTCTATAGTCGAGGACTAAATTCAACCACCACATAGTCAACCACCACAGTTAAAAAACAACATAGAATCGACTTAAACAATAATTCTTACATCATTAACCCTTCTTCTATAGACTCAGCTTCAAATTTGAAATTTAGATCGTTAACTTTCTTTGGTCCAACTTCTTATAGATTAGCTAATATATTTAAAGAACACTTTCGAATTCCTTTTAAAGCTTCTGGATCGTTACATGACTTGTTCGTTAGAAACAAGGACCAAATAAATATACTCGATAGGAGTGAAGTTTATAAGTTACAGTGCGGAAATTGCGATAATTTTTACATAGGTAGGACTGGCAGAAACTTTAAAACTAGAATAAAAGAACATACTAATTGTTTAAAAACTGGTTCTCGAAAATCGCATTTGGTAACCACCTGATTGACACGGGACATACTTTTAATCAGACTACAGATATCCAAATTTTACATATTGCTAATAAGGGTTTTATTTTGAATAATTTGGAATCACTTGAAATATACAGACATTGTAAAACTAATTTTGCTAGTGTTTTAAATGCCCAAATTGATTTTGAATCATCTAAGACTAAGATCTAGTTGGCAAGTTTTAATGGCTGTTTAGTCTAACAACAGTGAATTCCTGGCTTTCCTACGTAGTTTTTTCCAGGTTATTTGGATTTGTGCACTTACTTGCTGGTTCATTATTATTTTATACTCTGGTCCTGTTTGTTAACAAATAATTTGTTGTTTGTATAATGTTTGCACCCTTTTTTCACTTTTATTTACCTTATGACGTATAGTTTTGGAATGTACAATGCCATTATGGCTGCGTAAGTTATTAGTTTGTATTTTATTTAACTTATTTTAATTTCTGTGTTGTAGTCTTGGCCTGAAGCTGTAATTGTTTTTTAAAAATCACGAAACCTGTCTCCTATTTTAATAAAATAAATTGAGCTGTGAGAATATCAAGACCTTAATTTTTATTTACCAAAAAAATGGACTGACACGGAATAACAGAAATATTAGGAATTATTTTGTCACCTAAAGAGTCGTCCAAACAACCCTGGGTCACACGGTACAATAGCAAGTTGGTTAAAAGTGAGTTGTCGAAAGAATCATTGAATTTTAATTGGGTTTTTCGCCACCAAACTGGTTAAGACAACTTTTTCCAGTTGCCTTAAAAATTAATAAATTTTTAACAGTAAATGAACTGAACTTGTAACTCAAAAAATATGTTCAACAAATTTGTTTCCTGAGCTTTCGGAGAATAAATCTTCCTCCTTTCTCAAAGATCATGTCACGTCAAAGTGAAATGACAGATTAATAAATTTCAGATTAAAATGTCATGACAACAGAAACAATAGCCTAGCCACCTGTCTGATATTGTACCCTGTGTTCTATCTAATTATTTATACTAACTTCTCTTTGAATCAGTGGCAATAATATTTTACTGAATTCCACTGAACATTCAGCAACACAGTTGTCTGTATTTCCTAGAATAAATGCTGACTCTTGAATTTTGAATTTTTCGTCTATTTCCTACTTCTTCTTTGAGAATTGGTAGAACACTAAATATTTGCCCATTGCACCAGTAAATTTAATTATTCATTATATTCCTGGACTATCAGATAAGCTAAAACGCATAGGCAATCGTTTTAATGTCAGAACAGTATTTAAAACCAAAAAGATCGATGCTAGTTAAAACGAAACCATTTAACGAGGTACAAAATTCAAAAAATTCTGGGTGTAAAATCAACTTTTTCTAAAAATATCCTTTTTAGTTCTTCCAACCCCCTTGAATAATTGAAATTTAAAAAACCTGTATAATATTACCCGAGATTACCCTCGAGACTACCAGAAGTCGAAATGAAGCCATTGATATCTCCAACTTTTGTAGTTTGGTAGGATATTTAATATTTAATGCAACGGCCGAGGCAACAGCATTTTGAGTGCATAGTTGTTGTTATTTTTTGAGTCAGGGTTGAGGAAAGCTTATGCTCTTTGTTGGCAGATCATTATTCTTTCGATTTTCGATTATTCTCTTATCAGATCGTTCGCTCAATTAGTTACAAAGCTGTACCTAATTGAACTTTACGGTCGATATATAGCATTTAATATTTTTTGAATATGCAAAATAAGTTCCTAATGTGCAAAAAATATTCCCCATATTTATAAAACATTGTTACCATATTTTACGAAATAAGTTCAGTAACTGCATATACCCAAGATATTTGTTAACCGCAGATACAAATATAATATGTTAGATGAATGTACAAATGATGTATATGTTTGTTTTGAATAAGAAGGGATATTTCCACAATATCTTGTGTAACATATTCCTAACTTAGTGGTTCTATAAATATTTACAAATTGAACATTTAACTTAAGTACATTACAGGCACGTTCACCTTAGGAACGTGCAATTTGGAATATTGCTGGAACATGCTAAATATTATATTCATAGAGCAAAGATCTTATGAATGTTCACAAACGGTACTTATTCCTAGTCTTGTGACGTCACAGAGATTCTAGCTTACACTATTTTTAGATAATATTTCCAAGTACCCCGATGGCTAGTTGGTTAGAGCGTCAACTTGTAAATCGATGGTCGTAGGTTCGAACCCAGAAACTGGTGTTGGCGGATTTTTTTTTATTTTATAATGTACCTACAATGAATATTTGTGGAACGTGCATTCAATATATTTGAGAATGTTTATAATACGTGAAATAGTACCTTCAAAAGGCGAACACCTGAATGTTGCCTGAATGTTCAGATAATGTTTCTACAGTTTTTATGAATATTCCTACAATATGCATGTTCTCTGAAAAAATATTATCAGAATACTCCGTCAATGTGATTTTGCTATATGGGATATGCGTATGAAAAAGGGGGAAAAGTCGTATAAAAACGGTTTTTGTACTTTTTCCCCCGACAGAATGTCTGTAGGAAGGAGAAGAGTCAAAATCGATACTTCCCTCGTTATAATATTCCCAAGGTCAAAACTACTGTAATCGGGGACGCGAGGGAACAAATTGCAACAATTTTATGAAGGGTGATATTTTCAAATAAAGCCATAATATAGGTATAGGTTGTACCTATACGGTTGTATATCAACAACCTACCTAGAAATTCTAAAAAATAATCTGTGGATAGTAAGACAACTAACAAACTATGTAACTATTGTAACGGTAGTACGCGTCAGCACCGCGCTAAAGTCATTAAAAAGAAATTCTAAAAATTAATCTGTGGATAGTAAGACAACTAACAAACTATGTAACTATTGTAACGGTAGTACGCGTCAGCACCGCGTTAAAGTCATTAAAAAAATTTGGTTGCTGAAAATGTTTAAAAAAATTAAATATTTTGCGTAGAAGTAATCTAAATATTATGGGCAAATATTTAGTGTTCTACAGTTCTACAAGTTCCGCAATAATGAACTTCAACTGATTATCCGTTACTTACTATCCTCGTTTACAATAGATACAGGGGGCAGATTTTGCAAAAAATTAAGTTGTCCAGCTGTTTTTTGGTATATTTTAATCGAAGAAAATTGGTAGGCAATGACTGGGCCATTGTAATTTTTAGCGCCATCTGTTGCTTGTATCCAATATTGTTTTTGTATCCTTCAAAGACGTCTAAGCGTACGTTAACCCAGAGGTTTCACAACTATGGTTAGAGCTTAGTTAGCTCAAGTTTTAATCCGCATTTACTAAGAAGATTATGAGAAGGATTGTTGCGTAAACGCTCTAAACCAATCTTAACCTTCTATTTCACACAACATAACCTAACCTTCTTCTTCACATATTTTTCTGGCCTCTGCCCTTCCGAGCAATTTAGCCACTCGGGGCCTTCGCCTCCTCTACGGTGAGTCAGATATGTCCAGTTTTTGCTGTTTCCGCCCAACTTGAATACTTAAACAATACTCATACCACCTCACCCTCTTCTGTCTTTTACATATGCAGGCTGGAGTTAAAAGAACAAAACAACAAACCTAACCCAAACTGGATCTTTTGTGACATAACGTGGACATAACCTACAAATTGTCACACATTTGGCTAACTAGGGATTACCTACATAAACAAGGCTACCTACTATGCCACAAAAACCGAAACCGGACAATAACCCCCCAGACAAAAGCCCCCCGGACATTTACCCCCCGATTTATACCCTCTAAATAATTTCCGACTATCAATTGTTTCCATGGCTACCTATATTTAGGAAAACCCATCCTGGTGATTAGAAAAAGATTCCATGTTTTTTTACATATTTGACCGTGTAGATGTTGAACAATAAAAGCTACAAAAAATCTTTTCCTATAAAAGTCGTTGAGAATGATATAAGGACTTTCAAAATATATAGAAAAATTGGTATGTTTCTGGGAAAATAATATCGATGACGTCATAGAGGCCATTTTCCCAAGAACCCCTTTTCGAAATTTTATTTTGAGTTTTCGTGTTCCCGCTGCCTACAGCCTGTAGGCCTGGGCCGTCGAGTTTCGATCACCCTGTACATACCAGTGTTCAAATATAATCTTCTGTTTCACTTTTTAATTTTTTTTTAATATTAGAAATTATATTCTGTATTTTATAACTATAGTTATAGTTATAAAATACAGTGCGTTTTTCATACCGGCGGAGGGGGGGGTTAATGTCCAGGTGGGTTTTCCTCCAGGGGGTCAAAAGCCGGGGGGAAAATGTCCGGGGGGATTATTGTCCTAGATCTCACGAAAACATCCCTCTTTATAATTATATTACGAATTTTTGTCAGAAAAACTAGAAAACTTTCCTGCTTTAAAATAACTGTAATTCGATGTTTTATCGCCATAAATTTTGGCCGTGTATAATGCCACAATCTTCTAACAATGTTTTGCTGTTACTGATGTTTATTAGTCAGGGTAAAAGTTTTCCACGAGGTTTTCCTTCAGAAATTCTACTTCGTCATAATCGTCATTTATAATTTACTCCGACACCTACCTACAAGTAGGTGTACAAACATGCTGGGCTAGATTCAATATTTTAAACAAACTAACCTAAGTAAGTAAACTTGCTAAAATGTGTGCACATACCTGTTGGTAGCTCATGTTGAACACTGCACCTGTTGACAAAACCAAACAAAATATCAGATGTATATTATCAGCTACTAAACACGGTGTCCGATAAGACCCGTTAGTCCTCTAAACAACACAAAATACTTACATCTGCCGGCTGATCTTAATTTGAAGCCACACCTCTCGGCTAATAATAATTATACTTACGTATACAGATAAGCCGGCAACGATTTCACGCAAATGGGTATAACTATTATTGTTCCATATTGCGAAATTAAATTACTCACCGTATTCCTTTCTCTTTACTGCTTGTCGGTGACTAAAACTACAGTTTTCGGGTATCCCGGCGGACGTCAACAAACTGAAGGTGCCCGATCCGCCCAGCCCAGCAAAGAGCACAACTACAAACTACAAACGATGATGTGAATTTAAAATTGTGAAGTGAATGTGAAACGAAAACACGTCCGTCATGACGTTTAGGTCAGTCCCGGGCTGGGCTGGTGCTGTGGGAAATTCCGCCAATGGTGTTAGCAACATGGGGTTCAGTGGCGGTCCTAAGGATTTTAACATGGGGGGAGGGGGCGACAATCAATGGTCAATTACTTTAGGTCCAATTTTTTCACCGCGGGATACACAATGATTATTTAGCGCCGTAGCTAAGACTTTGTTGATGGTGGAGAAGGGGACAAATTAAAAAATTACAAATTAAAAAACAAAAATAATATTATTAATTTAATAACGAATTTCTTGGGGTTTTTCTACCAAATATATATATATTTTTTATCAATACATCTTCGTAATTACGTACATTTCCAAATATATCTTCGACAAAATAACGCAAAAATTTTTAAAGATTTTATAAACTTAGATCTGACAAAGATGTAATTTAATTTATTACGACTTTTCCAACTGTTTGACAAATGTAAATTGAAGATCTATATTTTAAATTGTTTTTAACATGTAATATTGTAACCTGATATGATGGCTAGCAAAGCTGAAACGTACGTAGTTACGAAGATGTATTGATAAAAAAATATATATTTGGTAGAAAAACCCCAAGAAATTCGTTATTAATTTAAAAAATCTACCAGGAAACAAATCAAAAATATTATTAATAATTCTCAATTCCACAATACTCCAAAACTAGGGGATTACCCCGTACCCCAGAAGCAACTCACCGCTTATGCGGGGGAGGGGAGCAATTACTATTATTTTGTCTTCGTTGCCAGTTGCGGTTAGGGCCGATTTTCCCCGATACAACTAGGATAGCATTCTCTCAAGTACATATTATGGAATACTCTAGAAAACCGTAATAATTCCAGTGAGTGTAGGACAATTAGTAAATCACTCAGATAAAGCTATTAAGAAGCAATACCGTAAATTCACATTTTGTCCAGCGCTCTTCACCATTATATACTTAGTGGTGTTTCTCTATGAAAACATGTACATGCAGTCTGCCTCGACCTCGATTAGAACAAAGGTCGATCGAAGGCAGAAAAACACGTAATCTAAATAGTTGCTGCGAACACCTATAGGGAAAACGTTTTAAATTTTGTTTTGGATAACCGCTGGTGGAATATGATTTTTGTTAAAAACAATAATATCGCACGTGAGGAGCATAGCATTCTGAACAATATAAATACCACGCTACTTAAAATTAGCGCGAGTATTAGCTTTTATTCCGACACATAAGTAGTTCTGAACCAGTTCTAGGGAATCGAAATGCAGAAAAGTAATTCAGAACTGCTTTCGTCAAATCGCAGATCGCCATAAGAACTGGTTCAGAACTGATGTTGGAACAAACCCAATAGTTTTATCATTGTTTTATTTATGATGATGAGTGTAGATGAGTTTCCTCTCCGACCAAATGGATTTTTGGTCGGAGAGTTTCCTAGTTAGCCATAGTCATACTTGCTGTTCCGTTTCACTTTTATTTTTGGAGTTCCTAGACTGGTGAGGCGAATTTAACTACCAACAGTGCATGCATGACTCCTCTAATTAAAATCGCGATATTCCATATTGTATATTACACAGGGGCATAATATTATTTTCAAATCTAAATTCGACAATCAACCGGCACAAATGTTTTGTTATAATGATATTTATCGTTTGGGTAACCTTGTCGTGATTTTTCCAATGGCTTAATTTTTAACTAGAAACCTTGATTTCAACTTCAAGAGCAGAACCCAGGTGAGGCAACTATATGAGATCATAGGATATGACGTAAATAAAAAGAGTTGTCATTTTTTTAATTTATTTATTTTATAAACATTACACCTAGAAATTATTCATCTAAATACTTATGTCTCTATCATGTCTAATATATTATGGAATATCATTCGAAAAATATGAAAATTTGGCTACATATTTTTTCCATTTTTGCTCAACTTATATAGGCACTGCATACATATGGGTATATATACAGTTTCCTCCAAAAAGTTCGCACCAAGGGGGGAAATTTTTAATTAATATTTTATTTTGAAAGTCAATTTTGGGGTTACCTACCTTTTGCTTGAAAAAAGATGAAAAATAACCCACTCAAACGTGGTCATGTGACTTTCGTTATTGTCAAAAATGACTTAAAAAATACCTATCTCGCCAAAAATGAGTTTATTTCTTAAAATATCAAAAAGTTTTACTTGAAAAAGTTGTTTCTTTTTCAATTTTACGTAAGTGTACCAAATTTTAACGCTCTAATAATATGAGATTTAGTTTTTTGCCAATTTTTAATATTTTTTATGAAATTGCTGAAAATTTTAAAAACTTGTAACTTCGTAAAAACTTTTTTATATCACTAGCTGTATCATTCTATTAACTTTTTATTACTAATTACCAATAAGAATAGATATTTTTCAAAAGAAAATGATATTAAGGCTTTAAAATTCTGTTATGTTTACTGCAAAGTTGATGTACCGTCTAGCATTTAGGGTATAAATTTAGTTACATTACGTTTTCCACTTCTACGTTGAGTGAGGAATAATAAGAGGCGCAGCGCCCATATAAAATTGCGTTGTAATCACCTTGAAGCCCCTTGTTGCCCCCACTCGCTCTTGCAGCCCAGCGACCATGGATTTTTACAACTTGTTTACGTTTTTGAGAACACCGATCCCTTTGCAACGGGCTAACGGTACAATTTTGTATATTTTGTATTTTACTGGGAGGATATGTATTTTTCTGTCTCGGACGCTTTTTATCTCGGACGCTTTTCGATCCGCGTTTTCGGCCTCGCTGCGTCCCGTTAGGCTGCATTTCTTATAATTCCTTCATTCAACGGTTTTCCAGTTCTAAATTGATGGCAAAATAATAATAAACTAAATTATCATCAAACTATTTTACGTATCTCATGATACATCAAAAAGATTTGTAGAATGTACAAAATTCTTGACTTTTACGGAACAAATAATTATTACATTATTACCTTTAAGTTTAAAATTTGGTACACTTACGTATAAGAAACAACTTTTTCAAATAAAACTTTTTAATACATTTTTGGCGATATATTTTTTGAAATATCATTTTTGACAGATAACGAAAGTCACATGACCACGTTGGAGCGGGTCATTTTTCGTCTTTTTTCAAGCAAAAGGTAACCCTAAAATTAAATTTCAAAATAACATATTAATTAAAAATTTCCCCTTTATGCTGCCAACTTTTTGGACACTGTATTTGTTTTTACCAGTAACATTAAGAGAATCATCCCACAATGGTTAGTAGGGCTTTCTTGTAATCACCTGAGGTATCCTGCTGTAAGAAAACAACAAATAAATTAAATTTGGATAATAGTATCTGTGGGGCAAAAATGCATGCAAAATACCAAAAGTGGGTAGGACAGACTTTAAAACCTTCTGTTATTGTCTCTTTATCCAGTTGTTCCTTCATTGATTTTAAAATTTTAGATTTTAGATCTCTTTGATAAAAATTAATAATTAATATTTTTTGAAATTCTCCACACTGTTAGTTTTTTCCATGCATCACCTATACATACGTCTATCCTTTCTGCCAAACTCTTTCCATATTTTTCTTCGTAAACTTCTTTGATATCACCCAAGTCAATTTCGGATCTTCCCACCACTAACCTAATTAATGTTCTGTCATCAGTACCTAAAAAAATTTTAGGAGAAAAGCCAATAATATGAAAATTCTTTTGATAAACATAAACAGGTTTGAATATTCATTTTCTGAACGTTTCAAACACTTAATTATAGAATAAGGCAATGAATCAAATCAATAATTATACCGCGTATTTTTACTGGTAAAGTACACATCATAAGAGATTTCTCTATTGAAAAGTCATGCCAAATGAGGAGCCCAAAAGCAAATAGGTAGTTTATTCCATTTGAGAAAAAATCAAAAAGTGCAGACAGACGGCTTTATATTATTTTAATTTATTAATTTTATGTTTGACCAAACACTTTTTTTTATTAATACCACAATGTTGTTCTGGCGCGACTTAAACAAGCCATAAGTATTCAATATTATTGTGGTATTAAAAAATAGTTTTGTCAAACATAAAATTTGGTTAAGTGTGTGGGCAACACCCTTCAACAAATTATTTTTTTATGATATTTAGGAATATTTGAAACTATGGAAAGCAGCTTGGATTTAAATAATATGATTCCCACTTTAAAGAGTGACTAAACACTTAAAAAATATACTTATATTCCGTGTTCTTTCGTTTTTGAAAAAAAGCTATCCATTTCAAATTTCATACTTGCACATAATTACTAATTTAAAACAACTTTTCCTTATAACTTATTTTCGTATCTTCAAAAATAAGGGTAATTTACTCTTGAGTAAATTTAAAAAATTGTCCTTGGCAGCTAAAACATCTATTTAACGCAACTTTTCTTGCGGACTTTTTCATTCAAGGACAGGCACCAATTTTATCAAGAATACAATTTTCTAACAAATAAAAAATAAAAAATTTTCCCATGTTTCCATTTTTTTGGGACACACTGTATATAATGTGCCCCTCGGTTCCTTTTTACAACTCGTGTGGATTACCAAATTCCACACTCGCTATAAAAAGTTGAACTTGGTACATGTAAATAACTATTTCTTTGTGCTTCGACTTGCACGCGTGACTGCGGGTGCTTACCTATTAAAAAATGCAAATAGGTACACTAATAAATTGCAACAAATTATTGAAACTGGAACAAATTTGCATTAAGTTTGATAATCATTGTTTAGCCAAAAAACATAATTTCCACGTACGTTTTTTAAAATTTATCTTAGGTTTAGTCGAAAAGATTACGAAAAAGTAAAAATTAAAGTTGGGATGGGCAACTTTTTACTTTAGCAATATTCGAAATTTTGAATGTAATATTTTTATTACTTTTTAGGCGTTTTCGGCATTTAAAAAAATATATGTCAAATTTGACGTAAGTATAAAGGAAACTACGTGCGTTGACTGACGTATTTATAAAGACTTCTCACGGCTATAGCTTTATGTCCTGGAAAACAGATGGCTCTGATGGCTAACAACGTATTCTGCATTGTATTTTATCTCCGGAAAGCGCATATGGTGAGTAAAAAATGTGTCAGACGTGACAGCCGTGAGCATTCTATATAAATACGTCAGTCAACGCTATACACGTGTTTGTTTTTGGACACCTTATTTGGCATCGCTTTTCAAGCAAACACTGTAGTGATTCGCGATTATCTATTTGTATTTTGGTATCTTACCCATTCCATGCATGCTGTCATGTAACCTTGTAGCGAGGAAATCAACCCTATCTCTAATAGAATGAATTAGCTGCAAAAGAGATTCTTTAGCGGTTCCAGAGAATTCGTTTTCTATAGCTTCTTCTATTGGATGGCCGGTGATTTCTTCGTATTTTTCAAAAACCAGCTTCAGTTGCTGTCTGTTTCTCTGACACATCACCATGTTGAATGTGGATTCATCTGTTCCTGCGAATAGCAGCTCTCCTGCCTGGAGGAGTGCTTGGGCGTCTTTCATCGCTGCTTCTGGGTCTATTATTCCAGATTCGTCCCTGTGTCCCTGCAAATATAAACGAAAAATTGGTCTTCAAGATTTTGGTTTCCCAAATACAATAGATCACAACAAGTAGGTACCTACTTATCTGATATGAATTGTAATGATATGGGTTAGGAAAATAATAAAAATATGCCTTTTCACAGGATTATTTCTATGTCTGAATGCGTCCTATCGTCCTACTAATAGAGACAAAGTAACATTTTTTAAAAATTAATGTTCACAAAAAATTAATTTGTATGTCTTATGAATAACGAAATGGATAATGCTATTGGTAATTAATATAAAATCACAAAAGAGTTTACTGTTTTTTTTTAATGAAATCTATTATATCCAGAGGATTTGGATAGTGAACTAACTTACCGTTGATAGCGAAACAAAAAGTTTCTTTACTGTTCCAGATGTGTCACCTTTAATATCAGATTCTAGGGACGTTTGGAAAACTGAAAATAAATTAATTAAGTTAGAAAGTTTTAAAATACTACTAATTTTTAAAATACAGAAATTTAAAATTAGAACTAAGAAATATATTATTAACGTTTGAAATCAAGGGCAACAACTTTTAGAAAACGTGAGTCTTAAAAATCGTGAGTCCTATACAGGGTGTCCCAGGTTAATTGAGCCAGTAGGTGTAAAAGACAAAAAAAAATCGAGTTCAAATTTGGTCGTTTGCGGTACTGATCCGCTTGACTGGAAACTAATTTCTAGCATATTTTCGTATTTGAAAAAGCGACCATTCATTTATTTTCATTGTAGGTGAAGTACCTTTTCCTTTAAATCTAGCGAAACATTTCATTAAGAAAAGTTGTTCCCAATTAAAAATTACGCTCGGGTACCAAATTTGGGAAACATCGGCCTACTTTGTTTTTCCCACTTTTTTCAAACGCGCTAAAAACTTACGTCCTTCATATTCGTTGGCTATTCTGGTGACTTCCTCATTGTCATGAGTTGCTAGAATCTCCACAATGGTGCTCTCTTCCGTACCCAAACCGCTGATCGCTTTGTGTAGTTGCTTGGCTTGGTACTCTATGGGATGTGTCATTAACGCGAGAATGACGTCTTCGAAGTTACCTCTGAGTTCACTCTTTAGCTCTTTTATCAAATCCTTGAAAAAAGAACATAAACAAAATTAAAATATCATTGAAAATAAAAAATGTTTGGATTCCAAAATTCGAAAATATTAAATTTTAATTATGATTACTACTACTTATTTAGTCAAGAAAATATTGTTCCTCAACAGAAATTCTGAAAATTTTGAAAGAAAATCATGAAAGAGAAGGCGCCTTTTCTTCAAACCATAATATGAAGGTTAATTTTCTTGCGGTATATGGCCAATCCTGGATTTCAGACGGGAGTTACAGATGAACTGGGAATCGATCAGTAGACTGTTTCAAAAACTATTTCATCTGTTATGAACAAAAAAAATTCAAAAGGCCCATTTGTGGATCAAATTTCCGTCAACGTTTCCCAAAGTAAATGAAGCCCAGCATGATTTCAAGAAAAAAATCATGTTTCACCTGTAATAAAATGTTTTGAACATACGTCAGAAAACTCTAATCTGCTTTTTGTTATGAAATTTGCACTTATTTATGACTTATGATAGAGAAAAAAAATCACGTCGACGTTTTTTCAGGTTTAGCTCAAAACACTTGAATTTCGGGTAAAACTAACGTTATCTCGACTTCCTCAACTCCTTCAATTAACAACACAACAAAAACAAAGCATTTTAAGCAGTAATTTAATGAAATTTAAACATTTAGCATTTGAAACAATTTCACTTCATTGGATTGCCCTAATGAGTAAGTGTGTAAAATGCCAACCTAGGCCTACTTTGATTTCTTTTCAAGTTTTCCCTCGTTTCCCATCACAAAACGTTACTAAGAAAAATTGTTCAGGATGCAAAATTAGGGTCCCCTAGGAAGTTTAAAAACCATCCACCTATGGACGTTGTTTTTCTAGAATAACATTAAAAAGAAATCAAAGAAGGTCAACCTTTCTGAAATTTTACACAATTACGCAGTGTTTCATTCTGAACAAGTTACAAAAAATGATATTAAGTTGATAAGTTTACGTACTTCTTAGACATCATTTAGGTAGGTAGAGTCGTTGACTGAATATTTCAGTCAACGGTAGAGTGTATTGAACATGGTAGTTTCCTTTCAAACCTAATAAATTTTTCTAGCTATTGAGAAGTTGACTCAAAATGCATTCAATATTTTCTAAAGATAATATTATGTCTTATCTAGTATTTAAAAAGCAAGGTCGGGATAAACAATAACAATCTTGCTTTTGCAACCAATGCAAGTTCGTTCATATAGGAATTTTATCGATTGTTGTTCAGGATCAATGTACCTATCTAACTCGCTATCTAAGTATGATTAAAAAACTTTATCTTTATGATGGTATTAAGAAATTCTTTCTCACATGATAGTTTAGACCTATTTATCTTGCAAATAAATTTATCTCACTACTCAGGCTTCTATTGTTTATTTTTCCCTGATTTTTACATGGTTATACAATATAGGTAAGCAGCGCATTTTGTTGAATTTCTCAATTACACTTGTGTAAGATTCAATAGTTGTTCCTCTTAAAGTAATGAAAGTTCGTATGTTTGAATTTAGAATCTTAGTGCTGGACTTTTTCATTCCGTGGACAAAAAATCTTTATATGCAGATACTTGCAATAATTGTTCCTGCTTGATTTAAATCTGATGAGATGTAATCAGCATACATTGGAGTCTCATTTAGGAAATAATCGAGAAAATCTATACACACGTTCCGGCGTCAAGTTTTTTCTCGGATGTAATAATATCCTTTGCTTAAATATTTATAAACCTCTTGCTTGGCATTGAAGTCAATTTAGGTACAGCTCTTATAAGTTGTAATCTCAGCGTTTCCTGCCCCGCAAATATATAGTTAGTTAGTTACCTTGCCGAACAGAGTTTTGAATCTCGTCGCGATTTTCATCCTTTGCTCTGAACTTCTTCGGCAGATGATGTCGATGATGGCATCTTCGTCGGTCCCGAAGCCCTTCATTGCCGCCCTGAGGACTTGGGCGTCGGCCTCTTCGTCAAACTCGGGATAGGGCACCACTGTTGGCTAAAAGAATGGGAAAAGGAAGATTGAATTATTGGTACATATTATATTAAACATAACATATTATATAATCCGTATTTATTGTCATCTTTTCGCTAGTTTGTTCTATAATAGTTATTTATGTACCAAAGTTCAACTTTTTATGACTCATGTGGAATTTAGTTGCCGAGGCCTCTGGCCAAGGCCTCTGGCCAAGGCCTCGGCAACTAAATTCCACAAGAGTCATAAAAAGTTGAACTTCAGTGCCGAGGTACAGGGTGACCCCCCAAAGAGTACCATCCACCTTTATTTTCTTAATTTTAGGGTATTTTAACCGGAGAAAAGGCATTTCTTTACTAATTATTTAATATTTTTTTGATTTTCACAAAACTTTGGATTTGGGGTCCTGGATTGATTCTGAACAACTACTTTTAGTAATTTTTTTTGAAAAAAAAAATGCCTATTGTGATTTTCGGATTTTTAGCCTCGATTGTGACATCGCAGGTGGCTTTGACTTTGGAGTAGGCAACTAATTTTTTTTATATATATATTATCGTATAGATATTTCAATTGCCTATCCAAATATGGAAAAAAGAGTTGGGCTTCAATTTCAAAAAAAGTAAGGTTAGGTCCGTAACTTTTTTGTTTGATGCTCAATTGTTTTTTGACAGCAGATTCGGAAAATTTGGACAAAATTAGTAAAGAAATGCCTTTTCTCCGGTTAAGATACCCTAAAATTAAGAAAATAAAGGGGGTGTGGTACTCTTTGGGGGGTCACCCTGTACATATTATTTTTTTTAATCGGAAAAAAAAATGTTTTATTAGGCAAGAAAATGATAATAAGGGATCACCCGTCCATGAATCGACTACGTGCGGCGTTGCTTGACTTTGACCATCGCGCTACCTAGGTCAAGTATGACAAGACACGGCACCTTCGAACAGAAAAACCAAACTGCTGCTTTGTTGTGCAGCCTCTATAACAAATCTATTATTGCTATTCAAACCTACTAAAATGTTTATACTGATAGATTGCGCTACTATAGGTAACAATTTAGCAATGTGTACGAATAGTTAAATGGGCCTTTATTGGCCGGGTTTTGATTATTTGGTCACTTTTGACGGGCGATGGCTCCGTGTCTGACGTTTGATGTTTACATCTCGCCAAGGCCTACTTATTGAAAAAAATGGTACAATATGGGTTACTTCAGTGCCGATTTCTGAGTTTTTAATGACGATTTTGGGACACTTAACTGCCGATTTCAAGAAAAACAATTGCTTCGATGTTGCTCCAAAAAAACAATGAAAAATGAAAAGACCCCACACAATGTACGGATAAAATGAAAACAGAGGTTTGACAGCTATAGATATTTCGTTATCTATACAATATTGTAGGCTCGCTTTAGTAGATGTATATAACTGACCTAATTTTCTTCCCACTCACTTGTGGTCTCGCTTGTGGTTTTCTTTCAAAGCAAGGTAACAACAATTAAAAATTATTAATAAGTGAAGTAAAGTTAGTCATTTAATATAAATGAAATGAAATTACCAAATTACCTTTACTTTTGAAAACTCTACAAGAGATCAATGAAGTTATTTTATAAAATTTTGTGCCTATATAGGATAGGAAGTTTCGATATTAACGCCTTAATAAAAAAAAAACAAAAATGGATTATCTTGCATCTTTCCACAGTGGTCGGCAAATAGCTATATAGATATATGGAAAATATCCAAGGAAATCCAAATAATGTTAGTTAGGGGTAGTTGGCATTTTACAAAAGAGGTTTTTTCTGATTTTAGTGGTGTCTTAAAAAGATATTAGAAAACGATGAGAAAATAATTTGTTAATATTGTACCTGGGAACCAAATATTCCCAAAAATTTTAATTCAAGAAAACTGTGGTATTTATACTGTTCCCAATAAGTTATAGTCATACCCATAGACTTATGTTCATAAGTCTATGGTCATACCTAATAATTGCAATGCAATCAGTGGTCAGTAGTTCAAATCAATGAGATTTGAGCTCAAAAATTAAAGCAATATAAAATTACAGCAAGTCAAACTGAAGATATATCTACAATTTTCTTCCTTAAAAACACTGAATCGGGTCTTTGTTTCCCTGCAAAAAATAATGGGTGTTAACACGTATTAATTAGATATTTTTTATTAAGTTCGAAATTACTAGTAGTTACAGGTTCCTATTTAATCTAAATTTTTTGTTCTCAGGAAAAATTATAATTTTGATCCAGTACTTATTTCATGGATATGTAATCTAATAAAGTACCTACCTATTGGTGTCTGTGTAAGAACTGTGTGTATTCGAGAGTTTCAACTTCATATCTTCCGGTTGACCCGGGAGTAACTTTTAGATTATATGTTAGGTGTATGGTTTTGAAAGAAGGAAATTCAATAACATACCTATAGTATTTTAAATGGGCATTTTTATTTTTTTGATGTAACGTATAAAACGCAAATACACATCAAACATTTACTTATTGTAGTTCCTGTTTACACAGATAAAAATATTTTTTTCTCAAAATAATTATTTAACTTGCTCGACGACATTTCTTCTGTATTTTACTGTACATCTAAAGGTCAATGACTTCCTTTCATAAAATAAATAGAGCAACATCTTATGATTTCACCATTTCACCATATTACTCATCAGAGCCCAGCATGCATTTTATTCCTTATGTTTTCAGTGTCTACTTTGTCCACATTTTTTTATAAATGTTATGTTGTTACTGTAATAACATTAGTGGTTTAACTCAAAATATATTCATTGCTCCAAATAAGTGGGTGGGAACCTATACTTTACAAATTTTATGCTGATTTAGGTACTGTTATTTAAAGCGCACCAAACCAGAATTTATTTGTTTGCACTTGAAATTAAGTACAAAAATGATTTGCCCCATTTTGTTTTGAATTTGATAAAAAAAGTATAAACACCAAGCCAGGTAGGTATACATCGCACATCATACTGAGACTTAATACTTAATTACTTCAAATAATATTCTATACTTATATATTAGCATAGTAAACGCCTAGACACATTGATTTACAGTCTGGTAAAAAAATTATACCGGAACGACTGTAACTACTCACCTTTCCCATGATGCGTAGTGCGAAGGTAACAAATTTATTTCTCCCAGACGCTTTTTGATATCGAGGAACACTGTATTTTAACACGGTGGAAGTCTGACACCGCTCCACACTCCACACTCTCACTGGCCCTCTGTCCGCAAAGATCTACGTCTGCGCACTGGTGAAGCCTTCCGCCTGCCGGGGCCGGCGATTTTGTTTTATTTTTAGAACCTTGACGTTCCGCCCTGGCTTGTGGCTTGACGGCGGGATTAATGATTCATAATCATAGGCGCCGACTCCACGGGTGCTTCCAGGGCTCGAGCACCCGGCCAAAAGTTTGGCCAGTTGTTGGATGCGCAAGCAAAGGTGACAAGGTGACAACTAAACAATTTGAAAATATGTCAAATGTTCCCCATAAAATCGTCCATAAGACTAAGCACTTTTGCTTTATTTACGCGAAGTTAAGTAACTAGTCGTTTTTTGTTTTGTTTAAAGACCGCGTCTTAAAATTCAACGGACTCTCATCCGGATGAATCAGCTGATATCTCCCTCTCATTTGTGTCCCTTTGGAGGAAGTAAGAGACAGGCCTTTCTTATAGAAATACCTTTATTTTAATTCATTCTATTTACGTTTTGTTTCTTTAATCATCAGGGTGATAACTGTTCGTTTTTTTGTTATGTGCTTTTATTTTATATTTATAAATAATAGTTATTTTCTTGAAATCGGCATTAAAATGTCCCAAAATCGTCATTAAAAGCACAGAAATCGTACAATAATGTAGCCCATTATTGTACGATTTTTTTCAATAAGTAGGCCTTGGCGAGATGTAAACATCAAACGTCAGACGCGGAGAAATTGCCCGTCAAAAGTCACCAAATATTCAAAACCCGGCCGGTAAAGGCCCATTTAACTTTTCGTACACATTGCGAAATTGTTTCCTATAGAAGCGCAATCCTTCAGTCTACATATTTTAGTAAATTTGAATATCAATAGATTTGTTGTGTAGGCTGCACAAGAAGCAGAAGTTTGGATTTTCTGTTCGAAGGTGCCGTACTTCATTATACTTGTCCTAGGTAGAGCGATCGGTAAAGTCAAGCAACGCCGCGCGTAGTCGGTTCGTGGACGGGTGATCCCTTATTATTATTTTCTTGCCTAATAAAACTTTTTTTTTTCCGATTTCAAAAAAAATATAATATGTACCTCGGCACTGAAGTTCTTTTTATGAATCATGTGGTTTATTATATAAACTCCACATGAGTCATAAAAAGTTGAACTTCAGTGCCTTGGTACATAAATAACTATTATGTACCAAGGCACTGAAGTTCAACTTTTTATGACATGTGGAATTTAGTTGCCGAGGCCTCTCGCCGAGGCAAATAAACCACATGAGTCGTAAAAAGAACTTCAGTGCCGAGGTACATATTATATATTTTTTTGAAATCGGAAAAAAATGTTTTATTATGCGAAAAAATAATCATAAGGGATCACCCGTCCATGAACCGACTACGCGAGGTGTTGCTTGACTTTGACGATCGCTCTACCTAGGTCAAGTATGACGAGACACGACACTTTCTGACACAAAATCCAAACTGATGCCTATTGTGCTGCCTCCATGTAAAATAGAATAATATTCAAACCTACTAAAATATTTATACTGAAAGATTGCGCTGCTATAGGTAACAATTTTGCAATGTGTACGAAAAGTTAAATGGGATTTATTGGCTGGGTTTTCAATATTTGGTCACTTTTGACGGGCGATGGCTCCGCGTCTGACATTTGATGTTTACATCTCGCCAAGGCCTACTTATTGAAAAAATCGTACAATAATGGGCTACTTCAGTGCCGATTTTTGAGCTTTTATTGACGATTTTGAGACACTTCACTGCCGATTTCAAGAAAAATTTTTTTTTGTTTTAATCTTATTTGGGGGGGGGGGGTTGTATGGGCACCCAGCCAAATTTTGAGAAGTCGGCGCCTATGTTCATAATAATCATAATAGTATAGTTTGTAGTTTCCCAAGCTCATTATAATTTACAAACGAGAAAGGATAAAAATGTTTTCTGTTGGTGAGCCATGAATATTGGAATAGAGGAAATTTATCAATGGATAGTCTAAATTCTAAATTCTCTAAGATTATGTAGAATGTGATGTTATGTAAAATGTAGAGTATATTTCTTTACTTGAAACGAGTAGGTTGCCTGGTTGCCTCAATTAATATGGCCCGGATCATTTTTAATTTTTAAGCAACATTACTTTTATAATATTATAGAACAAAAATGTGCCATTGGAAATAAGGCAAATGGAGCACCAATAAAAAAGGGATTACCACCTTTTAAGCAGTTCTTTCTCATTGGCAGCCCCCCCACTAAAGTGGTGATGTTTTCTTGACTTTCTGCTCATAAGATTATTATATAAATTCGATGCCACATAATATAGCTTGAATTTTTCGCTACAAGTCTACAAGATAGGATGAGATTGCCTACTACAGGGTGGGCCTAATAACCGGCAGACAGCATTTTGGGACCGATGGCTGGTAATCCTCCGCCTTAGCCAACGTCTAAGACAAGGACAGAACACTCTGACTGAGCAAGAGATGTGAAAGACAAAACATTTTTTAGTTGAAATTTGACCATTTGTGGTTTCGTTCCCCTTCATTTGAAAGTATTTTTTAAATAATTTCGTCATATTTTCAGTTCCTAAAAATCAAAGGATTGGCATGAGAAAAAAAATCGTTGCTAGGAACTATGACAAATCACTAGCTTTTCAAGCACCTTACACCATTTGTAGCTAAAAATATAGGACCCTAGACCATCATTATCAAAATAATAATAGATAAGTTCAATTATTATTGACTATGGCTACAAATCAATGGGAGTTCCTCTAAATATTTTCCACTTATACAAATCAACCACAAAATTTTAAAAAAGAATGAAACCTTAGACGATCTAATATAGGATGGATTTGAAAACTGCCTGAAGTCAGGGAAACGTGAACACCAGGGGAATCAAGGGGTAAAAAATGACGGCATTTAAGACCAATTTAGTTAAGTTTTTTTAGCCCTAGAGGGCGCCACAATGACCTAAATTTAAATAAATCCGATATCATATTTCTTCAAGTTCAAAATACTCTTTCAATTTTTAGTATCTGTATGTCGATTTTGGAAAATTGTTCGATATAGTCTGAAAAGTGCCGGACCTGATGATATTTACACATTTTTTTGAATTTTATTGGTAGGTATCTAACGAATATCGACTTTGGAAGAACGATATCGTCCGTAAAAGTGAAATTATAAAGCGGGAGGTTTCAGAATCGGTGGTTTTGTAGTGAAATACAGTTAGCAATGAAAATGGATATTTATCCATAGTAAAGATTTCGAAGGAAAATTGGAATTTTGGGCAATAGTTAAGACCCGTAAAGTAAGAGGTTACCTATTGTTCAGAGAGAGAGAGCGACAGAGGGACATCACAGGAATGTTAGCTGCCACTATGTGAATTAGTGGTATTAATTATCGTATGTAATATCACAAGTGCCGGAAAGTTTATCGATCATTTTTTCGAAAGCGCTATTTTGCCTAGAAAGATCACGAGTATAAATTGGTCTTTTATTTTCTGATTCTGATTTTATCTCTAAAAATAAAAGCCCAATTTGTACGAGTGGTTTTGCTAATGGGCAAAATAGCGATTGAGAATAAAATTATTTAGAAAAATTTCCTGCACGAGTGGTATTTGTCGAGATTATTTCACAAATACGATTTAATAATTTGTGTATTAATTTTTTCTATGTTTACATTTCCAAAAAGACTCATTTTGAACGAGTTTATTGACAGCTTCGACTGTAACGTTCGAGTAAACTATGGAGGGTAGAGGTAAGGAGGAGCATCTCTGTGTTATAAAATTGTCCCTCAAAACCATTAAATTAAGATGGCGTTGCTGTTGCCAGTGTTGCCCCCAGGTACCAAATCTACACTCCGAACTTTGCTACTTTCCACTCTGCTAGAGATGTGTCAATCGTGACTCACTGTAGTGATTCGATCACTTTAAAGTATTGATTGACCGAATCTCAACATATCGAAACGATCCAATCATGAAGCAGTCGGTTATTACCGACCCTCCACAGTCCACATATCGAACAGCCGACGATCGAACGAACTAAGACCGAATGAAATGATTCGATATTTTTTTAAATCGGTCACCGATCGATTTGGTCGTAGTAAAATGAACGAATTACCCATCTCTACTACAACCGCTAAGTTCGGGTCATACCCGGGGAGAACACGAGCGCCATCCCTATTTAATGCTTTTAGACGACAGTTTTTGAGCCGAACCCATATAAGATGGTCCTCCTTACCTCTACCCTCCATAGAGTACACAAACAACATAACCGTTGACTGACGTATTAATAAGACTTCTTACGGCTATAGTTTCATGTCCCGGAAAGTAGATGGCGCCTATGGTCAACAATGTATTTTGCATTGTATTTTGTCTCCGGGAAGCGCATGGTGAGCCAGAGGACTTTCAAACATGACATCCGTGAGCAGTCTTTATTAATATGTCAGTCAACGACATGACGCTTGGATATCCAAGGCATATGCGATTGTACCTACACCCTGTTTGTGTAGCGTTGGTTTATTTTTTGAATGTGTGTCATAAATTTAAACGGAGACGGAGGTCTAATAAAAACAATTTAGCAATGTAAAAGTTATATAAATTCATTGATACAATGCTTAATAATACCGCAACATAATTTATAAGCTGCATAATTTAGAACCAATTTTAATAAGTACGTGTTTGTATCGAATAGATTCGCGGTTGATAAGCAACGAAGTGATAATTGCACAAGTGGTATTACCGCTTTGATTTTGCACAAGTGCAATTATCGCTAGCAGAGGCATATGATTGGTTGGATTTTTATGGAAGGAGCTACCTTATTGGATGCAAGCAGTATGAGGGAAATAATCGCTGAAATCATCCATATTTTAAAAAATATGTCATTTCATTGGTTCATATTGGCAGCCGTTAAATTCTTGACAATAAGGCGCCTCTTATATCTGTAATATAACGTCTGTGAATCTGAATATGGGGATGGTGACCGACCACATAGCGAACCATGCACTCCAAGCCTGCCAGGGGCTCAACTAAATTTTGAACATTTATTCTCTGCTTCCGACAAGGCCGCATTTGACCCAACAGGCACGCTTAAACCCAACATTAAAGAAAAAAAAAACGCGTTAGAGGCTCTATATATTATACGCAAGGTGGTTCACTGGACTCGGCTAAAACTAAAAAGGCTAAATTAACACCTGCCAATATTCCTAAAAATCTACGTTCGGGATTTTCTTCTAAGCAAAAATAACTACTAGGTTATTATATAGGTAACTTATAAAGGCAAATTTTATCACCGCTATTTTTTGTGTCGTTTTTTCTGTGCGGATGAAACATTGCCTCTCCTTGTCCGCGTCTATATTTTTTGTATAAATTGGTTGTTAATTAACTTTAGGTAAATTCCTTTAAAACTCTGTTTTTACTTCACCCAATTGGGTCGAGAGTGAGTGGAGCAGGTGAAAATAGGGGTGGTTATAACTATTTTATTTTTGGCTACAAATATGAACCAGTATATAAAAAATTTCAGTTTCAATGAAGTTAATACCGCGGAAGTTTACTACCATTCAATGATATCCAACAGGATCGGAAATGGTAACTATTTTTCTATCTTTCATTGCAACGTTCGAAGCATGAATAAAAATTTCGATAGCTTCCTAGCTGTTTTCCATGAGAATGAGTATTGTTACGGTGTTATTGTTATGAGTGAAACGTGGAGGATTTCGGACTTGGGTTTCTTTGACATTAATGGATATACTATGACCCATAGTGGGAGTCAAATGAATCAAAATGACAGTACAATAGTGTATGTAAAAAATATATATAAGAGAGATTTAAATGTAAATATTGTGGATATCGGAAACCTAAAAATGATTCAAGTTGAAATAAAAGTATCTAGTAATTGCAAAATAATTGTCGACGCTCTCTATAGACCATATGAAACGTGTGCTAAAGATTATGTTAATGACCTTAGAACTTATTTTGAAACTGAAGAATCAATAGCCTACAGATATAGATATTTAGTGGGAGACATGAATATAGACTTGAAGTCAAATACATCAACGAACATGGAGTATTTGAGTTTGCTGGCAGAAATGGGATTTATTTCATTAATTAATTCATGTACAAGAATACATAATGGTTCTAAGACCTGCTTGGATCACATTTTTGTTAAAGGATCTAATGTTGATCGCCATTCTGCTTACATACTTCGAAATGATATTACCGACCATTTCCCAGTTATCTCTCTATTGGACATTAGGCAGCAAAAATCAATAGTAAAATCTGAAACAAATAAAATAAGTAAATTAGATACCAAAAAAACAAAACTGTTATTTAGAAACAATACAAATTGGACACAGTTTTATGATGAACAAAATGTACATAAGAAGGCAGATATTTTAGTAAATATTATAACCCACAGTGTAAATAAATCCACTACGGTAATATCACTTAAACATAATTCTAAAAAAAGAAATCCCTGGATAACGCAGGGTATAATCAAGTCCATAAAAGTGAAACAAAATCTATACAAAAGTCTACAAAAAATATAAATTTCAGAGATATAAAGTTAAACTGAACAAATTAATATACGAGGCTAAAAACATTTACTACACAAAAAAAATCGATGAAGGTGGAAATGATAGTAAAGCTTTGTGGCAAAAAAATAACACATACAGAAATAAAGGAATTAAAAAGCAATGAAATTAAGATAAAAGATGAATTACAGATTGCAAATTGTCTAAATTTATACTTTTCGGGTTTAGGAAAAAACCTAGCGAGTAAAATAACTAAACCGCGAATTTCTACACTCAAGAAAAAAACAAATAAAAATTCAATATTTTTTTATGAAACTGATCCTACAGAAGTTGAGTACTATATTAAAGAGCTTAAGTCCAATAAGGCCCCTGGTCTCGATTTGATTAAACCGGAAATTCTGAAAATATTGTCCCAGGAACTGAAGTTTCCCCTAACTCGTCTAATAAATAAAATATTAAATGAATGATGCTATCCAAAAAGTTTCAAGATAGGAGTTATTAAACCTTTATATAAAAGTGAGGCTAGAGACAATTTGGTTTCAGGAGAGGTGTTTCAACGGAAGACGCAATCGCATTTCTGACAAATAACATATACAAATAATTAGATAAGAATAAGAGGGTTATAGGTGTATTCTTAGACCTGGCTAAGGCTTTCGACACCGTTGACCATGCTGTCATGTTAGACGTGGTTGGGGTTCTTGGCTTTAGGGGCCCGGCTCTGAATCTAGTAAAGTCTTACCTAGAGGACCGTGTGCAGTGCGTACAGTTGGGAGAATATGTAAGCGATCTCGTACCAGTGAGTTATGGAGTTCCACAGGGTACTGTTCTTGGTCCCGCTTATATGAACGGAATACTAGAGATCAAGTGCAGGGGAGTGATATCCTCTTTTGCAGATGACACGGTTATTTGCTATTATGGTGAATCCTGGAGTGAAGTTAAAGACATACTTAAACAAAATTTAGTAAATATCAAAAGTTGGTTTGATGAAATGTCATTAACAATAAATACTTCAAAAACCAAGTATATTTGCTTCAGCTGTAACCGGTCTACAATGCCGGATATTTCAATAACACAGAATCAGAACCAGATCATACTGGCTGAGACTAAAAGCATAAGATACTTGGGAATTGAAATTGACAATTTCTTAAAATGGGACGTACATCTATCAGTATTAATTAAAAAGTTAAGATCTATTTTATATAAGTTTAAAAAAATATGTTGCATCTTAAATATATACAAGATTAGACAAGTATATTTTGCACTGGTTTATTCATTGCTACAGTATGGCATTGTGGGCTGGGGTGGAGCATATGAGGCTCACCTTAAGCCACTGGAAATAATACATAAACAATTTATTAAAATAATGTATAAACACAAAAGAACTTACCCGACCGAGCTCCTCTACAGCAACAGTGACCTCTTCGATGTTGGGAAAATATATGCATTAAAAGTTATCACACTGCAGCATTCAAAGAGACATGAGTTGGAAGTTGTCCTCCACGATCACGAGACAAGACATAGACAATACTCGCGAACAAGAACGTTAAAGGCATATAAAAGAATAGGTCAAAGATCTGCATGTTTTGTTGGTTGTATCAGCGTGTACCTGTGGATGTTAGAAATATGGTTTGCAAAAAATCTTTCAAGAAACATTTAATCAGTTGGATAAGATCCCTACCAAGGTCAGTTATTAAAAAATATATTAATCTTTCATAAAGGGGAAATACATAACCACCTCTATTTGTAACTATGTTTTACTTACCTTTATAATCTCCACTAATTTTAATTTTAATTTTAATTACAAATAGATATAAGAGATACTTACATATTTATGTTTTATGTTTGTATATACTGGCTTTACTTTGTGTATGTGTTTTGCTCTGTATTTATATTTGGTGTGAAAGCAATTATTATTATGCTTAGTAGATGGCAGTCACATACTTGTATCTGAATAGTCTTCCATTTTCTTTTGTTCGAATATAATGTAGAGTATAGATAGTATAGATTGAGGATTGTATATACAAATTGATAAAGGAAACAGTTCTCAGTAGGTCACGCACACGCCTTAATTGGTGTTTGTGACATACTTTTTTCTTTTTATATTAGGTATACTTTATTATTATTATTATTATAATTATTTTGCTTTAAATTCAAGTTTTCGCGCTCCCCCGTATATCGCACTTGTCGTCAAACACCGATAACCGAACTGTCTGTGCGTCAATAATAACTAATATTGTCATTGTCGGGAAAAAATTCTGATTGGTTAATTATTATTATTATCGAATAATTATTCACTTTTTCAAAGTTTGTCACTACACGGAAAAATAAAGAATGGATCTTTTTTGCCGAATAATCCCTACTGTGTGTGGTGCCCCGAAAGGAGCCCCAAGTAATTTCTATCATTTTAAAATTCAAGTAGCTATATAATAGAATCTCTGGCTCTGAACCGGAGAACGAAGCCACTGAAATCCTTAATGTTGTTAATGTAAACACAGTTGGCCCTTACAGGTCGCCCAAATTTCGCGGAAAATCTAGCAATACAACGTGTCGCAGATCCGCCCAGCCACCGCGATCTGGGAAAAAATCGGGTATCAATAAGGGGACCCAACTCGAATGTGTAAGTAACTGAAATCGTCCCCCCCCCCAATCATTAATAAAGAGCAGAAAGCAGGCAAAAAGCGCTAACCACGCTGACCTGGTGAAAGTTGATAAAATGGAAATGGAATGGTACGAGAGAATCCATTTGATCGACTCCGTTGCCGCTGAAAGCAACCCAAAAGCTCCAAGAAACAAGAACTACCCGCCTAGACACTACGAACTGAGATTTGGACTGGCCAAGAATTAAGAATTTTTTTTATTGTTGAGTGAACTTTTTGTTTGATTTGCCTTTTTATTTGAATATGAATTTATTTTGCCCTTTTATTGAAACAATTAATTTTGCAATTTTATTAAAACCATTTTGTATTTACTTTAAACTAAATTATTTTAGAGTTTAATTTCAGAAATTATGTCTTTTTATGTTCTTTTCACACTAAGGAATTGGGTAGGCTTTATTTGCAATTATGCCAATTGAAGTATTGAGTGATTTATCTAGTCATTATGCTATTTGAGAACTTTCATTCATTTTGTTTAGTTTTTGTATTTTGTGCTATTTTTGACATATTGATTTGTGCCCTATTTTATTTCCGTTTATTTGATATTGCATTTTTTGTAACGTTTTAAGTATGTGTTACATAAAAAGGGTTCATATTTCTGATATATCATGACTGTATAGCGTTGAGTGTAACGTGTAACCATATTTTTCAATTATTCATTGTTAATCACTACATATTTTTGAAGTTCCTTTAAACTGTATTTCTCACAATGTATTTTACAGTTTTCGTATTTTAATTTTAATACACATATCAAACTACCTGTATTTACATTAAACCCTTAGACTCACACCAAAAGTAAGTAACTTGTGAATCACCCTGTACATACGGCTCGCCAACTAACATCTCCAACAGGGAGATCCCCACAGGTGTTATTTTTTCGATTAAAAAATGACTAAGATAGTTTTTCGAAGAACGTTCTCTTTAAAAAATCTTAGAAGACTAGGCTTTCATGGCGGTGCCAAATCAATAAGCAAACGATGCTCTTTCAGGGACATATCATAGAATAACCTACTGTAGGTTCTTCTATTAAGGACATATCTATAAAAACATTGTCCCGTTCAATTCCCTCCGCCTACTTAGATTTGTAGGGTCGAAGGAAGTAAACGTATATAGATTTCGTAATAAAAGTATGTAGATCTTTTCGTGGAAAAATTAGTATATAACTGTTAGTAGAGACTAGAGTCTAGAGTCCCTATATACATAACTAGGCAGGCACTTCCGAATGGGGTGAATAATTTCAAAATAGCCAGTGATTTGTAATTTTCTATGTTTTTGGGGACAAAATTAAATGTTGACAATACTTTGGTGAAAGTGATTGAAAATGTTTGTGAGGCAATAAAAGAAGAAAAAAATGTCAATATGTTGGTATCTACATGATATTGTCTTAGGATTTATGGGAAATATGAGAAATTACTATTAATGACTCTTAAAAATGTAAAGTGGTGTTCCCATTGGCAACTTTTAAATAACTTATTTGTCACTGCAATAACAATTTTGTTGGTTCGTTTTAGTTATACATAAACAGTTATTTTGTTTAAGTTTTGATTTTTGATGAATACTAAATTTTGGTTAAATTTTAAATTCTTATCTTTCCTATAGAATCAGGTTGATGATGAATTGTTAAATTAAGAGATGACTAAGTAGGTAACCTTTGTGATATTGTTTAAACTTTTATCTTGGTTGGGTTTCAAAGATACACCTAGCCCAACATGTTTTACTCATTTATTATAACTGCATGGAGCAGAGGCAGATCCAGGCAAATCTAAACGAATATTAGGTAACATGTATTTTTGTGAAAAATAAAATAATTTACTTCTCTAGAAAAAAAAACAAAACAAAAAAATGCTTACCCAAACAGAATAAAAAACAAACTTAAATATTAAACATAACAAAACAAAATCACAAAAAGAAACAATAATTCTTTAGATCTAAAAAATAATGTACATATCACAAAATAAAATCGTATTTTCTCTTCTTTCGCGCAAACTGATCTTTTCTTCATTTATGGGTACATTATGCGGTGTATATTTAAATAGGGCTACATTAATTAGTCTGTCTTGGACCATAATGGTAGGTACGTAACCAAGTTTTAATTCTTTTAAGTTATTTCCGCCGATGCATTGCTTATCGGGAAACTGGTATTGCCAGAACAAGCTTTATTGAGAAACTGAGGAAAATATACTAAAAACGCTTTTTAATTGTACACTAGATTGTGACAGGTAAATATTTCATGTCCCTAGAATTCCCTAAGCGGCGGCCATATTGATATTATTGATAGGTGACGGAGGACAGGGCCGCAATTAACAGAACTTACATTTTACTCGCACACGAAGCATAAATTTAAATAAATAGAAATTAACATTAAACTCTGTTCTTTGAAGCATAGAAACAGGCTATAGTTATAGTTTCTGTGTTTGAAGTTAGATTAGAGCCACGTACACAGATATCGAATATCAAGGGTTAAAGTTAGGCATCTGTCACAAGTTCTGACATTTTTGCCGGACATGCTAAATACGTCCCTGTAGGCGCCCAAAACATTGCTGCCAACCTTGTATTACCAAATTAAGAAATGTTATTTCTAGTGTACAATTAAAGAGCGTTTTTAGATTACCTAATAATACTCCGGTTGTAATAATGGTTGTAGAAAAAGGGGGGGCGGTCGCCTTCCCCCCCCCCCCCCGCCCCCCCTGTAACCGGCATGGAGTCTATAGTAATACAATGCAAAGGATAGGATAAAATCAACAAAATTAATTTCTTAAAATAATTTATTAATAATGATACAACGTTCACAGTCGCTCATGTTCAATAAAATCTGCGCTTTCTTGTAATTTGTAACAAAATTATTAATCTATAATTACAGGAATTATTATTTTTATACCTTAAATAAATGTAATGTTATTGTCAGTTCACCTGACGATCTACATCTTTCGGTAAATTAGCTTTCCAAATTATCATCAATGTAATCCTAGAAATCGTAAAATGATTTCATATTTTACAAGAGTTTTTCTAAAAATGTATTTGATCATTTTCAAATTTTTATTATAAATAGGAAAATCAATGTTCACTATTTAGCACAAAATTAAAACCTATATTACATATTTTATCGGTGTTCTACACGACATCTCATGTAAGGTTTATTGCACTAAAAAACGAACTATATGGCATTTTGTTTAAACAAATAATTATAAAGAATATTAATGTAAAAAAAACGAACTTTGCTTAATAGAATATTTATGCAAACTATATAAATATTTTGGGCAGTGCTTATTAAACTAATGCATATAATTTGAATAATGATATGCATGTCATGTAAATGTTTTTGAACACATAATTTCAAATGCAACAATCATTTATATTTAAAATATAAATCGGGCTTTCCTTAATATTGTGAATATCCATAAGTTTTAAATTTGAATATACGCATGGATTCTATACACTATCAACTATATTTATAGATTCAGAAAATTGTCTATTTGGCAGACGTTTTTACATGAGCTAATTTTTTGCTAATTTTTTGATTATTCCCTAATTTATTTACATAGGTGTTATCAGTCATTGTACACTAAGTACAGTGCCTACAATCAACTGGAAATATTTTATTTACAAAAATTGAAGTAATCTATCACCGGATTTAATATTTTTTATGTGTATGATTTTATTGTTTGTTTTTAAAGTAACGTTTTTTGTTAATAAATATTTTTCCCTTCTAATCAAAAAGTTTATTTACAGTAAACTATAAATAATATTTCCTCATTTTGTTCAACACTGCAGTTAAATTTTTAAAATTTTAACAATTAATGTCAACGAAGTCCTTTCTAATTCACAGTTCTCTATTTCTTAGGTATATTACGAAAGCTACTATGTATTTCATCTAAATGTTTATTATTGGCATAGGTAACTAAATTGTAATATGTTTTTAACTGTTTTAAAGGCATGAGTAACATTGATCTATTTTTATTAAAATAATACATAAATAAATGATATCAGAATTGACTTGGTTTAAAATGCAGAATGGTTCTAAATTATTGTATCAAAAGTATATAAAAGATTTATATCGTATTTTTATTTTATACTAATTGATTTTAGCAGTTTGAACCAAAAAACTGAAATTTTGGTACCTATACTTATATTTTGTCACAAATATTTAGAAACACCTTGCATAAATGAAATTTTTACAAAGAAAATACTATAGTCAATGTTACATTTTTATTATAAAATGCTCTATTTTAAAATCTATAACTAAAAAGCACTATCAGTACCACCTAGTATTTTTTTCTTAAATCACAAATCTAAAAATTCGCTTAATTATTTGGTCCTTCCCTAAAACAGTTATCAAGTTGGCAAATATTAAATTTGCTTTTAAAATGTATCAAATTATTGTTAAAACATTTTTAACCAGGATAACATATTCATATTTATTTTCTTTTGTGTAGTAACCTGCTAGTTAAGTTACAATTAACAAGTTTCTCTACCATCCCCACATACATTTTAATATCCTTTCCATATAAATAATATCAATGTATTATAGGTACTTATATAGGCATAGGTACTTATATTCTTTCAGCTACATATTATAGTCGCATACAGAGCATTTTTTAGAAGAAACTAACGTGTTATATTTATTTTTTTCAAATACAAAATCTTGCCTCATTACAATTTACATTACATCTCAATGCCCTACCGTGGAGTGTAAATGCGGCCGCAGTATCAAAATATTTTCCATAAAAATTGAACATGCAAATTAAATCCACTTATCTATTAGTTTTATTGCTTATAACCTGAAGGTTTGGAAGATTCTCCAGTAAAGAGACATAAACTACCAAAATTGCTTTGCAAGAAACACCTACATGAAAAGCCAAAAGGGCATTATAGTGGGAAATCCTTCAGTCAACGATTATACAGGGTGTTCCAGCGGAAACGTAACAGGCTCTATAACGGCCGGGAAAATTTTTTCTCGGAAAAACGCAAAAATATGTCAATTTTGTTTGGCAGGGGGACATCTTTTGACATAAAATTAATAGATCTATCTGCAACCCCCTGAGCAGGGGTTGAACCCCTTCTTAAAATTTAAATGGAAAGGGGGTTCATGCCGCACACTTTTGGAAACGTCTCTCAATTCTCTATACACCCGCATCAGATTTCCGAAAATCGATCGACTTTTCAAAAAGATACAGCGTGTAAAATGCAAAACATTCATTTTCAATTGTTGCCTGGTATTGAAGATCTGCGTCTCCGTCTCCGTATTATAAACGAATGTCGACAAATCACCCCTGAAATGTTGCACAATGGTCGGCAGCGTTTTGAACAAAATCTTTATTATTGCATGGATTGAGCATTTATTGCAATAAAGTTTCAATTTCCTCCCCGTTTATCAAATTTTCGTCAAAATAATGTTGCTGAACATGCTTTCTATAACTACGGCCCCCGACCACCACTTTCGGCTTAATTGTTTAACAATACCAGGCAATAATTGAAAATGAATGTTTTGCATTTTACTCGGTGTATCTTTTTGAAAAGTCGATTGATTTTAGAAAATCTGATGCAGGTGTATAGAGAATTGAGAGACGTTTCCAAAGATGTGCGACATGAACCCCCTTCCCATTTAAATTTTTTGAAGGGGTTCAACCCCTGCTCAGGGGGTTGCAGATAGATCTATCAATTTTATACCAAAAGATGTCCCCCTGCCAAACAAAACTGACCTATTTTTGCGTTTTTCCAAGAAAAAATTTTTCCGGCCGTTATAGAGCCTGTTACGTTTCCGCTGGAACACCATGTAGATTATTTTAAGCACCAAAACTATATTGTGCAAGTTTTTTTAACCAAAACATTTGATATGTCAGTAGAATAGGTGTAAGAGTTTCATTATTATAAATTTTTAAAATTTAGAGTTAAATCATTATAATTAAGTTCTTTTCATTCACGGCTGTGGTATTCAATAAAATAAAAATTACGATTATATTATATTACTACTTTTTAATAAACAAGCTTTCAACCAGCATGTGGCCTTCATCATTAAATAAAATTATAAGTGAATTTCTTCCATAAAACTGGTCTATTATTTGTTGCAATTTCTTGCATAAACTTGGACTATTGTCTCTTGTGGTTATAAGTTATAGGTAAATTTCTTGTATAAATGTAGAGAGTTTCATATAAAAAACTGTAAAATATCCAATAATATTATTTAATACAATTTTAGATTCAGTTTAAATAAAAAAAAATATATTTCAAATAATACAAAAAATTAAACAAGTGAATCTAAATTTTTCTAAATAATATTATTGAATATTTTATCTTTTCTTATAGGAAACTGTCTAACTTTATGCAAGAAATTTACCTATAACTTATAACTACATTATGCAAGACAATTCACTTATTACTTAAAACTACAAGAAATAACAGACCAATTTTATGAAAGAAGTTCACTTATATAATTTTATTTAATACCCCGATGAAGTTCACAATGCTGGTTGAAAGCTTCCTTATTAAAAAGTAGTAATATAATATTATTTTGGTTGAATACCAGTTATTTTGGTATGTTATCATTACCAAGAGTTTATAGTTTTGATTTTTTATTTTCCTTTTATATCGCAGTTAAATATTATTTCAAAATAATTGTGAAAGAATCGAAAAATTAAAATAATCTAAGTATCTTATTTTTAAATTGATCTAAAAATAAAATATTTTAAAAACAAATTTGACAAACTAACTCCCGCACAACAAAAAGTAAATATAAAATTTTCGCATTGTGTTTGTCTAATTTTTTTCTAGAATTTATTTTTTAACTTGTTCCTATCGCAATTTGAGGCTAGACACTTAATATCCACCAAGAAGAAAACAATAGATGAAATGAAACCAATGAAGAGAGGCCCTGTATGGGACTGTTCTATGGTCTTTGGTTGTTAGAACTCAAAAGCCCATAAAAACGAATTTAGAATTTGCAAACTAAAATTATGCGTCTCAGCTTCCAGCACATCTCATAATAATATGTTATTATGCAGGTAAAATTATTAGATGTTTTGCTGATTGTCTATAGTTTGCTGTCTCCCTTAAAACACCGTAGCAAAGTTCTCAGTACGAACAATTTTAGTCATGCAGAGCCTCTAGTTAGCAAAATAGAATAATATTGTAAAGTATTTTTTTTTCAACGTAATTTTATCTCTTCCCTATCTCAAGTTGTATTTCAACTATATTCAACCGCAACTCTGAAACCTGAAACATTCAGGGTGTTTTTTTAAATTTGAGAAATGATTCATTTGGGACATTTTATAATTTTAGTAGGAAAAGCATGACTCATGTATTATGCCAGAATATGTTCTGCTTGAATTATTGTTGAAAATTGCTCCTGCTTAGTTTCAGACTAAAGTATTTTTGAAAGTTGAAAAAATATTATTGAGTATTTTGAGAGTGAGAATTATTATTGTTATTATTATTTTTAATTTACAACAACTCAATAATCAAAATTTTCCATATCTAAGACAGGAAAAAGGAACGAACGAATAAAAATAAAAAAAATGAACTTCTAAGCCGAATTTAGTAATTGCAAACTAAGTTAAAAGAATCTTTAAAGATGTTTATTTTGATACCAAGATCAATAAAATATCCCCAAAAACGAAAAAGGTACTGGCCTGGGGAGCCTGCAGATACAGAATTAATGGTTCATGTAGCAAAGCGGTGAAACATAAAATATCATTTATTTTCCAAAATACGTTTGATTTGGTTTTATCATTGCTTTCGTCGAAGCAGAAGGTATAATCATATAGAGACTCTCGCTGCATTAAATATTAGTTCGCTCTAATCCATAGTAGAATCTTCAAAAAAAAAAAACTACAAGGAAATAGTTTACTTTGCCATATCTTTTTTCTGCTGTGGCTAATGAATCACTCCTCCAATTTATTGCAATCACTTAAAACACCCCCCGATTCTGCCCACACTGGGTCGGCACCACATCATTTGGTGTGGTACCACCACCCTTATTCAATACCGAAGACCATCTAGCCCTTACGACGAGCCATCAGCCCGGTGCCAGCACGCCCCGCTGCGGGTCACACCGTCGTCACGCGGTCTACCTCCACGTACCGCACCGAGTTGTCCGTGTGTCAGCTGCAGATGACGCCCTTCTCGTCGACGATGGCCGTGTCGGAGGAGAGGCTCTGCAGGCGCGTCTGCAGGATGGACCGGGGCCGACGCCTGCACGTGCGGTACAGGAAGTACACCGCGCCGACGCTGGGGAAGAGCAAGAATTAACATATTTTCGGGTTTGTCTTAATTAAGCTTCATGTGGATACAAATGATACGGAAAAAAAAGACAAGGCCTATAAAGACAGGCCCTGGTGCACAAAAATCACGTGACCATCTTAGTCTGACGTTACATGTCATTATTTGTCACATAATTGAAAGCGGCAGCTTGGGTTTTGAGAAGTTTTAAATGTTTACAGTGTTTTTAAACGTCTTAGTTTATATTTTAGAAACAAGTTTGTGTCTAGTGCGCGTGTGTCCTGGCGGAGGGGAACCGCCCAGGTGTTATTATGGCCTTTGGGTGGAAGTCGTGCCGTCCAAGAGTATTGGTGCCGCTCGCACCGACGCGACGCGTGACTACTCAATGGACTATTATGGACATGGGACAGTAGAGCCTGAGACACAGAGGGGTGAACTGCTTACGGGAGATCCGCGAGTTCAGACGGTCCGGGTGGCTGGAAGCCGTTCCCGTTGACCACGTTCGGGTTTGTGCATTTATTGTATTCACCATTCACCTTGTGCAAAATAAATCATTGTTGTAACGTACTCGAGGATTTTCGTTGTCGACCCACGACCTGATATGGTTACTATTCGGTCTTTCACGCTGCCGATCAACTGAGACCTCGTCAATATTTACAGTATACCTACTGAGGTTAGTTTTCATTTTTATTTCGTAAAAAATAACCTAAATACCAAATATTGGGTCTGTTTATATTATATTTATACATATCACAAAAGCCAGAAAGAAAGTGTCGCCATAACAAACATTTGTTTTGCCTCGGGATGACAATTTTCGCCAAAAATGGATTCGTCAAATCCCAACTGAGATTTAATTTCTAAAAAACCCTTAAGTATGTGTGGCTAACACATTTTCAAGAAAGAGTGGACAAATGTGTTGTGGGAGGAAAATACCTATAGAGAATATCACCTAAGCTAAAGGAAGGTGATGTCCCAACAATTTTTGAGTGCAGTGCCGTTTAACTCTCAGCCTAAAACAGCTGAGGCAGGTTGAAAATTTTGAAAAAACAATTAGAGAAAGCTTGGATGCACAAAACCAATAATGTAATAGATTAAAGAAAACTTGCCAAATTGTTACGAAATTTGCTTTTTCTACTTCTCTCCAAAAATGCCTTTCATTATATAGGACTAAGTTGGTCACGTGACTACGCGATTATGCGTTAGCGCCGTGGCCAGTCTTTATCGTTGGCCTCGAAAAAAAAAGACAATAGATGTCATATTATAACACACCGTCGTCACAATTTTAGAATTTGAATTTTAAGGCGGAAAGCGTTTTGTTCCTTGTACAAATTAATAAATCAACAAAATTTATGGAACTAAATATTATCTTCGTGTCTTCCGAATGGTTTGCTTAATCCACCTTCCGGTAGACCATAGATGATCAACCGAAGCGAAATTTTGTTGGCTGGAAGGCGATGCTGTTGGACTGTTGGTTCTTGGTTTAGTATTTTATATATATGGCATATGTAAAGCCAGCTAAATTTTCTAAACCATCAGAAGAAACATCATTAAGCTCATTCCCCCACTCTTAAACAAAACCAAAGGATGTCCCTTTGCACCGGCAACATCGCGCGACGGTGCCGCTCTCACCAGTTGGCCTTCAGCTTGATGCCAATGGCGTATCACAAGGGACCACACCGGTATTGAGAGCCGAAAAGTAAAAACACCACAGCCAAAACAACATAAATATACGTCATAAACAAAGAACATGTCAAAGAAGTCTGTGTGCGCCTATGTCTGGAAGAGCCAAATGTTTAGGGAGTTACTAAATCGCCAATTCACGTGTAAATGCTACCAACTTAAATTGCGGCCTTCCCCCCTTTGCCTCTCTCACCACCCCTCCCCTTCCAAGTCGTCGAATGTCCTAACCTTCCTATAAACTAATCTTGAGTAAATGTCACCGTCATATTGCCCACATGCCCAATATCCTACCACCTTTGTTTTGTGTATGGATACTTAGACAAGGAAAGAGAGAGGACGCCTAAAAGCGCTCGCGGCCGTGTTACCGACTGCCACATCGCACGACAAGCCAATGGCGTAGCATGAAACGCGTTCTTAGCCAATATCACAAAATTGTTCAAAATGAAAAGGTAGTTAATTTTGACTTACATGTAGTTTGAAATATTGGTATTTATTTGCAGTTAATTTGCCAAATGCAAAGCTAGTGTCAAGTGCAGAAATATATTTATTTGTGGCGATTTCAAATCAATCAAAATAAAATAAATAATGTACGCCCATGGAAACTAGTCCGTATTTCATGAAACTATCGTAACCAATTAAGAAATTTTCAATAAAAACGATGTTAAAAATAATTATATTGGTCCTATTTATACAAACAAAACAATGCACTTTATAATACCAAAAGGTAGAAGAAATTTGAAGAAAAAATAAAGTTTTAGGGCATCTTTCAAAGGTAGCTTATTAAATATTTACCTGTGAAACGAAATCCCGGGCTCTTGCTTTTCACTTCTGCTTTTGCAACCAAGCGCTGAACAATTCAACATCGTAAGAATATATTTTCCCCTTAATCACTGTTCCTTTTAATTTACAAATTCACGAAATTAACTCACATCGTACTCGCTTTGTCTACCACAAATAAAATGGCCGCCGTTCAAAACGAAGTAACAAAATCTATACACGGCAGGGTAGGCAAGTGCGGTGTCCTCTCTCTCTTTCCTTTTCTAAGAATGGGTACATCTGGGGGTGCAGAGCCTACTTGATTTCTACATAATATATTAGAAGACGCTGAGTGAAAGGTAGGAAGAGTTAATTGGTTTCCCATATGCGCTTAGTTTCTACTTAGCTTAATACTAAGTATCTAATACCTGTAGTTGGAAACACTTCATTCGTTTTTTAGCAAAGTTCTTGATATTTTCAGTTTCTGGTAGAGATAAGGTTCTATCGTTCGATGTACTGATTTATGGCCGGCTGAAGCTGGGAAGCTATCGCGATGTTAAAAATTGCACCAATACTTTTTATGCGCAAAGCTATCAGGGTATAAATACTTATTTTTCCTAATTTTCCATAATGTTTAGCTTTTATACTTACATAAACATTTTGTGTTAAGACCAAGCTTTTAAATTGAAACCACAAAGCCGCAAAGTAATTCATGCGCAACATTTAAAAAATATATGATTTTGAGTCAGTTTCTTGAATTTCGGATTCACTAGTTTCAAAAAAAGGCTTAAGAAAAATGGCAAGTAAAAAAGTATCTATTTGTCATTGATTATTGATAAAATGGCCGAAAGTAATGGATATTAAATGTGTTACTATTTTCGCCTAATAAGTGGAGACCTTTCTATATGAGACACCATGTTTAATTAAGTTGTTAGAAAGAGGGGAAATGAGAAAGTAACGGGGTGTTCGATTTTTTGGACAGGTTTCCCCTATTCATGGTTACCTTGGTTTGTACTAATATTTGGTTGTGTTTAATGTGTAATTAAAGTCTATCCAAGTTACAGCGGCAGTAGATATGAACAAAGTCACATGACCGCATTGCGATCGATTACCAGGGTCTGACTAATATGAGATTCCCAGTGGCTTGTAATTCTGAACTAATTCTTTTAGAAGTTCTAAAAATTGTGTTTTTACCTTTCGTGGATCTTTATAAATATACTGCTCGCGATCCGATCTAAAATATGGAGGAAACTCGACTGAAGGAAGAGCCGGCCCTGTATTCTGCTCGCCGCGTAAACACTTGCCATTTTATAACGGCCAGACCAATAAGAGAATAGGTCATGTGGTGGGCCAATGTTTTGATCCACTGCCTCTGTAACTTGGATAGACTTTTAGTATTAGTAGTTTGTAGTGGCATCGTTTTTCTAAGGACAAAAATCAATAAAAATTCCTTTTGGAGGTTATTTTGCGCGCAGATTAATTATTGCGGTAGTTTTTTTAACAAAATATTCCACTCCAAGGAATTATAAAAAAATTGCACATAGCAAAACATTAGCCCAACTAAAATTATTTTAGCAGCATTTCCTCAGAATCCAACAAAAAAATTGTTTGTTTAACCTGGGGCTGTTTCTGATATGTAGGAGACCGATAGGAATTTGCCGGTGTCAAACTATTCGTTTGAGGTAGGTATATTTTCTCTGGCCTTACTCACCACGAGGCGATGAGGAGCAAGATCCCGGCTGCAAGATACGCAGGAGGCAACCTCAACAACGCAGAACAGTCTCTCAGAGCTTCATCTACTCCAGATGGACAATCATCGACGCCATCACACCACACGCTGGCGTTTACACATGCATCTAACTCTGGACATCGATGTCGACACTCGCCTCCCGCCCTTAGCAAGAACATGCCGAGACCATTTGGTGGTAGATCCCTCCTAGATAAACATAATCTTTATATGTAATTTATAATTTTTATATTTTCTTACACTCGGAGACGAAAGAATATAAGTTTAGTAGATTGCCCTCGCATTTATCCTTTTTATCAATTCGTCATCGTTTTTAAATAAGATAGAATCCGATAAACAATGATGGATTTTTAATTAATCTGTAATAATAATTGTAAATAAAGTTGGATATTTTCGTGACATACCTATCACGTAAAGAATATTCAGAATCCCGGCCGGAATGAATTTTTGTCAACTGATTATACTTTACCTGATATGCCACGAAAACAGGCTTCTTTAATTTTAACATATTACTTCCTTTGCTACCAAAAAATGTCCCTAAATATCACCTCGCACAAGTAATCTGTTGTTGAACATCGCCAAAAAACAGAAGATAACTTCACTGACACTCCTGAGTTTTTTTTCAAATTATTGATTTTTAGAAAGTTTATTTCAAAATAGCTGACTAATACTGGAGTAATAAAAGAAAAATGTATTGTTTTGTTATGAAATGAAAGAATACGTAATTCTGGTGGCTTCTGTAATGGTTATACGGTGTGAATTACTTTAAATCAATTCATAATAATTTTAACAGGTTGAGCTATTTTCAAAATTTCAATAATCTAATATAATGTATAATTTTTGGAAATTTAAATTTATCATAACGTGCTATGATTATAAGGTACCTAAAAATGACAAAAGTATATAAATATTAGGCATTTATTTAAGGAATAAATGAATAGTGCAGTTGTCCATATCTCACACCCCCAAATACCTATTTTCAATATCCTAGCTTATACAGAGTGTCCACAAGATATAGGCAAATATATGGCAAAAGTCCGTTCATCTCGAGTGCCCTGTATAAACAGTAGGAAGTATTAAAACTTTTTTTGTGACTTAAGATTCACCGAAAGTACATATATTAATTATTATTCACTTCACAATAAAATTAGAAAAACTACTTGTGAACAAACTGTACACTGTACATACACTTCACTTCACTTCCTCTTTTCGAGCAGGTAAGATGAGTGAAATTAATATTGATAATGCTTGAATATACATGTCTCAATTTTTGCTATTTTTCTTGCAACAGCTTAGTGTCAATTACCTGCTAATACTTGCTAGATGTAGATATTATTTTTCTTGATATTATTATATTATTCCACCCTGTAAATGGCCTTTCCTGTAGGTTGATGTAAATGAAAAAATAAAAAATAAGCAATACCTATGTATTTGGGCTTTTTAGATAATATGGTAAAATCAACTGCGTATAAATTGCAATTATTCAGATTATTAATTGGAATGAATTTATGTAATTTTCAGTACCACTTACCTTCTTGCTAACTCCAACCAAGTAACTGAATATGTCCCTTCATGTTTCCCATAAAACTCGACGACTATTGTCCTTGGCACCTCCTTACCCAATCGATCTGCTTCAATTTTATCCAATGCCATTTTACCCACTGAATGTTCAGGACTATCTGTAAAAAAACAAATTTTAACTCCAAGAGAGGACAGTTTGGATAGCTTTTAAACAAAATTATAACAAATGATAAATGAGGTACTTACTTTCCACGTTCCATCCTTCAGAAAACACCTCAACCAACCTATGTCTGGTTAGAGAACGATATGGGCAGACCAAGGCAGAGTAAAATGCGGTGTGAACAACCACACGATTGGCGGTATCACAGCTTACTCCAGCAGTGACAGTTTTTAGCGTTCCATCCCTCATTCTGCTAGTGTGGCGCAAGATGGCGCCACCGATTTTCACGTACAGGTATTTTCCTGGACCCGGGAGGATGACTCTTGGAGAAGTCTCACAATTTGACTGAAATAAGAACGACTCTTATATTGATCATCAAATCTGTATGTGGCTACAGCAAGATCATGCACCATTTCTGAGTTTCAAGCGATAATCACATTCTTGCTCTAGAGGTTGCCGACAGTTTTTTGTGTGATTGTATAAAAATGTTTTCCAACAAATATTTGCTGGTGCAAGATGTACAAGGCGCCCTGATCACAAAAACTATCGGTTGATGGTTACTAATAAAGGTGAGAACACAGACAACACAATTATATTATCGGAATATAATATTCCTATATTACCCAATTAAAGTTTTTTAAATGTTTTATAAATTATAAGAGTGACCAACTGTAAGGTTGTTAAAATATTTTTAAAACGTTGCATAAAATATATTAAAAATATTTTTGAAACATTATGTATCACCAAATATTATGTGTCACCATTATCATTATCAACCTATATTATAATATATAATAATATATAATAATTGCGGCAAACAGGGATCAGGGTCGTAATAATGAAGCAGTCCATTTTTTTCTATTATTATAAATAAAGAAGGACTCCTTACTGTGGCCGTAGGCCCTATATAGAGGTACTAAACAACTAAGGTAGCAGATATTATAAGGATACGGGCATAAAACTATGATAGCTGTATCATGGATACGGGTTCCATCGGGTAGGTGCTATTTATTCCAGTTATTAGCGGTGAGATGTAGGAGACTTCATCGGCACTTCGGCGTGACATATAAGTGAGTGTTTTAATAATATTTCTTATAATATTTATAATATATTATTAATAATAATACAGATTTTGAGAAATATTACTATAATGTTTTATAAATGTTGCAAAAGTTTCAAGTACCTACTTAGGAATTATTTTTAAATATTTATAAAATATTTTGTGCGAATAATAATATAATGTAAAGAAAAATATTTTAGCAAAACGTTTTCGTCATATTATATAAATATTGTAATATTTTCTGAATCTTTGGAATCATTTAAAAATATTTTTAAAATAGTTTATGTTGTTTGGTACCTAGTACACTAAGCAAGGGTTTTTTCCAGGAAAAAAATATAGAAGTTTTTCTCAACGGTTCTATATGCTCCTGGGGGCGCTGAATTCAAATCTGAGGTTTTCCACCTCGCCAGGCGTCGGCTTTACAACGAAAATTGCACATAACCTCAATTTTTCGGCACTATTTTGAGTTTCTTGACTATAACTCGAAAAGTAAGCGTCCATCGATGGTACATGTCATATAGCAAATTAAAGTAGACTAAATTTCCTTTAAAATGCATATAACAACTCTGAAGTTTGGACAATCCATAAAGAATAGCGCTTGTTAAAAATAAGCCATTTCTTAACTCTTCGCTAAGAAAGCCGAAAACGCTACCTATTCTAACTTTGCGCTTGTACCCTACTATCAACCTTATATACATAAAACCAATTATTCTATGACTTTAAGGAACTTCAGTGGGGTCCATGGTCGACGGGTCCCCTAATTCAAACGAAATTGTGCTACTCTTAATTTACAGGGAAGTAGGTCTTTATGAAGGAAAACATATTTGAAAAGAAATTGTATTACACATGAGAAAAAGGATAAAAGCACATCGTTATTTAACGGTTGCAATGTTCATTTGTCGTCCTCATCACGGTCTTCCTCATCTTCATAAATATCACCTAACTGAGAATCGATGTTTTAGATAACTATAATAATTGAATCCATCTGGTTTATGTCTGTGTTTTTGGACAAAATTTATTATATCTTTTCACAATATACAGGGTGATTCACGTAAGTGGTTCATTAGAAGTTTACGGGGAAGGAGTGCGAATTTTACTTTGAAATTTTGGTTACTTATATAACAGGTTGTAAAATTTCTTTCTAAAATATTTTCAACTTCCGATCACTTCCAGTTATACCGGAAGTCGATAGCAACTTTGTTATTTCAAATAGAACACCCTATATTTTATTACACCATTTGGTTCCCTATCAAATTCCAAATCTTTTTTCTGAATAGAATGTGTACCCTATTCCTAACCTTTTTGGAGATATTCGCAAATTTTTGATTTTTTGAGTGTTGCAGCCATCGACCATTGAAATTTATGAATCTGGAAAACTGAAATTTTGGACTGTCGTAGGCGAAAGTCAACTTTATTAAATGGTCTGTATGCCATTTCAAAATATTGTACAGGGTGTTCGGGAAAAAATTCCCAATATCAATATCGAAAAATTTAAAAATCTCATTTTTTTCAAATGGAACCCATATATTTTTATTGCACCATTGAAATTCTTGTGAAAAGACAGTCCAAAAAGATACAACACACTATATGTCTAAATGAAGCGGTTGCTTCGTTATTACGCTAAATACGTATTTTTGCTGCTCCATATCAAGAAACAACGGACCTTTTCTAATAGGCGGCCATGGATTTTTCATTTGTGATTGTCATTTATTGTGTTCCAAACAATAAAATATTAACTGTTGACAAGAATGGCTCAAATTAACTATTCTAACGAAGATATTTTGAATATGTTTTACACTCATGGAGATTGTAAAAGAATTTTAGAAAGAACAATTAGAGTTTTTAATGAAAGGCATTCACATTTACCACCTTTGACGAAAAGAAAATTCAGAAAGTTCGAAGGAAATTTCATAGTCCATGGCAAAGACAAGCAAATGTAAATACGTAACAGGTAAATAGCATAATATGAATAAAGTGTTTTACTTATACCTATGTAGTTTCTTGTTTTTTCATATGCATAATTATTATGCAATTGTTAGTATTATTTAATTTTGTATTCATGCTTCTCAGGGAAAAAATATTGTTAAATAGCCCTTAACCTTGTCATATAATTGCGTTATTTCATTTTCCATGGCCCCCTATAATGTGACGCTCCTTGAGAAATGGCATCTTTGTTGATACAGAGCAGAAAAAATACGTATTTTGCGTAATAATGAAGCAACCGCTTCATTTAGACATATAGTGTGTTATATATTTTTGAACTGTCTTTTCATAAGCATTTCAATGGTGCACTAAAAAATATGGGTTCCATTTGAAAAAAATGAGATTTTCCAATTTTTCGATGTTGATATTGGGAATTTTTTCCCGAACACCCTGTACAATACTTTGAAATGACATACAGACCATTTAATAAAGTTGACTTTCGCCTACGACAGTCCAAAATTTCAGTTTTCCAGATTCATAAATTTCAAAGTTATCATCACTATGGTCGAAGGCTGCAACACTAAAAAAAAATCAAAAATTTGCGAATATCTCGAAAAGGGTTAGGAATAGGGTCCACATTCTATTCAGAAAAAAAGATTTGTAATTTGATAGGGAACCGAATGGTGTAATAATATGTAGGGTGTTCTATTTGAAATAACAAAGTTGCTATCGACTTCCGGTACAACCGGAAGTGATCGAAAGTTGAAAATATTTTAGAAAGAAAGTTTACAACCTGTTATATAAGTAACCAAAATTTCAAATCAAAATTCGCACTCCTTCCCCGTAAACTTCTAATAAACCACTTACGTGAATCACCCTGTATAATATATTATTAATAAAAAAGGGCGAGAACACTCAGTCTGAGCAGTGTTATTGTTTGAAATTAAGATGTAGAAGAAGTCAATACTTGCATAAGGCTCAAGATTGTGTTCGCAGAATATTTTTTGCACCGCAGTCGCTGAATTTCAGCACAACCGTCTAAGAAGTGCAAGCGGAAAGCGGCTTGGAAACCTTAGACCTTAGACTCGACCAATGTCCAAATCGGTATTATTATAAATAGCCTGTATGTATAAAATAGCAGTATATGCTCCTAAAAGGATAGCTAGGCTTTCAGGTCTCCGTTTAAAATAAAATTATTATTAAATATATAACTAAAACAACGGATTAAAAAGTAAAAAATAATTTCTCTTGGTCCCATACAGATTCCTAACCCCATGAAGATAGTTCTGAGAATTTGTGATTGTGAATTTTCAATGGTTATGAAAATACTTGTGAGATTTAAAATGAAAAACGTGGGGCGCCTTATGCAGGTATTGACTTCTTCTACATCTTACTTTCAAACAATAATACTGCTCAAACTGAGAGTTTTCTCCCTTTTTTAAAAATATTATACTATATTATGCAAAGATATAATAAATTTTGTCCAAAAACACACACATAAACCAGATGGATTCAATTATTATAGTTATCTAAAACATCGATTCTCACAGTTCCAGGTGATATTTATGAAGATGAGGAAGACCATGATGAAGACGACAAATGAACATTCAAGTTATGTGCTTTTATCCTTTTTCTCGTTTCAAATATGTTTTTCTTCATAAAGACCTACTTCCCTGTAAATTAAGAGTAGGTATAGCACAATTTCGTTTGAATTAGGGGACACGACGACCATGGACCCCACTGAAGTTCTTTAAAGTCATGGAATAATTGGTTTTATGTGTATAAGGTTGATAATAGGGTACAAGCACAAAGTTAGAATAGCGTTTTCGGCTTTCTTAGCGAAGAGTTAAGAAATGACTTCTTTTTAACAAGCGCTAGTCGTTATGGATTGTTCAAACTTCATAGTTGTTATATGCATTTTAAAGGAAATTTATTCTACTTTAATTCTACTATATGACTTGTAAAAAACTCAAAATAGTGCCGAAAAATTGAGGTTATGTGCAATTTTCGTTGTGAAGCCGACGCCTGGCGAGGTTTCTGAACCTTGAATGACATAAATGTAATTGTAGGTTATAAAGATAGTCAAAATCATCAGCTGGAATCACAATATATCAAAAAATAAATTAAAAGTAAAAAAATATTTTTAAAAAAAGCTTTTATTTAAATGCGCTAAAAAGAATAAAATAATCTTTTCTTTTAAAACTTTTACTATCAACTTATAACGTCATTCCACAATTTATATGATATAAAAGCTTGTCGCGAGATTTAAGTAGTGGTATTTACTTAGTTTGAAAACTTAAATCTCGCGACAAGCTTTTATATCATATAAATTGTGGAATGACGTTATAAGTTGATAGTAAAAGTTTTAAAAGAAAAGATTATTTTATTCTTTTTAGCGCATTTAAATAAAAGCTTTTTTTTAAATATTTTTTTACTTTTAATTTATTTTGTAATTTTTAGTTTGGCCAGGTGTCTGAGTCTATTCATCTCAGTTAACGCATCATTGTTGCAAGGTCGTTTGCCGGTTAGTTTAGAACAGTCTAGCTCTTCAATGAGGAGACCTTCTAATGACCATCTTGGGTGTTCCGCCATGTTGGATTTAGAATGACGTCACACATATAATCATGCATTGTCATCCAAATTAAACGTGTGTACAAAATTTCAGCTCGATCGGTTGAAATTTAACTAGTCCGCCATCTTGGGTGATCCGCCATGTTGGATTTAGAATGACGTCACACATATAATCATGCATTGTCATCCAAATTAAACGTGTGTACAAAATTTCAGCTCGATCGGTTGAAGATATCTGCTTCAAAATTGAGTTGCAAGATTCCACCCGAACAAATTACATACATACATACATACATACATACATTGCAAGTTAAATAAAAGCTTTTAAAAATGAACATGGGTGGAGGTGTGGGTTAAAATTAATACCGGCGCCTTCGTCAAAAGTGTAAAATATCGATTTTTTACTATTTGCAATCATGATTTTTGTTTAAGTCCATACCAAATAAAATGGTAGAATAAACTAGATAGGTACATAATCACAATTTATTTCATAATTTGATAAGTTATTTCAAGAGAATACATAGAAAATGCAATCATTCTTTCTGCTTTTCTCTAATTTAGAAAGTATATCCGAACAATGGCAAAGCCAAAATCTTCTATGATTATACTTTTATCACCATTAATTGGCTTGCATAAATTGCTGCAACGGGATGTTCTGCCTTTCATATAGGTATCATGCAAAATAGTTATTCGTGGCTGTGCCCAATTTGAGTTAATGTTGTATTCTGAAATATACCTTATTAAATATATAACGTATATGTATATTTTCTAAAATTTATTTGTGGCGCAAACAGATCCATTTAATTTTTAATTGGGTTTTTCGCCACCAAACTGATCGAAAGACAACTTTTTCAAGTTGCCTGGAAAATTCATAAATTCTTAACAGCGAATGAACGAAACTTTAAACGTGTAACTCAAAAAATAACTTCAACAAATTTGTTTTCTGAGCTTTCGGAGAATAAATCTTCCTCCTTTCTCAAAGATCATGCCACGTCAAAGTGAAGTGACAGATTAATAAATTTCAGGTTAAAATGTCATGACAACAGAAACAATAGCCTAGCCACCTGCCTGATATTGTACCCTGTGTTCTATCTAATTATCTATACTAACTTCTCTTTGAATGAGTGGTAATAGTATTTTACTGAATTCCACTGAACATTCAGCAACACAGTTGTCCGTATTTCCTAGAATAAATGCGGATTCTTTAATTTTTTTTCCGTCTATTTCCTACTTCTTTGAAAATTGATCTAATCCTATGATTGGTATTAAAAGAATGTTCACATATTTTTGACTTAAAAATTTGATTTTGCCTGATATAATTTTTATGTTCTTTTAAACGAACGTTAAATGGCCTACAAGTCTTCCCAACATAGAACTTTCCACATTCACAAGGAATTTTATAAATGCAATTTTTTGAACTTTGTACCACATTAAATGGTTTCGTTTTAACTAGCATCGATCTTAATGTATTTTTGGTTTTAAATACTGTTCTGGCATTAAAACGATTGCCTATGCGTTTTAGCTTATCTGATAGTCCAGGAATATAAGGAATAATTAAATTTACTGGTCGGTCCACCAGATTATAACGGTATGTAGTTACTTATAACATAGCCGAACGATACTCGTTCGGCTTTGCTTATAGTAATTACTTAGATATCTGCCTTATACTATGTGTAAGTATACCATCTCGCCATCTCTTGCTTTATCTTTTTTTAAAAAATGATAACATTAAATTATACGGAAAATCATTTTAAGTAAATAGGAAAAATCGGACAAAAATAAAATATACACTATATATTTAATAAGAATAAGAATTAAAAAAGTATTAAATACGTAACAAAATAACAAATTCTCACTTGGAAAATTAAGTAGGTACTTATTTATAGGCAAACATCAATAAAATAAAAATAAAATAAATATATAAAACATATAAAGAATATAAAATATGAAATAAATAATAATTCGTGAACAAAAAATAAATAAAAACATAAGTGTAAATTTAAAGTGTAGGTACCTAGTAGGTAAATAAAGGTTTACTTTCTGCATTTTTGTGCAGAAAATTCACTTATTTGTTCATCGCAGTCTAAATTTTCGTTTTATCACACTTTACACTTAGCATTGATAAATAATTGAACCTTTTGTTTGTCATCGTTGTCCGTTGTCCTATAGATTGTGTAACAATTTGGGAAAACACCGACTAACGTGTATCATAAACTAATCTGAATATATCTCCGAACGAGTCATAATTATGTGCCTAGCATAGTTTGTAATAAGAATTTAAGTGAATACATTCATTTACTAAATGCTCGTCAGTGTCATTAGAATAATAATTTACAATCCATTGAAATTCTAATTGGGTCTTTCGCCACCAAACTGGTTAAAAGACAACTTTTTCAATCTTCCTGGAAAATTAATAAATTCTTATCAGTAAATGAACTAAACTTTGAATTTGTAACTCAAAAAATATATTCAACAAATTTGTTTTCTGAGCTTACGGAGAATAAATCTTCCTCCTTTCTCAAAGACCATGTCACGTCAAAGTGAAATGACAGATTAATAAATTTCAGGTTAAAATGTCATGACAACAGAAACAATAGCCTAGCCACCTGTCTGATATTGTACCATGTGTTCTATCTAATTATAATTATCTATACTAACTTCTCTTTGAATAAGTGGCAATAATATTTTACTAAATTCCACTGAATATTCAGCAAGGCAGTTGTCTGTATTTCCTAGAATAAATGCTGATTCTTTAATTTTTCGTCTATTTCCTACTTCTTTGAGAATTGGTTTGGACCTATCCCACAAAATCTTAGATTGTTATTAAAAGAGTGTTCACATATTTTCGACTTCGAAATTTGATTTTGCCTGATTTAATTTTTATGTTCTTTTAAACGACCCTTAAATGGCCTACAGGTTTCCCCAACATAGAACTTTCCACATTCGCAAGGAATTTTATAAATGCAATTTTTTGAACTTTGTATAGGTACTTCATTAAATGAAAATTTGAGTTTTACTCTTTATTTATTCTATAAGACCTCTGCATTAGCATCTCCTATAATAATAACTTTGCGGAACGTTTTGTGTTACTGGAATCAATTTAAATAATAATTCTCAGAGTTACTTTTGCTAAAATGTGCACTGAACCTTGAACCCACATATTAGTTTTGCAAAAGGCACTCTTTTGTGAGCTGCAACGGATGCTTGCAAGTTTATGTGCATATTTATAATCTTCTTGAATTATTTTGAAGTGAAAATTACAATACCGTTCTTAGTGTCAAATTTTTATACTGCTTTGATTACTCTCTCAAAAATATACTTGCAAGCGCAAGCCTATGAGGCAACATCTCACATGATTTTTTCTTTACCTCAGAGTCACTACTTGTACTTTTCTCCATTACCGATAGAATCCTCGAAAATCCGATATTTAACCAAATTTCTAGACTCCCGATTTTCAAGTTTCGAGAAACGGGACGGCTGTAGAATTAGCGAATTTGACGGGAAATCCTGAGGAACCGCTCTTAGAAATTGCGTGTCTTTTTTTTCATATTTTTTGATTTTTCGGGGGCACCGGAAGCATCTGCACCTCACCTGATGAAGACTTGAGGGAAGCTTTAAAAATTCCGACCCCATAGAGCCCCGAGCCGAAATAACTTAGCTGTAGCTCGGCGACTTTGGCTTTTAGGTGACGGGAAATGCCGACCAATCACGTAAAAAAGATGCGTCCCACCTGCGCTGGTCGTTTTTTTCGCCGAAAATCCTTAACAACTCGAAAACGGGAAATAATTTACCCGTTCTCCGGCCATCTCGCCGTGCCGTCAGATCTCCCGAAAATGCGTTTGAAAAAATTTTTTCTTCTGCATCAAACGGTATTTGGCACTGGATGTATAGCGGGACTTCGCACACAACTCGCGTCCCCGAGGTCCAGACTTGCCCCCGTCTTTCGCGCCGTATTTAACAGCGGAATATTTTCGGGGCCCCGAAAATACGCTTATCGGATTTCTAAAGGACCAAGGGACCCTTTTTTATTATTGCTCCTTGGGCCTTCTATAATCATATGAGAGTAGATTTGTCTAAAAATTAACCACAACTTCTTTAAATAACAATCATCGGGCCGGGCCCATATTAATTGAGACAACCTAACTCGCTTCAAGTAAAGAAATGTATTGTATACATTTTACATAATTAGAGCTACATTTTACATAACTAGAGCTATTGGCCATTTTGCATTTTTATGTCCCTACTGTATAATAAAAACATAATTCTAATTATATGTGCAGGGATACGGAATTCATTTCATTAATGAAATGCACTTTGGGAATTTAGAAATTTTCGAAAAATCCGAAAATGTGAGTGTGTATGATTGAATGCGACCGCGCGCGGTTTTTAAAGAATACTGACTACTCTCTGGTCTCAGTGACCTTCAAAGAGTTGAAGGATTTTGCCGCAAGTCGTGGCGACATGTTTGCTTTAAAAAGTGAACAACAACTTTGAATTTTGAAAGTAAGGAAAATAATTACAATATATATAATTAAAATAGAAAAGTAAACTTTGCATCCAAGATGCAACACCTACCATTGGTTATTTTTTAGAGATAAGGCAAAAGTAAAATGTAAGGGAGCTGTACAATAACAGGCAATAGGCAAACAGTGTTTCGGCTGTTAAAACCCCTTAATTTTAAAGATTACATTATTTACATTGTTAAATCGGGCTTTTCTTACAAAGTTAAATTAATTAAGTTAAAAACAGCCCCCTTGTTAAAAGAAAAAACTCCATTGACTTCATTGAATGCAGGCATGAAGCATGTAAAAATCACCAATCACCAAGCTGCGTCACGCTCATTGTCCAAGTTAAAAAGCCCAATTTCCCTCTTGGCAAAACCGTTCGAAGACTTTTATTCCCTTTGGAAATTGATCGATCGCCAAATTGAAAAAGTCTGTGTTCCGAACCATCAGGCCGCACACGCAATAAAGGCGTACGACGACGCTCGCGACATGTTAAAATTAAAAGAATCCCCAACTTGTCGAAAATCCAATCCCCCGTTTGACAAATACCGGGAGGACGGGTAACCGGAAATTAAACTCCGGTAACCTGCCTCCCTCCACGTCGCTCGGAAGTCTTCGAAACCTTGGATCATTTTGCATAAACGTGGAGTCGTCGTATACGAATCGGTCAAGACAAGAAGGCTTATTATCTCGACGACAATGATTTTTCTGTTTTTAATTTAATAATATTCAAGAGGGTACCTATTTGATCATTTTTTGAAGTTAGCTTACAGGTATAGTTTTTTGTCAGATGAGCCTACCAAAATCATTTTGATTTATGTTTTCGCTTTAATTTAAAAGATTGGGGTTTCTCCAGCTGAGAAATTTTGTACAAGACAAAGATGATAGTAATCATGACAAAGATGATAGTAATTAGGTATAAGCGTGCACAGGGGGGAGGGGGGCCTTGGCCCCCTAATATTTCTAGGCTATAAATTTAAAACTTTTAATAATGATGAAGTGATTTTGTATTTTATTATGCCCCAATTGCCCCATTCAAACAATTTATCCCAAAAATTGCTATTAAATTTCGCCTGCGGCGCATTTTAATAAGCAAGCATCTATACTTTTTCAATGTCCGCACTACATAAACAATAATCTTTACGAGCCCACCCTGAAATGAATTTCTGTACCTACCTACGATACTAATGTTTTAAGCAAAAATTATATACATAGTTTGGCCATTTGAATTTGAATTCAAAATTCATAATATAACTGAAATGTTTTTTTAAAAATCAACAATAAAAATAACTTCTTGAGCACTTTTTTCTTTTCTTTTCTTAGAGGTAAAACGACTCTAGTAAAATACAAAAAAAAATCCAGTTAAAATTTGTGCTTCTGGGTTTTAACATTGCTTGTTTTGAAACTAATTTGTGACGTCATTTTAATTTCGAAAATTTGAAATTTTGACACCAGTAAAATGCTATTATTGTAAGTTTTACGACAAAATGTTATTAAGTAAACTGAATGAAAAACTGAGTTGGTATGCGAAATTTCAAAAGCTTAGGCCTACTTTGATTGTTTGCCTTTTTTGTCCCTTTTTTAGAAAAGTGCCCTTTCTGTAGCTTTCACGCAAAATATCATAAAGGAAACTTTTGATTTCTTGCATTTTAATTTTTTTAGCAAAAAGAAAAGCAAAGTATGCCTAAGCTTTGGCACACCTACTCAGTTTTTGTAAACCTGCCTACGTGATTTTTCGAAACTAAAATTATACCTCAAATTAGTTTCAAAACAAGCAAGGTTGAACTCCATATAAAAAAGTACATCTTGCTTACTGGACATGATTACGAGTATGGGCCAATAGTTAACAAAATCAATATTACCACCCGTCGATTTACATAATATTAGGATACTTCGAATTTTCTGAATTTAAACGGTTTGACCTTGAATATGTTAAAAATTTTCGCCTGAGGCGAAATTTTAACTTAAATTCCAACACTTTTTTGAATAGGTCAAAAATACCCAAGATCAAACTGCTTTAACGTTCTTCGTTCCGAAAAAAGCTGAAATACATTTTCGATATTGTTTCGCCTTAAATTATTCTTTCGATACCTAATTATAAAAGTAGATAAGTACGCCGAACCAGTCTTTCAATGAGCTGTCCAACGAGGTGCGAAGCCATTCTGATGTGTTTGACAAGAAAAAAAAAACAGTTGGGGGCGGTTTTGCTCCCTAGACACCGTAAAATTTCATCTATGTTATGAAAATGTGTTTTGTGCCTTTGGATTCACAGCAATGGGGAACTTGACAATGTTTTCTTCTTCATGAAGTTTTATATGAAAAAAATAAACAGGGTGACCGGAAATTACGTGCACATACGGAAGGGGGTAATTCTTTGGCCTATTTTAAGAAAAAAACTTCATATGAACATATGTCGTAAACGTCCTAACTTTTGAGATACAGGCAAGGGCGCCCATAGAAAATATTCTAGGAGGGGGCAAAATTATCTCATCTAACCTTGTTATTTTTAGAACTACCTAGCTCTGAATCGATAATTGGTTTATGTGATTGTGGCCCAGTTAAATTTCGTATAAAATATTTCAGGGGTTTGTTTTATATAGGGTGTCCCGAAATTAGCCTGCCATAATTTACCAGCGTGTTCTACGACCTAAAAAAATTTAAAAAGTTCCTATAAACATGGCCTCAAAAATGCCCCTTAATGTGGCTATAGCCCCCGAAAGGGGTAGTTTCACAAACGGGTTTCTATAAATATTTCCAGACCGAACAAAGATAAAATTATGAAATTTGGTATGTGATGTTCCTGTGAGATTTGACATTTACCGAGGTAGCGATAGTTAGATATTCTTAATCATAGGCGTCCCAAATGGGGGAGTTCAGGAGTTAAAATTACCCCAAATATTTTTTGTATACTCTTTTTCCAGATTTCTTGCAAAGTTATGAAAGTTAATTGACGGTATTCTATGAAGAAAAGGTGCTCTTGTTGAACTTCGATAGCATGCATCGTTTTCGAGTAAACTCGTTTTGAAAATTTTTTGCAGAGTGCCATGAAAATGCCTATTAGACATTAGCCTGCCATAATCTACCACCACGTTTTTTGATACAAAAAAATGAAAAAAGTTCCTATAAACATGGCCTCAAAAAAGTCCCCTGAGAGGGCTATAGCCCCTGAAATGGACACTTTGGCAAACGGTTTTTTCTAAATATTCCCAGAACGAACAAAGATAAAATTATGAAATTTGGTGTGTGATATATCTGTGAGATTTGACGTTTACCGAGGTAGAGAGAGTTTGACATTCTTCATCATAGGCGTCCCAAATGAGGTGGGTCAAGGGGTTAAAAATATCCCAAAATTTTTTCTGCGCTTTTTTCATGGTTTATTCTCCCAGGTATGTCACATACCAAATTTCAGAATTTTATCTTTGCTCGTTCTGGAAATATTTAGAAAAACTGTATGCCAAAGTGTCCATTTCGGGAGCTATAGCCCTCTTAGGCGGCACTTTTGAGGCCATGTTTATAGGAACTTTTTCATTTTTTTGGGTCACAGAACACGGTGGTAAAATATGGCCAAAGTCTAGAGGTATTCTCTAGTCTTTGATATGGCAGGCTAATTTCTAATACGAATTTTCATGGCCCTCTGCAAAAAAATTTCAATACGATTTTACTCGCTATCAAAGTTCAACAAGAGCACCATTTTTTCGTAGAATACCCTGAAATTTTATAATTTGGGGAAAAACCACACACAAAATATTTAGGGTATTTTTAACCCCTTAACCCCCTATTTAGGGCGCCTATGATTAAGAATGTCTAACTATCGCTACCCCGGCAAATGTCAAATCTCACAGGTACATCACATACCAAATTTCAGAATGTTATCTTTGTTCGTTCTGGAAAAATTTGGAAAAAACCGTTTGTGAAACTGCCCCTTTTCGGGCATTTTTAAGGCCATGTTTATAGGAACTTTTTCATTTTTTTAGGTCGTAGAACACGCTGGTAAATTATGGCAGGCTAATTTCGGGACACCCTGTATACCTGGAAGGATATGAAAATAATTTTTCCTCAACTATAATAATTTAAAATATAACGTGAAGGGATTTTGAGAATCTCCAGGGGGGGGGGGGGGGGGCACGTGCCCCCCCTTGCCCCCCCCTATGGGCGCCCATGGATACAGGGCGTTGAAGTTCATTTTCTTAAATTGAATTTTGGCTACATCTCCCGAAATAATCAAGCCGCTGAACTGAAATTCGGCACTGCTATGTTTTTGGGGATGGAGAATAAGCTGAAAATATCAGTTTCTACGTATCTCACAGATGGCGCCACTTGCACTGTTTTGGATCGTGCTTTTACTCGTAACTTTTTTGAGGTTATCTTTTTGGTCTTGCAGATTTATCATTTTAGTGCACCTTTTTATTCTACAACAAAAAGGTACTCTTGCTTCATACGGATAAAATCAATCGTTTGCATTCAAATTGGCAAAATGTGCCCCAAAACACCTGTTGACTCCAATGTTCGAAACATACAATTTGCACCGACCGCTTTCAAATGCAACAGATCAACTGTACCTTCAAAATGAAGAAAAAAATCCCTATGAAGAATGCACCAAAAATTATTCGCTTTCAAAATGGAAAGGATTGAATTTGACTAAATTTGAACACCCTATTTCCAGAAAACCAATGTTGTTTTGACCAATATCCATTTAGCATTTTTTTCTTCATTTTGAATGTACAGTTGATATGCAGCATTTGAAACCGATCGTTGAAAATTTTATGTTTCGAATATTGGAGTCAACAGGTGTTTTGGGGCACATTTTTCAAATTTAAACGTAAACGGTTGATTTAATCGTTATGAAACAAGAGTACCTTTTTCTTGCAGAATGAAAAGATGCACTAAAATGATGGACCTGCAAGACCAAAAAGATAACCTCAAAAAAGTTACGCGTAAAAGCGTGATCAAAAAACAGCGCAAGTGGCGCCCTCTATGAGATACGGTGAAATTGACACTTTCAGCTTATTCTCCATCCCCAAAAACACAGCAGTGCCAAATTTCAGTTCAGCAGCTTGGTTATTTCGGGAGATGTAGCCAAAATTCAATTAAAAAAAATGAACTTCAAAAGTATCTCAAAAGTTAGGACGTTTACGACATACGTTCATATGAAGTTTTTTCTTAAAATGGGCCAAGGAATTACCCCCTTCCGTATGTGCACGTAATTTCCGGACACCCTGTATAATAGACGTATGTACAAAAAAACGTCAGTTTGTCAAAAACTGAAAAACGTTTAATTGCTTTTTTTCGATAATCTCATCTTCATTAAAAATTTACTAGTATGCTAATTTAACCCAATTACCGACAACTTTTTTTATATTACAATTTTGGAGCCCTATTCTGGTGAAACTTCCATCTTTTACGGTAAATAGAAATAATAAATTTCACACCGTTTTTACCCTTTCCTCGCATTGTCTTCAATTTGTTTCAAAACGTATATTACTTCCCTCAACTTGGTGTGGATCCTGCTTATTGTATATATTTTGGTATTAACAAATTGTTTCTTCTATATGTGATACCAATATAATAATACTTATAAATCCTAGACACCACGAGCAGTGATGGGATCAAGTAATTATTCCAACCCTCAGAATTATCTTTGGTCTGAGTTTTAACCCGATTGGGCGTGTCGGCACCATCAATAACGGAAATAGCAGTTCCCCTCGCCGCCGTGGCTGGCGACAAATAGGACGGGTGACATTCAAAATTGAACGCCGCCAGTTAGAGTAAAGAGTTTCGCCGATATTAGATATCTTCAGACATTTGTCTGGGGTGGAATTGAGGAGAAACGCTTCCGTTTGTTTTGTTTTGGTTGGAGAGAAACGTGACAATATTGTTATATGTTCGATAGTTTGAATAGACAGAAATTTGTTAAGAAAAAAGTAATGAAACTGGAAAATAAATGTAGAAGGCGTAATAATAACATATAGGTAAAGCCATAACTAAGGGAGCACCCACCTTTAATATTAGGCTGTACTTCCGCTGCCGGCAACGGAACCCGAATGAGCTGCCGGCAAAGAATTCTTAGGTTTTGACACTGATTATACTGTTACCTATATGACTTTCTGAACATTTTAAGAATCCATTCAAATTCAAATTATCGTTCACTGTAACCTAAACATTAGGTACAAGGGTGTCCCAGGTTTTTTGATCAGGGCTTTGACATTTTGTAAAAAAAGTCATTGTAAGGTGGGTTGCTCATATACCTAAACATTTTTAAATAAAAAATTGAATCCCTGCCTTGGTACCATTTTTATTTTGTTAAATTTCCTTAAAACAATTTTTTTATTTAAATGCTTCCGAATGTAGACAAACCTACGCTTGTAAATAGTAAAATAAGAAAGTGACAAAAATTAAGCCCGCCTAGTATGTTCATGTTCAATTTTTAATAACTGATCAAAATAGGAAACAAAAAAGAAATTCTATTTTTTCCAGTCAAACCTATCAAGAGGAAAAAACTTGAATGAATAAAATAGGTAAGTTTACTAATTTATTGCCAAATTGAGACAAGCTTTTTGAAATCGAAAAGCTTGTCGCGCGAAATATTCATAATAAAATTAGATAACCAATTAATTTTATTAGACAGTGACTGGTTGATAAGCAAGTACCTATCTACTTGCCGAAGTATTTTGTTTACAATTTGCGCGACAAGCTTTTTGATTTAAAAAAGATTTTCTCAATTTGGCACTGCATTACCTTAACGAAAACCTAAACTTATTTTATTCGTCATGAGGGTGGTAAAGAAATTTGGCCCGCCATGTTGGAGTGTCCGCCATCTTGGGGCATCCGCCATATTGGATTTAGTATGACGTCATTCAACTTATCAAAATTACAATATTGAGTATACTAGGTTGGGTGGAAGTAGTTTAAAGATTTGGCAATATTTGACCCGCACATACTAACTAACATCTACTACCAGGTGAAGTCAAATAAAAGCGGTAATAAAGTTCTGTAAAAAAGATGAATATTAGATGTTTCGGGTGTTTACCCTTAAGATGCACAGGAAGCAAAAAGTAATTCTCCGTAAAGTGTCTTTCAACTAGCTGCGCAAAATATACAGGGGGTCTCAAAAACTGCGACTCTAACTTGCGGTCCAAATATACAGGGTGTCTAAAAAATGTTTTTAGACACCCTGTATATTTTGTGTTTCAAAAAACTGTGACCCTCACTGGCGGCCAAACCTACTCCTCTGACGGATTCCAAATAAGTTACAAATCGAGATGCCTCTTATTCAAGCAGTGTCACAGTATACCTACATGATGTGCTGCCAAACCGCGTTATTACGGCCAGGCTTTCACATTGTCGGAAAGGATCCCAAGTTTTCAAAGATATGATGTAACATTACGTATAGTCTTCTCTTACCCTTTTGTGAGATGTCACCTTAAATAGGTATAATGCTTTTAATAAGGGTAATATTGGAGAGAGGTGCTTTAAGGAAGTGTTCCCTGCATCTAATTAAATGAAACAAATGTTTTTCGAATAAATGTTTTTCGAACAGATGTTTTTCGAATAAATGTGTTTCGAACAAATGTTTTTCGAACAGATGTTTTTCGAACATTTCCGCGACCCGAGGTTTTTTAAGGATTATTACGAATTAAATGCAATTTGTTAGTATCAGGGGCGTGCGGTGACATTTTAAGTAAGGGAAGCAATGTTTAAAAACTTACCTATTTGTAATGTAATTCGATTCTTCGATCACTTTTTGCGAATTCGTCAGTGACGTCATCATAAAAACGTCGATGCTCTAACATGTTCTGGAGAATTATATTCTCAATAAACAACAGCGATATCTGTGAAACTCATTCATTCATTTTTGTGGTTAAATTTTTCATAGGGGTTTTGTCCTTCCGTTACTAATTAATTGAAGCTTATCCGCAAAGTTTAATGTTGAAAATCCCTTTATTATTAAGGTACAGGTACACACTACACATTCACGCACACTCTGTCTTCCATATCGCCCGAGATACGACGCGCGTGACGCACTAACGCAGATATCAAAACCAACTAAACTAAACAAAGAACCTACTGCAACGATAGTTTCCAAGCACGCTTAAAACACGCGTTCTCATTCGCGTCAGCCAGTGCGGTGGAGGTGGAAAGTTCAATAACCTCTCGACTCTCGAACGCTACAGAAAAGCTAGCGGCCGGCATAGCTTACATTGTACTGTGGCTCGGTAGGATGGGCGCAGTCGGAGTCAACGCCGCATTTGCTATAGGCGCAGCGACCTATTAGCGAAGCTATATAGGTCTGTACTATATGCATAACATATTGTAGATTTGATATATGATATATAAGATAATTTTTAGCGTTATTGATATACCTAGGTAACTAAACTAATTGCTTCCTGTTTAAAAATTCAAAAATTACATTTTATCATTTTACATTGTCTTGGTTTAGGGGAAGCACTGCTTCCCTTGCTTCCATGGACTGCCCGCCCCTGGTTAGTATAGATTTCATTATCACCTACTCGAAGAAGATAAAGAATCAGTAAAAAGTTCTGGATACAAAGGGAAATTGCTTCTTCAAGAAATACCTTTTTTCTTCTTATTAAATGTATGTTTTGTTCTTCTTTGATGAAAATTGCAGCTTACAAAAGGTGGACGCATGATTGACACGATAAAACACAACCTCAACTTCGAAATTTTGTAAGAGCACTTACGACCGGTCCAAATCGCATCATCATCAGTCAGAATATCAGCGCCCTAACAAATCGGACCGGTCGTAAGCGCTGTGAGCACTTGCAGCGCGATTTGGACCACGGCCTACGTCAATTTGTTAATAGCTTGTAGATCCATCTTAAACGTCTGCTTCCAAACTAAACTGAGTTCCTAGGTGAGATTGAAAGACCTTATATCACAGAATAAATAGCGCTACGCGCAGGCTATATATTCTGTGCTTATACAGTGTGGATACAAATTGTGGAATATTGCTTATATTTATTAAAATATTCGTCATATCAAAAACATGTTTCCCCTAACACTTTTATTAAAACATGTTTTTGATATGACGAATATTTTAAGAAATATAAGCAATATTTATTTATTTATTAATATCAACCGACAAGCCATTTTACATATACATAAGGACATGAAACAACACATTCCTACAAAATAAACAATAATTTAATTATAAGTCGATTGTTACAAAAATAATTTATCCCACTACCTAAATCCAAATGATAATTTATATTTATTATCTAGTGACGTTTCAACATTGATAAAAACCTTGAACTTTCTGTATTGAAAAAATCTAGGTACTGAAGAGGCTACTTCATTAGCTAATCTAATAGCTCGAGGAATAGGAGAGCTGTAAGCATAATTTGTTCGATGGAATGGAATATGAAAAGTACCACTGTTTCTTGGGGACTCTAAGGCTCATCCTGGACAGCAAATATGGGCAATCTGCATACCCGTTTATCAATTTGTAGATCAACGAGATGTCTCTTTTCCTGCGGCGATTGTTCAAAGTTTCAAAGTTTAAGTAAGTTTCAAGCTGAGAGTAATTTATGTCCAGGTTGAATTTATAACGTATGTACCTCAAAAATTTGTGCTGTACACACTCAAGTGCCTATAATTGTAATGAGGGGACCAAACAGATGAACAGTACTTTAGATGTGGACGTACAAGTGCAGAATACAAGATTTTAAGGGTATGCAAATTGTGAAAGTCGTTGGCATAACGAGAAATAAATCCCAACATTCGCAAAGCTTTAGGTATTGATTGCATTATGAAACTGTTGAGTAAAAGAGAATGATCCATCAATGCTTACACCAAGGTCTACCACCTCCTGTAAAGTGGTAAGTGTCACATCTCTTATTTGATAATTGAAAACAACAGGTTCCCTCTTTCTACGAAACCTCATGATGTGGCATTTCTTGGCATTCAGATCCATGCCATTTCTGTCACACCACAAAACCAGACTGTTTAGATCTCTGTGCAGGTTAGATGCGTCCACCTCACTTGCTATCCTCGAAACCAGCTTGAGGTCATCGGCAAAAAGCAAACATCCCCCAGAGTGCAAGATATCAGCAATATCCTTAATAAACAAATTGAAAAGAATGGGCCCCAAGTGTGACCCCTGAGGTACACCTGAGAGCACTTGTATCTCTCTGGATATAAAATTATGTACATGTAGGTACCACTTGTCGACGGCAAGTAAGGTAACATCTCAGCCATTCCCAAATCCTGCCACACACTCCCAGCCCTTTCAACTTATGAGGCAATATTATTTGATGTGGTACCCTATCGAACGCCTCGGTAAAGTCAGTATAGATAGTGTCAAACTGCCCGTCTGCCTCCAGGGCGCTCATCCTGATGTCAGCGAAGGAGACAAGATTTAATTCAACTGATTTATGGGACTGAAAACCAAATTGCTGCTCAATTATAACATTACGAAAATGTGTCGATAGATAATCCGACAGAAAGGATTCGAACAATAATTTTGGAATCAGCACAAAATAGATATTGGTCTATAATTCTCCACATTATGGGAAATTCAACATTCAGGGAAATGTCCGGTTTCTAGTGATTCATTAAAAATCCTACAGAGAGGTCGCGCCAAATAAAGCTCGCAGCCCGAAGTATGCTGTTGGGTACACCGTCCGGGCCAGGGGTCTTGTTGACAGCGAGAGTGGATAGCCTTTCGTAAATTTGCGAAATGGAAATTGAAAATTTGCTTACAGCTGCCGTTACAGGAGTATCATGTAATGAATGTAGGTCAAAATCAAAGTTTTGCTTATGGTTAAACACAGATGAAAAATGATCAGCAAATAAGTCAGCCAGCTCAGCACCGTTGCTAGTAGACGCATCTTTATATTTCATACAATTAGGAACACCACTGTTTTGTCTGAGGGGACACAAGGTCAAAGTACTTGTGCTCACCTGCCAGAAATAAACATCTACCACGGCCATGACGTCTTTCTACTGATGCCCCCTTGGCTTAACTACTCTTTCCCACTAGGTACCTATGTTACTTAGAGGTACCTATCATTCATTTTACCTTAATTACAAGAGGTATTATATCAACGAGAACGTGGATGAGATATAGTTAAGTTAAGTTAACTATACTTATCTGTAGGGCTATGCCCCGTTTAAAAAAAATAGAGGTAGCCGGGTAGCTGCCTATTCATCAGATCCAAGAGCCAGGAGAAAAAAAATCCACTCATACTATCGTAATGAGTTATTTTTACAATTTTATGCCGAAGAGTCATGGATTCAGTGTCTACCATGTCGCAAATGGGCTCATACTAGCTTTGCTGGAGCTACTCCAAAAATTAAAAGATTCACATGCGAATTGACATAATAAGATACCTATTTATAATATTGTTTTTCAGAAAATATTCAGGTTTATTTTAAAATAAAATTCTTTAATACCTAAATGTTTTCTTAAGTAAGACATTGAATTTTGTTTAAATACTTGAATTAATAACAATTAACTAAATATGTACAAATTTTCTCTTTGAAACATAATTGATAAAATAATAATAATATTTTTTTGTAATCAAAAACAAAATATAAGCCAACTCGTGTACACTTCCCCTAGGTAGGTAGAATAAAAGTTAAAAACACTCATTGTTTGAAACAGTAACAATAGTACCTAGTTAATACCCGCCATATAAAAGCATTCTATATGTATATGAAAACTGGCGGGCGTAATCTGGGCGCTTGTTACACTTTTATACCTGTGTAAAGGAAAGGAAAAGATAATCTTATATGTAAACTGGGCGATAGAAAACATTTATCGCTCACATGACAAAGCTACACATAGACTGTCAGAACCATTGTTGAAATTTTCGCACGCTACACCAAATATTTTGCATAGCTACAATTTTATATAAAAACTAATAACTATATAAGTACCTCAACTTTAGTATCGAGTCTTAAGAATTGTAAGACATTACAATGTATCTGTTTTAATTTGTTTTCGCTCCAAAAGTAAGGTTTGAAAATTGGTGTAGCAGGATTTTTTGCGGACGGTTTCAACAATGCTTCTATGTGTATCTATGGCTCCTTTAATCTACCGCTCACCTCTCAAGTAGGTAGGTAATTTTTGCATATTTAAAAATAAATTAATTAAATCTTTTTATTGTAATAGTTGATAGTATTAATTTATATATTATAAAGTTTTAATTTATATATTATAAAGGGTTTCGTTGATGTTGTGTTAAGGAATACTATAGTCCTAGAGTCCATGCTGGCACCCAAATTACCTACAGGATTAACATGCATCCTTTAGTTGGCGCCCAGATTACATCCCTCCACCAAAACAGCACAATGTGAAGGTCCTTAAGGTTAACGGTCCTCAAGATGTTCCGTGAAAATATATTGCGTAGGTATGTATATGGATATTATGGTTAAGTACTCAACTCAGAAAGAATAATATGCAATTTCGACGATGATGTATGCCAATTCTTTTATATTAACTTTATTTATTTATTATTTCCTCTAGAATTCCGCATCACGCATCCTTCAAAAATTCCAAATGGGAGCTTACCTCCCTATCTGGGGAAATTCTATTTTCAATGAAACAGATTAGCTTTGAAATTGCCGTCTTCTGTTCAAAGTCTATTGTTTGTCCCCTTTTTGTGGTTGCTTTCATTCCAGAATACCTTAGCGAAAGCAACGCCTAATAAATATTCATGTTGAGAAATAGTCCCGGAATTTCCTTTTATCTTTGTGTCTGCCGTTTGGGTAATTTGGAATTAGGACAAAATAAAGGCGTTCTGAAATTAATTAATTAGAAAACCCAAATGAAAAATTATTTTCTTTGAAATTTTAAGCCTCAATTAGTTGTATAAAAATTAGCTGGAACTAGTTGATTTTTATCTGTACGGAACTTTATAAAAGGGTTGAAAAAAGATAATTTAGGTATTATTTTATTAGGGAAATGTTGCTAACTTAGAGTTTTAATTAGTTTTCCTGACTTGCTCAGTTTAATTTTATTTTCAATTTTTTTAAAAGGCTAATGAGCAAATTTAGTTTATGAAGTAAAAAAGCTGTTATAGTCTTAAAACCTTTTTTAAACGGATTTTTTTATTATCACAGATCCTTGCATAATTTTATGATTACAATAATTGATTTGTCTAGTTATGTGTATTTTAAGATATTTAAGCAGATTAATAAAATTATTGTTTGCCTTATGGTCCTTACCATACGGGGTGGTACAAAAAGTAGGAGAAGTGTGTCTAAAATGACATACCCTAAACAATTTTGCTAATAATTTCTGTGAAGACAGTAGTGTGTAGCTAAAACTGTATTATTTAAGATAATTGTACTTTGGAGACGTAAATTAGCATGTAAAATTTTGAAAATATTTTTTAACAAGTATATGACTATGTCATTTTAGGCCCATACTCTGTAAACTGACACACCCTTTGAAATTTTAGACTGTTCACAGAAAATTAAACATTAATGATTGATTGATTTAGAACAATCTTGAACATTGAATAATCTGACATTGTAGGAGACATTTGCCCAAGTTATAGTCATGCCAAAACTTGTATGCAACGTCAACTATCCCTATAATATTACCCTATGCATATAAAAATATGTACTGAAAATAGAAATTAAAAAATATATATACAATTTTCATTTTCATTTACCATTACAATCTACATTACAATATTTATTAAAATAAGACGTGTGCCATCAGATGCAAATGTCACACAGAAATGAAGAGGCAGGTTTGCCCGCATATTTGCAGTGAGCCCTAGTGATGTAAAAATTTCTTGTTCTTGTCTTGCTCTTTCTTGTTCTTGTCTTGTTCTTGCTGCAAGAACAAGACAAGAAGTAGTGGAGCAAGAAGCAAGACAAGACAAGAGTAGCTCCAGCAAGAAGACAATATTTTTGTCAAGAAATTTGCAAGAAACAAGAATTCTTGCTTTCTACCGATGGCAAGTAAATGAGACAAATAAACAAGGGAAACGTGATTTATTTAAATCATATTAATAAGAAACAAAGTAGGTAATTCTTTTATACAAAAAAAACCTGAAACTACAGTTTGTTCAGCGAATGTTCGGCCCTACGTCACAACTCCCGTCCTTGTCTTACTCATGAATATACGATGAATATCGGTCGTATATTCACGAGTTAGACAAGGACGAGAGTTGTGACGTAGGGCCAAACATTCGCTGAACAAACTATAGGTACCAAGGTAGCTACCTACTTAAATCTTAAACGTGAACATGACATTACTGACATTACTAGTAACTAGTTATCTGTATTTCTTACACTGCCCCATGAATTTAGACAGAGAAGGCATGATTCAGAATTTAGCCTATTTCGATGTTTTCTTATAACCAATGATGCCTTCGAAAAAAGTCTTTCAGCAGGAACTGACGTTGCCATAGTACTTAGAATATCCCTGGCCATTTTACATAAAATAGGGTGGCTCGCTCGGCGCCGGCGAGCGCGCAGAAGGCGTAAAATAAAGGGAATCCCCGAAAAAGAGTTGGGGAATCCCCTAAAAAGCAAGAACAAGAAGTAAGCAAGAGTCTTGCTAGCAAGACAAGAAATACCTAACTGTGCAAGAAATTTGCAAGACAAGAAGTAGTTTTACATCTTGCCTTGCTTAGCAAGACAAGACAAGAAGTTGCCGAGCAAGACAAGAAATCTTGTTTTTTACATCACTAGTGAGCCCATAAGTTACAAGATTGACATCGTATTAGCACCATTACCAAATGGCTCTTCTTCTTCATAGACGTCGTTGGGAGAGATCATCAAATGTTTCTTTATTTCTCGAGCTGGTCGACGTCTTTCGGTTTCGGCTTCTGAGTCTGCTTTCTGTTTTGTTTCTTGTACCTAAGTCAGGAGTGGTTGATGTGGTTGTTAGGACTAGCGATCCAGTAGATTTGCGTTTTATTGTCCCTGGTTTCGTGGTGACCACTGGATATTAATGTTGAATTGTGTCGGGATTTATGGACTAAATTTCAGTTTTAGCAAATCCATTTTAAGCAATACTGGTTTGTGCTGCTTTATCATATTATGCAGGTGAAAACAGGGAGGCTATTTGGAATTAAGTAACTACCCGTCCAGGATTGGCCTTCAACCCGTTTGTAACTTTTTGGTTACAATAGGTCTGCATAGGACCGTAAAATGAAACGTCCAATGGTTGTAGGCGATGTATGCAACGGGGTGGTACACAATACCGTGGTCTTTTGCCTAAGTTAAAAGTTCCAAACTTCTATGGCTTGAGTGCCAGTCGACTCTCAAGAGAACTTTTTCTTCCAAAGTTGGCTTGACAAATTTTTGAAAGTGTTCAAGCCATTTAAGGAACACTTCGCTGGTCATCTAGCCACTTTCTTGAGCCACTCCTAAGGTCTTGAACTATATTGAAACCTATAGCACGTGCTGCTGAGGTAGCTTCAGGTTTCCTTAGAACGATATCTGGATTTCGGGACCGAAAGCTTGCCAGCCAGTCCCGCCTGGCCAGTCTTTTGAATCGGTATTCAAATGCATTTTGTTCGGCAAGATCATAGGCCAATCGACGAGCATCACCAACGGTCAAGACAAACAGACGAGATTCTAGCAGCTTTAAATGGTCAGCAAGATCCCTTTCAAAATCAGTGTCAAAAGTTGGTCCGAAGCCCTTGGTCCGAAGGGCCCTAAACCTTTTGCACAGCCATGGCTCAATTTATTTTTGTCCTGGGCTCTTCGCCTTCGCCTGCGGAACTCCATAAGTCTGAGAGGTTTTGAGCAAGCCCATCTTTTGATTAATAACAGCATTAATCGCCGGTTGCATATTTTCGGGATCCCAATTTTGCCTTGAACTGTGCTATTTTGAAATAAATAGTTAACACCTATTAACGACACAGAAATCATTTTATTAGATCTGAAGAAACCTCAACTACTGGTACACCTAACTGTTACCTAACTAACAATTCGATTACCTACGCTTAATGAACTAACAAACAAATCTTTAACAATAACGTAATTAATATGTGATATACAGGTTAGCCCATTTGAAATGGAAGCAACCCCGAAAATTTTTAAATTTTCCATCCGATTTTAGCCGGTTTTTTTTCTTAAGATAGTTCGCACAAAACTATTTACTTTGGTGCAAAATTTCAGGTCTTAATCTCAATTTTCAAGGCCTAGGTACTACGAATTTTTTTCAAGTAAAAAATGACGAAAACCATTTAGTGATTTCCTTATTTAAAATCTGACACCACAGCGTTAATCACGACGCCCCAGGGAGTTATATTGTACAGGGTTCCAAAGAAGATTAACATGGGAATTTTAAAGGCATCTGGGCCATCTGGCGAGTCACGGGTGTCGTGGAATCCCCACGAATCAGTTGAATGATCAACAGGACTACTCAAAGTGTTGGGGTGCAAAGATTCAATACAAAAATGTACAGGGTATTTTTCTCACGGCCAACTCAAAATGCTGAATTTTTATGAAACATTATACAGGCCAAGAGTGCTCTGGAATTAAACATTAATAAACGCAAAAGTAATTTATTCCTTTAGAAAGTGCCAACCAGCAAATAAAAAACAATTTAAATTATTTGACCTCTCTCAATAAAGTCACTGCCTAAAATCATACTGTGAGTTTCCTGTTGTGGCACACCAGCCAGGGGCGGCTCGTGCAGTGGGCCACGGTGCCATGGCCCTACCACCGACCATGTCCCGTCATCAACCCCAGTTCACACAAATTCCTATTAACAGTTTTGTACTCCTAAAATAAACTTCCTGATATTTACTTACCGTGCGAACTGGCAACGGCAGCAGCGGCAACGCTGCGCGCCCACTCGCGCCGGCGACGGCGGCCAATAGGCAAGAGCCACCGAACTATATTTGAATTAATTATAGTTCAGTGGCAAGAGCCATGCGGGAACGGGAGGCATTTTCCTATATGCCACACGTGATCGCGAATCGGCTCATGACGAGGAGAGTCGGAGTCGGGTTATAAACGCCGCGATGGCAAAACACTCCTGCTAAACAGCACACGTTTTGCGCTTTGAAAGTTTCACCACCTTGTATGGAAGTTATATTGACAGTTCAATTTATAGTGTTTTAGTGGCTTCATTATTAAGATACCTCTCCAAAAGAACAACTAATAACTGTGTATTGAGATCACAAAAATTCGTGGGCTGCGTAGGGATGGGGTTGGAACTACTTGGTTGTGGGAGCCGTGCATTGGAAGAAGCAAATTTGAGCAAATAGTGGGTATAAACAAAGTATAAAGTGATTCAGAACATCATATAAAGAGAAAAAACCTGGTATCAAGACACTGGTGAGATAAAGCTGTCCCTCGACGCCCAGACAGTAACTCCTTGTAAGTGCATGTTGGGAAATGTAGGTGTTGTTTCTATTTGCAAATAATGGCACCCACTTCTGCTCAGTGTGCTTGTTGCAATCGTTTATATCATAGTTATCGTAACATACGATGACTATGGTTTATATGATGTAGTGTATATGGTGTATATGTTCTATATGCGCGAAGCAGTTTAAGAATTACTTGTGTGGACATGAGTTCTGCTGAGGTTCGAATGTTGAATTCAGGCAAGGGGTGTGATTGGTTCTGCAAGTATTGCAGATCGGTGGCTAGCGACATCAAGGATTTGAAAACTGTTATCCTAAAACTCCAGGAAGATATCACGTCCTTGAAGGCAGAGATAGCAACTAGGCCGACTGAAACGTCAAGTGAGTATTCTTTTAAAGATATTGTGTGGGAAGTGACTGATCGTACCAAGCATGCTAGGAACCTAGTCTTGTTTAGAGTCACTGAACAGGACCCTGAGCTTTCTACCCAGTCTAAGTTAAACAAGGGATAGGGACGAAATCTCGAATATTCTGCGTACTGTTGCTCCTGATATCTCTACGGATGACTTAAAACCCATAAGACTTGGCAGATATGTTTCGGATAAAGTTCGTCCCATTAACATTCCGAAATGAAAACGTTCTTGGTGTTATCCGTAATGCTAAGGCGCTAAAATCGAGCAAATTTAAGAATGTCTCATTATTATTATTATCATCTGTGGATCGTACTACCCGCCAGATTGATTTTTATAGACTGGTTAGAAGCGAGCTGACCGAGCGCACTAATGTTGGTGAGCACAATCTATTAATAAAATATATCAATGGTGCACCTAGAATTATTTCAACAGCACTATACTGGCTACTGGTGATTCATCTCTTCTATGTTACTATCAAAATGTTCGTGGACTACGCTCCAAAGTAACAGACTTCTATACTTCTATCAGCTTGAATGAGTTTAATATAGTTGCACTCACTGAGACTTATTTAAAGCAGGTATTTGTTATTCTGAACCGTTTCCAGCTACATATTTTGAAGTTCATCCCCAGGACCGAAAGCTGAATTTGGTGAATAAGGTAGATGGTGGGGGTGTCTTGTTGGGAGTGAAAAAATTCATAAGATCTTTTATGTTGTAAGTTGAGTTGTTTAATCGTATTTTTCCATTAATCGATACCGTGGTCTGTAAATGTTCTGTTTCTTATAAAACTATTTGCATAGTGCATACCTCCGTCAGTTTCTGTGACGGACTTTGAGTTGTTTTGCGAGTGCTTGGAATGGTCCGAGACTTTACAGACAGGTAATATGATTGTTTTAGGAGGCTTTCATGTGAGTTATTTGTGGATGTAAACATCACCGACCCGAGGAAAAATGCTTTAAGTAGCGTTCTGAACTTGAAGCAAAACTAATTGTGTCTTAAATTATAACGATCGATTACTTGTTCTTATTCTAACTGATGTTAAATGCAGTGTGTTTAGAGACACAACCCCGTAATCTTGTTGTGGATGAAAAAGCTTTTCACTCCAATTGTCGTCATGGGACATAATTTTCGGAGGGCCAATTGCCCTAGTTTATATGAGGAGCTGATTGGTCCGTATTTGATGGTGTTTGAAGCACTGCCGGTTTAAGGTGCAAATTTACCGAAGTAAACAAACATTAGGCCCGTGTATCCAACGTTTACCTGAGATAGGTTATATCAATTTGGCCACACACCACACACTTTCTGCGTCCCATTGTATACAAAATTAGTCACTGTATTCTAAATACTAATAAATAGTCTACAAATTAACAGAAAAACAATTGAAAACACGAAAAATGCATAGGTACGTAAACAATCGGAAAACTTGAGTTGCTGGGCGAACACAAAACAAATACCGCCGAGTAATGAACGCAGTGGCAACAGCGGTGTTGTGCCATGTTGGGCGGTTTGAGGTATCTGTTGACGACTTTATTAAAGTGATAATTAGCTACTATAATTTAGTACAGCGCAATTTAGTTCTAGTTTAAAATTGTTACATTCAAGAAATTAATAGCTACATTTGTTAATTTAGCGTTATGGGATTTGTGCCTTCTTTTAATCCCATTATTATTATTAAACCCTTCTATTTTGAAATGAAATGCTGTAAACAATGGAGTACGTGGAATCACTCAAAAAGATGTTGGCTCTGTTTACTTTTTGTTCTTACTCCCTCTATCCTTGGTTGAGTGTACTAAGTACTATTTAAACGCCCGAAACGGATACCTTATAAAAAAGGAAAATAGTCGCTTGGTGTTCTAAAAGATACCGGTAAGTTTCAGCATTTAACCGAGGGGGCAAGAAATGTGGACCAATGATGTAATCTCCGACGATTCCAGCCCAGCAATTGACTGAACATCTATCTTGCGAACGATTCTGCCTTACGACGTGTGGATTTACCATGGCCCAGTAATGAAGGTTGTGTAGATTCAGTACACCATCTTTTGTAAAACAGGCCTCATCAGTAAAGAGCAATCGGTTTACAAAATCCGGATTTTGGTTATAACGTTGAAGAGCCCATAAGCAGAAATTTTTTCTTCGTGGTAAATCCTCTAGTTTAAGTTCCTGTACTTTTTGAACACTAAAAGGATGCAGTAATTGCAGTTTAATAAAACTGTGGACTTGGATTTTAGGAATTCCAAGTTGCAGTGATGCCCGTCTTATGCGCGTATTTTGGGGTTTTCGTCAAATAAATCCAAAATATTTTCTTCTTGTTGCACTGTTAACAAACGACGTCTTCCTGCATTAGATTTTGTTACATTTACAGAACCCGTTTCCATAAGTTGCCGGTGCACACGTGAAAACATTGAATGATATGGAAGTATTCGTTGGGGAAATGGGTCAGAGTATACAGTCTCCGCGCGAGACGTGAATTTCCACGGGCCTCTCTATACATCAGGTGCATTTGAACCTTTTCTTGCATGGATAATATCACCATTTTTCGAGAAAAAAGTAGAAAAGATAATCTAACAACAACAAATTAATTAAACTGTCAAAAAATAAATGTGTTTGTTTATTGCGAACGCCAGGCACCTATGATTAACGCCTAGAATTTAATTGCATACGAGTGTCGATATGGCACCTGCATCGATGCAGAAATTTGAAAATTTCTCGAAAACGGTCACCTTTGGCGTTATGCACCAAGTATACCTTTTTTGCTTAGAAAACGTGTGGGAAGAGGATAGATTCACAAAATGTCGTAAAAGTTTACTGTCAAAAAAGTTAGGGCAAATTAAATTAAATAATGATAGCGTACGCAGCGCCCTCTACGTATTGCACCAAAAATAATACCAAATTATGATTTCTCATCCCAAAAAAACCCCGACTACCAAATTTTGCACGAAAATTGTGTCGTCTCAAAAAGTTATTTAAAAAAATCGAAAATAAAATTTAAATTTCAACACCCTGCATCTCGAAAACCAAACATCTGCGGACCCATGTTCATATGAACTTTTCGTCATATTTTCCCTTTTTCTTTTTAATTTTTCAAGTTGGTGCATTTATTTCCGGACACCCTGTATACAAAGTTAGTTCCGCTTGAAATATCAAAATGCCTCTTTGGCCCTTTTCAGGGTCCTTAACTTTGCCAATAATTTGGTCAAAACTTAATTCGGTCACATATGGAATGTCTGGATAAACAAAAAATATTTTGTTTAGCGGTTTTTTCATTGAAGGCTTCACTCGAAGAAAATTTGCGGTGTAATTTTCATCTACGGATTGAACTCTGCCAATGTATTTCTGACTAAAAAATTTAACCAATAGCCAATCGCCTATTTTTATAGAATCTATTGTAACTGGAAACACGCCTTCAAACGTTTTGCTATTCTTGGTAACAAAACGCTCAATGGGGCGAGGGTGTTCATTGACACTACTGGTGCTTGGTTCTTGAGAAAAATCAGGATGACTATTTCTACGCCTTCTTCCATATAATCTCGCGTTTCATCTTCATTTGGTGCGCTGTGAACGGAAATATTTTCAATATCGCTGGAATCACTAGATTTGGCTTCGTTAAAATCTGTTCCTGCTAGACTTCGACCTGGTAAAACCTTTTTCCGCTGTTGCCTTGGTTTAGGGTGTTATCAAACAATTTGGCGAAACCAATAAACACATTGGCCTATTTCCAAAAATTGTAACAGTTAAACTGACTTGCATTAAATATGGAGCTGAAATTTGGTATGAGTTTCGTTAATTACAATCTCATCATTTCATTAACCTAAAATTACAAATTAAAAGAATTTGAAGTTTTGGGTTTTGGAAACTTTTTCACCTCCAGTTTTTTACACCTATGAGTACCACATCATATTACGTACGCCTATAATATAAGATTAAAAACGGCGATACTTTCAAATGAGACAAATTACAAAATTGTGTTTAGCGAAAACAAATTCGAGCTCGATATTAAAAAAAAACACATATATATTTTTTAAAAGTACCAAGCTTAAAATAAACAGAAAATCGAAATAAGAGTCAAATAAGTTACAATATCATTTAAACCAAATCTTAATTCAAATTTTACGACGATTTTTTTTACTAGAATTACAGAAAAATGTGTTTGTATAACAAATAGGTATATTATCCAATCTAACACGAGTTATTAACAAAGTAAATTATTAATTATTTTAGCCCAAGAATTCAATTGATTGACCTAAATTCTTGAAATTTTCTTGAAAAGGATTTTTCCAATACAGTAATTAGTGAAGAATTTTAAGAGCTTACCTAAGCAGCAACAATACTTAGTTTTCTGAAAATGGCATATTATTATTCATGTATTCCTCCGAATAATCTAAGACATATAGGGAATAGACAAAACCGAATTTTCAGAACTATATTACAGTAATATTTTATGGCTCAAATTTCGCAGTGACGAATATATCTACTTACTTCTGCTGGTGGCGGTGGATAAGAGAATATCAGTTCCCCATTGGGACCTCTCTTCTTCAAATTCCTGTTGCAGATGGGAGTTCGGATGGTCCTCCAAGTGCCCTCAAAGAGAAGCGAGTTGAAGTCTTCGGATGCGTTCATACCAACAACATCAAATCGTAGTTCTACAACGTTTGACGTGGAAATGTAGGTGAAGGGTAAGAGACGGTCACGGTCTGTAGAGCATAAACAATCTCTGAAAAAAAATGCATTAAATTATTCACCCCGAATTGTTACAGCACTTTCAACATGAATCAAATTGCCTTAAAAATGTTGTAATATTTGTACTCGTTAGTGTAGTGGTTTCATCGCAATACTAGTGGATTCAGCAGGTCAACTAATCTATATACTCTATACTATATACTCTATTATATCATTTCCTGGAATTCAACTCAACTGGAATAATTTTTACAATTTCGCTTATTTTTTCGCTAGCTCAGAATAGTTAAAGAATGGGTTTATTCGACGCAAATTGATCCGTAAATCTCGATAAAGACATCTAAACTCAACTAGAAAATCAAACTATTGGTAATTTCCTTGGCGAATGTTTTTCGAACATCAGAATTTAAGTACCTATAGTCTATCCAAGTTACCGAGGGAGTAGATATAAACAAAGTCACATGACCGCATTGCGATCGATTACCAGGATCGGACTAATATATGAGATTCTTCAACAAGTCTGCGCGCGATCCTACCTATGCAGGAAACTTGACTGAGGGAAGAGCAGGCCCTGCATTCCAGTCGCCGCCTAAACACTTGAGAACAGGTCACATCGCGACCACGTGGTGGCCAATGTTTTGATTCACTGCCTCTGTAACTTGGATATAGTATAACAAGGTTACTAGAGAGGGAAGTTTTGGGCATACGCCATCTTTATGCCTCCACATTTAACTGGTCCCCCCACCCTTTTCCCTACCTGCTCTGCTGTTAGCAATTTGCAAAAATCAATAATCTGGCAATTTTCGACTTCTTTCAAAGGTTACTAAAAACACATTGACTTTGGACCAAGATTATTACCAACCTAACTGGTCCTCACCTGCTTGCCGCTTCCACACCTCTTTGCCTGTAATGTCCTAACCTTCCCTTTTAGTAACCTTCTTACCTAGGTATATTTGTTAGTATATCCTGGACCAACCAACTAATAATGTTGGTCAGGATATGTTGGTCCAGATGCCACCAAGGTGGTTATTGTGGGGAGGTTGGGGCATTCCTTGAATGTGTAAAGCGAGAAAAGAACTCCTTTAAAATTTTTCCGAGTTTTCATTTGGACACGTATAAGCAATATTTTGCAGTCATTTCTGGATATAACAACGCTTTAATGTAGTTTGTTCCGAATATAAAGTTTATTTTAGTCCAGTTTCTAAAATTTAGTATTCATTACTTTGCCTCTTCCGAAAAATGCTAAGTAAGGATGTATTTTTCATTTGACAGAAGTAACAATATTTTCCGATACAACAAGAAAGTATTTAATTTTTAATTGGGTTTTTCGCGACATAACCTGAACCAAACTGATCAAACACAACTGTTTCAAGTGACCAGGAAAATTCACAATTTTTTTCTCCGAAACCTCAGAAAACAGAGTTGTTGAAGTTATTTTTTGAGTTCCGTTCATTTACTGTTAAGCATTTATGAATATTCCTGGCAGTTTTGTCTTTTAATCAGTTTGGTTCAGTGACCAAAAACCCAATTAAAAAATTAAATAGATCTGTTTGCGCCACAAAGAAATTGGCGCCAATAAGAAAGCATTGCTTTTTCTCTGGTAATAAATGGCGACTGGCGACCCCCCAATTGATACACCAATCTGTCTAGGTCTTCAGTTTCCTTAAATAAAGAGGTTAAAAAAGAGGGGACAGAAGAAAGTGGTGTGCAATGTTTTGACCATAGCTCTTTAACCTTTTTCCATTAACAGATAATACTAAATTTTGTATACAGTGTATATCTATAGAGAGGCGTGACTCTCTGAAATACTTTTAGGCTCCCGCGCTTCAACTAACTTCGACTTTGTTGTAGCCCGATCCTTCTCCTGCGTCAGATCGTCTTGGACAGAGCCATACTTATCCGTCCGCGTTTTCGTAGTACCTTAGGGGACGTTGCACGGTTAAAAGCTGTATAAAACCGTTATTCATTTAGTTGTACACATACATAACTTTTTGCTCGCCTTTGTATCAACAGATAATTTTAAAATGTATTTTAAGGATATATTTTGCTGGTCGAAAACAAAGGATTACTTGGGCTACCGGTTTATTATAGGTAATATGGTAATACGTCTTTAGTTTGCCTCAAGGATATTTAAGTAAATACCAGCACTGTGTTGCTTTTTTACATTTGTTTTGTAATGAATTGATTAATTGCATGTATATTAAATCTTAGGTTGACGTGGCAATATAGAGTAGTAAGAGACGGTCCTAGACAAGTCGCGCGCATAAACCTTTAGTTAAGACGCATGTGCGGGTTCGTCCTAGTGCGGTTCTCAAAAGACGTTTCAGTCCGAACTCGAATATATTACTTTACCTGGGTACTCCGGGGACGTCAGTCCACGGCACCTCGTAGAACCTCAGTGTCGCTGTGGTATTGCCGTCGCAGACCAGCCTGTCGGTGTCCTGGCTGATGCGCGTCTGACAGGCCCTGTTCTTTACCACCACGTTCGTCAGCGCTATCTTGATCCGCTCGTCTTTCTGCGCCTCGAACCGGTACACGCAGCTGGAAGCCAATAAATATTTCCGGCGAAATCGGAGCATCACGGTAGCCCCACTTTCCGCGAAGCCTAAATCCCAGAAGGCCCACCGGTGATCCAAGCCCCAGAATCTAAAATGTTCCTTCTTTTTTCGAAGATATTATCGTGGGGCAAATGCGGTGTTGCGAAGGTAGGCCTGTCGAGAAGTGGGCCTGGCAAGAATTGGGAATGCTGGGATTTAGAAGTCGCAGTAGGTGGGCGCCGCGCACTCGGCGAAATGGAAGGTTGGCACGCGAGTTCACCATCAGGTAAATCGGTTTTTAAAGAGGCCGCGCGCTTTTACTGATCTGGCGTGGGGTTAATGTAAGTGTAGGCGTAAGATTATGTAGGCGAAAAAAAAAAGGGGAATATAAAAGGTTGCAAGAAGGTAAGTAGTTTGTTATCTAGATTTATTTATCGCCATGCCACGGTTCTTATAATGGTGTACCTACGTTTCTTTTTTATTAAAAATTTGCTATAAATAGAAGAAAACTCTGTATTTATTTGTTTCTAACGAAATTCTGGCGTGGATGAAAAAAACCATGTGGTGCCACAAAGTTATTTTTTTCTATTATTTAGTATTGAAGGATGCTATGGACAAAAATAAAATACTCGTTGTACCCTATCAGCTATCGAATCGTTTCGTCGTCAACGCTCCATAATTTGAACCTCGAACGAGCAAAATGAAAAGTCTGTTAATTTATTTTGTTTAGAAATACTTACACTGAAATCGTCCAAATATGATATTTATATCGCAAAAAATAAGAGTATTTGGGCACACTGCCCGCTCTTTTAAACAACATTCCTATCTCCTAATAAATATGCGACACGTGGCATCGCCGCCGTTATTGGATTCATAATAATAAAATAAAAATACCCATTTCTGTCCGAAACTAGGAGTAATATCATTTTTATGCATACGAAATACGACTTACCCTCGAAATCTTTTTGTTCCGTAACACGACATACTTAATATTCTAAAATAATAACTCACCTAAGATTTCTCGCTCCTCCTCTGCCGTACAGAAAAACGTCACGAGGTGATCTGAAGCGACGAGGTTCTTCATCTTTATTTCCAGAGGGTGTGTTAGATATCACAAAACGTCGAGAGCATGAACTACTTCCAGGTAGAGGCTCTCCATCTTGGTGTAGGTCCACGAATTCGTAGAGAGCATTGAAACTAACTGGTCTGGAAAAAATAATATAAGCAAAGAGGTCCCATCGGAAAGTATGATGGGAAAAAAATTACTATTGTACCTAAATGCAATGTTGCCATGTTGACATTGGTAGTAATCTTAGTCAATTCGTCTCAGTCTAAGATATTACTCACAACACTAGACAGATAACGAGAGTAGAGGTATATATATGTCAGATTGATTTATCTGTCTTTTTCTAAGAAAAGAACAAACAACTCTTGGCTTGTAGAACGGTTTTTTGTGTAATGAATTTTTATTTATAAGTTAGATGCACCATATTTTCCTTCTTGAACAAAAGTCTATTGTTCTAAAACGAAATAGACAAATAGACGAAACGATATTTTTTATACTGCTGATAATATTTAATGTAATTTTATGGAATATCGGGGAGCATGTTGTAATGAAGCCATTCGCTCGGAAGTCGTCTCGCGCTTCATTTCGTTGGGAGTTCGGAGTCTCGGTAGCAATCATGTTTGTTTAGAAGCTCCTTTGACGTCGCTGAAAGGCATAGTTGAGGAGCTTGCTACTCATCGTTGTTAATGCCTCATTTGTCACGATATATATTGCTTTTGCTTTGTGTTTCACATGTGTGGAGGGCACAGCGAACAGCGACGAAGAGAATTCTCATAGTCTACGAGTAGACATTTCATAGTTGTCATTGAAAAATTGCATTTACTTATACAAAACTTTGTTTGGCATTTTTCATAATAGTATGAGAGCCGGCCGCATGATTTCAACTCTCATAAGATTATAGAATAAAATGTTATGTAAAATGTAGTCAGTATATTTATTTCTTTACTCGAAGCCAGTAGGTTGCCTCAATTAATATGTGCCCGATCAGTTATTTAAAGGATTTGTGGTTAATTTTTAGGCAAATCTACTCTCATATATGACTATAGAACAAAATAGGAAAGAAGGCCCATGAATCAACAATAAAAAAGGGTCCCTTGGTCCCTTAGAAATCCGATAGGCGTATTTTTGGGGCCCCGAAAATCCTCCGCTGTTGAATACGGCGCGAAAGGCGGAAGCAAGTCTGGACCTCGAGGACGCGAGTTGTGAGCGAAGTCCCGCTATACCTACAGCCAGTGCCATATACCTACCGTTTGATGCACCGGAAAAATAGTATATTATACACTTAGGTTGAGAAGTGAGCCATTACATACCCAGCTTTTTGCGAGGTAAATAATGGCCTTCTCAACCGACGTGTATATAGAATTTTTTTTTACTACTAACATTGAAATATTGCTATATTTTAGTTTATTTTAGTCATTTCTCGCTTTTTTAAAATACTTTGAAATATCAAGTAGCCTGGGGGTTCAGTTGTCAAGCTGATAAAATGACACTAATCTTTAAATATCATATAGAAAATTTTTCATTATTTACCTAGGTATGTTTTTATTATCATTATTTACCTAGGGTGAGAAATATTACTTCTCATTAGAGGAATGAGGTAAATAATGGTGATTTCTCAGGTTAGTAGTAAAAAAAATTTTTCAAACGCGTGATGGTACGGAGAGATGGCCGGAGAACGGGTCAACATATTTAACGAAACTTTATCAGGTAAATTATTTCCCGTTTTCGAGTTATTAAGGATTTTCGGCGAACAAAACGACCAACGCAGGTGGGACGCATCTTTTTTACGTGATTGGTCGGCATTTCCCGTCACCTAAAAGCCAAAGTCGGAAAATTGTCAGAAATTGCCCTTTTTCGCCGAGCTACAGCTAAGTTCTGGGGCCGGAATTTTTAAAGCTTCCCTCAAGTCTTAAGGTGAGGTGCAGATGCTTCCGGTGTCCTCGAAAAATAAAAAAATGAGAAAAAAAAACAAGCCATTTCTAAGAGCGGTTCCTCAGGATTATTCGTGAATTTCGCTAATTCTACAGCCGTCCCGTTTCTCGAAACTTGAAAATCGGGAGTCGGGAAATTTGATTAAATACCGGGATTTTCCAGGTTTCTTTCGGTACTGGAGGAAAGTTCAAGACCCAATTAAGAAATTTACCACCTTCTTCGATTTTTAGAACGGCACTTTTCTAATTTATCAAAAGACTTTTGCGAAAAACTAGTAATATGTTCGCGGGACGGGTTGTACCTATTAAACAATTAACCACAACTTCTTTAAATAACAATGATCGGGCCCATATTATTATTATCTGAGGCAACCTACTCGCTTCAAGTAAAGAAATATACTCTCTACATTTTACATAATATCTTATTCTATAATCTTATGAGAGTTGAAATCACGCGGCCGGCTCTTGGACTATAATAGTAATAATAGTATATTGTGGGGAGAAAAGAGCAAATGGCCTATTTTAAAGGTTTTGCATATTATACTTTTTCTACGACCACCCATTTTCTTTATTTGTACCACGTTACACGCTGTGGAGATATATGGGTGATAGCTTAATTGTAATTGTAACTAACCTTACTTCAAAAAAGAAAAACTAGCTCGTACCATGTTTTCAGTAGACGTTGGTACATTTCAGCATTGTGTGAAACATCCGAGCGTTCTATAATTCTTATTGCATATTTTAAAGAAAATAATTGGGCGTTGTTGATAAATTGTTGGAAATAAAAAAATTCAAATGCTCACATTATTCTCAGCAGCCTTATGAGATGGAGACAGACCTGAAGATTTCTTAAATGTGCAAGAGCGCCCGACTAATAAAATTGGGGATACGTTACGTAGTCACTTTTTGAAAATAGTGCGCCCCATTCATTGTTATTCTAGCATAAATAGGATTCCTCTGGGTATGGACAATGAGCAATGAAGTTAGTTAATAATTACCTGAGTGCTGTTGAATCGGCGAGCTTCAGCTCCAAAGTCAGAGTGTCTCCGGATGTCAAGTAGCTCTCGGCTAATGAACACGGTCTTGGAAATCTTGTCTCGTTGCCCAGCAACGAGTGGTCACAGCTCCTCGGGACGTGTTCTCTGCAGTATCTCGCCAACAACGTCACGTTCCTGTTGTTTTTTCCAGAACCCCCCGATTTTGTAAATGTGCGACTTCTGGACTTGGAATCTGGGTTGCTCGTACCACTGAAATCAGAAAAAAAATTGCATCAGCAAAATATGATGGTACAATCTGGTGCCTCGAGGATAAACAAATCCTTTCTGTTGGATGAGTGGCAAGACTGCATTTTTTTAGTTGAAAGTTTTTTTTAGTTTGGGCTAATATTTTCTGTGTGCAAAAGTTTGGAGTTGAATAGTTTACTAGAAACTCTACCGCAATTAATCAGGGCACAAAATAACACCCATAAGAAATTTCCATTAATTTTAGTCCTATTAACCCAAACACTTAAATAGCATATTATGTACCAAGGGACTAAATAAGTGCGTCTTTTAATCCCGCTTACGCTCGGGCAACAATGACTCGACGGATTAAGAGTCACTTTAGTCCCGTGGTACATACGCTATTTTTGCACCGCAGGAACTAAAATTTAAAAATTCACAAGACATTATGTAAAAAGAAACATTCGACATTACAAATTTACTACTTTGCACCGTTGTAGCGAGGAAACTAATTGAGATAGATCAAAATGAATTTCACATCTCTGTCTTAACTCTTCAAGAGCTACCTAATAGAGCTGGTACCAATTGGTACCATGGTGCCAAAATTGGTATCTACCAAAAGTTGGTACCTTGGTACCAACCATCAGTTACACCACCGGATTGCTCTTGAAAAGTTAAGATAGGAATGTGAAATTCATTTTGTTATCTCATTCAGTTTTGTCACTACAACAGTTCAAAATAGTCAAAATGCCTATTTGCAACTGTTCATATATCCTAATTTGTTTATCTACTGAGTTTCGTTACTGTCCATTTAATTAATGTTATTGAATAAAGTACAAAGTTGGTAATAGTTTCTATAGTTTTTGTTACTTTTAATCCCAAGGGACTAAATTTTTTTACTTCCTTGGGACTAAAATATTTTAGTCTCAAGGGAGTAAATGCCGCACTTTAGTCCCGCAAACGAGGGAAAGACTAATTAGGTTAGGTACACACAACAGAATAGCAAAACTAAAAAAAAATAACTAAACTAATACTTGCTTAATCGAACAAAGTGCTCGTTTTCTTCCAGGGACTGTCAGACACGAGACCGTTATGTACCTAACAAAATGGATGGTCAATGTTAAAACGAAGTAGTCAGGAGTTCTAAACAGGCATATATATTTTGGTTTTCGAGACACCTAAAATTCCGTTAATACTTCAATTGGACGTAATTTTTATCTGAATGCTTGTTAGTTTTTTTGTCGATGAGCAGCCAATATTGATGTTACATCAACCTCAAAGAACGGCACTATTATAAGTTCCCCGAAATCGCAAAATTATATTATTCCCATCAAGGGCTTTTATCTCTTAAAGCGTGGCCACTTGGCTATCTCTATTGCGCTGGAAAACTTAATTATAATTAAGTTCCCGCCCTTTACGGCACGTTTAAAACAAACAGCAGGAGGCGGAGGGACAACAGTCTTTAATAACGTTACGGGCTTTTTGTCGCAAATTAAGAATTCTTGGAGGGACGAAACTACTTCGCTGCGCTTTTCTCTCGGCTACGGTGGGAGTCGAGTTGCTACCTACTTCAATTCAGTGTTTGAGTTTTTATCATTCTTTTTCTCAGGTTTTGGAGAGATCAGCTAGAAAAGAGCACGAAAATAAACAGAATCGAGGAGAAGTTTTAGAAATGTTGACTTTGTCAGTTAAGATTCAAGTGTGTTGTTTATAAAATGTAATCCTCAAAACCAGATACATACATAATGTAATGGGGAGACAAGTTCAAACGAGATTTATTTTAAATTTTTTCATATCCAAGGAGTCTGAAGAGTCTGGAAAAGAGATAACTCACCAATATAGTCCATCGCAGCGGCTGGGCTGCCACAGTTGTCCATCCCAAACGTTGAGATATGAACGACATGGCGTGGTGTCGACAGGTGCTATGAACTTGACAACACTCAACCATACTCGGTATCTGGGAGGAGACGAGGAGGCAGTTGTGTGTCTCCAATCTGGAAAGCGGGTACTCCCTCCCGAAGAAGAACCCGCCCACGAGGTTGGGGATGGAGAGGCGCCATCTGCGCCCTGGAAAATTCATTGTTTATTGGTTGCCCAACAAATTCTCTAGAGTCCAAAGCCTCTTTATAACAAAATCTAATTATATTAGGACTCTAGATGATTGAAACTTAATAAAATTGCCCAAAACCAAAGGGTGTGATGTGAGAAGTTTCATTTTATTTTCAAAGAGGGCACTTTTTAAGTCGAATAAAATGTTCTTACCTGTAAATGATAAAGACACGTTGTGTTGGCTGGCAGTGAGTGTAGAGGACTTTCCAGAATGCCTCTGTTGGTGCCCCTTAACCAAAATTCACAGTTTCGCTTCTGTTTCACAAACGTTGGAGTTTCTTGGTCGACAAACCTCACCTGGAACAAACATTTTAAGATACTCAACCGAGTGGTAATTCGGTTTGTGAACCTGTACCAAACCATAGTGCACAAAAGATACGTCCGACCGTGGAGTCAGTTTGGCGGCCATTTTAATCCTTAAATGAAACGGGTAATTAAAAAAAATCTACACAGGATTGTCTTGTAATTGAAAGAGCTGGATATTTTAAAGAAAATGCGAAATAGGCCAAGAATATGATTTTCTGTTCGAATTTTTATTTTCTATTGGGGGGAAGATTTATCAGTATAACTTTTTTGTTTGTGTGACTACTTTCGGATTATAATAGGCAAAGTTGTAGAACATGTTCTGGCGATATCAACTCTCTTTTCAGAAAACCAATCGTGTATCGCGTTTTAGATATTATATGAAACAAAGTTGTATTTTACATAGAATACCCTGTACCTTTATTCTTACATTATTTGAAATATATTCCTTTACAATAATAATTCTAAAGCTCACAATACTCCAAATCAAGGATACCTACCCCAGAACCGCCCAGATGCTTGTATAAAACTTTAAATTATCATCTCTTTTGTTTTTAAAAACATTTTAGTTCAGGGAGTCCTAGTTAACGTGATAAACTAGATTTTCTCGGTAATTTTCAAACAAAAAGTTATGGCGAGAAAACTTTGTAACATAATACAAAATGACGGATTATAATTTAGGTATTTCTTTATAGGACGTGAAAGGGACAAAAAACAAATATCTGTTTTTCAATATCGCTTCCGGTTTAACCGAAAATGACTTTACCTTGAAAATTTTGTATTTTCCGATTTTAGAAAAATTCTGACATATAGACAATTAAATTTTCTGTCAAAAACATAGGCATTAATTTTCTGATATCTCTAACGGTTTTCGAGATTTTTTGGCTTTATTCCCTATTGACGGAGGGCCACTTTTGAATATCTTGACAAATATTCATTTTTCGGAGTATGTATGTAGGTACTAGAGAGAACGAGAGAAGCCACTTGCCTCTAGGGGCTCGCCGGAAGATCTTTGAAGGGGATGGCTGACTGTGGATGCAAGTAAATTCACGTAATCCCAGGAGAAACAGAGAACAACAAGGTAACTTTAAAACACGTTTATTTCCACAAGAACTTAATGTCAGTTCTAGAATACGCATCCCCATACCTTAGGGGCTATTGTTACAAATGACGTTCCAGTGATCGCCGTTCAAGTCGCCGAAAATTTCGTTTGAAACCTCAAAAATAGGCATTACAGGCGGGGGAGGATGACTTCGGATGACCGTGCGAACCAAACTATTCCCGAATATGTTCGATATGGCGCGCGCAGAGTAGACGTCCCGATATTCGCTCCTCGTTTAGTTTAATGTACAAGTAATCTAGTATAGATAAGTAGGAAATTTGTGAAAATTGGTAATAGTGAACAGTGACAGTTCAAGAAGAATTTGCCGTGAAAACAAAGTAGTAATTATGGTTCTAACGAGAGAAATATGCGATGAAATAAAGCATACGGTAAATAATGCTATGGTGCAAAGTTTAAAAGAACCAAATTTTATAAAGTCGATCGCCGAGAAGGTCGCCGAAGCAGTAACAAAAACCATAAATAAAAAATTGGAGCTAATTGAACAGAAATTGCACGACTTAACTGAAACTGTTGCCGACATTAAACAGAAAAATGATAAAAATAACGAAACGCAAACCGAATTGCAATCTTTGATTGTTAAAGTAAATATAATGGAAGAAAAAATTTATAACATAAGAACAAAAATAATAAAGTTAATTAAGAAGAAAAAATTTCCGAATATTCGGACTGCCTGAAAAAGATAAAGAAGATACCCAGGAGGAAGTCTTCTCTGTCCTTAATTCAAAACTGTCAATAGGTTTGAAAAAGAAAGACATAGAGGTATGTTACAGACTTGGAAAAAAAGAACGAGAGACACAAGTCAAGGGGAATTTTTCTAAAATTAAGAAGTTATGAAGTGAAGAGAAATATATACAACAAGAAAAGGTTTCTCAAGGGATCTAGGATAATACTAAGAGAAGATCTTACACCACAGCGCCTGCAACTAATGGCTAAAGTAATCGAAAAGACGTCAATCAAGAACGTCTGGACTGACGAGGGGAAGATATTTGTTAATTATAATAATGAGATTAAATTGGTAAAGTCATTATCCGATTTTGAAAAAAATTTCTCTTAGCATCTGTACCATTTTCGCTAATTGCTGAATTTAGTTATGTGAATAGTATGTAATATTATTTGTTTTTCTTTTTTTTGATTAAGCGGGGGGCACTACTGGAAGAAATCTTACTGTTGTTCTTACTTTATATACACAGATATTTAAATATATATTTTTTTCAATGGATAGGTACATGAAGGATATCACATACACACCTAATAGATACACTAGAAATAGCTACTGTCGATGAGCACAACGAACGTTGGGAAGGAGAAAAAAATTAACCATTTTTTTAAATATACCATCAGAATATATGCAGCTTGAATAAGAATTTTGATGAGACAAAAATACTGATTGATCAGTTGAACTGTGAGTATGATTGCATGGTTTTTACAGAAACATTTAAATTGTTTGATGTTAGTTGTTTCCAGTTGCCGGGTTATAGAATGATATACAGTGGAGGGGAACTTAACAAAAATGATGGGGTGGTGGTCTATTTGAAAGAGGGTCTAAACTATACTCATGAAATTTTTTTCATTGGCTATTGTAAAGCAATCCAAATAAATTTGATATTCGAAAATAACAAGAACATACTTTTGACATGTATCTTATTCTGGAGAAGTTTTTATCCGCGAACTACATAACTATTTGGAGCGAACAAGGGACATGACATGTTTTTTTCATTTTCTGCTCGGAGATATAAATATAAAAATTAATTTAGAATCCGTTAATGTTTGTAATTACCTAGATACTTTGAGTGAACACAATTTTCAATCAATGATAAATAAAAATACACGAAGGTGAAGGTAATTGTCTAGATCATATTTTTCTTAAATGTAATATTCCAGATTTTCACAAGAACTGTTTATCTATGACTTTCGATAACAACATTACTGATCACCGTGCTACAATACTCGGTGTTCCACTTAATCTGCGTAATATCCATGTTAGGAACTCCTCGTCGCTGAAAAAACTACACTTCACAAATTCTTCTACACAGACTTCTACAATGAAACTGATGTTGAATTGTTGACTACCAAATTTACATTAATTTTAAAGGAATTAATTTCTAAAAACACTAACACAAAATTTATTTAAAAAAAGCCAAATTAAGCGTAAGGAGTGGATAACTGATGGTTTGATGAAATCGGTTAATGAGAAAAACAAGTTACATGCTGCGATGAAGATGCACCCGGGCGATGATTATAAGAAACGTATATATTTGGAATATAAATCGAAATTGGCTAGCTTAATAAAACAGACAAAAAAAAGATATTTCATGAAACAAATAAACTTTAACAAGAATACTCCAAAAAATTTATGGAATGTAGTTCGGAATATTTGATGTCACAGAACCAAAAGAAATAATTTCTATTAATAATACGATATGTAATACCCCTACTGCTGCACAGGCTTTTAATGAATATTTTGTAGACGTGGGAGAATCTTATGCAAAGAATATCGTCAAGCCAAACACTCCCGCTCCCAATACCGATAAAAATAACCATTATTTTTTCTTAGAACCAGCTGATGCGAATGAAATTAAAAAAATCATTAATTCATTAAAAATAAAAAAGTCACCTGGAATTGATGGGTTTCGTGCTGAAACTATCAAACAGATTTCCGAAGAAGTATCAGCTCCACTTTGTCACTTGATTAATATGATTTTGTTCCGCGTGATTTTAAAACAGCGACGGTTAGTCCAATATTTAAAAAGGGTGACAAGAAACTGGTAAGTAGTTATCGACTAATCTCTGTAATAACAACACTGGCAAAGGTGTTCGAAAAAGCTCTAAATAACCGCTTGGAAATGTTTTTGAAAAACACGATATTCTGTCCAATAAACAATTTGGTTTTAGAAAAGAAATTTCAACTTCCGATGCAATTTCTAATCTTGTTGATAACATAACTAGGTGTTTGGAAACGAATAATCCGGTTTTGTGTGTCTTTCTCGATCTAGCCAAGGCGTTCGATACCGTGAGCATACCATAAGCAGATGTTGGAGGTGCTAAATTTTGCTGGGGTTCGGGGTGTTTCAAATTTCCTCTTTAAAAATTATCTCTCCGATCGTTACCATATAGTGAAAATTGCTGATTCACTTAGTGATCCCAAATAAATTAAATATGGATTGCACAGGGGACCGTATTGGGGCCAATTCTATTCACTTTATATGTCAACAATATTTTCAATTCTCCATCCTGTAGTCAAATGTTCAGTTTTGCTGATGATACGGCACTTTTGTACACTGGTGACGATTGGAACAATATGAAGAATATAATAGAAGATGACTTGTCAAATATATTCGATATTTTCAGCCATAAACTGCTAACAGTTAATTATGAAAAAACTTGTTTATGCCCTTTTCTAACACTACCAGATGTCTACCGACTTACAACACGTTAACAATAAAAAAACCACAAAGTAACATAGCAATAAAATCAGTAAGCAGCTACAAATATTTAGGTGTTACTATTGACCACCACCTACGATGGGATATTCACATTGCGACAACAACAAAAGTATTGAGACAGCTCATCTTCCGCTTTAGACACTTTTATAATATTTTGAATCTGTCGCATCTGAAAGTTATATATCACTCTCTGTTCGAATCAAGATTGCGCTATATGCTATTCTTATTAGTTGGGGCGGTGCCGCCTATACTGCCTATAGTCATCTTAGACAACTTGATGTTCTTCAAAAGCGTGTACTTAAAGTTATATATAAAAAGGAAAAGAGTTACCCTTCGGATTTGCTGTTCTCCGAGACCGGTATGATGGATATTAGACAACTTTTTATGCATCAAATGATATTATTTGTTTTTAAGAACAGGAGAAGTTTTGACAGAGTGAACCATGCATATCCTACAAGATATAAATTGCAAGATAACATAAAAATTGAACTTTTACAAAAAAACTGTAGTTTGAGGTCTCATGTGTTTTTGTCCCTCAAAATATACAACTCATTGCCCGAAATCTATAAAATATATTTAAATAATTTGAACTCAATTGGTATGGTCAAACATGTGTTTAAAAAGTATATAATTGGCTTAGGAAGAAACGAAACTAAAAAATTGACTGAACTAAACTATGCTCCTTGACCGGTTTGTTGAGTTCTACTCCTCAATGCAATGTGCACGAATTAATGTTTTGTGGATACGTCTGGATGGGACTGTGTTGTAGGTGTGCTTGCGCACTGGGGGAAGAATGGAGACAGGAAAGATTTCTATTTTTTTTCCTTTTTTTATGTAAACAAAAATCTGCAAGAGGAATCAGTTCCCATGTACAACCTACGGGTTCTTATGGGCCTATCATGTTATTTTATGTTTATTATATCTACGGAACTTTGTAAACTATTGATTTGTGTGTATAGTGCAATAAACACTATTATTATTATTATTATTATCGCCGCTTGCGGAACCAGTCTACTTTTCCTGTTCCCCAACTCTGGCGGTACCTACCTGACGGTACGGTGGTCTCTAATTCTGGTGAAACAAGCAGGGTTGACTAAAAAGTCGATTCCCCTGTTGCTATCTGGAGGGAACCCCACCTCCCACCTGTTACGGCCAAGGCGGCAAAGGCGTCGATTCCTTGGTTTTCGCAGGGGAGCAGTTGACTGCTAAAAAGCAGATTCCAGATTTCCTACTTGCCATTTTAATTTCGCACTATAATTCGGAAACAACCTAGTCATCAAACTAGTTCGTATTTTCCCTCACACAAACTGTCAATATTCGGATCAATATGACCACGTGTTCTATAACTATCTGTTTCCTGCAAATCTTAGAAAATTGATGCTGCGCTACTGTTGAATGAAATGAATTCTTGTTAATATCCTAAAAAATATTTGCTCATATATCTTCTAACGAATATCCTATGTAGCAACGTTGTTCGTTCTATGGAATTTCTGCTTTAGTTGCTTTGAACTCTAACCTTGACCCGCGAGGTTTTATTAATATGTTAACTTAATGTCGCCAAACTTCTCCAAAAAATAGATATGCCGACAATTTCAATTTCAAAATAAATTAACTTCGCCCTTCACATGATCTGAATAAAAGTTTTTACTCTCTTTTCGCCAGAGATAATTTGCATAATATTGGAGACAAACTTCCAACGAGTTTGTAGCGAAATTTGAATAAACTTCGCGGTTATTGTAGTAGCATAGGCAGCCGGCCAGAATGTGCAGCTTTGACATTTGAATGAATAAAACTCAGCGATGCGGTGTTTGTAAAACTTTATTTCGGATATTTTTATGAATTCATAACGGTAATCTGTATTTACAGTTCAAACGTATATTTTTTGCTGCTTTTGCATAATATGCACGCATGGTTATTCTCCATGAAACTTGCTACAGGATAATAATTATAGAAAAAAATGTTTCCTAGGTATCTATAAAGCCACATTAAATACACAATAATTTGAGGTGAATTCTCTATTTTATACTCATTGTTGAATTTTCGTAAAATTATTGGAATAGAGAGCTTGCGCAGGAGCTTTATGCCATGGTATTTTGTCAGGTAAAACTATAGATAAGGAATATATATATATATATATATATATATATATAATAAGGATGTAAGATATATATATATACCTATATATATATATATATATATATATATATATAGGTAAGAGAGTAAGATCCCATGCAGAGTCCCTAGACCTGCGTCATTTCAATGAAGCTGAGATTTTCTCTATACAAACGTGTTCTATACAGGTAAGAATGTAGTGTGTATTTGCTAGCTGGGACCAGAAGACATTTGATAGGCAGCAAGTACTGAAGGTGCATAGAAATTTTGGTGTTCTGCGTTAAAATTGTTGAAATAATATAATTCACTAAGTGTATTATTAACAATTACTTGGCATCTCTGTATAAATTATAAATATGGGTAATTATGGATATGTATTTATTATTAACATAATTGAATGTAATATAAAAGTCATATAAATAAAAGGTACCTACATATTTTTGAATACTCATTAATCTTTATTCATAAGAAGCTACACTGCGAAGATATACACAAAAATAACAACGCTGATGGTTGCTTATGTTTCATAGGATATTATTAAAAACCTGCCAATACTATTGCCAGACGTTTTCCTTGGGTCATAACTTCCGCCATACGCTTTTAAGCTCCATAAAAAAATGGCGGCATCAAATATCACTGAATTATCCTGGCAATAATTTTATTGATGTTAAAATATATTCATTTTTATAAATACTAGCCAACCCCATCCGCTTGGCTGGGCTAAGATAAGATTATTGTTGACCAAAATGCAATATCGGCAAGCATTGTATTTTTGAAATTTACTTTTTCTATATCCATTTTATATTATTTAGATATTTGATATTTCAATTAAATTATAAATATTTTTTTACGTCAATATTAAACAAAATGGCCATATGCAGTTCGTATAAAAAATGACAGTCGATTAACGCGAAATTTGAATAAACATTTGTAATTTTATAAATTAAAAATATAATGTACTCGTAATTGAAGTACCGACAATAAAATATAGGCTATAACCATGATACAATTATTATATCATGGGCTATAACCTTCTCCAAAGCAGGTTAAATTTTAAGGTATAAGAGAAAAATTTAATGCAAATAAATTTATATCCTAAAATGGCTTCACCAAAAGTCGCGTGATCATGTTTGAGCGAGTCATTTTTCAGCTTTTTTAAAGTAAAAGAGAGCCCCAAAGTTGAATTTAAACATAAATTATTAATTAAAAATTGCCTCCTTATGGTGCGAAATCTTTGGAGGACACTGTATATTCAGTAATTTTGAGAGTTAAAGCGAACATAAAAACATCTCCCCACTAATAAGTAGTATACTAGACTTTTATCACATTTACAAGAAAAACCGCCATTTTATGAAACAAATATATGAAATTAAATTGATTTTATTATCTAGTCTTGAAATATTAATCGACTAATTTTTACTGAATAGTTACTATTACATAATTACTAAAACAACCACGCGAAGCATCGGCCAAATGGGATTCAATGCATCTGTTTTCCTACGTCACGCCAGCGTTTAATAAACGCAGCACCGCTTCGAGAGCAGTAAATTAGACGTGACGCTCTGCGGCACGTGGTTATTATTTAGTGTTCATGTAAATAGTATTATAAAAGCGTATAAATATCCCACTAAATATTGAATCAATACAGTAATAAAACATTTATAAAACATTGTTATACTGTTACATTGTCTTATAAGTTGCATTTACATGAATGTAATGTTTATTCGAGAACTAAGTTAAGATTAAGATGAAGATTGCTGTAGTCGACATTCAAGGTTTCTTGGTGGAGAATGAATTTTCCAAGGAATTGAAAATTAGAATTAATGAACAAGTGATGCATATGGTTATAGAACCCGTTTAGGGGGTTTTAAAGGGGGTTTAATTTTATTAAAAAATTATAACTTCCAAACGAGTAGGAATATCAATTTGAAAAAAATACTATAAATTAAACATATAAAGATGCATCACAAAAAAAAAATGACGACGATCTTCCGTGCATGATAGCAGAGAAAATTTTTTTAGAAAAATTAGAAATTTAATTTTACCTTGATCCGGCCCTGATATTACTTTCGTTTTTTTTTCTCAAAAAATAGTCATATTATGTAGTACACCTCCAGAAAAATTACTGATACCACAGAATAAATACACAGAATAAATAGCTTTGCACGTTAGTCTGTGCTGATACTAAGTTAATTTTTTATTAACAAATAACTACATTGTCTACTACGCCTCCAGAAAAATTCAGATTTTTAGAATTGGTGGAAGGCACTCAAATGATTTTTTTGAGCACTCTACACGAATTTGGGTACCGCGCCGTCGATTAAACACAACGAGGTTTAGTTTTACCTAGATGCAAATCTGATATTACGTGCATTTCTTTCTTAACAAATGGTCGTATTGTGTACTACGCCTCCAAAAAAATCAGAATTTGAAAACTGGCGGGAGGCACTCAAATGATACATTTTGTGAGCACTTGACACGAATTCCGAAGAGCGCGCCGTCAATTGAAAAGACAGAATTATTTTACCTAGGTATATTATTGATACTACGTTCATTTTTCTATTAACAAATAATCACATTGTGTACTACGCCTCCAGAAAAATTCATATTTTTAAAATTGGTGGAAGGCACTAAAATGATATTTTGTGTGTGCACTTGACACGAATTCGGATGTCCGCGCCTTCAATTGAAAAGACAGAATTCTTTTACCTAGGTACCTGACGATACTACGTTTATTTTTCTATTAACAAATAATCGCATTATGTACGATGCCTCCAGAAAAATTCAGATTTTTAAAATTGGTGGGAGGCAGTCAAATGATACATTTCGTGAGCACTTGACTCGAATTCGGATGACCGCGCAGTCAATTGAAAAGATAGAATTATTTTACCTAGGTATATACCTGATACTACGTTTATTTTTCTATTAACAAATAATCACATCGTGTACTACACTTCCAGAAAAATTAAGATTTTTAAAATTGGTGGGAGGCACTCAAATGATACATTTTGTGAGCACTTGATATAGAACTATTTTACCTAGGTATATTACTGATACTAAGTTCATTTTTCTATTAACAAATAATCACATTGTGTACTGCGCCTTCAGAAAAATAAAGAAATTTTTGAATTGGTGGAAGGTACTCAAATGATATTTTTTGGGCACTCGACACGATTTGGTGACCGCGCCGTCGATTAAAAAAATCGGAGTTAAATTTCAGCTAGATGCAGACCTGATGTTACGTTCGTTTTTCTCTTAAGAAATGGTCGTATTGTGTACTATACCTCAAAAAAATCTCAGAATTTGGAAATTGGTGGGAGGCACTCAAATTATACATTTTGTGAACACTTAATACAAATTCGGATGACCGCGCAGTCAATTGAAAATATAGAATTATTTTACCTATGTGTATTACTGATACTAAGGTCATTTTTTTATTAACAAATACCTAACCACATTGTGTAGAATTGGTGGAAGGTACTCAAATGATTTTTTTTGCACTCGACACGAATTTGGTGACCGCTCCGTCGATTAAAGGAATCGGGGTTTAATTTCAGATAGATCCAGACCTGATATTACTTCATTTTTCTCTTAACTAATCGCATTTTGTACTACACATTCAAAAATACTCAGATTTCTACAATTGGTGGAAGGCACTCAAATGATGTTTTTGTGAGCACTTGACACGAATTCGGATGAAAAATCGAGTTTTAATTTTACCTATACCCCGATGCACACCAGATACCTACTACTCGTACGTTCATTTTATTATAGTCCAAGAGCCGGCCGCATGATTTCAACTCTCATAAAATTATAGAATAAGATCTTATGTAAAATGTAGAGAGTCTATTTCTTTACTTGAAGCGAGTAGGTTGCCTCAGATAATATAGGCCCGATCATTGTTATTTAAAGAAGTTGTGGTTAAGAGGGGGTTGCCGCCAGCAAAAGTGACGTTAGATTTCGTATTTTTTTAAGTTGTATAGCATAAAACACCTTCAGTACTTGCTACCTATCAAATATCTAGTCCCAGCTAGCAAATACACAATACATTCTTACCTGCATAGAACACGTTTGTATAGAGAAAATCTCAGCTTCATTAAAATGACGTGGGTCTGGGGACTCTGCATGGGATCTTACTCTCTTACCTATAGATATATATGTATACGTCTCATCGTTATATATATATATATATATATATATATTCCAGTACATATGCTTTTAAGATCTTATGATTAGAATGAAGATAGAGATGTTTGCACTAAATTTTTGGTAGGTAAAATGTTATTAGATTTTATGCTATACAACTTAAAAAATACGAAATCTAACGTCACTTTCGCTCTCGGCAACCCCCTCTTAATGTAGCTTTATAGATACCGAGGAAACATTTTTTTCTAGAATTATTAACCTGTAGCGAGTTTCATGGAGTTTGAATAACCATGCCTGCATATTATGCAAAAGCAGCAAAAAATATACGTTTGAACTGACAAAAATTACACTTACTAGGTTTATATAGAATACATTTGTTCAACTTCGGTATAGCCGTGGTCTATAAGAAAATTTCACTCCAGTTGGTGCATTAAGTGCATTTCAACAGTAAGTACAAAGTTCAAACATTAATTTTGCACTTCCTTATTAAAAATGAACTTGATGTGTTTTGCCGATTTTGTTATGACATCCATGCAAAATTTATACTATGCATTAGACTAGCTAACCTTATAGGCACTTATCATCATAAATTCATCATGTATATCTAACTAATCTACCTACCATCAATTATTATTCTATAACTTCCATTTCAAAATAATGTATTTTACCCTATAATTTACTTTATGCAATTTCCATATCTTGTGCCAGGAAAACGTCTTAGGGGCCATTTCCCCAAATTACGACTGGCTCTAATACAATAACTAGATTATCTTAGGAGCACAGAACCATATTAGATCCTCAGCTTTTCCCGAAGGATACAAGTATGTAGCCTAGGAATAAAGGAGCAGAAATTTGCAAAACTTATTAAGCTAACTTCGCTATTTTTTCACATCCAAAAGTTTTACCTACAAAACTTTACTTTTACTTGTGGAAGAAAATTTTCTGGATATAAAATATCCAAGCGGACATGTGGAGTACAACAAATTGGTTGCAATATTGCAAGCTGATTTACTAGAGATGTTCACATAGTTTACGTGAAGGGGCATCAAAAAGGACGTTTTCTACGTGAAATAATCAACAAGAATAGTCGATTTTGGAAATGTGCAAAGTGTCCCTACCACACTCGCAGAGAAAAATATATATCTCTGGGCTCTGGGTTCAGAGAAATATCTATTAACCATTAATAAAAATCTATTAATCTCAGCAAAATATCTGCTTTGAATAGGCCTCAGTTAGATCACCTATCTATGATTAATAAAAAAACCTGCTAAAAAAGACTTATTTGCAATTAATAGACAAATTACATTGTGACTACTAATAAGTTACTAATTTGTTGTTAATATACATACAGTGTGTCCCGTTTTTCATGTTAACACCCCTGAAAATCTAAGTAGGCTGAAGGAATTGAACGGGGCAATTTTTTTATAGATATGTCCCTGAAAGGTCATCATTTGCGAAGTATTGGTTTGGCATTGCCGCGAAAGCCTGGCCTACTGCGATTTTTTAAAGGGGTGCGTTTTTCGAAAAACCATATTAGGCATTTTTTTATTTACAATCTGACACCACAGCGTTAATCAGGACACACCGAAACCCCATATATCAAATTTGAACAAAAAATATACAGGGAGTTCCATTCTGCAGGTTGTCAAAGTTGAGCAAAATAGGAAATTTAAAGGCATCTGGCGACTCAAGTGTGTTATGGAATTACCTTAAAACAGTTGAATGGTCAAAAGGACCACTCAAAGTGTTGCTGTGCAAGGATTCAATACAAAAATATACAGGGTATTTTTCTCTGAGCCATCTCAAAATTCTGAAATTTTATGAAACTTATACGGATCAAGAGTGCTCTGGAATCATTGAAAAAATATTGATAAACACAAAAGTAATGTATTTCTTTACAAAATGCCAACTAACAAATAAAAACAATTTAAAATATTGGACGGTCTAAGATGATACATTTTCTGTGCGTTTCCTGTTGTGGCACACCAGCCACCTTAACTGATATGGACTTACTAACTGGCAGGCTTCTGAATTTTTTAGATTTAGTTCATTTATAGTGTGTGGAGCGGTTTTGATATACTCGATTTTTGTCCCGTATAAAGTTCCAAAAATTCAGTATTTTGAGATAGCACGAATAAGAACACTCTGTATATTTTGTATTGGACCTTTGCACACCAACACCTTGAGTGGTCCTATTGACCATTCAACTGTTTTGAGGTAATTCCATAGCACACTTGACTCACCAGATGCCTTTAAAATTCCTATTTTGCTCCACTTTGACTCCCTGCAGAATGGAACTCCCTGTATATTTTTTGTTCAAATTTGGTATATGGGGGTTTCGGTATGTCCTGTTCAAATTTGGTATATGGGGGTTTCGGTATGTCCTGATTAACGCTGTGGTGTCAGATTGTAAATAAATTATATTGAAAAATTATATTCTTGGTTAGAAAAATACTTAATTGATTACTAAAAGTTGTAAGTTTTTACCTTTCATTTGCATTTTGTTGTTTGATTCCCACCTATATAAAAAGAGAAATTGCTATGCAAAATATTTGGTGTAAATATTCAAATAAAGTGTTAAGTTAAGGTTATTTCCTTAGTTTGTGAGATAAAAAGCTGTACAGTGTGGATAGAAATTGTGGAATATTGCTTATATTTCTTAAAATATTCCTCATATCAAAAACATATTTTAATAAAAGTGTTAGGGGAAATTATTTCTCGTTCAGTGATAGCAAGCAATCTTTCGTAGCACAAAAAATGTGGTTGCTATGGTACCCGATTTTTTAAATGGCACCATACCTATACTTTTTTTGGTGAAAATTGATACATTGGAACTTTCTGAATACGATAAAATACAATTTTAATGGGGTCGCATAAGAAAAAAATACAAAAAAATTAAGTTTTCTATTATGCTACTGACAGTGTTTATCAAAATAATTATTAACATCAAGTTAGCCATGCCAAAATCAGAACAATGCGAAACTGTCACTAGCTGTGTTACTGTGTACAGGGTGGACCAAATTGGACACTCTTAAAGGGAAAGTCCTATTTTTGACGGAGATAGACGAAAACTGATACCGGTGTCTGAGGCTCATTTTTTATGGTAAATTTAATGGCGAAAAGCGCAAATCGATATCTGTCACCGTTCTTGAGTTACAGGGCTTTTTTCGAAAATGTGCGTTTTCGAAAAGTGGCCCTAACTTTTTTCGGGTTGAAAATTTTGTGTTTCTGTAAAAACATTCCTAAAGCATTTTTTTACGTAGAATCCAATGCTGCTACTACATTATTTTTCAAGTCAATGGTTTAACAGTTACCGATGAAAAAAATTATTTTTTAAATGTAACACCCTGTATATTTTTGCAATTTTTAATGAAGCAAAAATTACCATTCCAAAAATATATAACACTTAATGATTTACTTAAGTGGTTATCAATGACCAATAGCTTTTATGATTTCAATTGTATAACTGAGTATAATAGAGTATATAGAGTGTATAATAGAGTATAATAGAGCAAAAAATTATATATAACAACAAAAATATATAACACTTTGATTTACTTAAGTAGTTATCAATTACTAATAGGTTTTATGATTATTTCATGTGAAAGCGGGTCCTTTCAACAAGTGGGCTTTGGACGGTGAGACAATGAAACAACCGTGGAAAAATGTTTACTGTTACATGTCAAATTTTCAGTTAAGCTGTTTAGGCAGTGTAAAGATTTTTCTATTTTTGTGTAATTTATAAACCTTATAACATACCTACAATGAAATTTGAAAGTTACGAAAAATGGGATATGATAGTCTCTGTTTAACGGTTTTATACAATCCGGGGAAAATGTCTTCTCTATTTAACTCATACCTTTTCGGCCTATCCTTTTCAAAATGCCCACTATTAATCAAATTGTGTCGCAATCTTGCAAAAATGTCCTTGAATTGAAAGAATGTCTTCTCTCTGGATACCCTTCGTAGTATAAATTAGTCGTTGTATCTGCATTTTCCTCGGATTGTATAAAAAAATTTAAAAAAATTTTTTTATACAATCCGAGGAAAATTAAAAAAAATTTTTATACGATCGTTATAAAAACTTTACTTTTTTTAACCTTTTTAAATGCCTAAAGTATATCTTTTTTTAACAAGTTAAAAAAACTTACTTTTTTTTCACTCTGAGCAGTTTAGAGTGAAAAAAAGTTAACTTTTTTTTACTCTAAACTTCCTTACTAGTCAATATAATATTAATAAATTTGACTTTTTGAAAGACATTTGGTAAAAGGTGTAAATAAAGGTAATAATTTGGTAACCTAATAAAAACAAAAACAATAACACATTTACCGATGTAAATAAAAATAATTTCAGACTTTTAAAAACTATTAAACAAAAAGTTAATGATAATAATTTAATTATCACTAAAGCTGACAAAGGCAACTGTGTTGTTGTAATAGATAAGAATTCTTATATTCAAAAAACCGAAGATTTTTTAAATAATGGTTCTTTTAATAAACTTAACCATAATCCAACCGTCCGTTACCAAAACAAAATTAAATCTTCTTTAAAAGATTGTGAACAATTATTAGAATTTTTTGGAAATACCAAATTCAGTTTAATCCAAATGAATCCATATGTTCCTAGATTATATAGTCTTCCAAAAATACACAAACAAAATATACCAATAAGAACAATAGTTTCTTTTATAAACACTCCAGCAAGTAAACTTTCAGATTGGCTTAATTTTGTTTTAAGGGAATTAACTAACTTTAATAACAAATTTGCAATTAAAAATTCTTATGAGTTGACATCTGAACTCAAAAATATAAAAATTACAAAATTTTCAAAATTAGTTTCTTTTGATGTTACTAACTTATTTCCGAGCATTCCATCAACTGAATGTATAAATTTAGTTAAAGATTTGTTAATAAGTAACAGCATTCAACAACTACTTATTAATGATTTAATAAGGTTATTATCGATATCCCTTGAACAAAATTTCTTTCAATTTAATTCTTCTCTTTACCAACAAAATACTGGATTAGCAATGGGTTCCAATCTTTCACCTTTCTTAGCAGATGTTTTTATGTATAATTTTGAACAAAATTTTTTTAACAATCCAACTTTTTCTAGAACAATTAAATTGTATAGAAGATACGTTGATGACTGTATCTTTATTTTTGATTGCGAAAATAATACTGTAATTAATGAATTTGCTGATTTTATCAATTCAATACATCCAAACATCAAATTCACATATGAACTTGAAAATGATGATTCTTTACCCTTTTTAGACATACTTATATCTAAAGATTTTGACAAAAATGAACTTAATTTTGGAATATATAGAAAACCTACCACAACAGATTGTCTAATTCCTTTTCAAAGTAATCATCCATACAGTCATAAATTTTCTGCATTTAATTCTCTATTTCATCGTCTTTTCTCTATACCACTTTCGGAAAACACTTTTGTAAAAGAACTAAATATCATTAAACAATTAGCAATAAATAACGGATACCCTTTAAACAAAATTAAAAAAATCTACTTTAAATATTTATACAAACACAATTTTTTTTCACGTATATCATGCAACTGAAAAAACTAATTTTTATAGATCTTTAAGTTTTTATGGCCCAATATCAATTTCAATATCAAAGATTTTTAGAAAATTGAATATCAAAATTAGTTTCAAAACAAATAATAACATTGGTAAAAGACTTATAAACACAAAAGATAAAATACCACTGATGTCTAAACCTGGAGTTTATTGTTTATCTGGCAACAACTGTAATTCAATTTATATTGGTCAAACTGGTAGAAGTTTTGGAACTAGAATTAATGATCATGTTAAACTTATTGAAAAAAAAAAACAAAAACAATTTTTTGGCACTCACTAATTCTCATTTTTCAAATCATATTCTGGAGACAAATCATAAATTTGATATTAATAATAATTTCAGAGCTTTACACATTTGCAATAAATGAAAACGTCTGGATTTATTTGAAATTTTAGAAATTTATAAAGTTGTAAATAATTCTAATATTACTTGTCTAAACAATAACGTGAATTTTGAATTTAATATTTTCCTAGATCTGGTTAGAAATTTCTAACATCCAGAACTATTAGATTACCAAATTATTACCTTTATTTACACCTTCTACCAAATGTCTTTCAAAAAGTCAAATTTATTAATATTATATTGACTTTACAACTTCATTTTATTTGTGAACCATATAAAAATAAGGTAATCACTTACATTGTATAACTATAATAACATAGTTTCTTGTTATTTTAATATTTCAGGTCTGATGATGGCTTAAAGCCGAAACTAGTTACCTACTTTATACAATTTTATATACTAGATTATATTATTGTGGTTCAAGACTTTGAATTATATCTTCGTAATTTAAACCTTTAAATGCTCACGTGAACTTTTCGTGCTCGTAGTGTTTTCATAAACATCTCCGATGTTGTATCGTAAAGTTTAAACTTTTTTCAGTTTTTTATTTAAACAAATTCTAAATTGTAAATAAACAAAGTCACTGCTCAGTTACTTAACTTCATTGTAAAAAATTTTTACTTCACTAAATGCTATGAAATAGATCGCGCCCTGTATATCACGGTTTTCCAAGTGATTTCATTTATATTTTACCAGGGTAGCTCGAAAACAGGCGCCTCGGCAATTAAATACGAGACAAAACACGTTTTTAACCATATTAAACCGAATCTGTTAGTAGTAGTAAAAATAGATGAAGGAGACAGAGAAGATAGATATTGTAGTAAAAACAAGTGACTAATATAATATCACCAACACTTGCATGGGTTACACTGGTAAGACTGCTGGCCACATGTGCAGCGAAATGCGGTGAATAGCCGTGCCATAATTTCACAGATCCTAGATACTTGCGTAAATAGTTATAATTGATATGGCTTTTAGAGACCTTTTGCATAAACCTATACGTTGTGTTTGACGACAACCTTAAAAAACCCTTAAAAGTGACAATTACAGGGACCCTTTAAAGTAAGGGGACCCAGCATTATACTTTCCAAAGTGAGGCCGTTTCTTTCCCCATTCTAATGGTCTCAATGATGCCAAGTATGCCATTTTATTGGAGAATCTATGAATGTAACAGGTACTTTGATTGTTAGTAAAAATTAATAATGATTTCTAAAAATTAGGCTTGACAACGGTCTGTCAACAAACACAGAATATGGCAAGTGCCAAATGAATCAAATTTATTTTATATTTGAATTTGGTTTCCTGCAATTATTTCCAGGAATTTAAGTAATATAAATATGGTAAGTCAGTGCCGATTTTGCTTATTTGAGAATTTGTCACTATTGCACCTTGTTACCAGGTTCCTGAATCCATTTGTAATAATATGTGTACTTGAACTTTCTTCCCTTGTTGAATGTATCTACCCAAAGAACGTTCACAGATTTCGGGATGGACTAATAAGATTAGGTCTTGTACTTACTTCTAATCAAGTAGTTTTTCTCGGTGCTCATTTTTGTAATTTTATTTCTCCTACCTCACAAACGTAAAATAAACTTATAGTTGTAGATAAAAACTGTTTAAAAAAAGACCTGACTGAAGCTACCTGCTTAATAATTTAAAATTTAGGAAATACCTTTTTTGTTTTGAACTACTTACTTATACGTAATGCCCACGTAATGGGAATTGTAGGATTACTAAAGGTGAGACAAGAAAAATCTGGTTGCAATTATTGGGACTACTACAGGCGGCCGCATTACCTTTAATTGACACATCTGAGTATCTGGAAGTTAGAAAACTTAAAAATTGTGAACTATGATGGGAAATATTTTGCCTCCTTTGGAATCTACAGCACTGACATGTCACATAAAACCTGATGGCAGTTGGACACTGACATATAATAAACCTTGTACCAGCCCACTTATGTGGTCTCCTTGGAGATATACAGAAAACAAGGCTTCACTTTTCCTATGTGATAGACTGTGACATGCTGGGTCCCCTTATTTTAAAGAGTCCCTGGACAGTTATGTTGCTTGTAGGATATGTATATTTTTGAAAGCTGCGTGTCGCTTATGGCCTATATTTTTTTGTGAAGCCAATTAGAGCTTTTTTATGCTGTTTTAAATTACTTTAGAAATACTATATGTTTGTGTCGAAGGCGTTGCACATTATAATTCTGTAGCTCCTTGTTTTAAATTAATAATAAAAATAAAACAGTATTTTACCGGTTAGTTATTTTTTATTTTGTTGATTGCTGATTAGAAATTCATTGCCCCAAAGTGCTTCAAGAGATGGCCAATAGGATAAAACAAATTGCGACCTGAAAATCAGTTGTAAAGTAAAAGACTCAACAAAAAAATTGTTCAATTAAAAAAATTGGCTTATTGTTATGACAAAATACTCAACGGACAATATTGTTGATTTCCTAGCATTATTTAAATTTCCGCTGCCTAGGTATAGTATTTTTAAAGTCACTTGAAACAGCATAAAAAAACTCTAATTGCACAAAAAACTCAATATAGGACATAAGCGTCACGCAGTTTTTTAAAGATATACATATTCTAAAAGCAACATAATATTTCACTTTTAAGGGTTTTTTAAGATTGTCGTCAAACACAACGTAAAGGTTAATGCACCATACAATATTGTCAAAAGGTCTCTAAAAAGCCATATCGATTACAACTATTTACGCAAGTATATCCTAAAATCTGTGAAATTATGGCACGCCTATCCACCGCATTTCGCTGTACAAGTGGTCGGCCGTCGAACAGTGTAGCCCATGCAAGTTTTGGTGATATATTATATTAGGCGAGCATGCAGTCAATTGTTTTTACTACAATATCTATCGTCTCTGTCTCCTTCATCTCCTTTTACTTATAATACCAGGTGCGGTTTAATATGGTTAAAAAAGTGTTTTGACTCGTATTTTCTTGCCGGAAGAGCCTGTTCTCGAGCTACCCTGATAAAATATAAATAAACTCACTTGGAACACAGTGATATACGAGGCGCGATCTATTTCATAGCTTTTATCACGCTCTGCTACTGGTAAAAATACCAGACTTATCAGCCGAAATCACCCGTATAAAATTCACAGGTTTTTATGCTGTTCCAAGTGACTTTAGAAATACTATACCTAAAATATCAGTAAAGAGATAAAAAGGGATGTGTTTGTTAATTATTTGTGTGTGCGCATGAAGAAAAAATAATCAGTTCGTGGGATAGCAAACAAGATTACAACGTGGATACCTACCAACAGGAATTTTCAAAGGTAAATTCTACAAGCATTTTTATTCCACTCTGCAATGTGATAACGTCTCCTAATCTAACATTGTTCTACTCCATCACCTATGGAGAGGGGACAGGGGCGAGCTGACCCGGCAGCAGGGGTCTGCATCGCAAACGGGCGGCCAAATCCAGGGGCGGCCACAGGCCGCCCTTCCGTGGCGAAAAAATATTTTTTCAGAAAAAAGGTAGTAAGTCTCTACATTACTGACTTGCATTCGCCCTCAAAAAGAGAACACCATATTGATATGAACCCGTAACCCGTCGGCCGTCGACAGTCGGCACTACCTCTATTCTGGTCTTTGCTCTGTGGCAACAGCGCGGCGCGGCGTGACGTTGGTATAGGCCGCAAATAATTTCGTAGAGGATTTCGACGCTTCGACCTGTATAGTGAGCTAAAAATTTAAATATCTTTCTTCCATCAGAATATACTGCAAGTCCAAGAACTATTTTAGAGTACTTGTTCAAAAATTCTCTCACGAATAGTTTTCCGAACACCGCAATAGTCTTCCGAATACTTTTGTGCTCGCCAGTTATCGTACCATTCGCGGAGAGATCATTTTCCAAATTAAAAATTATAAAAAAGCTATCTAAGGTCTTTTATGAGCCAGGAGAGATTAAACGGTTTAGCAATAATTTCCATTGAAGGTATCCTACTTGATACAATAAATATCAGTGATATAATATCAGCGTTTGCCAGAAAAGTACTATTCGCTTAACTTGTATCTTGTGTGCCTTGTACCTAAGGGATAACCCCAATATTTTAAAAATATTTTACTTTTTTGTTTCATTTATAGAAGAAAATGTTTTATTCATGTTTACAAGTACCTGAATGTTTCTCTTCCGATCCAAAATATATTTATTTTCAGTTGTATTATTACTTTGTAAACCTAATTCTTTTTACATTTTTAGTTTCTTTTTCTTAGAAAATATTTATTTAATTTTATGTATTCATTTGTATTTTGTTTAAGACTCAATGTATGTATGTGGTGATTCAACACTTTGACCCATAAAATGGCTTTTTTCGATCTGTAGCGAGTAACACGCATAATTTAAAACTTTTGGTCAATACAAATTTTAATCTAAGTAATCACATTTTGAGACAAAAATTATTTAAAAATGTTTATCACAATGGCCGTCATTAGGCTTTTTGCACAAATGCTAATAACGGCCATTGTGATAAATATTTTTAAATAATTTTTGTCTCAAAATGTGAGTAATTACTTAGATTAAAATTTCTATTGACCAAAAGTTTAAAATTATGCGTTTTACTCGCTACAGATCGAAAAAAGCCATTTTATGGGATAAAATGTTGAATCACCACGCACGTGCTGTACATTGAGCCTTAAAAAGGTTGTTTTTCTAGTGTACCTAAGACCTAAGTGATGTTTTATGTTTTACTTGTAATTTTTTACTTGTAGTTTACCTACCTTATAATTTTTGCAATTACCTCGTAGGTAAACAAAAGACGGAAAAGCCTAGAAATTCAAAATTTTTTAAGTTTTTATAACCTGAAAGAAATTTTTTATTATATTCTGCAGACGGGCGGCCAAACATCTAGGAAAGCCACTGAGAGGGGAGACAGTGATTATGTTGTTATATTTAAATCAATTTAAATTCTGGCATACTATAACCATTTCGCCTAAATTTACATACAAACTTATCTCTATAAAAGCCCCATTTACTTCGAAAATTATTCACTAACATTAAGACTAGTGATTTTGCGGGACCTCTTCCTTAACGATAACGTATATTTGTGTCAAAATCCTGGTTAATCCCCGAAGGCCAGACGAGGTTAATAAATCAGCTTTTTCCGGAGCTTTTTGGCTTGGAAAGCTCACAGCCACCGCTAACCCGAAGCGGTTCGTATGATCTATCAAATTTACGATTGGCCGCGAAAAAATATATTATTAAACTTTTTTGTCGCGAAAAGGAAATTCGACGAATAAAAAAGGATATATATTGGAGTTTTTGAGATTTATGGCGTAAGAAACGTAAAACACGAAGGATACGCCGAAGAATTCTTGAACCAGCAGATGCAACTACACGTGCACGCACAACCTTGCGCAGAGAGTAACGTCTAACGTCCATATTTGTTTTTCAAATAGCCCAATAATTATTTTGTATTTAAATAATTATTGATTAAATTGAAAAATTAACACCTACCTCTAGTGGTTTTACAATAATGAAATTAATAATTTTGTAACAATTCTCCTACGTCATGATGAAACGTGATGACAATAGTTTTGTGAATTTTTATGAGCGATATGCCAGGAAAAGAAGAAATGATTTATTTATTTTTCATTCCCACGTGGAGGTTGAGCATAATATGTATCGATAATTTTATCAAGGCAACAAAGATTTATGGCTCTAGAAGTCGAGTGAATAATTTAGGCAACCTACTTCCATCTAGTTACAGTAGTGGAGAAATTGTTAATCTCTTTCCAATAATCCCTGTCTATGTCGGTAGTAGTACCTACCTAATAATGGAAAATATGAATTATTATAGGGAAATGGATGGGAATATTGTATTATTTGGAATATTCTAGAAAGAAAAATAATTGAAACATTTTTGAGAATGATTCAAAACTTTATGTTTATGTACTTATAGGTAGATATTTTAGTTATAGAGCAACTCACTACGACTAATGATTTTTTTTTAAATTTCAGTACCATGCATCTAAGGAAGTTTCCAACAGAGTAAACAAATATTTTCAAAAATACTTTTGTACCTCGACCTCGAGTTGGAAGCCATGTAGAGAGTGGGGATGAACAGGTGCTGGCTGAAGAAATGTTCCAAATGGAGACGTGGAAAACTCCACCAGGAGTTCGTGGCCACTGGATACGGCAGCAGGAACGGCAGCGCCACCACCGCAGAATTTTAGCAGGACTGGATCGCGAGTTGTGTACCTTAAATAAAATTGAACTTTGTTGGCAATGGTTAATGGAAATGCACAGGGTGTCTCATACTAGATGCTCCAAAGATATTGTCAAACAAAAAAAAGAAAAAATATTCTGGTTTATAGGGGATTACTACGGTTTTCTAGGGTTTTCCGTAGTACTTGAGCGAATGCTATCCTAGTTCTATCGGGAAAAAAGTCGGCCCTAGCCGCAAATGGCAACGAAGACAAAATAATAGTAATTGCCCCCCTCCCCCGCACAAGCATGTGGTTGCTTCTGGGGTACTCCTAGTTTGGAGTATTGTGAGGGTGAGAATTATTATTATTATTATTATTATAGCTGGGTATTATTATAGTAGAGAAGAGTTTTTTAACAACGAAAATTGGCATGCAACGGTCGACGTCGAGAGGTCCGTTGGAATGATTTTTCCGGAAACATACCAGTATATTTTTGCATATTTAGGTGGTCTCAGTGATTATGGTATTGAGAAGATGCCGACCGCTGTGCATTCAAGCGAGAAAAAATAAGCTGAAAGCTCCATGTTTAGTGATTAGAATGCTAATAATCGCCGCTACATGCTACTCTAATGCAAAGTTTTTACCGCAAATATACCGCCCTCTACGGATGACAGTCTGAAGTTGAACTTCTCCAGTCATAGTTTCGGTTATTGAACGCTGGAGGCCCCCAACGACGCTGCTTATGCCGAAGACATATACCTATAGCAACCTATACCGTGCAAGAGAGACGTCCGACCGGGGGAATAATTTGGCGGCCATTTTTAACCCTAAATGAGGCGGGAAATTTGAAATAATTTATACGGGTGGGTTCCATAAATGATGTAATGTCTTGGTTGTCGTTTAAAGTCGTAAAATGGAAATTATTTTAGTTCACAGTAGGTACGACGTAAGTTCAAGATTGTTGTTGGTTTTGTTTTGTAGGTTGAGAAATTATACAACTTAATCAAACAACATATTTTAATCACCATAAAGAGGACTAATATAATTATTATTGTACATTATATACTTGATCTGCCACCCCCTTATGACTGGCCAATCGTTCTGCAAATATTATATCGATAATTGCGGGCCATCAGAGGTGCACTGGAAAACACTTCAGCCTTAACTAAAGAATAAAAAGATGCATTTTTTTACCATTAAGGGGCGTTCTGCCACCCCCTTATGACTGGAGTCAGGGTTAATATACATGTTAATATACAGGTATGTGGCCGAAGAACCACAACTACAGAGATCATTATACCATTGACTGACGTATTAATAAGTCTTCTCACGGCTATAGCTTCATATTATGAAAAGTAGATGGCGCCTATGGTCAACAATGTATTTTGCATTGTATTTTGTCTCCGGGAAGCGTATGGTGAGCCAGAGAACTGTCAAATATGACAGCCGTTAGTAGTCTTTATTAATACGTCAGTCAACGATTATACCCTTGTTTATGGATACTCTAGTTAGCCAATGTATGACATTGACATAAGGACATGACAGAAATACAGTAGTTGCAGGGTCAGATTTTGCAAAAAAATAAAGTTGTCCAGCTGTGTTTTTGGTAGATTTTAATAGAAGAAAATTAGTAGGCAATGAGTGGGCTAATTAATTTTTAGCGCTATTTGTTGCTTGTATCCATTATTGCTCTCGTATTCTTATGACTATGTCACACATTGGCTAACTAGGGATTCCATAAATAAGGATTATACCAGTACGGAAGTCACTACGAGACAAACTAATTATGCTAAACTATTAGCCCCAACCTGGACGGACACTATATGAAAGACCCGAGCATCATGTCATATTTCATTGTTGTTTGCTAACTGGGGTGGCGCTACACGACGAAAAAAATGGCGACTTATTATAGGTTATAACAGGGCTATTCTGTGGTTATAGGTATGTCAGTTTCTGACGTTTTGAATTTCCCATATTTTAAATATCTAGCTTTATTACCATTTCAGTCCTTTTTACGGTCACGAATTCTCTTTGCGTCAATATTTCGCAGTTTTATAATATTAACAGAACTTTTATAGGTAGATTTTGTGATAACATGAGATTTCCATGCTCATGAAGAAAATCGTAAGCGCAGAACATTATGTGAATTGCAGAAGCATAATCACTATTTTGGAATTAAGGGATGATCTGTTCAACCAGTTGACGAAGCTAGAATTCTGGATATTACATTTTGGAAGAGTATTTTGTAACGTATGCAGAATGAAAATAAAAAATATATTGTTTATAGCCCCAAAGCGAACCAATGGTCCACCATAAGAAGAAATAAAAATAAGAAATAAAAAAATATGCTTTCTATACTTACTTACACTAAAACTATAGCCATGGACTTTATTTCAGTTCAAAAGGTACCAAAATACTCTTGCTTGCTATCTAGACTGGCTTTTCTTAATAAAATCTATGAATGTATGCCATGTAAGCTTGTCAAATTTAAGGAACATAACAAACAAGCATTTTATTTTATTTTGGAAGTTAAATTCGTTGTAAAACACACTTGCATGCTTTTATTTTATAAAAAATTCTGCAACAATGGTATTTTTAAAATTAATCCACCCTGTCGTTTTTTTTTTCGACGTGTGGCGCCAGTGGCGATCGCTTGAAACAGCGCTATGCACAGGTCTTTAATATAGTGTTGGTCCAGCCCCAACCCAATATCTTTTGCCGCCGCCATCCGCCATCTAACGAACTTCAGTGCCTTGGTACATAAATAACTATTTCCTCTGAGGGGTTTTTATGCGAAAATTGTGTACTTGTAGGTTGTAGGTGCGTTTAGGAGTACCCCTAACCATTTTCCGGATTTCTGCACATTCAAATTTTCATTTAGCGAACAATAACATTTTTATGAATGGTCGCATTCATTCGGCAGATCAGGATTTGACTATGACCATTGACCATTGAGTAAAAGAATTTTCTGTTAGTACTATGACAAACGCTTTTAACTGAAGTGTTTGATATTTACTTAATTAACAATTTCTTAATTTTTTTTATTAGTTTTGTAAATATTTTTCTTTTCGCATGTTGACAAAACTAATAAAAAATAATTCAGTTAAAAGCGTTTTTAATATTTGAATTCCTTGACCCAAAAACTCCAATTACCAAATTTGTTTGTAAATACTTCGATGTGCTCAAAAGTTATTTGGAACAATATAAAATATAATATTTTAGGCCCCCACCTTTTTAATATGAACTTTTCGTTCTATTTTTCTGTAAGACCATTTCGGTTCTTTAAGACCTAGAAGTCTGTATACTGTTTTTTGAAACACTTGGTACACAACCGAAGTTATGGACAACCCTGTATTTGTATACAGGGTCTCCCGGAACAATAGTAACAAAGTTAAGGGGAGATAGAACTCGTCAAAATAAGAACTTTTGTTTATAAACATACCCTCTAAAATGCACCCCTAAGGATGTAGAACCCTTTAAGACTCAATGTACAGCACGTATATGATGATTCAAAATTTTGATCCATAAAATGGCTTTTTTCGATCTGTAGCGAGTAACACGCATAATTTAAAACTTTTGGTCAATACAAATTTTAATCTAAGTTATTACTCACATTTTGAGACAAAAATTATTTAAAAATATTTTTTGGAAATCGGCATTAAAATGTCCCAAAATCGTCATTAAAAGCACAGAAATCGTACAATAATGTAGCCCATTATTGTACGATTTTTTCAATAAGTAGGCCTTGGCGAGATGTAAACATCAAATGTCAGACGCGGAGAAATCGCCCGTCAAAAGTGACCAAATATTCAAAACCCGGCGGATAAAGACTCATTTAACTTTTCGTACACATTGCGAAATTGTTTCCTATAGAAGCGCAATCCTTCAGTATACATATTTTAGTAAATTTGAATATCAATAGATTTGTTGTGTAGGCTACACAAGAAGCAGCAGTTTGGTTTTTCTGTCAGAAGGTGCCGTACGTCATTATACTTGTCCTAGGTAGAGCGATGGGTAAAGTCAAGCAACGCCGCGCGTAGTCGGTTCGTGGTCGGGTGATCCTTATTATTATTTTCTTGCCTAATAAAATATTTTTTTTCCGATTTCAAAAAAAATATATATGTACCTCGGCACTGAAGTTCTTTTTATGACTCATGTGGTTTATTTGCCTCGGCCAGAGGCCTCAGCAACTAAACTCCACATGAGTCATAAAAAGTTGAACTTCAGTGCCTTGGTACATAAATAACTATTATCACAATGGCCGGTATTAGTATTTGCGCAAAAAGCCTAATAACGGCCATTGTGATAAATATTTTTAAATAATTTTTGTCTCAAAATGTGAGCAATTACTTAGATTAAAATTTGTATTGACCAAAAGTTTAAAATTATTCGTGTTACTCACTACAGATCGAAAAAAGCCATTTTATGGGTCAAAATCTTGAATCACCATGCACGTGCTGTACATTGAGCCTTGTAAATTATACCTTTTTATTAATACACACAAAAATAGAACTATAAAATGTTCTAAGTTGTTTTTCACGGGGATACTATAGGGGTAACGCCGTTAATGTATTGCATTCAGAATAGCTGGTAGTTTTTGATAGGGTGGTGGATGTCTATTTATTATCCTAAATTTGCTGTTTTTTAATTTTCCACTTTGGCGACCTGTATTTTAAAAGCATTTGACAATTGCGACATAAAAAGTTTGCGTTGTTTCATTTCCGCAATTGCAGCTTTTTTCAAGAAAATCGCATTTGAATTAATTGATAATGCAATAATACAGGGTGTTCAAAAAATAGACGGAAATATTTTAGAGGGCGATTCCTTCTTAAAAAATATGAAAAAAAGTTTATATAAATGTGGGTCCGGAAATGCAGAGTTTTCAAGATACAGGATGTTAAATTAAAAAAAAAAATTAAAAAATATGGATTCTGTTGAAATTTCCCAATATTATTTGTTGTATTAAGAGGCTAATTTAGCCCTAATATGTAGATTAAAATTATTAAGTTCAGTGGCATCCCGGGAGCACCTTAGAGAATATTATTGGAAAAAAATGTACGCCACTGCCTTGAAAACTGCATTTCCCGACCCTATATTTATAGAAACTTTTTTCATATTTTTTAACAAGGAATCACCCTCTAAAATATCTCCTTCTATTTCTCGAACACCCTGTATGGTATACGTACAGGGTTTGGCCGTTTTTAATGTGACTAGAATTTATTACAACAGTACCCATGAGATTTTTTTCAGTTTATTTTTCTACAATTGAACTTAATTATTTTGCCATATTTGACAGCGTCGCTTATCTTGAATTCTGGGCGAATATGGCAAAACTCTCAACTTCAATGGTATTAAAGCCTCATCATTTTGCATTCCAGCAAAACTGGAATAAGAAAGATATAAAAAATTATAAGTAAAGAACATACATTTTACATTAAAAAAGGTCCATTTCAAACGAGAGCGCATTTTTTAAAATCTGTATTAAAATTATGACTCTACAACAATTATTATCGTAAGGCATACAACAATTCCACAGCCAACAAATCACATCGGTGCGAGGCATGCTTTCCCATCCCAGCGAACATTATCAAAGACGACGGGCGGTGTCCCGGCGTCTGGTTTAATAAGCCGTGGAATTTCCCTACTTACCCGTCGTAGATGGTGACATAGTCCTGGACGTCGTCGCAGGCATTCCAGACGCGCAGTTCTCGCGGCGTCGCGGTGCCGTACAGGGCGGCCTGGCTACGGATGGCCACCAGCTGGCCTTTGGGCTGCCGCACAGTTATCAAGGCGTGCTTACCTGAAAAGAAAGATTTTTGTTGACGAATTGCACGATTTTTTCTATAAGTCTCCATTTAAATTTACAGAAAGACAGACAGTATCCATTTTAAGCATAAATTTGGTTCTAATACAATCTCTTCGCTATGTTATTGATGTATTCAGAAGATATTTCGCTAAAAAGCGAGTCTCCTTTTGACATATTACTCGTTAGTCTGTGAACAAGGTATAGTATATTTCATTACGAGTCTGGAAATAAAGATTTTTTCGTGCGCGCGTGACAAATTGCCGTGGGAGGCGCAGCCGAACACGGGAAGTCATGCAAGCACGGAAAAATCTATTTCTGGACGTGTAATGAACGATATTTTTTATTATACTTCTTTGAAAACGGAAACTTAAAACATTTTATCGGCATATTATAATAAATTTAATTGACAAAAAATAAACAATCCAGACAATATAGTGTTTGGTATGTATGATGCGTTTCCATGGTTACTCTCAAATTATTTCAAAGGTGCTTTGTTCTAAATTAGTTATTGTCAGATAAGTGAATAAAACGTCAAAAATATTACAGAAATGTATCTAAATATTGAAACACTTACGAATTAAAATACAAAATAGGTATATGTTAAATATCAGAGAGCATATAGAGTTTCTTAAATTTAGTTTACTTTGCTGTATCTCTATTTAAGAGCCATATATTCGGTATTTTTAATCAGCGCACGGAAAGTTTTTCCATGCGCTGTTTCCGTGCGCTAGCCGAAAAACCCCATCTTTCATTATTGCTAAAACAGATGAAAATAAGGTGTTTTCAAAGAAGTAAAAAAAAATTTTTTTCAGTATGAGTAGTTTGATCGGTTTGAATAACGACGATATCTTGGATGTAGACTGCACTTGAGATTGGCCTGAGGATATAATATATTACATAATAATAATAAAAAACAATTAGATTCGATTAATTCTCCTATAACCTATCCCCCACAAATATCTTTGAGATTGACTTGCACAAAAATAATTCAGAATTTTCTCCTTTGGGATTTTTTGCGGCGCCACTGTCGTTTGTCACGGCACCCCTACAGATTTTTTATATACTTCTACATCTTCTACCAGTTCTTCTCATGGCACTCATACAGATTTTTTCTAATATTCCTACATCCCCTAGACACAAATCCACATAAATATTTTTCAGATTGAGATTGATTTCCCCCTCAAACAATTCAACATTTTTACGAGATTACGTATACAATAATCAACCCACAAAACAAAACATACACGGCATATGGGCACCTATTTGAAGGAAATTTCACACAAGGGGCTCCTTAACTGCTATAGGAATTAGGAATTTTAAATGAAACTAACGTAATGTCACTGCACTTGTCAACAATCGCGAAACCCAAAGTGGTCAGAGTGACCCAAACTGAAGAACGTCTTTTCTGATTGGGGCTCCCTTCGGCATGAGAAAGGCCCATATGGATCCGGGGACACACGCGAAAGTTTTTCTCGATCGACGATCTAGGTTGGAATCTCCAGCCCATTTAGAAAAAAAACAAGGGCCAAATGGTTATTCCGATTTAGGCGCCCTTCAATAGGCCTGCTTCCCATACGCATGCGCGGCCCTACGCTATATTTGGGCTCGAAAAATCAAAAACATCGGCCTGTAGCCTACTAAGAAGTAATAACAATACACACACACACATACATACGAACAGACGTCCTTGAGAGAAGCGAGGACCACTATAAACGCCTACAAGCGCCGGCAGGACGGGCGAGATGTTAATAATAACAATAGATAGCTTAACGGTTACTCAATAAATTTAAATATAATTATTAATAATTACAATCAGCAATCGTTTCAATGTCAACTACGACCGCAAAATAAATAAAAAAAAAACGCACGACGGTAACAAATTTCACAATAAAAAAGTAATCATACACAGGCCAATATTATAAATTGTGAAGGCACGCGGTTTGAGTTATATGGCAGGTTAAAAGTTAGCTAAAATTCCCCAGACGACACTATTAACATATAAAATCTGGTAGTTAAGTTGTTGCAGCCGGCATAGTGCATTTTTTATGTGTAATTTACTGAAGTAGACGGCAAGTTTTTAAATATTTCCGTTTTCAAGTTATAACAACATCTACATTTTTTTAAATGGGAAATCCTAATTAAAATGATTAACTTAACTAGCAGTAAACTACAGAAAACTGCCCTCTTCACTAGTGGATTCCACGCAAAAAATTGCACCAAAAATGTTTTAAATGAAAAATATTCACAAATAAAAAAGTTAAGTGACTTTGAAGAAAATGAGACATTTTGAGAAACACCTTGTATCTCTTAAGGCGGGCGCACACATGCTACTATCGAATCCGATTGTCTGAAACGATTATCGGACACGAGAATCTGAGAACTGCCGCAAATATCCAATTTTTGAGTAGGCTTTTAGCGCAGTATTTTCCGCCTGCCCAGTGGTGTCTCATCAAAATGTTATAATAATTTGTGAAACAATGGACAACATAGAATTTATATCGCTTTCTTGCTTGAGAAGTAGAAAAAAAGACAAAGCGTCGCTACTGGGTGCATCCCTTAAATACACGCGCATATTTGTTAATTAATTAATTTATTTATAAAAGCGAAATGCCTTATAAAATATTAGTACCTATATGTATACCTACGTACTAAAACAAATGGAAACAAAAACCTCACCGGCACTGGTTCTCTCCCGAGAATGCTATAAACTGATGAAAATAGGCTGATGTGTGCGATGAAACAATTTACAAACATGTATATTGCGCCTTCAGACAATCGGTTCAGTTTTTTATCGGGCAACTTGATCGGACGCACTTCCTTTGTATCCGAGTCGGACGTGCGATCCGATATCACATCAAATGTGTGCGGATCATTGCATTACATTATAGACATGAACTTCAGGTAGTCGGATCCGATAATCGTTTCAGGCAAACGGATTCGACAGTAGGATGTATGCGCCCGCCTTTAAAGTAATCAAGCTATCGAGATAGCGTTTGCGGCATTCAACTTTTCTCGAAAATGGAGTTCCAGACACCTTAGCTACTTTTTTACTATCTCGTCGAGAAATAGGAGAAACACCCTAAAAGTGACCAATTTGGATCACCCTGTAGGTACATACATTTTTAATTGCCAGCGAAGCGTCATCCTCGTGTACCGCACGTAGCAGCGTGTTCTGTCCTTCTCTTGGACGCTGGCTAAGGCGGAGGCCCACCGCCCACCGCGTCCTAAAATGCTGGCTGCCGGTTAGGCCCACCCTGTACCAGGCAACCTCACCTTATCTTGTAGAGAAAAATGCAAGCTTTCATTTGGCATCGAATTTATTTAATAAGCTTACTAGTGGCTGCCAATGCGAAGGAACCGCTTAGGAGATGGCAACCCCATTTCTTATTGTTGCTCCATGAGCCTTCTTTTCGATGGTACCTATTTTGTTCTATAATCCGATAAGAGTAGATTTGCCTAAAAATGTACCACAACTTCTTTAAATAACAATGATCGTGCCCATTTTAATTAAGGCAACCTACTCGCTTCAAGTAAAGAAAAAATATACTCTCTACATTTTACATATCTTATTCTATAATCTTATGAGAGTTGAAATCATGCGCCCGGCTCTATACTATTAGGTTACTTGCGAATGTTTTTCTTTCATTTAAACTGTTTCTGTTTGACCTGGAAAATTTGACGAATTTTCGCTTACCTACGTCGCAATTTTTAACCACAAAACTTCAATTTTATGTTTTTTTTGTTTTGACAGCGGACGTGTTGATTAAACGAACTCGTTGATTTATAGGTGGAAATTTATGGTTGTTGACATGAAATGTACGTAGTACCATTGAATAAGGACCGACTATCTTAATCAATGGGTAGTACGTACTGTATTGATATTGATTAGGTGTGTGGCTGATGTATGTCAACTTTTAATTTTGCTTGATAGGTACGACTGAAAATCTCGAAGGAACCAAATATAATTGAAATTTGCAGGTGGACCGGCATAGTGTGGACTGGTTGTCTTTTCGGTAGGTCTAGGCTCATTGTTTTCACTTGATATTTTTTCGAATATTTTACATAATATTGGATGTTGTTGGTTATCCATCGACGAATAATATGGTTTCATGGAGTTAGCGTTGGCGCTTTTAAAACTTTCCATAACTTTTTCATTTAACTATCATAGTTTATTCCATTAATACAATTGATTTCACAACGTTTCCATAATAGTCATTTTCCATTAAGTTCACTTCATAACCGACCAACCGAGAACAACCACATTATATAAATTACAGTACGGTGGCTGCCTACACCAGGGACTCTTTAAAATAAGGGGACCCAGCATGTCACAGTCTATCACATAGGAAAAGTGAAGCCTTGAGGGGAAGTTTGTTTTCTGTTGACTCCAAGGAGACCACAAGGGGGCTCATACAAGGTTATGTTATATGTCAGTGTCCAACTGCTATCAGGTTTTATGTGACATGCCAGTGCCATAGATTCTAGAGGAGGAAAAAGATTTCCCATCATAATTACAATTTTTAAGTTTTCTAACTTCCAGATACTCAGATGCGTCAATTGAAGGTAATGCGGCCGCCTGTAGTAGTCCTAATAATTGCAACCAGATTTTTCCTGTACCACCTTTAGTAATCCTACAATTCCCATTACGTGGGCATTACGTATAAGTAGGTAGTTCAAAACAAATCGTATTTCGAAAATTTTAAATTACTAAGCAGGTAGCTTCAGTCAGGTCTTTTTTACGACTACAAGTTTATTTTAAGTTTGTGAATTACCTAACTTGGGAGAGAAATAAAATCACAAAAATTTTATAATGAGCACCGAGAAAAACTACATCATTAGAACTACTAGTCCTAATCTTATTAGTACATCCCGAAATCTGTGAAAGTTCTTTGGGAAGATACATTCAACAAGGGAAGAAAGTTCAAGTATACATATTACAAATAATGGAATGAGGAACCTGGTAACAAGGTGCAACTATCAACAAATTCTTAAATAAGCAAAATCGGCACTACTAACTTACCAATAGAGTAATAGTCCAAGAGCCGGCCGCATTATTTCAACTCACATAAGATTATAGAAAAAGATGCTATGTAAAATGTAGAGAGTATATTTCTTTAATTGAAGCGAGTATGTTGCCTCAGATAATATAGGCCCTATCATTGTTATTTAAAGAAGTTGTGATTCATTTTTAATTTTTTAATAGGTACAACCTGTCCCACGAACATATTTACTAGTTTTTCGCAAAAGTCGTTTGATAAATTCGAAAAGTGCCGTTCTAAAAATCGAAGGAGGTGATAAATTTCTTAATTGGGTCTTGTACTTTCCTCCAGTACAGAAAGAAACCTCGAGAATCCGATATTTAACCAAATTTCCCGACTCCCGATTTTCAAGTTTCGAGAAACGGGACGGCTGTAGAATTAGCGAAATTGGCAGGAAATCCTGAGGAACCGCTCTTAAAAATTGCGTGTTTTTTCTCATTTTTTGATTTTTCGGGAGCACTGGAAGCATCTGCACCTCACCTGAAGACTTGAGGGAAGGTTTAAAAATTCCTAGCCCAGAGCCCCGAGCCGAAATAACTTAGCTGTAGCTCGGCGAAAAATGGCAATTTCTGACAGTTTTCGGACTTTGGCTTTTAGGTGACGGGAAATGCCGACCAATCACGTAAAAAAGATGCGTCCCACTTGCGTTAGTCGTTTTTTTCCCCGAAAATCCTTAATAACTAGAAAACGGGAAATAATTTACCTGAAAAACTTTCGTTAAATATGTTGACCCGTTCTCCGGCCATCTCGCCATGCCGTCAGAATTCCCGAAAAACGCGTTTGAAAAAAAAAAATTTCCTGTTCATCAAACGGTATATGGCACTGACTGTATAGCGGGGCTTCTCAACCGGAGTGAACTTGGCGACGAATCCCAGCGACGAATTTTCACTATTTCAAGCAAGCGGCAAATGTGAACATAGCGACGATTGCAGCGACGATTTTAGAAAACATCTTGAAATTAACTACATGATTATCTTTCTACCGTGGTGTAAACATATAGTAATGAAGATTATTATATTTCCCTGACCTTTATTTTAGCAATAATATACTTACAGCTCAAGGTATGAATTACATATAATAAAAAATGATATTTTAAGACATGAAGGGATGTACCTAACTGACTAAAGAAATATGGTTAGCAAATAATAACAATATATCTTTTTATGGTAAAGGTAGGTGTACTTGCCACATTTTCGTGAAGATGGAAGGTCCAATGGATTTCTTGATTTTTGAGGCCGAGCGACGGCTGGACTTTGGGGTGGGAAATATTTAAAACGCAGTTCAGGGTTTCTAGGGGTATTGGTAATGAAGGAGTGCTTGAGCCACAATTTGGTGAAGAGGGAAGGTCCACCGGATTGTTTTGTCTCGATTTTTAAGAAAAAAGTCCCAGCGACGGGGGGACTAGGGGGCGAGAATAAATATTTCGCGGTTCAGGGTCTCTAAGAGTGTCGGAACCGAACGAGTGCTTGAGACACAATTTGGTGAACAGGGAAGGTTCACCGGATTGTTTTGTCTCGATTTTTGAGAAAAAAGTCCCAGCGACGGGGGGACTAGGGGGCGAGAATAAATATTTCGCGGCTTAGGGTCTCTAAGGGTGCCGGAACCGAACGAGTGCTTGGGCCACAATTTGGTGAACAGGGAAGGTTCACCGGATTGTTTTGTCTCGATTTTTGAGAAAAAAGTCCCAGCGACGGGGGGACTAGGGGGCGAGAATAAATATTTCGCGGCTTAGGGTCTCTAAGGGTGTCGGAACCGAACAAGTGCTTGAGCCACAATTTGGTGAACAGGGAAGGTTCACCGGATTGTTTTGTCTCGATTTTTGAGAAAAAAGTCCCAGCGACGGGGGGACTAGGGGGCGAGAATAAATATTTCGCGGCTTAGGGTCTCTAAGGGTGTCGGAACCGAACGAGTGCTTGAGCCACAATTTGGTGAACAGGGAAGGTTCACCGGATTGTTTTGTCTCGATTTTTGAGAAAAAAGTCCCAGCGACGGTGGGGCTAGGGGGCGAGAATAACTATTTCGCGGTTCAGGGTCTCTAAGGGTGTCGGAACCGAACGAGTGCTTGAGCCACAATTTGGTGAACAGGGAAGGTTCACCGGATTGTTTTGTCTCGATTTTTGAGAAAAAAGTCCCAGCGACGGGGGGACTAGGGGGCGAGAATAAATATTTCGCGGTTCGGGGTCTCTAAGGGTGTCGGAACCGAACGAGTGCTTGAGCCACAATTTGGTGAACAGGGAAGGTTCACCGGATTGTTTTGTCTCGATTTTTGAGAAAAAAGTCCCAGCGACGAGGGGACTAGAGGGCGAGAATAAATATTTCGCGGTTTAGGGTCTCTAAGGGTGTCGGAACCGAACGAGTGCTTGAGCCACAATTTGGTGAACAGGGAAGGTTCACCGGAATGTTCTTTCTCGATTTTTGAGAAAAAAAGTCCCAGCGACGGGGGGAATAGGGGGCGAGAATAAATATTTCGCGGTTTAGGGTCTCTAAGGGTGTCGGAACCGAACGAGTGCTTGAGCCACAATTTGGTTGACAGGGAAGGTTCACCGGACTGTTTTGTCTTGATTTTTGAGAAAAAAGTCCCAGCGACGGGAAGACTAGGGGGCGAGAATAAATATTTCGCGGTTCAGGGTCTCTAAGGGTGTCGGAACCGAACGAGTGCTTGAGCCACAATTTGGTTAACAGGGAAGGTTCGCCGGACTGTTTTGTCTTGATTTTTGAGAAAAAAGTCCCAGCGACGGGGGGACTAGGGGGCGAGAATAAATATTTCGCCGTTTAGGGTCTCTAAGGGTGTCGAAACCGAACGAGTGCTTGAGCCACAATTTGGTTAACAGGGAAATTTCACCGGATTGTTTTGTCTCGATTTTTGAGAAAAAAGTCCCAGCGACGGGGGGACTAGGGGGCGAGAATAACTATTTCGCGGTTCAGGGTCTCTAAGCTTGTCGGAACCGAACGAGTGCTTGAGCCACAATTTAGTTAACAGGGAAGGTTCGCCGGACTGTTTTGTCTCGATTTTTGAGAAAAAAGTACCAGCGACGGGGGGACTAGGGGGCGAGAATAACTATTTCGCGGTTCGGGGTCTCTAAGGGTGTCGGAACCGAACGAGTGCTTGAGCCACAATTTAGTTAACAGGGAAGGTTCACCGGACTGTTTTTTCTCGATTTTTGAGAAAAAAGTCCCAGCGACGGGGGGACTAGAAGGCGAGAATAAATATTTCGCGGTTTATGGTCTCTAAGGGTGCCGGAGCCGAACGAGTGATTGAGCCACAATTTGGTTAACAGGGAAGGTTCACCGGATTGTTTTTTCTCAATTTTTGAGAAAAAAGTCCCAGCGACGGGGGGACTAGGGGGCGAGAATAACTATTGCGCGATTCAGGGTCTCTAAGGGTGTCGGAACCGAACAAGTGCTTGAGCCACAATTTGGTAAACAGGGAGAAAAAAGTCCCAGCGCAAAATATTTATTCTCGCCAAAATATTTATTCTCGCCCCCTAGTCCCACCGTCGCTTTGACTTTTTTCTTAAAAATCGAGACAAAACAGTCCGGTGGACCTTCCTTCTTTACCAAATTGTGGCTCAAGCGCTCGTTCGGTTCCGACACCCTTAGAGACCCTGAACCGCGAAATATTTATTCTCGCCCCCTAGTCCCCCCGTCGCTGGGACTTTTTTCTCAAAAATCGAGACAAAACAGTCCGGCGAACCTTCCCTGTTAACCAAATTGTGGCTCAAGCACTCGTTCGGTTCCGACACCCTTAGAGACCCTGAACCACGAAATATTTATTTTCGGGCCCAAGTCCCCCCGTCTCTGGGACTTTTTTCTCAAAAATCGAGACAAAACAATCCGGTGAACCTTCCCTGTTCACCAAATTGTGGCTCAAGCACTCGTTCGGTTCCGACACCCTTAGAGACCCTGAACCACGAAATATTTATTTTCGGCCCCAAGTCCCCCCGTCGCTGGGACTTTTTTCTCAAAAATCGAGACAAAACAATCGGGTGAACCTTCCCTGTTCACCAAATTGTGGCTCAAGCACTCGTTCGGTTCCGACACCCTTAGAGACCCTGAACCACGAAATATTTATTTTCGGCCCCAAGTCCCCCCGTCGCTGGGACTTTTTTCTCAAAAATCGAGACAAAAGAGTCCGGTGGACCTTCCTTCTTTACCAAATTGTGGCTCAAGCGCTCGTTCGGTTCCGACACCCTTAGAGGCCCTAAACCGCGAAATATTTATTTTCGCCCCCTAGTCCCCCCGTCGCTGGGACTTTTTTCTCAAAAATCGAGACAAAACAGTCCGGCGAACCTTCCCTGTTAACCAAATTGTGGCTCAAGCACTCGTTCGGTTCCGACACCCTTAGAGACCCTGAACCGCGAAATATTTATTCTCGCCCCCTAGTCCCCCCGTCGCTGGGACTTTTTTCTTAAAAATCGAGACAAAACAATCCGGTGGACCTTCCCTCTTCACCAAATTGTGGCTCAAGCACTCCTTCATTACCAATACCCCTAGAAACCCTGAACTGCGTTTTAAATATTTCCCACCCCAAAGTCCAGCCGTCGCTCGGCCTCAAAAATCAAGAAATCCATTGGACCTTCCATCTTCACGAAAATGTGGCAAGTACACCTACCTTTACCATAAAAAGATATATTGTTATTATTTGCTAACCATATTTCTTTAGTCAGTTAGGTACATCCCTTCATGTCTTAAAATATCATTTTTTATTATATGTAATTCATACCTTGAGCTGTAAGTATATTATTGCTAAAATAAAGGTCAGGGAAATATAATAATCTTCATTACTATATGTTTACACCACGGTAGAAAGATAATCATGTAGTTAATTTCAAGCCGTTTTTTAAAATCGTCGCTGCAATCGTCGCTATGTTCATATTTGCCGCTTGCTTGAAATAGTGAAAATTCGTCGCTGGGATTCGTCGCCAAGTTCACTCCGGTGGCTTCTCACACATCGCGCGTCCCCGAGGTCCAAACTTGCCCCCGTCTTTCGCGCCGTATTTAACAGCGGAGGATTTTCGGGGCCCCGAAAATACGTCTATCGGATTTATAAAGGACCAAGGGACCCTTTTATTCTTTCCTATTTTGTTCTATAATCATATGAGAGTAGATTTGCCTAAACATTAACCAGAACTTCTTTAAATAACAATGATCGAGTCCATATTAATTGAGGCAACCTACTCGCTTTAAGTAAATAGAAATATACTTACTGTCTACATTTTACATAACATCTTATTCTATAATCTTATGAGAGTTGAAATCATGCGACCGGCTCTCATACTATAAAGTTGATTAAGAAATGTAAATATTTTATTTACCTACATTCTTTAACCACTGAAATCTTTCTGAAACTGAGGGCATCCAAACATCAACAACATAAAAATAAATTTATTTTGACGCCCGTTTGGCCGCCCCTATTTTTTGGCCGCCCTGGGACGGTGCCCCGCTTTGCCCCTGTCTCGGCGCGGCCCTGATGCTTGCGCTCTAGAAGTTTGACTTGCATAGACTACTTGGAATTAGTGGCGCACCCAGGGGGGGGGGGCAGCCCAATCCGAGGCCTGGCCTGGCCATTTCTTTTAATCATAAAATATCTTGTATGCAATACGTCAAAATTTTTAAGTTGCTCCCCCCCCCAATCATATTTTCTGGGTGCGCTACTGCTTGGAATATCCTGATATATAGGATACTTTTAAATAGCAATGTACTTACTCGCAATAGCAATATAATGAAACACCAAGTGGTGATCTTTGGGCCTTAATTTTTCTTCTTTGTTCTATAAAATAAAGAGTTCAATAGAGTTCAGTGGCGCAACGAGAAATTATCGTCAGGGGGGGCTGGTTGATTTTTCATTGTTAAGAATTGCGCCGCCGTCGAAAATTTTCAAATTTTCAAGGTCAAACCTTTTTAATGAACTGAAAAAAAAGTAACCTAATATTAGCAAAAAATATTAGGCAACTGATTGTAGTTTTTCTTTGTTAACTGTGGAACTATAATAATAATAATAATAATAATAATTTAACTATGCAGTAACTGTAAGAAGTAGGTAGATATGTACTCTTTTTTTTTCTTTTACATAAAAGCCCGAGAGAGAATTCCTTGAGTGGTGTGGAAGTAAAAATATAAGTTAGTGCCTATAAATTTATTGCCACATCCTATAAATTAACATGTCCTCTCAAAGGGCCAAATGTTAGAATAGATAGGTAGATATCTTCCTATAGAAATTTATTTCCTTGTGAATTCATAACGATTATTGATTTTTGAAAGCAGGAATTAAAATGAGAATGCGCCGCATGCGAAATTTTTTAGAAATTTTAAGGACAGACAATTTAACTGAGGCGTAGAATATTATAAAGTTACATCAACCATGATATGTTTCTTCTTCTTTTTTTTTTCCAATGGCCAACGGCCCTGCCGTATATGAAGGACAGTAGAAAACAGAAGGCCAGGCGCATATAATTCAGGTCAAATTAGTTTTAAGTTCGGCGCAGGTTTGGTTAGGTTCGGCGCGAAGCGCGTGTGCGTATGACTTGTGTTTCGGTTCTGTGCCGACTGTCGGCCAGACAGATAATCTTTCATTAAATGTCAACTACTAATGTGTACCACCGATATCCGATATCCTCAATATCGTAAATTTGATAAATCTTAACATAAATTTAATGAATACAGCGCCACTGATAGAGTTTGCCCCTCTGCAAGAGAAAGTGCCCAACAATTGAAACATTACTTACGACTCACTCAATGCCGTAACTGGCTCTAGTATTTTTATAGCTATAGAACTTTGCAAAATAAAAACGTTTGCCTAGTTCGGGTTTACCCTAACCTCATCCCGCTGATATAGATGTAAATAATTAAGTATGCTTGATAACATTCCAAATATTTTGAATGGGAAAAATACCTAGCTTCACGACAAAGTTCCGGTGTGTTTGTGTTCTAACAAATACATATACCTAGTGGTGGCATATGAATGTCGGCAAGGATAATCTAAAGAGCTGTAATTCCTTAGTGAGTTTTCTCGAATTACATGAGGCAGGAAAGCCATGGATTTCTGCATCCTACATATTGGTAGATTGGAGGGCTGAGCCAGAGCTCAGAATATTACCGCCCGAGGCATACTGTGTTTATTGCACATAATACAGAACTCTTTAGCTACATAATTTCGGTTTTTGAGAATCACAGATCATACTGTTCGCTTCTCTGACGGACTTTTTTTTGACAATCATCGTATTCTCTAGCTAGAGATTGGCCTTCTTTCACTGAATATGCTTCACAGGATCTGCAGAGGCAGAATGCCGGGTATCTCTTTGGCAAGCCCACCCCTGGCATCCTTGCTTCTTAAAATAAGCGAACCCTTATAATCTAAGCCAAGGTCTGATTAGTCTTTCTCCTTAAATCGAGCCAAAGAAGTCAATTATATATACCTAATTATTAGTATAAAATATATAAATTATTACTCGATGGGAGTTAAAAAAAAGTTTATGAGTCACAAGTGTTTGGGAGGATACCTCCCTCATATATTTAGGAGAGGACCTACGTTGTAAGTACCTACCCTAGGTTTGTGAATGTTTGGTTTACTGGAAAAATCGGGAAGACTCAACACAGGTCATTAAAACTGGTAACGGTTCTGGCTCGAATATTGGGAAAGAGAATGCAGAATGTTTGCTAACAAAACTAAATAATATAAAGTCTCTAGAAACCCACCAAAATTTTTTTTGATTCCTTACATGTCCTAACTATCGCTCCGAGCAAGAACCCTCAAACTCTGTGTATATAGTGAATCAGAGCCGACAAGTTAAGACCAAAATATTGTAACATGCTTGTTGACTCAGAGAAAGGCTCACGGTCCGGTATTGAAGAAATCATTTGGTTAAGTCAGGTGAAAGATAGCTTACCAATACCAAGTGTTCTATCTATGAATATAATTTTAATTAGATGGCATCCAAAAATCAACACGCCATACGATTATTCGGTGGCCAAGTTATTACTTTAGGTACGAAACGAACATCAGTAGTAGTAATACAAAGAGAGTACGGGACCACTTTGACCTCAGTTGACCCCTTGATTCTGAGAGTCCCCTACGGCCCGAGGTCACGGGAGCAAAGTGGCTACGTCATGCCCGAGGTCACGTGACGTCACCGGATGACCCCAGTTGACCCCTAGATCCTGATAGGTTAACCTTTGACCTTTGGGCCACGTGTGACCCCCAGTTGACCCCCCCCCCCACTCCAACGACGGGGCAACCCCCACTCCAACGGCTTGGTGGGGTGAGGTCTATATATTCGTGCGCAAGAGCAGTTTTCCCGTTATATACACTTACAATTTCCCACAGTCTGATTTGCCGAGTTCAAAATGCAGTCGTTCCTGAATCACCTGAACAACAATTTGATCGTCAAGAAATTCGAAAGCGTTCAAAATATGGACGTGGATGAAAATTTTCAAATCACGAGCGTGGACAAAGTGAACACGCAATACGGAGAGAAGGTCTACGTAGAGTTCGAAGAATTTAAGACGGTGCTGCCGCAACGATACACGGCCGAGTTTACGCCCCAACGGATCGAAGAAATTAATAGGGATATCGGTAACGGAAGGAGGTATTACATGAAGAGTCTTGGACCCGTCGGCCGATCTACAAATATCGAATTTATTGTAGAACCATGACGAAGCTGGAGTACAGAAGAAAACTGCAACAATATTTGAAGAATTTAGAAGCATTGAAATATGAACTTATGTTATATGAAATTAAAATGAAGATAAAACATATTGACTTACACAATTAATTTTTAATAAACGTTTAAAAATCTTTTGTTGTGTTTTTTTATAAGAATCTTTGTGTTGAAGGGAAAACACCTGAAGCATCATATTATAATAAAACTCTCACTCTAAGCAATAATATCACTCTATTCCACTGTTATGTGTATACAGGGTGATTCTTAACTTATACACATAAATTTGGAAAATTGTAGGTTATGTCAAGTAATGGCTAATAATGAAAAAAAAAGTCTAATAAAATTGTTATCGATAAGGTCTGCGTTTGTGATCTTATGAACCATAATTTTTAATTTATTTATGCAAATAAACCCCGAATTGTTCAAGTACACAAAATTATAACTCAGCTGTTGCGTCGCATCGGGTTACTCGCTGCGAACGCGTGACCGCATAGTAAATATATAGTAAGAGAAAACACGTGGAATAGTTCACGACAGACGCCTGCTTTGTTTGGTCGAGCACTCAGCGATTTTGCTGAAACCGCATATAGAACAATAGGCTACAAATTTCACCCAATTATCTTCTAAATAAAAAAATCTGAAAAAATTGCAGATAGAATAATAAACGGAAAATTTGGGAAAATCAGCATGTAACGCAAACGATTTAGGCCGGAATCTTCAACTAGACACGTAGAAATCCGAGGTAGACTCCTTGGTATCAGGAAATGTGATACATTATGGTAAATAAGAAACCACGTGGAACCGTATATGATGCGATGTACAACGTAAACAATTAGTACGTCAGGGGCTCGGATTTTCTGCTGATGCAGGTATATCGTGATTTCCAAATATATCTTCTGATCGGCTGATCGGAAAAAATCCTCATATAGCGCAATCGATTTTGGGGCCACCCCTTGGGGGGGGTGGACTTGGTCTACCCCGGGGTGGGTGGGGGGTGGCGGGTGGGCAACTACGTGCCAGGAGGAACGGAGGCCGAAGGCCTCCGTCCGACTGGCATGTAGTTGCCCGAACAAAATCCACCCTTCCCCCTTGCACGCGTTTCGCGCATGCGCAGTTCCGCACTTTTGATACCTATGAAAATTCGAAAAATTTTGAAAATTTTTTATTCAAAAAATGTAATTTTAAAAAGGTCCTGATCCTATAATCCCGATAACATTTTGGGAAATTTTCATTTTTTGACGGTGAAATGTACAAGACAAGACTCAGACGAATGTTTTATATACAAGTGCAGATAGAATTTTTTCGAGTGACTGATAAAAACAGTTATTATAATAGTTAGTCGGAAGGCCCCAGATAACATAGGAAATTTTGTTTGAACAAAATCTGTAAAAAAAATCCAAGACGTGAAAATGTAGGTAGAATTTTCGAATAAGTTTTGTATACCGGTAAAAATATATGTAAAGGTAAAAATAACGTCAGTTTCACTTGGAAAAAAATGATGAACAAATTTCAATAAAAAAAATACGATGTAGAGGTTGTACCAAAAAAAAATTGGAAATAATTATTTATTCCAGTAAAATATACACAAGACCGAAAAAGGTAATTGCGTGGCTGTCCCATTTTATACACCCTAGCTGTTTCAGTTCATCTCGTTTGGAAAAATTTTAGGGGTTATTACTTTTTTAAATACCGGTTTCCTCAACCTTATTTGAAAGTAAATATTTTTTAGTTCCCCACAGAAGGAAATAATGACGATATTTTATACCGGTGGATTCAAAAAATATATAAGGTTAGGAAAAAACCTTGGTAGGCAAACGCGGCTCTGCTGACCAGACAAAAAAAAACTTAGTCGACAAATAATGGCCTATAAGAAGGGTGCGTGATTCCACGTATCAGTTCGAGTGCTCCAAGATGCAAGTAAGTATATACCAGCTGTCCCATTTTTAAACAGCTAGATATTTGGAAACCTTTCGTAAAAAAATTCCCAAGGATTACATGAGCAAAAGAAAGAAAAAAATGTAAATATACCAGCTGTCCCATTTATAAACCGCTTGATATCTTGGAAACGAAAACTTATATAAAGGAAGTAAAAGCTATATCTTAATAGGCGGAGGACCGACTGTCATTCAGACAGGTGAAAATTTTTTGTGATTTTTTGTAGAAGTTTTTTGCCAAAATTTTTTTTTTGTCAATTTTTTTTTGCCAAATTTTTTTTTTGCCAAAATTTTTTTTTGCCAAATTTTTTTTGCCAAAATTTTTTTTTACCAAAATTTTTTTTACCAAAATTTTTTTTTTGCAAAATTTTTTTTTGTCAAATTTTTTTTTGCAAAATTTTTTTTCCCAAATTTTTTTTTCGGCAAAATTTTTTTCCCCAAATTTTTTTTTCGTCAAAATTTTTTTCCCCAAATTTTTTTTTCGTCAATTTTTTTTTGTCAAATTTTTTTTTTGACAATTTTTTTGCCAAAATTTTTTTTTGCCAAATTTTTTTTGACATTTTTTTTGCCAAATTTTTTTTTGTCGAATTTTTTTTTTGCCAATTTTTTTTTGCCAAATTCTTTTTTGACAAAATTTTTTTTGATACAAATATAATTGCTAACGTTTAATTTGTTTACCCCATTTACGAAAATGATAACAAAATTGGATCAGACAAGATGTTTTTTCGAAGTATAGTTTTTAAACACAGGGTGCCACCACCGGTTTTACGATATAGGTTTCAAAATGCGACGCAAGTACATAAAAAAAATACCCTAGAGATAAGAAAACAAAATACAACTCACCGAAAGATTCTTGACGATGTATAAAAAGAAATCAGGTTACATCTAATGCCCCAGACAGTAAAATAAACATCCCCGAGCTATCAGATATAACCAAACATCATTTTCTAACGGCACAGTCATTTTCACGGGAAAAACAACCAGTAACCGTTCAAATTCCATAGATAGGTACTGCCGTAATCCAAAATTTCACTGAACTACGCGTATCTATTATACTGAAGTAGGTACTGATACACTTCCATCTTTCCAAAGAAAAACAAACACGAAACTCAGACTTTTCATATATTTATTACAACGCCTCGATAGAGTCTTTATCTGTGGCCACGACCGAGAATCTACTGAAGCAAGTGCGACGCATAGGACGTGAAAAGTGGCGAGTTGGTTTTATTAAACAATGAAACTTATACCTACGTATATATAAAATAAATGAGAAATATGCCAGAGATGTGAAACCTAATTGTGTTGCAAGTTTGAGGGTCCAAAAAAAATATTGGCTTTAATTTTTTAAGGTGAGAAACACATCTAACAGCCAGTTTGGAAATATACAAGGCAAAAAAAGTAGTGATGTGGCTGTCCCATTTTATGTTTTATACAGGTTGGGTTATTTTAGAATAGTTGTTCAATAGACCGAGACAACATCATAAACGCTTCCCGTTAGAACAGAATCTGATGGAAAGAAAAATTCCATCTGGGTCAAGCTACTACATAACCAAAATAAAAAATACTGAACGTTATAAAATTTAAAAAATCATATTTTCAACGGATTTTTATCCTCTGAAAATTGTTCTTGTGTAAAATTCAGTTTCACTGGGTCAAGCTAGGTGGTAACTATATAACCAAAATAAAAAATACTGAACGTTATAAAATTTAAAAAATCATATTTTCAAGGGATTTTTGTCCTCTGAAAATTGGTTTTGTGTAAATTGAGTTTCAATAAGTTACTAATTGAGATAATAGGAAAAAAATCTTAAGAATCTCTTATAGAATTCTGAGACAACGACCCTGAGAGTAAATATCATACAAAAATCTTTGTGCGTTGACTTTCAACTCAATTTAATAATTAGGTTTAATAATGACAATTTTCTCGATTATCTAGAATCAAAAATATTGCGAGTGGCAATTCACAATTTTCTAGATATCATGTGAAGCCTTAATTTTGCGTCGTAAGTTAGAGGATCCAAAAATATTGGCTTAAATTGTTTAGTAAATGCGATTAAAATATGTTTAGTTTATCAACAGTTAATTGTAACAGCTTATAATCTTAGAAGCTAAACTCTTTAAAAAAATTTTTAGACAAAAAGTTGTAGTTTAATAATGGTCAGTTGGATTCCTTTTGAATCATGTTTGCATATTACCTACAAGGAGTTACCACCTCAAAACCTAGAAATCGCTCATTTTAAACCGATTTAATAAAAATTTCACCAAAACAATACTTTCACTCATATGATACACTTCTGATTAATAAAAAAGGCACCATAGGTAGTAATAATAAGATATTCAACGGAATTTTTATCGACTGTTTGCCCATTTTGCTAGCTTTTGGGGGTATTCCTTGATATTTTAGACTGATAAAAATGAATAATAAAAATTTCACCAAAACAATACTTTCACTCATATAATACACTTCTGATTAGTAAAAAAGGCACCATAGGTAGTAGTAATAAGATATTCAACGGAATTTTTATCGACTGTTTGCCCATTTTGCTAGCTTTTGGGGGTATTCCTTGATATTTTAGACGGATAAAAATGAATAACTAAAATACAAAACGCACTCTTGACTTTACTTACGTGAATAGTAAGCCTATAATACGTATCGAAAACAGAGAAATATTCAGGTCAAGAAAAAAATGGCCTAATTTACAAGTTTGTAAATCAAAAACTACCTTTTGGCTTTTCATTTTGATGAGAAAATACGTCTAATTAGTAAGTCAAATAAATGGGACATCATGAAAGATATACTAATAATTGAACAAATGCTATCTTAGTTCTATAGGCAGAAAGGTACTATGGGTAGTAATAGTTTTGGGATCAAAGGACGACCTGTTAGCTTTTAAATTTGTTAAGAAAATACGTCTAATGAAATCGAAAGTAGTAACTAGGTTTTGGTTAACATTTCGTTAACGCGTTGACGAATAAGAATGCAAGTGAAAAGTAGACCGAATTTCCCAAAAAACGGTGAGTGACCAAACAAGTTATTATAAAAAGTGGCTCGGGAGACCGATGTAACCTAGAAAACGCCTTTCCTTCGAATAGAAAGTAAAAAAAAGTTGCAAAATGGGACTTATATGAATATTTGATGCAAGTGAAAAGTAGGCAGAATTTTCGAAAATCGGGGACGGATCAAAAAATATTAAGTTGATCGGGAGGTTGAGATAACCTATGAAACACCTTTCATTCCGACAGAATCTGACAGAAAATTCCAAGAAAATTTTAGACGACTGTTTGCAAGTGAAAAGTATACATAATTTTTTTGAAAAAACTGAGACTGACCAAAAAAAATAGATATTAGAAAATTTTGCTCGGGAGATCGAGGTAACATAGAAAACGCCTTTCATCCGAATATAATCTGAAATAAATTCCGAGATGGGACTTAGACGAATGTTTGATGCAAGTGCAAAGTAGACCGAATTGCCGAAAAACGCGGGAGGTCGAGGTAACCTAGGAAAAACGCCTTTTATTCGAACAGAATCTGACAAAAAAATCCAAGACGAATGTTTGATGCAATTGAAAGGTAGACAGAATTTTAGAAAAACGGCAACTGATCAAAAAATATATATTCGAAAATTTTGGTCGGGAGCCCGAGGTAACCTAGAAAACGCCTTTCGTTCTAACAGAATCCGACAAAAAAATTCCAAGACGGGATGGTAGTGGGACGAATGTTTGACGGAAGTTAAAAGTAGACAGAATATTAAAAAACGAGAACCGACCAAATAGTTATTAGAAAAAGTGGCTCAGGAGGTCGAGGTAACCTAGGAAATGCCTTTAGTTTGAAAAGAATCTGACAAACAAAAAATCCAAGACGAATATTTGATGCAATTGAAAGGTAGACAGGATTTTAGAAAAACGGCAACTGATCAAAAAATATATATTCGAAAATTTTGGTCGGGAGCCCGAGGTAACCTAGAAAATGCCTTTCGTTCGAACAGAATCCGACAAAAAAATTCCAAGACGGGATGGTAGTTGGACGAGTGTTTGACGCAAGTTAAAAGTAGACAGAATATTAAAAAACGAGAACCGACCAAATAGTTATTAGAAGAAGTGGCTCGGGAGGTCGAGGTAACCTAGGAAATGCCTTTCGTTCGAACAGAATTCGACAAAAAAAAATTCCAAGACATGACTTAGAAAAATATTCATTTGATGCAGATGAAAAAGAGACAGCATTTCCAAAAAAAACTTCGAGTGACCTAAAAGTTGTTAGAAAAAGTTGCTCGGGAGGCCGATGTCTAGCAAAATATAACACCATTGCACCAGAGTTATTTCCATCTACGTAACATTATTGGCGTGGTGGTCGACTAATCGCGTTCACTATTAAATTAATTATGACTGGTCAAATACGTATATAATGCAAATTAAAAAACGCTTTAACGAAGCGTTTACAATGCGTTAACGAGGATTGACAGCGCGTTAACGAGGCGTTACCAACGCGTTAAACGCGTGAAAGAAGCGTTATCAACGTGTTAAACGCGTGAAAGAAGCGTTATCCATGCGTTACGCGTTAACGAAGCGTTATCAACGCGTTAACAACGCGTTATCCATGCGTTAACTACTAGTTATCGATTCGTTAACAATGCGTTAACGAACAACGCGTTAACGAAACGTTAACGACGTGTCAGCAAAGTTTTAACAAAGCGTTAACGAAGCTTTAACATCGCGTCAATGCGTTAAGACGCGTTAAAACCGCGTTAACGAATCTTTGACGACGCATTAACGAAGCGTTGACGAGTGTGGAAGTGCGTGGACCCTCCAACTCCCAGAATCGCAACTTACACCAGATCAAACTCAACTGTGGAATCTTGTGACGTCACAGAGATGCTACTTTACATTTCTTTTAAGTAGTTAACCTAACCTAACATTATTGTCGCGGTGACCAAGAGGTTATCGACTGGTGAACCGATTGCCATTGGATTTGGGAGAGGTGTATCAAAGGCGTATTAAGTCAGTTTTGACCAATGGTAATCGGTTCACCAGTCGATAACCTCTTGGTCACCGCGACAATAATGTTAGGTTAGGTTAACTACTTAAAAGAAATGTAAAGTAGCATCTCTGTGACGTCACAAGATTCCACAGTTGAGTTTGATCTGGTGTAACTTGCGATTCTGGGAGTTGGAGGGTCCACGCACTTCCACACTCGTCAACGCTTCGTTAATGCGTCGTCAAAGATTCGTTAACGCGGTTTTAACGCGTCTTAACGCATTGACGCGATGTTAAAGCTTCGTTAACGCTTTGTTAAAACTTTGCTGACACGTCGTTAACGTTTCGTTAACGCGTTGTTCGTTAATGCGTTGTTCGTTAACGCATTGTTAACGAATCGATAACTAGTAGTTAACGCATGGATAACGCGTTGTTAACGCGTTGATAACGCTTCGTTAACGCGTAACGCATGGATAACGCTTCTTTCACGCGTTTAACACGTTGATAACGCTTCTTTCACGCGTTTAACGCGTTGGTAACGCCTCGTTAACGCGCTGTCAATCCTCGTTAACGCATTGTAAACGCTTCGTTAAAGCGTTTTTTAATTTGCATTATATACGTATTTGACCAGTCATAATTAATTTAATAGTGAACGCGATTAGTCGACCACCACGCCAATAATGTTACGTAGATGGAAATAACTCTGGTGCAATGGTGTTATATTTTGCTAGACATCGGCCTCCCGAGCAACTTTTTCTAATAACTTTTAGGTCAGTCGAAGTTTTTTTTGGAAATGCTGTCTCTTTTTCATCTGCATCAAATGAATATATTTCTAAGTCATGTCTTGGAATTTTTTTTTGTCGAATTCTGTTCGAACGAAAGGCATTTCCTAGGTTACCTCGACCTCCCGAGCCACTTCTTCTAATAACTATTTGGTCGGTTCTCGTTTTTTAATATTCTGTCTACTTTTAACTTGCGTCAAACACTCGTCCAACTACCATCCCGTCTTGGAATTTTTTTGTCGGATTCTGTTCGAACGAAAGGCATTTTCTAGGTTACCTCGGGCTCCCGACCAAAATTTTCGAATATATATTTTTTTGATCAGTTGCCGTTTTTCTAAAATCCTGTCTACCTTTCAATTGCATCAAATATTCGTCTTGGATTTTTTGTTTGTCAGATTCTTTTCAAACTAAAGGCATTTCCTAGGTTACCTCGACCTCCTGAGCCACTTTTTCTAATAACTATTTGGTCGGTTCTCGTTTTTTAATATTCTGTCTACTTTTAACTTCCGTCAAACATTCGTCCCACTACCATCCCGTCTTGGAATTTTTTTGTCGGATTCTGTTAGAACGAAAGGCGTTTTCTAGGTTACCTCGGGCTCCCGACCAAAATTTTCGAATATATATTTTTTGATCAGTTGCCGTTTTTCTAAAATTCTGTCTACCTTTCAATTGCATCAAACATTCGTCTTGGATTTTTTTGTCAGATTCTGTTCGAATAAAAGTCGTTTTTCCTAGGTTACCTCGACCTCCCGCGTTTTTCGGCAATTCGGTCTACTTTCCACTTGCATCAAACATTCGTCTAAGTCCCATCTCGGAATTTATTTCAGATTATATTCGGATGAAAGGCGTTTTCTATGTTACCTCGATCTCCCGAGCAAAATTTTCTTATATCTATTTTTTTTGGTCAGTCTCAGTTTTTTCAAAAAAATTATGTATACTTTTCACTTGCAAACAGTCGTCTAAAATTTTCTTGGAATTTTCTGTCAGATTCTGTCGGAATGAAAGGTGTTTCATAGGTTATCTCAACCTCCCGATCAACTTAATATTTTTTGATCCGTCCCCGATTTTCGAAAATTCTGCCTACTTTTCACTTGCATCAAATATTCATATAAGTCCCATTTTGCAACTTTTTTTTACTTTCTATTCGAAGGAAAGGCGTTTTCTAGGTTACATCGGTCTCCCGAGCCACTTTTTATAATAACTTGTTTGGTCACTCACCGTTTTTTGGGAAATTCGGTCTACTTTTCACTTGCATTCTTATTCGTCAACGCGTTAACGAAATGTTAACCAAAACCTAGTTACTACTTTCGATTTCATTAGACGTATTTTCTTAACAAATTTAAAAGCTAACAGGTCGTCCTTTGATCCCAAAACTATTACTACCCATAGTACCTTTCTGCCTATAGAACTAAGATAGCATTTGTTCAATTATTAGTATATCTTTCATGATGTCCCATTTATTTGACTTACTAATTAGACGTATTTTCTCATCAAAATGAAAAGCCAAAAGGTAGTTTTTGATTTACAAACTTGTAAATTAGGCCATTTTTTTCTTGACCTGAATATTTCTCTGTTTTCGATACGTATTATAGGCTTACTATTCACGTAAGTAAAGTCAAGAGTGCGTTTTGTATTTTAGTTATTCATTTTTATCCGTCTAAAATATCAAGGAATACCCCCAAAAGCTAGCAAAATGGGCAAACAGTCGATAAAAATTCCGTTGAATATCTTATTACTACTACCTATGGTGCCTTTTTTATTAATCTGAAGTGTATTATATGAGTGAAAGTATTGTTTTGGTGAAATTTTTATTATTCATTTTTATCAGTCTAAAATATCAAGGAATACCCCCAAAAGCTAGCAAAATGGGCAAACAGTCGATAAAAATTCCGTTGAATATCTTATTATTACTACCTATGGTGCCTTTTTTATTAATCAGAAGTGTATCATATGAGTGAAAGTATTGTTTTGGTGAAATTTTTATTAAATCGGTTTAAAATGAGCGATTTCTATGTTTTGAGGTTGTAACTCCTTGTAGGTAATATGCAAACATGATTCAAAAGGAATCCAACTGACCGTTATTAAACTACAACTTTTTGTCTAAAAATTTTTTTAAAGAGTTTAGCTTCTAAGATTATAAGCTGTTACAATTAACTGTTGATAAACTAAACATATTTTAATCGCATTTACTAAACAATTTAAGCCAATATTTTTGGATCCTCTAACTTACGACGCAAAATTAAGGCTTCACATGATATCTAGAAAATTGTGAATTGCCACTCGCAATATTTTTGATTCTAGATAATCGAGAAAATTGTCATTATTAAACCTAATTACTAAATTGAGTTGAAAGTCAACGCACAAAGATTTTTGTATGATATTTACTCTCAGGGTCGTTGTCTCAGAATTCTATAAGAGATTCTTAAGATTTTTTTCCTATTATCTCAATTAGTAACTTATTGAAACTCAATTTACACAAAACCAATTTTCAGAGGACAAAAATCCCTTGAAAATATGATTTTTTAAATTTTATAACGTTCAGTATTTTTTATTTTGGTTATACAGGGTTAACTATCACTTAGTACAAAAATTTTTATGGCAGATAAAGAAAAATTAGACTTGCTAAAATAAATTTTCAAAAATTTTCTAACATTTGTCTTAAGCCTAAAAATTTTTTTTTTCAAATTGTATTAAACCCCTCAAAAAACGCCGCCTATGGACGCCCGCGCGACATGTCTAAAAATTTCGCATATGTCAATAGCGCGGCGTTGCCACGTCTATCAATTTATCCGAGGATTCACCACAAAATTTCGATTTCCTTTTAAAAACGATTACTTTCTAAGGAACATGTAGAATGCCTATGAAACACCTACCTTACTGACATTTCCAGGATTGTTTGCACCATTTTCTGTTTTCTTGCTTTTTTACATTAAAAGTCACACAACACAACATTCACATTTTTTAAATCTGTTGGGGATCTCTTGGTTTCCCTCTGCTATTCCTTTTGTTTGAAGCGAGGTACTCAGCCTGACGACCACGACGAGGTAGATCCCCTCCGCCAGGAAAACCCCGAAGGGTAACCGAAAAATCACAACTGCACTAGCACACATTGCACAAATGCACATGCAAAGCACTACAGTAGCTGTTCAAAGAGGCCGCCGTTAACTTCGATGCACAAATTCACTCGGTTAACTAAAGAAGTCCGGATACGTGCAAAAAGTCCATGATTATTTCGGATTTGAACAGCTGCACCTTCAATTCGTTCACGTAACTGCTGCTCGTTGTCGATTTCCTGCTCGTACACAATCGCCTTCATGAATCCCCAAATACAAAAATCCATTGGATTCAAGTCTGGTGATCGCGGCTGCCATGCAATTGGCCCTCCTCTTCCGATCCAACGGTTGGGGCATTGGTCGTCTAAAAGTGCACGAACAGGTCTCGCAAAATGGGCTGGTGCACCATCGTGCATAAACCACATGTCATGCAGTACTTGTAGTGGCAAATTATCAAACAAAACATTTGTCAGAAAATACAAGTATCGTTCAGCGTTTAAATTTTCCGGTAGAATGTATGGTCCAATTAATCGATCTCCATAAACTCCAGCCCAAACATTGATGGAAAACCGACGTTGGAAATTAAACCGCCGAACAGCATGTGGGTTCTCATCGGACCAAATATGGCTGTTGTGTCTAAAAAAAAAAAAAAAAAAATTAGAAATATTCACAATTTTGGCGAAGGCGTTAGGATTGACATAGCCAATTTTATAATAAATAAAAAAGATAATATGGAGGAGAGAAAGCTATAAGTAAGTAAAAATTTACATACGTGTTTAAAACCCCAGCACGTGTGAAGCAGCATTCGTCTGTCCAAAGAATGTTGAAAACAAAGTTTGGGTCTTGGGCGATTCGATCACGTAGCCAAGTGCAGTAGGTCATTCTCACCGGAAAATCATTTGCTTCTAATGCTTGGACCTTTTGTATGTGATAAGGGTGAAGGCCGTTTTCCCTTAGAATCCTCCATGCCTGTAAATAATTGTATTGTTACATTTTAAATTTTATGTAGGTATTAGGTGCAAGCAAAGACAATCCCATCACATGGGATAGTCTTTGGTAGAAGTCAGTTTTATTGGTTTTATTTTACTTGCCTTGTTCTGAGATATTCCCAATCTCCTTGCAATAGCTGTAGTGCTTATGGAAGGTTGCTCTTCCACCAAATCAAGCACTGACTCAACATCGTCCATGTTCATTTGCCCTCCAGGCCCACCCCTTCGAGCTTGCAAAACACCAGTGTTTCGCATACGTTGTACAATGTTCACGAAAGTACGTGGGTTAGGCATATTTGCCCTGTTAGGAAAACGAATACGGTATTCTGCTGCAGCTCGATGTGCACTTTCATCGCATCTCCCGTACATTATAACCATGTCCGTCAACTCGGCGTTCGAATACTCCGGCATTTTCACAAAGACGCTGAACGATTTGCCGCGAAAATCAAGACCAAACTGGGAAATAACGCCATGTTACATTCGCAAATGCCCTCCGTCGGCTACTAGCCAAACTTGAAAAGGTTTGTTCCAACAGGGCCAATAACCGTGCTCAAGCACGTTCAGCGCATGCGCACTACCCCGCTGGCTCTTCCAACTGAATTATGTACCTACCGACACGGGACGATACACGCACTGTTCCAGCCGATTTATGGATCATTTGTGTATCGTCCTTGTACGATAAAAACGGTGCCTGGTCTAAAGCAATAACCGCGTGTACTGACATGCGCAATGTATAGTCATGTGACAGAGACAAACAATAACCTCATATTTTTGTTTTTACGTAGATGGTTTTAAATCGATGGCTGGGATCGTGTTTTTTATTTCTTGTTGGTTTTTGGTTTGTTGGGTAGGGCGGGGAATCGTTGAACAATAATTTTTTAGAGTGAAGAGTGAGGTTAGCCCACCGAACATTCGGTTAGCCACATATTAAACACGCAGGTTAGGTGCGGTCACAAAACGTGATTTGGTCGATTTGATTCACAATCCGTTCCATCTGAAATTTTCTTTGGGATCGCACATGAACGGTGCAAAACTAGCGCATGCGTTCTTTAAGGGTTATCATCTAGTTCATGTACAGTTCTGTGACGGTACGTAAATTCGAGTTGGAACAAATGATCCCAAAGAAAATTTCAGATGGAACGGAAAAATTGTTCAACGATTCCCCGCCCTACCCAACAAGCCAAAAACCAACAAGAAATAAAAAACACGATCCCAGCCATCGATTTAAACCTATCTACGTAAAAACAAAAATATGATGTTAATGTTTATCTCTGTCACACGACCATACACTGCGCATGTCAGTACACGCGGTTATTGCTTTAGACCAGGCACCGTTTTTATCGTACAAGGACGATACACAAATGATCCATAAATCGGCTGGAACAGTGCGTGTATCGTCCCGTGTCGGTAGGTACATAATTCAGTTGGAACAGCCAGTGGGGTAGTGCGCATGCGCTGAACGTGCTTGAGCACGGTTATTGGCCCTGTTGGAACAAACCTTGTATGTACAGTTAGTTGCCTAGCTAGGAAGTTATGAAATGACGAACGGGGCAACGCGGAGCAGTCGAAAAAACGTTTCATAGACTCGACCGGGCCGATACGTCGCTTAATTCATACCGCCGAGGCTTCAGAACAATAAATCCTTTATCTATGCTTCAGAAGAGGTTAGATGGTGGACAAGAATTCATCAGAGGAGCTCCGGGGGTATTAAGGGAGACGGCTTGTGGTGTCGCGGTAATGAGCTTTCCGCGAGACTAGGAACCGGTCCGGATACGAGCTAAGGTAAGGGGAATCTAATAGCGCTGCATCTGTACAGATTCAAATCGATTGTTATTTATGTATTTTTTAAATTTGTTTGAGTAAAAAGGTATTTTCACCGTTCCTAAATCAACGGCAACACCGCGGAAAATCACTTCAGCTGTCAGTACCTTCAGAAGCCAAATTGGATGACGTCATTAAAGGCGGCGATTTACAGGGAAAATAGGGGTCTTTACCCGTTTTTTTAAAGATCGTAAAAAAATCTAAAAATATTTTTCTATGTTTTCTTAAGCCACCCTGCGCACGTGGTAAAAATTTTTGTACTAAGTCATAGTTAACCCTGTATAGTTACCACCTAGCTTGACCCAGTGAAACTGAATTTTACACAAGAACAATTTTCAGAGGATAAAAATCCGTTGAAAATATGATTTTTTAAATTTTATAACGTTCAGTATTTTTTATTTTGGTTATGTAGTAGCTTGACCCAGATGGAATTTTTCTTTTCATCAGATTCTGTTCTAACGGGAAGCGTTTATGATGTTGTCTCGGTCTATTGAACAACTATTCTAAAATAACCCAACCTGTATAAAACATAAAATGGGACAGCCACATCACTACTTTTTTTGCCTTGTATATTTCCAAACTGGCTGTTAGATGTGTTTCTCACCTTAAAAAATTAAAGATAATATTTTTTTTGGACCCTCAAACTTGCAACACAATTAGGTTTCACATCTCTGGCATATTTCTCATTTATTTTATATATACGTAGGTATAAGTTTCATTGTTTAATAAAACCAACTCGGCACTTTTCACGTCCTATGCGTCGCACTTGCTTCAGTAGATTCTCGGTCGTGGCCACAGATAAAGACTCTATCGAGGCGTTGTAATAAATATATGAAAAGTCTGAGTTTCGTGTTTGTTTTTCTTTGGAAAGATGGAAGTGTATCAGTACCTACTTCAGTATAATAGATACGCGTAGTTCAGTGAAATTTTGGATTACGGCAGTACCTATCTATGGAATTTGAACGGTTACTGGTTGTTTTTCCCGTGAAAATGACTGTGCCGTTAGAAAATGATGTTTGGTTATATCTGATAGCTCGGGGATGTTTATTTTACTGTCTGGGGCATTAGATGTAACCTGATTTCTTTTTATACATCATCAAGAATCTTTCGGTGAGTTGTATTTTGTTTTCTTATCTCTAGGGTATTTTTTTTATGTACTTGCGTCGCATTTTGAAACCTATATCGTAAAACCGGTGGTGGCACCCTGTGTTTAAAAACTATACTTCGAAAAAACATCTTGTCTGATCCAATTTTGTTATCATTTTCGTAAATGGGGTAAACAAATTAAACGTTAGCAATTATATTTGTATCAAAAAAAATTTTGTCGAAAAAGAATTTGGCAAAAAAAAAATTCGACAAAAAAAAATTTGGCAAAAAAAATGTCAAAAAAAATTTTACAAAAAAAAATTTTGACAAAAAAAATTTTGACAAAAAAAAAATTTGGCAAAAAAAAATTTTGACAAAAAAAATTTTGACAAAAAAAAAAATTGGCAAAAAAAAATTTGGCAAAAAAAAATTTGGCAAAAAAAAATTTTGGCAAAAAAATTGTCAAAAAAAAAAAATTGACAAAAAAAAATTTTGACGAAAAAAAAATTTGGGGAAAAAAATTTTGACGAAAAAAAAATTTGGGGAAAAAAATTTTGACGAAAAAAAAATTTGGAAAAAAAAATTTTGCAAAAAAAAATTTGACAAAAAAAAATTTTGCAAAAAAAAAATTTTGGTAAAAAAAATTTTTGTAAAAAAAAATTTTGGCAAAAAAAATTTTGGCAAAAAAAAATTTTGGCAAAAAAAAAATTTTGGCAAAAAAAAATTGACAAAAAAAAATTTTGGCAAAAAACTTCTACAAAAAATCACAAAAAATTTTCACCTGTCTGAATGACAGTCGGTCCTCCGCCTATTAAGATATAGCTTTTACTTCCTTTATATAAGTTTTCGTTTCCAAGATATCAAGCGGTTTATAAATGGGACAGCTGGTATATTTACATTTTTTTCTTTCTTTTGCTCATGTAATCCTTGGGAATTTTTTTACGAAAGGTTTCCAAATATCTAGCTGTTTAAAAATGGGACAGCTGGTATATACTTACTTGCATCTTGGAGCACTCGAACTGATACGTGGAATCACGCACCCTTCTTATAGGCCATTATTTGTCGACTAAGTTTTTTTTTGTCTGGTCAGCAGAGCCGCGTTTGCCTACCAAGGTTTTTTCCTAACCTTATATATTTTTTGAATCCACCGGTATAAAATATCGTCATTATTTCCTTCTGTGGGGAACTAAAAAATATTTACTTTCAAATAAGGTTGAGGAAACCGGTATTTAAAAAAGTAATAACCCCTAAAATTTTTCCAAACGAGATGAACTGAAACAGCTAGGGTGTATAAAATGGGACAGCCGCGCAATTACCTTTTTCGGTCTTGTGTATATTTTACTGGAATAAATAATTATTTCCAATTTTTTTTTGGTACAACCTCTACATCGTATTTTTTTTATTGAAATTTTTTCATCATTTTTTTCCAAGTGAAACTGACGTTATTTTTACCTTTACATATATTTTTACCGGTATACAAAACTTATTCGAAAATTCTACCTACATTTTCACGTCTTGGATTTTTTTTACAGATTTTGTTCAAACAAAATTTCCTATGTTATCTGGGGCCTTCCGACTAACTATTATAATAACTGTTTTTATCAGTCACTCGAAAAAATTCTATCTGCACTTGTATATAAAACATTCGTCTGAGTCTTGTCTTGTACATTTCACCGTCAAAAAATGAAAATTTCCCAAAATGTTATCGGGATGATAGGATCAGGACCTTTTTAAAATTACATTTTTTGAATAAAAAATTTTCAAAATTTTTCGAATTTTCATAGGTATCAAAAGTGCGGAACTGCGCATGCGCGAAACGCGTGCAAGGGGGAAGGGTGGATTTTGTTCGGGCAACTACATGCCAGTCGGACGGAGGCCTTCGGCCTCCGTTCCTCCTGGCACGTAGCTTTTTTTATTTAGAAGATAATTGGGTGAAATTTGTAGCCTATTGTTCTATATGCGGTTTCAGCAAAATCGCTGAGTGCTCGACCAAACAAAGCAGGCGTCTGTCGTGAACTATTCCACGTGTTTTCTCTTACTATATATTTACTATGCGGTCACGCGTTCGCAGCGAGTAACCCGATGCGACGCAACAGCTGAGTTATAATTTTGTGTACTTGAACAATTCGGGGTTTATTTGCATAAATAAATTAAAAATTATGGTTCATAAGATCACAAACGCAGACCTTATCGATAACAATTTTATTAGACTTTTTTTTTCATTATTAGCCATTACTTGACATAACCTACAATTTTCCAAATTTATGTGTATAAGTTAAGAATCACCCTGTATACACATAACAGTGGAATAGAGTGATATTATTGCTTAGAGTGAGAGTTTTATTATAATATGATGCTTCAGGTGTTTTCCCTTCAACACAAAGATTCTTATAAAAAAACACAACAAAAGATTTTTAAACGTTTATTAAAAATTAATTGTGTAAGTCAATATGTTTTATCTTCATTTTAATTTCATATAACATAAGTTCATATTTCAATGCTTCTAAATTCTTCAAATATTGTTGCAGTTTTCTTCTGTACTCCAGCTTCGTCATGGTTCTACAATAAATTCGATATTTGTAGATCGGCCGACGGGTCCAAGACTCTTCATGTAATACCTCCTTCCGTTACCGATATCCCTATTAATTTCTTCGATCCGTTGGGGCGTAAACTCGGCCGTGTATCGTTGCGGCAGCACCGTCTTAAATTCTTCGAACTCTACGTAGACCTTCTCTCCGTATTGCGTGTTCACTTTGTCCACGCTCGTGATTTGAAAATTTTCATCCACGTCCATATTTTGAACGCTTTCGAATTTCTTGACGATCAAATTCTTGTTCAGGTGATTCAGGAACGACTGCATTTTGAACTCGGCAAATCAGACTGTGGGAAATTGTAAGTGTATATAACGGGAAAACTGCTCTTGCGCACGAATATATAGACCTCACCCCACCAAGCCGTTGGAGTGGGGGTTGCCCCGTCGTTGGAGTGGGGGGGGGGGTCAACTGGGGGTCACACGTGGCCCAAAGGTCAAAGGTTAACCTATCAGGATCTAGGGGTCAACTGGGGTCATCCGGTGACGTCACGTGACCTCGGGCATGACGTAGCCACTTTGCTCCCGTGACCTCGGGCCGTAGGGGACTCTCAGAATCAAGGGGTCAACTGAGGTCAAAGTGGTCCCGTACTCTCTTTGTATTACTACTAACATCGTCTTTTATAATATTAAAACTATAAGAATGTTTTTGTTTTGGTTGGCCACAAAAAACTTTGTTTTCAGATTTAAATCATATCGACTTAAATTTAACACAACGCTTCGATCAGTTAAATCCTTGATTGTTCCCGAGTGAAAAATATTGCAAAACATACACTTACAATATATATGAAAGATGTTATCCTCCAATTGAAATCCTCATTTGGAAGATGGGTATCTATTATGCCATCATTTAATGCGTTTCACGACAACCTTTTCTTTCAACAACTACCTGGTGTTCAAAATGATATCAAGGACTGCACGCCGAAATAATTGGACGATCAAAAGAACTTACCTGAAGTTCGATCGTAATTATATCATTTCCCTCCCGCCCGTTGGCCCAGAAAAGGGGCATCATGGCCAACGGGTGGTGGGGGAAAAAACCTTTTATATCTTTAAAGACTGTGCGCAGTAGCAGGAAACAACACGTACTACCTGGTGTTCAAAATGATATCTTTGGACTGCACGCCTCATATAATTACGAACGAACTTCAGGTAAGTTCTTTTGATCGTCCAATTCTTACAGAGGGGGCACTGCCTCCTCTGCCTCCCAGGACGAGCCGCCACTGCAAAACAATCTTCTACACTGATGAATGATAATTACGGTAGACATTCTTTCCTCCATAAACGATTAATTAATAATAACATAATAATGTAAATGCAGCAGCAATTCTTTGGAGAATACGCTATTAAAATTGATTAGAATAAAAGAAGGACAGAATGTTGGTTACTTTAGAATAAGTCTTTCTTAATAGCACAGACCTATACCTATAGCTTCGCTAGTCTGTGTTAATAGTTAGTATGTTAAATAATTCATTTCACAACATAAACTAATAATATAACTTTTGGAAACTCATTAACTAATTGCATATTTAATAAGTTTTATGCATTTTCCACTTTCCTAAATTATGTGAGATATGGTTGTACCTGAAAAAAGTCATTTGGACAATATTACAAAATTGCTTTGTTTGAAGGAAGAATTATTATTCTAGTCATCAGCCATCACGCCTAAAAGAATGTTCGTGTTCCATGTAAAACTAATTTTCATATGCAGCTTTGTCAATGCAAAATTTGTTAATAATGACCAGTATTTTTCCCGAATGTCTTTAGTTAATTGCGTGACAAAATTTTCCAGAAAAGTTTTTACAAAATTTAATACCATAAGATATGTTCTACCTGCACATGAACATTCAACATACAATATTTCAAATCCTTCTAATCTGGATAATTTAATTTTTGAATCATTTAGCAAACAGAAAAAATGGTCATTTTTAATCTCCGATGTCAACAAGGATAATCAGATACTTGAAGATCAACGCATCAAGATTTTTTATTATTTGATACAAATAGCACACACCACAAACATTTCCGAAATAATTGACCAGATTTCGAGTTTTCAATCTTGGAATTCATTTGGTGAGTTTATAATATTTTCTACAACTGTCTATAGTGATTCAAACAAAGTAGCTGAAACAATTGCTAAGCATTTATGGGAGAAACAAGTGCATAGAGGGTACATAATGTTGCCGACATTAGATAATGTGACAAATTACAATATATTTACATGGAGAACTAAACCAGGAAAACGATGTGGAGATGATTATGTTGTAAGTAATTCTCTCTGGAGATGTTTTTCAGGGCACATTCCCATTAGAGCATACAACAAGTCTAAAATATTTAAAATAAACAATTTTGAAGGTTGCCTGGTCAGAGTAAGATTTTCAGACAACCCCCCTTATGTTATCAACCTAACTAATAATTCTTGTGGAATATCAAACAGATATTACAGAAACTATGGAATAGACATAAATCTCTTAAATACCATAGCAGAAAAGCACAACTTAGTGATGAAGTATATCGCTTTACCGAATCCAAAAAAATTAGATGACGAACATGAACTTTTCGATATAAAAGAAGTAGATGTGATTATCGGAGGACAATCTTTAGCTTCTAAGAAATCGACAGCTATGTTCGACGTCAGTTTACCTTATATGCAAGAATCAATGAGTTGGTGTGTTCCAAATAAACCAGAATTATCCAAAGACATGTTTAAAGTATTTAATGGGTTCAATTATTTGGGAAGGATGATTCCCTTTGTATTATCAGTGATCATTTGCGTTTTAGGAAAATGTAGACGCACCGAGGCCAAAGACTTTAAGTCTTTTGGGTACAACCTCTTACATTATCACGCCATCCTTAGCAACGTACCATATCCAAAAATGCCTAAAACGTTGGCTGTTCGATATTTCACGATGCTTCTTGTAATTTACTGTTTCATTATCGCCTCTTACAGTAGTTCTTTTTATGCGAGTAAACTGATCAATAGACAGTTGTCCCAGAAGTACTCAGGCGATATCAACAAGTACAACATGACGATGTACGTCGTACGGAATTATGAACATTTGTTCAGACTTCAAGAATATGTCCACGATGTTATTCCTTGTGTAGATAACGAAAAATGCATTGAAGAAGTCGCGTGTGGTCCAATACCGACAGCTTTTTGTACACAGAGATTTAACATCGAATACATGACTAAGAAATTTTTAGAAAATGATAGCGTCCCGCTATTATATCTACATCCCAAACAAGAGGCCGTGCTTAGCATCGTTATATTAATGAGAACAGGCTTTTATCTTAAACAAATTTTCAACGAACACATCAATTGGATAGCGGTCTCTGGCATTGTAGAAAAATGGAAAGAAGACTCGCTCTACAAGTACAAGAAAATTATGAGCTTGTCTAAGGGTAAAAGGTTCAGGAAGCTGTCCTTCGATGATATGAAATTGGCGTTTCGTTCGATGGGCATGTATTACGTTTGCGCCAGTACAGCGTTTCTGGGAGAGCATATTTATTTCCGTATATCTAAATATGTGGGAAAATCTCCTTGTTATTACTTACTTCCTGTTATTAATTTTTTTAAAATAAAGCTTAATAGTCTTTAAGTAGTTTAATTTATTTTCTTAACTTATTATTAAGGCCAAATCGGCAGGTTAGAGTTGCAAAAATTGCCCTATTTAATATGGCCGATGGTGGCAGCATCGTGATTCAATTACCGAAACTACCAATTTAACTATCATATCATACAGTGCCCTATTTTATTGACTTCCTACGTTCCTTACCCTTCTTTTGTCGTCCCTATTATTTTTATCTGAATTTTCTTATTTCTAGGCTGCGCTTTGCCACATAGTTGTCAAATGTACCTTATATATAATATGTGGTATAAGCTAAGAAATAAATGAAAACGAATTCACCTATTCGACATAAACAGATATTATTAGGAATATGGCTATTGTAACACTGTATTGTAAGATTTAGTTCGATATTTACCGCCATATAAAAATAATTTACAATACATAAAAAATCTAAATACATAAATATATAAATTTAGATAGGTAAATTAATTAATAAATCTGGCAATAATTACTCTCAAAACTAACAAAAATAACAATAACATAATAACAGGAGGATGTCAGATGTTCGCATCAACGGAATATAAGGAAGGACACGACTCGGTTGCCACGATCTTGCACCAGGACCTGGCGGAAAAACTGCTGCTTGTGCAGGCAGAGAAGGTCCCATATTACAGCTACACACCGGAGCCTGTTCTTGAGAACAGCAACTACAAGATCTACTGGGATTGTCCAGTTCTGACAGATCAAGGAGTTGCCCAAAACAGACCGGACCTTATAATAGTTGATAAAATTTCTAGGAAGACAACTCTGATTGATGTGGCCATCCCGAACAACAACAACCTGCGTGTGAAGGCAGTCGAGAAGATCGCGAAGTATAGAGACTTAGAAGAACGAATTAGAAGGCAATGGGAAATGGAGAACGTTCAAACGATTCCAATCATCGTGTCAACAACTGGTGTTATACCAAAAAGTTTGCTGAGAAACATCAAAGAGCTGGGTCTAACTGAAAATCTTTACAAGTCCATGCAGAAAGCCGTACTACTTGCGACAGCCAGAACCGTCAGGAAATTCATGGGGAATGCAGGATCATCCAGCAATGTCTATTTCACCTAGGGCCCGATAACATGGCAAGGGTCTCGTCTGAGCCAGATCCTTATGGTATCCGGTATACCCGGCGAATGCCTTTTGTCGATATACTGTATAATTATTCAAAATATTTTGTATAATTATTATTTTGTAGTTTTCTGGATTCAACACCAACCTAACTTGTTCTTGTTGGTGTTTAGTATGTTTTGTGAAATTTCGGCTCTGGTATTATCAGCTTGATACTAGATGGCGCCACTGGTTGGTTTCTCACCTCCAAGTGCAAGTTACACTATTATAAGTGCTACCGTTTCGGTTTGAGTCGTTCGGGAGGGTTATGGCTGCCTTGATGAACCTAATAAGGGGAAACAGCTGTCGTAGTCTACCTTCTCGAACGATGCAAATATGAAAACACCGGTCATCCATTAGAACTTGGATGTTGGTATGATATTACCAGTTGCCAAAATTTATAGTCCCATAAAGCTGCTAACTTTCTTAATATAAAATAATGTTAACAACACCGTGAAACAATATAATTAGGTTATGATTGTCTAAACGGTTGTGAAATTCATAAATTAATTGTCTAATAGTTGTGCTGCATGAGATAAAATACCTCTTAATTAATCGTTATGAATATCGCATAAATGACAAAAAGTATTATAACAATTACATGTGACAACCAAAGGTGATTTAAGATACAGGTTGATCTTAGCTCTGTTACAATAAAAAATACAATTAGACTGATTTGTATTCTGGGTACAAGACAGTTAATCTGACCTAGTAACTCCGGGCAGTCTACCCTGTTAGCAAAATGTTGTACAGAAAAGTAAGAGCTGCGATCTTCTGCCTCAGATCTAACGATTGGACTTGAAATCTATTAGTTAGCTGAACATAAGGAAAGCCTCTCACCGGATACACTCCATCTAATTTCAAAACAAGAACTTTAAAAATTTTCTTTGTATATTTTCTATCATAATGTTGTAGCAACTATAATAGGGCCACCATACTAATGAACGATACTTAAGTTTATATGTCACGTAAGCAAAAAAAGTGCGATTAAAGCATAACATCTCGGAAAATACTGCAGTTACGCACAATAAAACCATACCTATATCTTAGCTGCCTCATTTACAGTTGTAGTAATGTGTGTTGAGAACGATCGTGCACTATCGAAAACCACACTAAGATCCTTAATAGTTGCACACCTAGGAATATTTTCTACCCCAACTACATAAAAGAATTCGATAACATTTTTATTTCTAGTGTAACTGACTATCTTGCACTTGGATGCATTGAAAGTTAACCTATTATCACTGCACCAGTTATTTACCTTATTGAGCTGCCTCTGGAAAAAGTGATGTCCCAACGGATATAAATATCTTTAAATCATCAGCGAATACCAGCTTTTGGCAATTTAGATTATTACAGAGATCGTTGGCAAATATTAAGAATAATAGTAGCCCCAAGTTGGATCCCTGGGGCACACCTGATGTAACCAAGTATTTAGGAGAGCAGAATCCGTTGTAGGAAACATGCTGATGGCGCTGTTGAATATACGAAGAAAGAAGGGAAACCGCAGCACCGGACAGACCAACAAGACAGAATGATCAATCCTGTCGAATGCTTTCTCAAACTCCGTGTAGACTACATCAACCTGACGACCGGAATCCACGGAGTCAGAGACGTAGGTACTGGGTGAAGACACAAATCCATCTTGAAACGGTACAATTTGGCCCCGTATATGATTAAAAATTCGGTTGTAAAGAACAACTTCGAATACCTTAGAGAAGTTCGACAGAAACGATATCGGCCTGTAATTAAGCAAGTTACTCCTATATCTCCATGCTTAAAAATTGGGCGTACACGTGCTTCCTTCGATGCAGATGGGAATATTTTAGATTTTATGGAAAGTATAAATAAGAAGCATAAGGGGGCGGAGAAAACTCCTATAGAATCTTTAATTAAGAAGGAGGGAATACCATCCGGTCCGGCAATAAGAAGCATAAGGGGGCGGAGAAAACTCCTATAGAATCTTTAATTAAGAAGGAGGGAATACCATCCGGTCCGGCAGTCAAAGTATTTTTGAGCCTTCTTGATGCTGTCTGTATTTCACTCTCAGTAATATTATCAAAATTAATTATACTAGCATTGTTTGAAGAGTTAGAATTAGATCTTGCTTGACCGGAAGCCAAAGTAGGAAGGAAGACACTTTTAAAATAGTCTCCGAAGTCATTTACAATTTGTTGTTCGCTTTACAAGACCATTTCATTATATTTCATTTCATTGGGTGTACGGATGTACGATTTTTTCTGTGCAGGAAATTCCAAAACTGCTCGGGATTAACTGTAAGCTCGGACTGAATTCTCCGAATGTATGTGCCATACGCTGAAGTAATTTTTCTCTTTATAAGCGCCCTAAATTTCTTAAATTCGTCTAAGAATACCTCCCTACCACGTTCCCTATACTTCTTAAGGAAGTATATCTTAGATTTAATGTCTCTTATTATTTCTGAGATGTACCAAGAAGGATACTGTCGACCAAATCATTTGAAAGTCGGTACAGATTTATCAATTGCTTCATTTACAGTCTTATAGAACAAGGCTACGGCAACGTCAATATTTTCCTTGGTATTAAGGAAGGACCAATCAATCAACATTAAGTCGCTATATAATGCGGGAAAATTTGCTTTTCTGAAGTTGTAAGATTTTTGGGAGCGTTCACCGAGAACGGCCTGAGCTTATGCCCAACACATCGAAAGCAGACATTCGGAGCTGGATGATAATGCCCATCTTCAGGCACAAGGGGAACATCGTCTCTCACAACATCGCACAAATTGTCAGTTAACATAAGATCCAGCAGCCGACTGTCCTCGTTCAAAATATTATTGACCTGTCTCAGGTTAAGGGAGTTAATAACCTTTGAGATAGCAAGCGATTTGGTATCAGTAATATTGACATCTGCAAAGTTACGCACATTAAAGTCTCCTAAGAGGATAACATTACCACCAAGTAACGGCTGAAAATGCTCTAACATATCACAAAATGATTCAAAATCTTCTGCGCCTATTATCGGCGGAATATAAACTAGTACAATGTACCGGGTGTTCGCGTATATTTTAATCCACCCTAGAGCTTTTATTTTTCAAGTTAGAAAAAAATTACTTAAATGAAAGTTGTAGGGTTTTTCCTGAACCGCTAGGATCTGTTACTAGATAAAACAAATGAGCGTCGCAAATTTATGAAAAAATATAAAATTACATTTTTTAATGGAACACCCTGTATATTTGTGGATTTTTGAATTGCACGCATTTTTCCGATTCCAACAATATAAATATGTTATATGTTTGCTCTAAGCATTCGCATGATATTCCAAATTTTAGATAAATACGATCTTTATATTTAATCAAGGTTGCCATGGAAAAACATTTCATCTTAGACAAGAGCATTCCTGTCAATCCATTATTTTTGGGACAATACACCTTGGTACCCTACAACTTTCATTTACTTAAGTAATTTTTTTCTAATTGGGAAAATAAAGGCTCTAATAAGAGGTGGGTCAAAATATACGGGAACACCCTGTACAACTTAGTATAGGATAAAACAAGTTTAGAGCAAAGCACATCGATTAATGGGAAAGTGTTATCAAAGTCAGAGACATCTACTATAGAGGCCCTGAAGTGTCTCCGAAATGCCAACACAACACCACCACCATCCACCTTATCAACACGGTCCAATTCACTTGGGAATAATTCGGCGTCTTGAACAGTGTCATTTAAAAATGCTTCGCATAGTGCTATGACATAAAATTCGCAGGAACTTATGGCGGTCGAAATTTGTGTGACTTTAGGTCTGTGGTAATATAAAGTGAGATCTGTTGAATCTGCAGAGTCCGCCGAATCGGTGACTGTACTGCTGGGCGTGTTTAGTTAAACTGGACGATCCTTGGAACTCCAGCAATATATCTTATGCGTAAATTAGCCTCACCGGCGTTGAGTCGGTGATCAAGTTGGTCCTTAACCTTTTTATAATATATCATTTGACGTGTTGTTCTGTTGCAAGACAAAGATATCCTATGAAATGCCGTATTTCGCAGTGCCTTAGCATTACGAATAATGTCAATAACCTGCCTCTCATTTGCTAAATGTATCTTTATAGGGCGAGGTCTGTCCCCAATTAATCTTCCCAATCTGATAGGTCTATTGTCATCAATACTAATGGTAGGGGCCACAGTACGAAGTATATTTTTTGTAACCCGCGCTACACCCGCACTCTGCCGCTCAGCTGGTGCAACATCTTGACTTGGCTCTTCAATTCCGTAGATAATTATATTGGTCTTCCGTTTCTCGCCCTCGCAGACTTTCTGTATTATATCTTCAACAGCATCTTCATCCGTGGCAGAGTAGGTAGGCCTGATACTCAGTTCGGCTCTTAAGTTACTGATATCTTCTTGCAACCTTAATATAAGAACCAATGATCTGCAATTGTTGGCATTAAGCGTACGAACTTCTGCTGAGCTGATGTCAAGGCAACTATTCTTGTATAACTTCTTACATATTGAGCATTTAACCATGAGTACCAACTCGTATGAGCGATTACAGCAAGCACAAACGCCTGAGGTTGGAGCCATTTTAAGGAAATCCTCTAATTTGTAAAGATATTTCCGCTTCGTGCAATCCGTAACAAGTCGACGGCAGAAAAATGAGAACAGGTAAACAGCTGGAACACTGACGGACACAGGACCAAGAAAAAAACCAGTCCAATCGGTCACGCTGACAAAGACAAACAGTACACTGTGTTCGGAACGATTTCTCGTCTGTCTCTTTTCACTCAGGTATTGGCCGTTTGTGAGTTAACGGCGAGGTTGTACTCGGTTAGGTGGTGTTTGTAAAACAAACCCGCGGTTTAGGTTTCACAACAAGAAAACACGGCCTCGAAACTCTCCGGTAATTTCCGTTCTTTTTGTTTTCAATCGCGGAACCGGGATGCCGAGCGTCGACCGGGCCTCTCCCCCCAGCCACCATTGCCTTGAGTGCGCCACTAGGGTGCGCACAAGACGACTGACATGCCATAGGCGGCGCATTTGAAAATGTTTTTCACACGCATTTGAAAATGTTTTTCACACCCCCGCACCGCGAAAAAGAAAATTATCGGAATTTCGAGGCAGACGTTACAAATCTTTATTTGGAAATTTGTAAACAAATTGACAAAATATCAAGAGAACAAAAGTCACAAACTTATAAAAATTCATAGTCAAGCATGGTGATGTGGTCAATCAAAATTGGATGGAGCGTACTTAGCAAATGGACCGATCGGGCCTACCTCAGACCTATATCCGGAACTACCCTGGACTCTTACTCTTGCTTCCTTTTGGCTGACTCTGGCACTTGCTCCCCACAAGCGCAGAATCTACACTTAGGTACATGCAGATTGTAGGTTGTTACGTCGTCGTAACTGGTAATCAGCTAATAAGCTAGGGGATCCCAGCTTTGGCGTAGCAGAATCGCCTGCGGCAGCAGACGGGACAGTCGCCTCAGCAGCAGCTAAGGCGTCCGCCGAGACGCTAGGTAGCCCAACCTTGGGCTGTGGCGGGCTTGGTGTCTCCGTCATTTTGTAGATGGGTGTCGATAGTGATGTTGAGGCATCAGTTAACTTATCCAAGCTAACGCTAAGCCCTTTGTTTTCTTCGTCACTAGCTGCACCTATATCCATAGTCGTAGCGCGAACTTCGGGAACACTGAGTTCGTCATTCGGTTCGTCAGCGGCGTCAGAATCAGTCATAGTCTTTGAAAAGTTATCGTCAGAGCCAGGAAGGTCGTCATTATCGGGTTCAGAGTCTTCTTTAGGTGGATCGTTACCAGATGGGGCCAGTCTCAGATCGTTGACATGAATGGAGGTGGTCTTGCCGTCTCGTAGAATTTCATAGACAAAATGGACCATAAAACTATTTTTTCTTGATGTACCTATGTTATAGTACTGGATGAGAAGTGCTCATGTTTTTTTTTATTTTTAGAACCGTAATTTTCTCAAAAAAATTATAAAAACGTCTACGGAAAACCGTTACTTTGGTATAACTATTTGGCGTGACGTTTGGCAAGGCCGCAAAACGACCAACGCGTACAGTCGTTTGTGGAGCAGAGACTGTAAGTTTTACCCCCGTTGTTGTATAGGATCGTAACCTCCAATACGAGGCCTAGAGCCGCTTTCAAGTGCTACATTTGGAGCGCACCAGAGTAACTCCGGAGCATTTCTCACGCGCTTTTAAGCGTTCGAGTGCTTTTGAGTTTGATGCTCCCGAGCTGCTTAGATTTCAGAATTTATTATATCAGTTCATTTTTCGGTTTATTTTGACGCGTTCCAGTCAACGTGCATCAACCTCAGTGGAGTTTCATACTCTGAGAGCATGCTTGGAGCATTACGCACCGAACCCGAAAGCGGCTCTGCATTTCTCCCTAGCACATTGTCAAAATAAATCTGTCGAACGTCAATAACTCGTCGTAATCAGCTGTTTTTGTTTTGGGTTCACGTCATATTTTATCTATGGTTAGCGTCAACATTAGCTGGATTGCAGTTTTTCTCGAATTTATTGCATTATTTTGAACTATGGCCGAGGATTTTGTTAAAGCATATTCTGACAATCTGCCCTTCGTAGATTTTGATATGGTGTGCACCTTTTTGAACTCGAATACCAATACTGTTCAAGCTGAAATCAAGCATGGAAAAACTAAAAGTTGTGTATTATCCTTGTTTATAAAGAGAGGTATTATTTATATAATAAATACCTATAAGAAAAAAACAGCCAAGTAGGGGTTATTTCTTGACTTGAAAATAATTTTCTATTGGATCATAATAGAAAAACTTAAAAAAAATATACTTTTATAGTCCATTGCTTAGTTTCTTGGAAACTTGATGAGGTCCTGACCACACGGGTACAAAAGATTCTCGGAATTGCCTTACCATGACTAGGTCACTTCTAACGTGATCTTAGGTTGTTGTTCGGGATCGGTATAGCGTGACTGGAAACGCCTCTGATTTTCGCGAATGCGTTCTATATTTATGGCTTTAGGTTCTTGAGTACACTCTTGCCTTTCGGAGTTGTAGTATTTCAGATTCCATTGGCCAGACTGCGCTATTTCAAATTGAAAAAGGGCCTTCGAGGGGGTTACTCCCGTAACAGCGTTTTTTCGTGTTCGAGCAATTCGTAAATTAAACAACAACAAAGCACTCTCCCTATTGAAAATGTGAAATGTGCAGATACAGGGACTACACGCAATCATCTAAACATGGCAAACTATTTCCAGGATCCACAAAGGTTGTCTTTATTGGGCCCAGCAACTGTGGAAAAACGAATGCCCTTTTAAGTTTAATATTTAACAAGAATGGTCTTAAATTTGAAAATATTTATGTGTATAGTAAAAGTGTATTCCAACCAAAATATCAGTTACTTCAGGATGTCTTAAAAAAAGTTCCTAAAATCGGATATTTCTTATTCAAAGCGAATGATGATGTTGCAGATCCATCTGAGACTTTGGAAAATTCAGTTTTTATTTGCGACGGTGTGGTTTGTGGCAAGCAAGATTAATACGAGAGTTTTATTCGATGGGGCGGCATAAAGGCGTTGAGGTTGCATACATTTGTTAAACTTACTCGAAAATACCTAAGCAACTCATTCGAGATAACTGCAACATGCTTGTCCTTTTCCGACAAGATGACATGAACCTGCATCATGTTTTTGATGAGCACGTGTCTCCCGATTTAACTTATGATCAATTTAAACTTATGTGTAACGAATGCTGGAGTAATGCGTACGGTACTTAAGTAATCGTGAAAGACTTTGAGTTAAATAATGGACGTAACATAAATGGATTTGATAAGTATACAGGGTGAGTCTGAAATAACTGGCATCCTTTTTTTTTTGGTAATAGAGATGGTCATTCTGAACCACTTAATAAATCTTTTCCTAGCGCCGAGATTTTTCTATAATTCATCCCCTCAAAATCCCCCCTCTATGAAAACAGGGCACTGGCGCCCTGCCAACAATCGAGTAGAAACTGGTAAATTATCAACTAGTATGTATTTTGAGACCGAGTTTACGCTTTTCTATCCGCGTCAGTGCCGTGTCTGGGGGCATTTTGGGTGGGTAAATTAGAGAAAAATTTCGGCGGTAGGAAAAAAATATTAAGAAAAGTTGTTCAGAATGACCATCTCTCTTACCCAAAAAAGGATGCCAGTTATTTCAGACTGACCCTGTATAAAGCTGAAACTTAGCCAGATTTACTAACTTGGAATCAGGCCATTAACAATGCATGATCAAATAATTGTGCAGCGCGCAAAAAATTAGACAACAAACTCCACAAAAATGGAATATAAAAAAGAAGAGCTGGATAGCCCACAGTTAAAAAGGGAGGTGGCTTTTTTTATTCCAATGCATAACATAGTGAGGCTGAAGATTTTTTCTATCCCAATATAGCGCGGCAATATGACATCATGAGAATTGAAAGAAAATTGATAAAGTATATGGCCCCGTTTATGATGCGTCTCAATCAAAATTTTGACTTTGAGTGAAGATATAATTGGCAATAGAAAGAATTTTGAGGAAATCTCGGGACTATGCGATTTGATTTTTTATAATGATCCAAAATACACAGACGAAGACTTTGCAAAATATACGGAGATTTTAAAATTAACTGGGGCTTATCTTAATACCAGAGGCAAATTAAAAGGTTCGAAACTGTCAAAGTATTTTAAAATTATTAGGCATATTTTCAAACAAGAAAAATTTACATCTAAACAGAAAACACGTTCTGTTACGGGTTTGCATTTAATTTACAATAAAAAAAAACGGTTGAGTATATATTTATTGGGATAATGCAAACAAATTAGTTGATAGATTAATGCTTCTTATTGCTTTTAAAAATGCTGGAAACACCTCTCAAGATAATGAAATAACGGCTATAGTGACTGAATGAAAAGAAGCTAACACCATTTTGTACTACAGTGAAACCTCCCACAGGCGGACACCAATGGTTCCAACTTTATTGTCCGTTTGTGGGAGGTGTCCGCTTATGGGAAAAGCTGAGTGAAAGAGTTCACCGAAATAATGACAAAGTATGTTTTTATATGAATAGTCCAAGAAAATTATACATGGACAAAAAAAATCTTATCAGGTAAATATTTTCAGGGTTGGTTGTGGGTAGTGTCCTGAGTTTAACCCCAAAAAATCACCATCGAAGTCGTTACAAACCCCGCAATAGGGGTGGTTTTTCAAACATTTTTTTGCAACTTTTTTTCTCTTGTGTACATTATTACATTCTCTACAACTTTCCCTTATGAATTTTTTTTTGTGGAATTTTTTTTAAACAAGCTGATTTGCGTGTAATCTTTTGTATAAGTGCTTAGGAGTGCACGCCCAGTTAACTCTGAAAAAATCAGCTTGTTTTAAAGAAAATTTTTTTCACCCTTATAAAGCACTTTAGCTAGTGGTGATCTTTTACCTATATCTCGTGAAGTATTGAAGTTAAAAAAAACGTCATAAGGGAAAGTTGTAGAGAATGTAATAATGTACACATAAGAAAAAAAAATTGCAAAAAAATGTTTGCAAAACCACCCCTATTACGGGGTTCGTAACATGAATTCGATGGGGATTTTTTGGGGTTATACTCAGGACGCTACCCACAACCAACCTTGAAAATATCTACCTGATAAGAATTTTTTCCCCATGAATAATTTTCTTGCACTATATTGAGTAGGGGTATCATTCCATCTTTATCCTTTAATATGAATCGTATATTACACCAACTTTATTCCACACATGGACTGAAAATACAGCTCTGAATATGTTCCCGAATTAAATAAGTCCGTTTATTAGAGTTTCGCGTCCGCATATGAGAGTCTAATCTATTTCTGGGAAAATTACACTGTCCGCGTCCGTCCAATAGAGAGTCCGCTCGTGGGAGAACTCTGTACGTGCTAAAACGTATGTCTGTGTTTGGTTCTAGAAAAATGTCCGCTCAAGAGAGATGTCCGTTCAAGAGAAGTGTCCGCTAGGAGAGGTTTCACTGTATATTAAAAGTACATTACATGATTATCACCATATTAATCAACATGAGCGTCAATAGGTTTGGACAGTAGTAGTCGCATTCAAGCATTTATTTACGGTCAAGTATTCACACAGGAGGCTTCACTTTTACTCCTGAAGGCGATATAGATGCGAGAAATTAAAAAATCAGCAATATTAAGGCTCCGAAAGCATTAGGTGACGCAACTAACAAAAAATACGTTGATGATTCACTTTATGAAATAAAAAACATTACAGTCACATATTGAAAACCAAGAAAAACAGTTGCGTGCAATTTTATATAGAATAAGAATTCTCGGATACCAAAAATATAATGAAAGCAACGAAAACAAAGCACAGTAAGGAAAAGATCCAAATTATGAATTAATTGCACAGGCGAGCATTGAAAAATTACCCACCCTGTTTGACCATTATTAAAGGATCGGATGACCTCTGGAGTTAGATCAGTATACAGCTCACAATCAGGGGCGAGCTGACCAGGGAGCCGGGGTCTGCGTCGCAGACGGGCGGCCAAATCCAGGGGCGGCCACAGGCCGCCCTTCCGTGACAAAAAAATATTTTTTCAGAAAAAAGATAGTAAGTCTCTACATTACTTGCATTCGCCCTCAAAAAGAATATCGTCAACCATGCAACAACATCATATTGACATGAACCCATAACCAGTCGGCCGTCGGCACTACCTCTATTCTAGTCTTTACTCTGTGGCAACTGCGCTGCGCGGCGTGACGTTGGTATAGACCGCAAATTTCGTAGGGGATATCGACGCTTCAGACCTGAATAATAGTGAGCTAAAAAATTTAAATATCTTTCTTCCATCAGAATATACTGCAAGTCCAAGAACTATTTTAGAATACTTGTTCAAAAATTCTCTCACGAATAATTTTCTGAACACCGCAATAGTCTTCCGAATACTTTTGTGCTCGCCAGTTACCGTAGCATCCGCGAAGAGACCATTTTCCAAATTAAAAATTATAAAAAACTATCTAAGGTCTTCTATGAGATTAAACGATTTAGCAATAATTTCCATTGAATGTATCCTACTTGATACAATAAATATCAGTGATATAATATCAGTGTTAAAGCGAGAAAAGTACTATTCATTTAACTTGTATCTTGTGCCTTGTACCTAAGGGATAACCCAATATTCTAAAAATATTTTACTTTTTTGTTTCATTTAGAAGAAAAGGTTTTATTTATTTTTACAAGTACCTGTATTTTTCTTTTCTGATGCAAGCTATATTTATTTTTAATTTTATTATGACTTTGTAAATGTAATTTTTTACATTTTTAGTACCTTTTTCTTAGAAAAAGCATTTAATTTTATGTATGCATTTGTATTTTGTTTAAAAAGGTTATTTTTCTAGTGTAAGTGATATTTTATGTTTACTTGTAGTTTTTGTTTTTATTTTTTATATTTTAAAACATTATTTATTTTAAAGAAACATTTACCTTGTTCCTTTCAGTTTGGAAATTCTACCAGACCCAAAACATATTAATCATTATAACAAGACTGATTGCCTGTGGTATTTTCTTGTTATAAGATGGCATTGTGGCCTACTTATTTCCAAAAAAATAGTTGCCTATTCCAAAGTCAAAGCCACCTGCGATATCACAATCGAGGCTAAAAATCCGAAAATCATATTAGGCTTTTTTTTTCAAAAAATTACTAAAAGAAGTTGTTCAGAATAGTTCCAGGACTCTAAATCTAAAATTTTGTCAGAATAAAAAAATATTAAATTAAAAAATTAACTTCCAAAAATAGCAATTGAAGATTTTTCTGCGTTTAGAAAAGTGTGCTATGGAAGTTTTGAAGGCTAGTTATTTTCAAAAAGTAATCATTTCAAAATAAAATTGAAAGCTACGAAACATTTTTTAAAAATTTTTACTGAATTTTTTTTATTTAATATTTTTTGATTTTGACAAAATTTTGGATTTAAGATTCTGGATCGATTCTGAACAACTTTTTTAGTACGTTTCTTGAAAAAAATGCCTAATATGACTTTCGGATTTTTAGTTTCGATTCGTGGCATCGCGGGTGGCTTTGGCTTTGAAGTAAACAACTAATTTTTTGGAAATAAGTAGGCAACAATGCTATCTACCTTTGAGAAAAATTTCGTTCTTGTCGGTTAAAAATTAAAGAAGTTATAAGGTTGTTTCACTCTTAAGTGACACCCTCTGTAGGTATTTTTGAGAATATCTATTATCATTTTTGTTATACCTACCTAATAATTTTTGCAATTACCTCGTAGGTAATTACAAAAGACCGAAAACCCTAGAAATTCGAGATTTTTTAAGTTCTTATAACCTGAAAGAATTTTTTATATTCTGCATACGGGCGGCCAAACATCTAGGAACGCCACTGCTCACAATAACAAATTTAAATTTATTCTGGTAGTAATTGACTGTTTTTCCAAGTACGTTTGGTGTATCGAGTATGCCATGAAGTTACCTCAAAACAGTTGAATGGTCAACAGGACCACACAAGGTTCCTATTGGTGTGCAAAGATCCAATAAAAAATATGCAGGTCGTTTTTCTCTACATCATCTCAAAGTGCTGAATTTTTTAAAATTTATACGGGTCAAATGCGCCATGGAATTATTATAAAAAATTATTGAAAATGAAAATGAAAAATAATTCATTTTTTACAAAATATACAACAAGTAAAAAATGATTTAAATTATTGGACTTTTCTCGATAAAGCCATCGTCTAATAAAATCATGTATTTTTCTATGGGTTTCTGTTCTGGCACACTACTCGCCTTAACTCATCTGGATTTATGACTGACAGCCTTCTGTAAATTTTATACGTAGTTTACAAAAATTAGCACTTTGAGTTGGCTCAGAGAAAAACAACCTGTATATTTGTCAATGGCTCAGTTGGTTAGAGCATCGAACTCCGATAGCCCTACGTTAAAATCCTGTAGACGACGTTGGTGATTTTTTATAGGTTGATGTCAGGGCGCGCGACGAATAGCGCGCCATACGTCAATACGATTGGCCGCGAGGAAAGGGGGCACGGCTTGGGAGAAAGTGGAGGGGGTCCTCCTAAGCGACTCGTTACCTACTTTGCTAACTATTTAGATTGCATGTTTTTTTGCCTACGATCGACCTTGGTTCGAATCGAGATCTAGGCAGACTGCATGCACATGTCTTTATAGAAAAAACACCGCTGATGGCCAAGAGCGCTGGACAAAATGTGTATTTCATGGTATTGCTCCTTAACAGCATTATCTGTGTGATTTACTAATTCTGCTACAGTCACTGGGATTATTGCGGTTTTCCAGGATTTTCCGTAGTACTTGTTTGGAGTATTGTGAGGGTGAGAATTATTATTATATAATTAGCCCATTTTTACTAGCTTTTCTTTTCTTTTTGTTAGTGTGCGTGTATGTGGTCAAATTTTGCAATTGAATTTTAAACCCGTTTCATCCAACCGATTGAGCTGAAATTTCGCACCCACTTTTGGTACTAGTGACAAATGTAATCTGGTATATTTACACAATATTGTAATTATTCAAAATAGCCGCCGCTTCAAGATGGCGAATTATTATTTCTTCACAACCTCCTTGATATGGGTATCAAATAAAAGGGTTTGGCGAATAGAAAACGATAAGGTGAGTGACGTCGTAGTAATATGGTGGCCACCCAAGATAGCAGATTACCGATTTCTTCACAAAATCAAAAAATCACAAAAATAAAAAATATTAAAAACAAGCTTTTATTTAAGTCATGCACTGAAATGAATAAAATAAGTTTGTTTTCGTTAAGGTATGGAAACGGGAAAGGCGCTAAAATTAAGATCAATTTTTTTAAGGGGCGTGACATCATGCCTCTAAAACGCCAATTGCTTAATTTTTTGCATTGTTAGCAACATCCTGCTACGTAAGTTTTTTAACTGTCAAAAAATTTTATATTTCAAATCTAGAATAGATGGCAGCCGACTTTTACATTACATTTTTACATATTTTACATATTTTACACCTTCTTCGCCCAATAAAAAATTGTGTGATACCTTAATGAAAAATTCGGTTCTACCCAATGAAATTATTGAATATTATTATATTAGTCAAACAGATTACCTAACTTCAACCTAGTGAAAAAGCCCCATACGTACATGAATATTTGGCGCGACAAACTTTTTGATTTCAAAAAATTTGTCGCAATTTGACACTGAGCTACCTTAACGAATACTTATTTTATTCGTTTTAAAACATGGCTTAAATAAAAGCTTATTTTTAAAAGGTTTTTTATTTTTGTATTTTATTGTGCATTCGTTGACTGGATTATGATTTATTGGTTTATTTTAGACGAGTGAAATGTCGCTCTAGCTCAACATAAGGTAATAATGGAATTTTCGGAAACGCATCAATTTATTAGCATGTTTAATATAACTTAATATCTGCCACTTTTGTAAATTGCCCGTAAATTACTGATTGAAAAACCCACTTAATCTATATTACAAAATTGTTGTGTTTGAACGACGAATTATTAAAGTTCCATTAATAGTCATCACCTATCAAGACTAAAAAGATGTTATTCGTGTTCCATGTAAAACTATTTTTTGTATGCAATGTAGTCTATGCAAAATTTGTTAATCACGACGCCTATTTTTCCAGAATATCTTTAGTTAACTGCCTAACAAAATTGTCCAGAAAAGTTTTTAGTACATTTAACACCATAAGATATGTTCTACCTGCTCATAAACATGCACCATTTAATTATATTACGACGCCTCGTAGTCTGGACAATTTAATTTTTGAATCGTTTAGCAAACAGAAGAAATGGACATTTGTAATTTCTGATGTCAACAAGGAGAATTCAATACCTGACGACGACCGTCTCAAAATTTTTTATTATTTGATACAAATAAGACACACGACAAACATTTCCGAAATGATGAATAATATTTCGAATTTTCAGTCTTGGAATTCATATGGGGAGTTTATAATATTCTCTCCAACAGTTTACAGTGAACCAAATAAAGTAGCCGAGACGATAGTTAAGTCTTTGTGGGAGAAACAAGTGCATGGGGGCTACATAATGTTGCCGACATCAGAAAATGTTACGAAATACAACATATTTACATGGAGAACTAAACCAGGAAAAAGATGTGGTGATGATTATGTGGTGAGCAAATCCCCGTGGAGATGTTTTTCAGGGAATATTCACAACAGACCATACAAGAAGTCTAGAACTCTTCAAATAAACGATTTTGAAAGCTGCCTGGTTAGGGTAAGATTTGCAGAGAATCCTCCTTATGTTATCAACATTACTGATAACTCTTTCGGAAGATCAAACAACTATTACAGAAACTACGGAATAGACATAAATCTCTTAAATACTATGGCAGAAAAGTACAACCTTGTAATGAAGTATAACGCTTTACCGAACCCAGAAAATTTTGGCAAGGAACAAGATCCTTTCGATATAAAAGAAGTAGACGTGTTTATAGGAGGACAATCTTTGGCTTCTAAGAAACCTCCAGCTAAATTCGACGTCAGTTTACCTTATATGCAAGAATCAATGAGGTGGTGTGTTCCAAATGCTCCTGAGTTAGTCGATGATCTGTTTGAAATATCTAATGGCTTTCAAAATTTCGCTGTGATGATGGTTCCCTTCACACTATCAGCGATCATATGCGTGTTAGCTAAACGTATTTGCGTCGAGATCAAGCAGTTTAAATCTTTTGGATATATCTTCGTGCACTATCATGGTATTCTTAGCAATGTACCATATCCAAGAATGCCTAAAACATTCGCCGTTCGGTACTTCACAATGCTTCTTGTAATATATTGTTTCATTATTGCGGCGTACAGGAGCTCATTTTATGCTAGTAATATAATCAATAGAAAGTTGTCCCAGAAGTACTCAGGCGATATTAATGACTACAACATAAAAATGTACGTCGTACGAAACTACGAAAGCTTTTTCAGATTTCAAGAATATATTGACAATGTCATTCCTTGTTCAGACGACAAAAAATGCATCGAAGAAGTCGCGCATGGTCCAGTACCAACAGCTTTCTGTACGCAGAGATTTTACATAGAATACATGACCCAGAACTTTTTAGATAACGATAACACTCCGCTTTTGTATGTGCACCCCAAACAGGAGGCGGTGCTTGCCATCATTATATTTATGAGAACAGGCTTTTATCTTAATCGAATTTTCAACGACCACATTAAGTGGATAGCTGTATCGGGCATCGTACAAAAATGGAAGGAAGACTCGCTCTACAAGTACAAGAAAATTATGAGCTTGTATAGGGGTAAAAAGTTCAGGAAGTTGTCCGTCGCCGATATGTATATATTGTTTCACACGATGGGAATGCATTACGTTTTCGCTAGTATAGCGTTTCTCGGCGAACATATTTATTTCCGTTTATCTAAGCGTATGGGAAAATCGCCTTGTTCTTGCTTACTTCCTGTTATTCATTATTTTTTAAGTAAAAAGCAATAACCTGTTAATTTATTTTTATGAATAAATAAATATTCAAGGGTGTCTTAAAAGTAAGGTATACTTATGTACTTACATTATTTATTTCATTTTGTTGCAATTGTCACCGTTGATTATTCTTCATTCATTCTTGTGTCTTGGAAACAAAATGATTCACGTAGTATTTTTTGGTATACAGGGTGTTACAAAAATAGGTAAATCCATTGACCACAGATTCTTTAATCCTGATTCTTTGAACAAAAATAATATGACTTTTCCTATGCCATTTTCATTTAGACAACTCTATTTCGAGATACAGGATGTTAGTACCTACCATTTTTTTATATAAAGTTAAACTGAACAAAATGGAGGTGATGTTCCAGCGTATGAGTCAGCGTTAATATTATATAAGCCATAGAGAGTCAGAAGCATTGTTGAAACCGCCCGTAAAAATCCAAAAATTAAAACAGATAAATTGTAATATCTTACAATTCTTAGGCCTCGATACTAAGTTGGGGTATAGGTATTTTAATTTAGTTATTAGTTTTTATAGAAAATTTTATGCACTATATTTCGTGTAGCGTGCGAAAATTTCAACAATTGTTCTAACAGTCTATGTGTAGCTTTGTTTTTGCTAGAAGTTAATTATATTAAGTATATATATCAATTGGCCATCCGCAGGGTCCCCTAAATTTAATAATTACAATCTTGCATGTAAGTGTGGTGCCCACCCTTTTCCAGATGTTAGTTGGTCGAGCGGTATGTACAGGATGCTCCACAAGTTAATTTATTTTTGGTGTGAGTCTAAGGATTAACGGAAACAAAGGGGAATTTTAATACATATATTGAAAAATTAAATGGTAATTACCTAGAGTAAAATAATATAAGGCTGCAACAAGTGCTCAAATTGTATTCTTAAAATATTATTAAATATCTCTAACAGAAATGAATCGATAAAAAAGTTTTAGCACAAAATAATTATCTATAATTTTACTAACTGGTTCCAAAATTGTGTGGCTTATAGCATAAAATGATAACAGAATCTGCATAAAATAGTAAGTAAATGTAGCTCAAAATATTCCAAGAATAATATCAAAATTATTGTCACACAAGTTATTTAGCCTGATTACACAAGTAATAATAAAAATATGTAACTTCTTAAAAATGATTCTAAATTGGCACAAAATCGCATTTAAAAATACCCAAAATTTAGCGTAAAATATTCAGAACTGTAACGACACTGTTCTAAATGTGACAAAATATAACAATCCTTTATGACACTTCACGTAAACACTAATAGCATTCAAAATAAAATAAAATAAATTAATTAACTGGAAAGAGAAAGGCAACTCAGTCGACAAAACCCAACAAAACAAAATTCAATCGCTTACTTTTTGGTCAGTTCAACCGACAGTGGAAGGTACTTGCTGCTGGTTCTTGGTGTTGGTTTCATGGCTGGCACGGAATCGGACCCTCGTCGGTCTCTCGGGCAGAAGTTAGCCTTACAACTGGTGGTCTGCGACGACTCCCTCTCATGGCTGGCACGGCATCGGACTCTGGATGATGTCTCGGGTAGTACTTCTCCCTGCAACTGGTGTTCTGCTTCTCCTCGTTTGGGAGTAACCCTCTTTTATATCAGATTGGGACATCGTTTTCGCCTTGATTCTTGGATCTCCAGGTGTCCGCGAGACGCTCTCGTGTTTGTCGGCGGATAGAACATATAAACAAACATGGTTTTGTTTTTCGGAGAACCTTAATATCCCTGGCAGACTCTTCCTGGGGTTTCGGTACTTACACAATGTAAACAACATGGTTTTTCGATTAACTTAATGACCCGATATTCGGCGGCCAAAATCATAACCCGATTAATTTTTAAAGAAATATTTCAAGGAAGTAGCTAACATTGTATCGAGTTATTTGATAAAATAAAATGAGAAAATTGGTTGGTATCTACGGGGCATCTCATAAGTAATAAATGATAAATAAATCAAAAAATATGTTTATCCATAAACACGAATCCAACAACCAATTTAATATGATAAATACGCAGATGACCTAATTCTAGGATTCTAATTCTAGCACCAATATTCATTTCAAAATTAATAAAACTAATGGCAATCATTTAAAATATATTAGATATATGAACTATTACATTAATTGACCCCTAACCCCTAACATATTTTTATACAGTCAGAAATAGGTAAAAAAAATTGTTCAAGTAGATATTTTACACTGGCAGAATTATACCACATGACCGTAGGTACGTGTAATAATTCACTAGTTTATTTCTAGTCTTTTAGCATTATCTAGTCGACGAGAAATCGAATCTACAATTTTCATATTTTTGGTGTATAGGTACTTTAGTCGAGTTACTAAAAATTACAAAATGTCGCATTTTCCTGGAAACGAAATGAAATTAGGTAGGTATATGAGGTCTTTTTACACGTCTCGATATACGGAACCATGCAATTTCACAAAGAAACGCAACGATTGACAAAATATAAGTTATTGTCACAAAAAAAATCGTTGACTGTAAATCCTGATACCTCAACTTTCTAAACCTTCTTTTCTTATACATGTGCATTATCCTTCTGTATTTATACAAAGAGTCGGCTTTCCACTTTTCCACAATACCCGATGCTGTTATTCTCTTAATGTGGTTGTTGAAGATCTGGTTCAAATAAAAGCCCTTCTTGATAAATAGGATGATGCCGAGGTTGGCTACCTTTTGGGAATGAATATGCAACAGGGGAAAGCTTTCTTTAGTCAAAAAGTTGGGGAACATATACATGATGTAGAACTTGCTTGTACAAAACGCTGTCGGTTTTGGACCGTATGCCACTTCCCTAATACATTTTGCATGATCTGAGCATGGCAAAATTTTTTTGACGTGTTTTTGGGATCCAAACAAACCATCGTAATTTCGCACCACCAACAATTTCATGTTGTAGCCGTATATATTTCCTCCATATTTCTGTGCAACTTTCCTGTTGATTAAGTTGCTAGCAAAAAATGAGTTGGTATAAACCGCAAAAATAAAGCAATACACTAAAAGAACCATCGTACAGTATCTAACAAGGATTGTTTTAGGTAACTTCGGAAGTGGCAAATTTCGTATTATAGCTTGAACGTTCAGAAAAAGAAAATATAAAGATTTAAATTCTTTGATTTCATAAGGGTGTCTTTTTGCGAAGATCCATACAATACTCGCTAAGAAGAAAGGCAGAATTGTAAAAAGAACTTGATAACCGAAACTCGAGACCTGAAATGGATTACCAACTAATTCAATTGAGTACGGAATACACCACCTCATTGATTCTTGCATGTAAGGCAAAGTGAGATCAAATTCAGGTGGTGGCTTTCTAGAAGCCAAAGAATGTCCTCCTACAAACACATCCATTTCTTTTGGATCAAAAGGATCCTGCGATTTCCTTATATCCACTTCTATAGGAAGTAGCCTATTGTACTCCATTATGATGTTATACTTTTGGGCTATAGTGTTTAAGAGGTTGATATCTATTCCGTAGTTTTTGTAGTAGTTGTTTGATAGACCAAGTGAGTTGTCCGTTAAGTTAATAACGTATGGTGGATTGTTAGCAAATCTTACTTTGACCAAGCAACGTTGCAAGTTGTTTTCTTCGAAGATCCGAGTTGTCTTGCGCTGTTTGCTGTAAAGTTTTCCCGACGAACATTTCCATTGCGACTTGCTTAGAACATAGTCATCGCCACATCGTTTACCTGGTTGAGTTCTCCATGTAAAGATGTTGAAGTTTGTCACATTTTTTGTTGTTGGCAACATTATGTAACCGGTATGCACTTGCCTCTCCCATAACGATTTTACGATTATTTCAACTACTTCGTTTGGTTGGTTAAAGATCGTGGGAGAAAAAATGATGTATTGTGTATATGGGTTCCAAGAAGTAAACCTAAATATCTTCTCTACCACTTGGGAAATGTTCGTCGTCTGTCTTATCTGTATCAGATAATAGAAAACTTTATGGTCACCTTCTTTTATTGGAGGACTCGATCTGGTAACACCCGAAGTGATGAACGTCCATCTTTTCTGTTTGCTGAATTCTTCGAAAATCAAGTTATCCAACCAAACGGGCGCTGATGAATTTGGTGAAATGTTTGAGACTGGCAGAGCATATCCTATTGTATTAAATCTAGTGAAGACTTCATTGCCAAATTTTACTACACAGTTGGCCAAGGAAAGTCGGGAAAGGTATGCTTCGTAGTTGACTATGTTTGCACTGACTACTCCGCAGATCAAAAATAAATTTAATAGAAACCAAAACATTCTTCTAGGCTTGATGAATGGTAACTAAGGTTAGATATTTTTTCCTCCATACACAATCCATTTGTAATAATGTAAATGCAGTAGCAATTCTTTGGAGTATATCGCTATTATAGTTGATTGATGTATGGAAAATGGTAGACTTGTGAATATCAGCCTATACTGACTTAACCTAGATACTTGAAAAATATATGTTAATCGATCAAAAAATATGTCTAAATAGAAATATTTCGAGGATGATATATCGCTAATTATATTTAAAGCAAAAATATATATTACTGTTTATTAGGTCCGTCCCCGAGAAACCATTTTTTTCTCGAGATGGCCTTTTTAAAAGTAGAGCAAGACCTGTGTTATTGATTTGTTGTATCTGTTGTAATTTTCAAGCATGTCCGCCGTCTTGTAATTCAAAAACTCAACAGTTTTGAATGTTCTGCCAATAGTCCGACCTTTCTTCAAGCAACGGTGCAACGTTGATCAAAATCGGTTAGTGGAGAAAAAATTATGGACAGAAGAACGAAGGCAGTTTCAGCACTACAGCATAACAATGACAAAAATAGCTCCGCCATCAATGGACCGATTTTCCTCCCAGTGGTCTTAAAATGTAGAGAAAGAACCGTTTTATTTACTTTTGTATTGACTGGATAATGGGCTAAATTTAAACATCGCCGGCATGTTGGATTTTAAAAGTCGGTCATTTTGAAGCGCTTTCTGTCAATATTCCGTTCTTTTCTGCAAGCAACGGTGTCTCCTTTTTTAAACTCAGTTGATAAAAAAAATATATTGGAAAAGAAAGAAGGCAGTCTCAATACTACAGCACATCGACGATGAAAATGCCGCCTTCTTCTAGTGCGCATAGCTCCGCCTCCGATGGACCGATTTTCCTCACAGTGGCCTTACAATATAAATGGACCATTTTATTTCCTTGTTGTATCGGTTGCATCATCTCGAAATTTTTTCTTAAAAAAAAATAGTCTAAATGGCTAAATTTAAACAACTCCGCCATGTTTGATATTAAAAAATCGGCCATTTTGATTTTTTGCCAATAGTCTGTTCCTTTTTGCAACCAACGATGCCTCATTTTTTAAATCCGCTGATAAACAAAAAATATGACTAAAACAAACAAATCTAAAATTTTTTGGCCAATCTATTCAGAAAACTCCCCTGAACAACGTATTAAAAGGAGTGACTAAGTGATTTATATTATATTCGATGTGATTTATTTCATCGTGAGTTCAAATCCCGTATGTTGCGTTTTCTTTTTTTAATTATCAACAAAAATACCTATTTTATTGTTAATATTGTGGTAAAATAAAATAGTGTAACGTCCCAACCCCCGGCCCCTTACGGTGCCGAAGAAAGGAAGCTTTAATTGGCATGATCGTCTAGTTTAATTGGTTAGGACCTTGTTCTACGTTGTGTTTTGTTTATTTGTAACCGGGGTAATTTTTTAAAGTATTGATTGCATATTTGTTAATCTAACTGTTAGTACAGTAAAGTTGAGTCAAAACAAAACGGGAACCTTTGTTGGGTGCTTCGAAAGTCGCAACTTCGCCAAAATGTTCACCGTGCCATGCCGCCGTTTGCTTCAGAACTCTTGTTTCTTCGTCCGAATTGGAATTATCACACGCGAATTTAGTGTTTATTTAGTGAATTTTTAGATTAGAAAACGCGCGCGAAAATGAATGACTTTTCTCTCGTGATGTCAATTGCTTATTATTATTATTATTATTATTATTATTATTGTCTTTTTTTTGCCTACGTCCATCTGATGATTCCCAAAGAGGATGAAACCGGTAATGGGCTGGCAGGGATCAGTGGCGCACCCAGAAAATATGATTGGGGGGGGGGAGCAACTCAGGTCAGTCAGACAGAAACTTCAGGCAGGGCAAATGACTTTCGAGTCAGGGCAGTACACATTTGAGAAGTGAGGGAGAGGTACCTAAAGGGCGGTAGGTACTTTGTCGGTGGGGAGAGGGGGGAAGGAATTTAACCTCCGATATTACAAATTGCGCCGCAGGCGAAAATTTGTGAAAAGTTCAAGGTCAAATATAATATGAACATACAATTTGACGTCAAAGGTAATTTTTTTGTTGCTAATTATGCGGGCCCATAATCATTTGTGCAGTAAGAAAGAATACTTTTTAACTGACAAAAATCCAATAATTATCAATAACAACACCGAACACCCTTTTGTGATTATCATATTGTTTCAAGGGCCCCTGGCTACGGCCCTGGGCCAACTTAAAAAGTTTGACGTATTACATAAAAAATATTTTATGATTCAAAGAAATTTCCAATTTTTTTTATAAAGGCAGGTACCTATATTACAAAATAAGAAAAAAGATCAGATATTAGCCAGTCAGTGCGCAATAATTGCCGAGGGTCGCACACACACCCTCGAGAATTTTTAAAGTATTTAAGGTATGGGGGGGCCGAGGCCCCCTGCCCCCCCCCTGGGTGCGCCACTGGCTGGGATCATTGTGCCTGTAGATGATTGTCAGGACATGTCCCAACAAAGACAGCAATATCTTTGATGTTACGTTGGTGAAGGAGGGAACTTTGATCTGCAATGTTTATTCCCAACGAAAATCAAGAACCAATGGTGTAGTTCAATGCCGGTAGGGGTATTAGCCCTCGGAGTAGTTGTTTCTGTTGGTTCTATCTTTTGAATCTATCCACTCTGGATTTTGCCTACGTCCATCTGATGATTCCCAAAGAGGATGAAACCGGTAATGGGCTGGCTGGGATCATTGTGCCTGCAGCATGTCAGGACATGTCCCAACAAAGATAGCAATATCTTTGATGTTACGTTGGTAAAGGAGGGAACTTTGATCTGCAATATATTTTCTTGTTTTTCACATGAGCTTCATATTCATGACTTTCTCATTTTTAGAAGCTAAGGACAAATTAGATATGGGAATGATTTAACATAAAAGAACGAATGGAAATCAGAACGCTATAATGAATGAGGGCAAAAAGTGAGTACAAATTAACTAAGGCTGCTAACTTGTATTGGACATTATTTACAACCATATACTTATGAGGTTATGTTGTGACAAAAAATAACAATCTATGGGTGTAATATGTATCTATATATGCATAAATATATCTATATATATTCTACATACATTATTCAGTTACTAATTTATACTGTAATCATTTTAAGTTTTTTCAACAAAAACTACGTGAAATAAAAACAAAGAAATCTTTACCCCTCCATATCATGGAAACCGTTCACTTTACCATAATTCTGTATATAACAATTCTTGTTCGGAATTTAATGTATATTATTTGCGTATAGGATGACGTTTGCGCTAAACCTCATAGTTTACTAGATATTCACGCAAACCTGTGAAAAATAAGAATTTCCTGCCCTTTTCACCCCCTCCCCCCGAAACCCGACGCTGGTGGTGGTGTAACTTTTTAGTACTAACTCTTAGGAGGGTATGGAACTATTTCGCGCTAGAAAGGACTTTTTTTATGTTTGGGTTTAGCCTAATTTTGTGTTAGTTTTACTGTACTAACTGTAGGGTGCAGCCATAAACACTTGTTCACTGGTTATTTTATGAAAGTATTAGGTAGACGAGGCTACCGCAATAAAATTTGGTTTGACCTAGTTTGCATAGTCAGCTGTGAGGGAAAATAGTAAATAAGAGAAAGATTTGTTGGTTGCATAATTATTAATATGTCTCGTTTATTAATTATGTTGCGGTTTAGGACCCGACATTGTGTTGGTAGAGCTCTAGCCCGGACACGGCGAGGAAAACCTAATAAAACCCCGCCGGACTCCCAACGAAAACCTATACAAGGCAGCACATACACGACTTATACTCCTTCGTACTGGGAAGGTTAAGCGTTTAGCTGATATTGACCACAAAATACGTGCGGGTAAATACTCGAACGCACAAGGTGTATATCGGCGGCCACACCGCCGATTGGTTCAGGCAAAGATCATAATATTATATTCGAATATTATGATCTTTGGTTCAGGTAACACCCGTAGTAGATATATAGATATGTAGGCACCTATAGAATCGTGTCCGTCGTTACCAGGTCACTTAAAACCTTCGGCCTCTCTCGGACCAGGATAGCCAGCTGTAGCCACAGGGGTTCTCCTTTCTTCCGGTAACGACGGATCGCAGGGATTCAGGTGTGTGTGCAGGTAGGGGGAAACGAAACCCGTCCAGTCGCGGACCGGGTTTGACATCCTTCGCTCGGGGAGTCTCCCCCGGGACCTTAACCGGTCGGGTTACGTTAGGTAACAAGGTGTTAACTGACAACCAATCGGATAGGGCGTCCTCCAACATAGCACCACGCTTGGTCGAGTGTTTAACTACACGGCTGGTTTACTGAATTAATTAATTCTCACAAGAATAAATCATGTAGTACTGGAACATATTTAGGAATGGTGTGGTTCAAAAGAACTCCCTAATTAAATCTAGGTGGGTGTCGTCTCGGCGAGAGCGACACGTACAGCGGAGAATAGCTAAATTTGAATATATAGTACACATATGTACAAGAATGTCTAAGAATGAATGGTTATTTTTGTTTAGCCTGTAGCCTATGGTAATTACATTAACATAGTTATGGGATCCATGACCATGGTCCCCCCTGATGTTGGCAAGGCGTGTGTGTGTACAACACGCGGCGCGTGCGCCGTGCTAAACATGTAAATGAAAAGTTGAGTGAGTGATGGCAGAATACAGATCTCGTCGGTATTGAACTAAAAATCAGATTAAGGTGGTCTCGACAATGTTCTGCCGTTTGGTTGACAGTTCGCTACTGGGCAAAGTGTTTTTAGTACCATGTTGCCTTCGGAAAAAGTAATGTTTTCAGTGAGAATAAACAAGACAAAAATACGTGTACACAGACACTGTTACTGGAATGAGAGGTAATCTGTAGCCTTGTAGGTATCTGATCAAAAATATAATAGAGCATATTATAAAATGGATTGCATGACAGCTGTGTGGGGCACTGCGGTCAAAGAACAAATGTATATGGTTTGTTTACCCGACGAGATACATATTCCCGCAATAGATAGAATAAAAATATATCTCCTCCAAAACCCTTTTTATAAGAGACTACTCGTCCATGCTATGCATACATTAAAGGTGAAGTCGTGAATAAATTAGGGATGCCGTGAATGAATTGGGCAAGCTGTAAACATACCAGAGAAGCCGGGAAAATAAGGGATGTCGTGGAAATGAAAGAAGCTGCGTCTAAATTGGAGCTTCGTGAATAAATTAGAGAACGCCCTGAATATAAATTAAAGAAGCCGCGAGACTCAAAAGCGCCGTGGACAAATTAAAGATGCCGTGACCAGAGAACAGAGGAAAATGGAAATTCGTGGTTTATACTCACCTGGCTCTCGGTTCATGGTCTCGTGGGTTAACTCGCGGCTACACCGCGGGTCCGGTTCGACTTTCATTGCGATACACGCACTTACGCGACTGAATATGAGATCCGCAAAGGCCAACCGCGATTAGGAAAAACAATTATGAACGTAGCTGGTAAGAAAATCTCGCAACGCACTAGTACCTCAGGTCAATCGAGGTAGCGCTTATGCAGGTGGGTGAACACCTTGCAACGTACTGGTACCTCTAATTAGTTGGAGGGAGCGCTTATGCGGGTAGGTAAACGTTGCAACGCACTGGTATCTCTGATAGAGGGAGCGCGTATGCAGTGTTGGCCCGTATATGGATCAGTGAAAACTGTTCTCCGAGGACTCCGTGCGGACGCTATTTATGTGAGTTCGAACAAAGCCAAGGAAAGGGCTCGGCGTCATCTGTTTTTGGGTGGTCTCCCAGAAGTGCCGACGGGACTCGCAAGTTCTTAGAAAAGGCTAGGTGTGACCGGGCGTTATTCTATAGGCTAGATAACAGCTATGGGCATTGACTAACAAAAACAGACTGCATTTCGCTTTCCCAAAAAGCGGCGAATTCTGAGGAGTGCCTTGACAATGGCGTAGGTCGGAAACAAAAGGGCTCTGGAGACTAGGTGCGAGTGGCGACCAGATCTGGTGTAGGGCCCGAGCGCAGGTTGGCCTGCCCGTTTCTGTATAGGCGGTTATTGGAAATGCTTTTTATCTCGACAGAAATATTTACAAAAAATATTTATAATTTGAATGGGAAAATATCGTTAATATAGAATAAGAATAAGCAGATATTACCAGAAAAAATCTATGAACCAACGGCCCTGGGGCCTGGGTGTTTCAATAGTTAACAATAAAATCTGTATTTTGTTGATAATTAAAAAAAGAAAATGTATCGTGATTAATTCTATACTCTGGGTGAATGGGATCTATATGATTCATGAAATTCTCTTCTGACATTATACAGGTGTAGAATATGAAAATTTTTTTAGCTAGCTCTTAAAAATTTTGGAATGTTGTGTGGCCGTTACAAAATTTGAAATGTTACTGTAGATGATTCATATTTAATTTTCTCGTTTCTCTTTTCTCTGATTTAATGTTTTTTTAAAGGCTTTGTGGTTACATTAATAAAAAAACAGAATAAAAGGAGGACATAATGCTAATTACTTTACAATATGTCATTATTCTTGATAGTTAGTATGAATAATTTATTTCCGAACATAAATTAATAATGGAACTTTTTGGAAACACATTAACTTATTGTCTATTTAATAAGCCTTACTTATTTTCCACTTTTCTAAATTAAGTGAGATATGGTTATACCTGAAAAAAGTCACTTAGACCAATATTACAAAATTGCTATGTTTGAAGGAGAAATTATTGTAGTCAACAGGCATCACGCTAAAAGGAAGTTCATAATGTCTGATGTCAACCAATGTAAGTTAAGTGTAAGATTAGCTTATAAAGCTAAATTTGCGTCATTGTATTTTTTCTGTGTTATACTTGTAATGCAATAATAATTTTTATTATTATTGATAATCCAATACTTGAAGACGACCATCTCAAGATTTTTTCAACCACAAAAATTTCGGAAGTTATGGACCAGATTTCAAGTTTTCAATCTTGAAATTCATATGGTGGGTTTATAATATTTTCTCCAACTGTCTATAGTGATTAGAGCAAGGTAGCTGAAACAATTGTTAAGCATTTAGGTATGAGAGAAACAAGTTCAAATTACATACTCCTAGTGCCATTCTATTTGAAAATCATTTCGTTTACTTAAAATAATAGTTAAATACCTCAACCCGAAAAAGCGTTAGAGTCCAAAAAAGACCTAACATATAATAATTCTCTTGGAATATCAAACCGTTATTACAGAAACTATGGAATAGGCATAAACCTCTTAAATACCATGACAGAAAAGTACAAGTTAGTGATGAAGTATAACTCCTTAGCAAATCCAGAAAATTTGGATAAAGAAAATTAACCCTTCGATACAAAAGAAGCAGATGTAATAATCTTTAGCTTCTAAAAACCCGACTGCTAAATTCGACGTCAATGAGGTGGTGTGCTCCAACCCCCGTACAAGCATTCAGTTGCTTCTGGGGTACTCCTAGTTTGGAGTATTGTGATAACTGTCAAATAAAAACAACTGTCAAATAAAAACAATTGCTTCTATTCTCTCCATGGCCTACTCATCAATGTCGATTTAATGTGAAATTAAACTTAAAGGTAATAATAATTATTTGTTCCATAAAAGTCAAGTATTTTGCTTAGATACCTAAAATAGTTTGATGATATTTTAATTTATTACTATTTTGGCATCAATTTAGAAATGGGAAACGTAATGTACCTATTTAAATTTATAGGTACCCCAAATGCTAGACGGTACATCAACTTTGCAACAAACAACAGAATTTTAAAGCGTAAATATCATTTTCTTTTGAAAAATACCTATTCTTATCGGTAATTAGTAATAAAAAATTAATAGAAAGATAAAGCTAGTGATGTAAAATAGTTTTTACGAAGTTTCGAGTTTTTAAAATTTCCATAAATTTCATAAATATTAAAAAGTGACAAAAAACTAAACATTTCAGTAGAGCGTTCAAATTTGGTACACTTACGTAAAATTAAAAAAGAAACAACTTTTTCAAGTAAAACTTTTTGATATTTTAACAAATAAATCCCTTTTTGGCGATATATTTATTTAAATGTCATTTTTGACAGATAACGAAAGTCACATGACCACGTTTGAGTGGGTCATTTTTCATATTTTTTAAAGCAAAAGGTAACCCCAAAATTAAATTTCAAAATAAAACGCTAAATAAAAATTTCCCCCTATGGTGCCAACTTTTTGGAGGACACTGTATAAGTGCGTTATTTAGATTTTACTTTAATTTTACAAGCACTATTTGTTGAGGCTTAATATTGTTAAACATATATTTTTTAAAAGAGATTTTGTTTTTGTTTTTGAAGTATTGTTTATTGCGGGTTTCAGTGTTCCAAATAATGTAATTTCATATAAATGTCAATAATAAATATTATAATAAATGTAATAAAATGTCCTGGATTTATTTGTATTTGTTGTTCGATATTTTTTCCAATAAAAATGAGTTTCCAGTTCTTGTACACTATTTACAAGGATTGTAAACTCATTTTGTTGAAAAAAATGTTTGAAAGTCACAATAAATTAATAATATAACAGTGAGATTTCAAGAAACCCGTCACCACAGAAAAACAAGGTTAGGTTGGCCTGGCAGCCAGGAGGCGCCACCTTCGTTCTGTTTCCTGTCATTAGCATGAATTTTGCGGTTCTCTAACCTGTTTTGTGGTTGATACCAAGACCAAGACGTTGTCCTAAACTTAAGTTCGGTGAATGGTAACTGAGATACCTACATACAGTATCTTCGTTTATAAACGATCAATTTGTGTCTAATAATGTTAATGCCGTAGCAATTCTACACATCCCTATTAGACTTGATTGGGATATGGAAAAATGATACAGTTATGAACATTAGACTATTAGGTATTGACCTAACATATATTAATTTGGCAATATTACGCATATCACATCTTATCATTAATGACATGTCATCTGCTCTCATGATATTTATAACGTCATGGACAGGGGCATGCGGTGACATTTTAAGTAAGGGAAGCAATGTTTAAAACTTACCTATTTGTAATGTAATTCGATTCTTCGATCACTTTTTGCGAATTCGTCAATGACGTCATCATAAAAACGTCGATGCTCTAACATGTTCTGGAGAAGTATATTCTCAATAGACAACAGCGATATCTGTGAAAGTCATTCCTTTATTTTTGTGGTTAAATTTTTCATAGGGGGTTTTGCTCTTCCGTTTGTAATTAATTGAAGCTTATCCGCAAAGTTTAATGTTGAAAATTCCTTTATTATTAAGGCATACGCTACACATTCACACACACTCTTCTTACTTAATAATTGTCAAACTTTAACATTTTTAACGTCATTCCCGACAGCCGAAGTTGACGGTATTTGCATGTCCACGTCCGTATTATTGTCTTCCATATCGCCCGAGATACGACGCGCGCGACGCACCGACGCGGATCAAAACCAACTAAACTATACAAAGTTCGAAGAAATTGTCCATGACTCCATAACATATTTTTCATGCCCTGAGCATGGGATAGCGTGTTAACAATATAATGTCCTAATATCTTCAGTATTGAAGATAATCTCTACAAATTCTATTTCTAGACAGGTAAATAAGATAGTTTGAACATTTTGAAAGTATTTTTGATGTGATTATAACTTTTTTCGTGATTTTAGTTTTTACAGTTGAGCAGTGGCGTCGCGTGACTTCAGAAGCAGGGGGGGGCACCTTAAATTTTTTTCTCAAGACAATGAACAACATCTCAATAATTTTAGTTTACCTGAAACAAAAATGGAAAGAGAAAAAAATTACTCTTTTATTTTCATATTTTTAATAAACCAACGAGGCAAATAATACATGAAAAAAAAAAACAAAAAAAATACTTCCGAAATAAAAAAATTTTACCTACTGTCACTGTCAAAAAACACTTCCAAAATAAAACAACTTGTATGTACTGTCCTATCATTAATACAAACAAAAAATAAATAACAACTAAAAAAATAAAATGTAAAAAAAAACCTTTTTAAAAACAAGCTTTTATTTAAGCCATGTACTAAAATGAATAAAATAAAATAAGTCTAGGTTTTCGATAAGATAATTCAATGCCAAATTGCGACAAGTTTTTATAAATCTAAAAGCTTTTCTCGCGAATTGTAAAGAAAATACATACTTTGGCAAATAGGTACTTGCTTATCAACCAATCACTGTCCAATAAAATTAATTGGTACCTACTTTTATGAACATCTCGTGCGACATGCTTTTTGATTTACAAAAACGCAATTTGGCATTGAATTATCTTAAGGAAAACCTAGACTTATTTTATATTATTTTATTCGTTTTAGTTCATGGTTTAAATAAAAGCTTGTTTTTAAAAAGTTTTTTTACCTTTTATTTTATTTTGTGTTTTTAGTACCTACTTATTTGATTCCCATATCAGGAGGGTGGTATAGAAATTTAGTCCCCCATCTTGGGACATCCGCTATATTGGATTTAGTATGACGACATTTGCCTTATTTTTTTTGTTCTCGTCAAACCCTTTCATTTCATACCCTTGTCAAGTAGGTTGTGCAGAAATAGGTAATCTGCCATCTTCCTGCGTCACAATGGTCGACAATGGAAATTACATTGTCGACCATTGTGACGCGGGGATCATCGTTCGTGATATGTATACACCAGGGACTCTTTAAAATAAGGGGACCCAGCATTTCACAGTCTATCACATAGGAAAAGTGAAGCCTTGAGGGGAAGTTTGTTTTCTGTATACTCCAAGTAGACCACATAAGTGGGCTGGTACAAGGTTATGTTATATGTCAGTGTCCAACTGCCATCAGGTTTTATGTGATAGATAGTGCCATAAATTCTCAAGGAGGCAAAAAATTTCCCATCATAATTCACAATTTTTAAGTTTTCTAACTTTCAGATGTGACAATTAAAGAATTTTAACTATACAGTAAATTTGTTTCATTTGACAGTTGCCATATTCTGTAATTGTAGACACAACATTGTCAAGTCTAATTTTTAGAAATCATGGAAACCATTATTAATTAAAAAAATATTAACAATGAATAAGTACCTGTTATATTCATAGATTCTCCAATAAAATGGCATATTATATACTTGGCATCACTGATACCATTAGAATGATGAAAGAATAGGCCTCACTTTAGAAAGTATAATGCTGGGTCCATTTATTTTAAAGAGTCCCTGGTATACACACATACCTACAAATATATACTAACAGGACGAGTTAAATAAAAGCTTGTAAAAATGTCACATGTTTTACAGGACAGGCACATCATATTTACTCATTCTTTGACCGATTTTTTGGGCAAAACATTCTATCAAGTGCGAGGTGAGTCAGGTTAAGACAAATCTATGCACGCGCGGCCATGCGGTGCCTACCGCAGCCCATGAGGCCAAAACTAGGCACCATCACCGTTCATGTAATTAATTAGTGATTGCTGTGAATTATTTCCATTTTTACCTTAGGTAGTATTATGAAATTCCCATCTATAAAAAAACTGGGGGGGCCCGTGCCCCCCCTGCCCCCCCCCCCGACGCGACGCCACTGCAGTTGAGTACCTATATGGGTAATCAAGCCGTCGGTTATAATTGGTTGTAAGTCCGACACATTGTCATGCGCATAACCACAGACGAAACGTATAAATCACAGTATACAAACTATCAGGTAGGTAGGCACCTAGGTACTCACCGGGCGGTATCTCGTGCTGTCGCACCGCGTAGTAACAGGTGAGGTTGCGGGGGTAGATGCCGGGGAAGTTGGGGGACTGGAGGCGGCAGTGCTTCGTATCACAGTCGCTGAAGATGCGCGAGCAGTACGTGCCCGCTATCAGGTCACCCAGGTAGTAGTCGGGCTGCGGCGCGGTGGCCGCCGTCGGCGCCGCCGACATGTTCGGAAACGTCGGCGGAGGTGCTGGAACATTCACGAAAAAAAATTCTTTACATTCATATACAGGATTATTAATTAAGTATGGAATATCTCGAGCTAGTGGAACTAGCAATATTGAGAAATACTTATTCACCACCGTAGAGGAATACGTTCTTCCAGAACAACCTGTGTCGCAAGAGACGTCCTCTGGGCACGACAGTATCAATATCATCGTCGTACCCTGAGGACGTTGGGTGAAGATTTAAAAAGAGAATCTACGCCCATGGAACATCGTGCCGATTTAAAAACATCTCCGGAGCCCGCTGGCACCCTCTACATTCCGGACCAGAAATTAAAGCGGATCGATATCGAAAATCTTCTGGCATTTTCGCCGGAGCCATCTTGCGGCTAGCGGAAGTAACAATTATTCACAGTCGGTGTCGCTGACTCGAAAGCAAAGTCTAGAAAACAGCACACTGTTTTCTGGGGTATACTGGGATAGCTCGGTGGGAATTACAGATGGGACATTTCGAGTCTGGCAATATCTTGATTTTGACTTTTGACAGGGTTTTACTTGACATTAAGCCCTGGGAATTGGGCCTGGAGAAAGTGAAAGGTTAGAAAGCGATTTTGTTCGAATTTTGGAGCTGAAAGAATATTCTTGGGCAGTGACAGTAATCTGACAAGTTTATTTGTGATTTTTGAAGGCTAAACAATAAAGGTGGTAACCAAGGTAACGAGTTTGGACTGTGATTTTTGAGATTCATTACAATATTATTTGCCCCTTTCACTGCTCCCTTTCGCGACCAGAAATTTACTTGGGGAAAGGACCCGCCCAAATACACTTATTAAACAGGGGTATCATTCCATCCTTTTCCCTTTAATAGAAATCGTATATTACATCAACCACACACGAGCAGAAAATACAGACACAAAATTTTATATTTCCAGCTCCATAGATGGTGTTTATTTTCAACGGGTACGTTGGGATCTATAGTAAACCCTAGAGCTGCGGGCGAGACTTCGAATTTTTTTTAGCCTTGAAACTCTTTTTACACATTATGAAACTATTGACTAGTGGGGGACTATTATTATTGCCAAAACAAATAACATACAGTGTGTCCAACTTTAAAACTGTACAAATCCGTAAAATCTGCATTTTTGGAGACAATCGCCCAAACTTTTTTTTGTTTAAGACCTTCAAAAACCGCTTCTTTTGACCGTCCCGTCATTTTCAAAATGCAAATCCAGGGCCGGCTGCGATTTTTTTCTACCCTCGATTTTCACGAAAACCATTTAGCGATTTTTTTATTTAAAATCTGACCCCACAGCATTAATCAGAACACCCAAAAACCCCTTTACACCAAATTTGAATAAAAAATATACAGGGAGTTCCAATCTGCAGGGTGTCAAAGTTGAGCAAAATAGGACTTTTAAAGGTATCTGCCAAGTCAAGATTGCCATGGAATCCCCTCAAAACAGTTCAATGGTCTATAGGACCACTCAAGGTATTGGTGTGCAAAGGTCCAATACAAAATATACAGAGTATTCTTATCTGTGCCATCTCAAAATGCTGAATTTTTATGAAACTTTATATGGGTCATGAGTGCTGTAGAATCATTGAAAAAATATTGATAAACACAAAAGTAATGTATTTCTTTAAAATTCCTATTTTGCTCAAATTTGACACCCTGCAGAATAGAAGTCCCTGTATATTTTTTATTCAAATTTGGTATATAGGGGTTTTGGGGTGTTCTGATTAACGCTGTGGGGTCAGATTTTAAATAAAAAAATCGCTAAATGGTTTTCGAGAAAATTGGGGGTATAAAAAAATGGTAGCCGGCCCTGGATTTGCATTTTGAAAATAGCAGGAAGGTCAAAAGAAGCGGTTTTTGAAGGCCTTTCAAACAAAAAAAGTTTAGGCGATTATCTCTAAAAATGAAGATTTTACGGATTTGTACAGTTTTAAAGTTGGACACCCTGTATAATAATTGTATATGCGTTAAAATGTTCTTACTTATATAATTTATTTATGTTGACAATATTTCTGGATTTGGTATTTAGGTATTTTTTTAATAAATGTGTTTTCTCATTTAACTATTTTATTTTATTCCTCTCTGTCAAAAAATGTTCAAAGGTAATTCTGAATGAAAATGGGTAATTACTTTCTGGCGTGTTCAGTCAATACCTACTTAAAAAATCTCAATTCCTACATGTAGGTACATACATAGTCAACAGTTTAAAAAATCCTTATTTACCTACTTTTAATATTTTTGTTTATATCACTAATAAAAGTAGCATTTCATAAAACAGTGTTAGTTTTTTTTATTAAGAAATTAATTTTCGTCAATGTAATTTGAGCAAAAACTGCAAATTAAACTGTTATAGAGGGCAGGCCGTTACCTTGATTTAACTATAGAGAAAAATCAAACGGCAGAACATAAAAAACGCGATCACGTAAATTCAACAAAAGTGTCTACTTAAAACTGAACTTAGCACTTAGCAGTCAATTTTCTAGGAGCCAAAAATTTCAACGTTTATTTTTTGATGAATATTTTTCTTCATTCTCCAGTTTAATCTGCTTAGAAGGTTTAATAATAGTTACCCTTTCTACTTTATTTTTATCAAAATAAATTTGTGGAAATAAGGGCGAGGAAAATTTTTTGCTGCCAGAAAATCGGCTACTAACTTTACACCGGTTTAGTTAGGCACATTGATTTTTAAATGTCTTCCGATATTTGGCCCCGCCTGTTTAAGTTTAAATAGTTACGAGCCGCCACTGATTAAGTGGTGTGGTATCATAGTTTGGCAGATATAAGCAATAATATCGTTTTAACAATGGCAGGCATTGTCCTAGCTAGCTAGCTTTTAAAATTGAGGGTACAGTTTACTCCGGCCTTGTTTTTTTTTCGACAAAAATACACCCTGTATACACTGTGTACTGATAGCAAAGTCTAGTATTCTCTAGACTTTGCTGATAGGTTCGGCCAATTATTGGGGCAACACCAAACAGAATGTCAACTTACAATTAGAATTTTTTTATCGTTTACACCCCTTGGGCACTGAATCGCCGGACACACAGTATATATTTTTATTAGTTACTTAAGCTAAAAAAATAAAAATAAATAACAACCTCTTTCTGTATTCAACATTTTTCCAGAAAAACGCCTAGGTACATTAAAAAATACTCCCTAATAGAGGGAAGGCAATCAGTTTTTTCACTTTTCTCAAAGTTTTCATTTTGGACATATGTTTTGTTTTTCAAATCAACGTAAGAAATTGAAGCAACATAATGAAGATCACTATATCCTAAAAAAGAGAATTTTAAAAATCTGCCAATCCCTTAAAATCGTCAAATATCAAACTGAAATACGCCCAACCCTGAATCTATTTTATAAAAGCCAAATCGTAGAATTATTTCACTGGCCCCTTCTCCCTTCTCCCCCCGTGTCTATTTTTAGACTTGTTTGCCCCGCCCCGAACACAAACGAGCCTTTTGGAATACGAAATTGTCGAGTACGAAACCTACCACTAATAATTATCGATTTTGTTAGAGTCATTGTAATTATCGAAAATAGATGGTGCTAAACAGTAGTACTGGACGAGAGCTAAATAGAAATAATAATACCGCTATACACCAGTAGATGGAGTTGGTGCGCGGAGGCGAATGACTACGATCATTGGAAAAGGTTTTAAATACAATCGAATATCCATAGTCCTTCGCCTCCAAAAGCGCTCGGCATTTTATCTGGATCCGTGAGAGGTCTTTTTAAACCTTCAGTCAACGCTGAGGATGTTAAGTGCAACGCCAATTGAATGTCATTAGCATTGAATGTCTAGATAATATAATTTCTACAAAATATTCACTTATTATAAGACTATTTTGTGGTATGTATAGTGTGTCCCAGGATTAGCGAATTTATAGGTGTAAATGACAAAACAAATCCGAGTTGAAAATTGAGCTTCTGTGGCTCCGCCCTGCTTAGTTTTAAACTAATTTTTGACATAATTTTACTTTCAAAAAATCAAGTACGCCTTGGAAATTTTGTAAATACTGATTTTGTACACTACTAAAATGCCCCCTCTGTAGTTTTTACGACAAAATGTTATTAAAGAAAGTTGTTCAGAATAAAAAACTGAGTGTTTGTGCTAAATATCAGAATCCTAGGCCTCGTTTGATTTTTGTCCCTTTTTTATTGAAAAAGTGGGAAAAAGTGACGTTTTGGTAAAAGATATTACAAAATATTATTAAAGAAAGTTGTTCAGAATGGAAAACTGTGTACGTATGCTAAATTTAGCAATAATCGGCTACATTAGTTTTTGACTGTTATTTTGTCATTAGGTGTGCTGGTTTTTCTATTGTCTGTGTAGGTAGAGTTACTGTATTAAAGTTATTTTAATGCATATTTACACAATTTTCAAATCTGAACAACTTTCTTTAATAATATTTTTTAATATCTTTTACCAAAACGTCACTTTTTCCCACTTTTCCAATAAAAAAGGGACAAAAAACAAAGGAGGCCTAGGATTTTGAAATTTTGTATAGATACTCAGTTTTTCATTCTGAACAACTTTCTTTAATAACATTTTGTCGTAAAAGCTACAGAGGGGGCACTTTACTAGTGTACAAAATCAATATTTTCAAAATTTTCAAGGCGTACTTGATTTTTCGAAAATAAAATTATGTCAAAAATTAGTTTCAAACTAAGCAGGGCAGAACCCCAGAAGCTCAATTTTCAACTCTGATTTTTTTTTGTCATTTACACCTATAAATTCGCTAATCCTGGGACACACTGTATATATTTTTTTACAGCCTCCTCATTTTCAGAAAAAAATATTATTTCATTTTATATTTTTGCCCAAGCGTTAATGATACTCAAACACAATTAAGTAGCACAAAATGTGATAATACCAAGTTCTTAAAATAGCCAGTGGCGGAGATATGGGTATACCTACACCAAATATATTTTATTAAAAAAGACTGATATGACTGTTAAGTACATTTGGATACCTGCCTTTTGATTTCTTTTGTATATTTGCTATTCTTTCGTGGAAAATTATTTGAATAATAAATAATTTTTAGGAAATTACTCCTTTTGGAAATGGGAGAAACGAAATTATTTAATTTGAAGAAATGACACCTTCAGATTTCTATTTGCCCAGAGGATATTAAACAAGTGTTATGGTCGAGAAACTAAAACTTGCATGTCAAAAACCGAAAAACCACTTTCGTGCGATTAAATTATGTAATTTTATTGACTATTTGACTTTCGGTTGAAAAAAAGGTAGCAAAATAATAGTTCGCTTGGACAAAATTATTGTTTTCTTGAATTACTATAATATTTTAGTCAGTTCTCGTCATTAATAACCAAATCTAAAATGTAATATTTTCTTCAATGAAATTTTTTTTTGCATTAATAGACGCAGGTGTCGTGTTGCTACATACATATATTGTATTAATGCTTTTCAGGTCTTTGCAGCGTAAGTGTTGCTAAGTAATACTTTTTGTACCTAGCAACCAAACTAACAGAGCACGACCTGGAACATTTGACTGAAAGCACCACCACCTGAAAGCTTTGTAACGAAGTTACTAGTTTTCTTTCGCCGCGCTATTTTTAGCGGCCGGCCGACCACCGTAGTTTTTATGTTCACACCGATGATTCTTTTTCTAAATAGGAGGTCGACATTCGATATTTTAATTGCATTTAATTAAATCCTGGTTTTTATTACTTTCCGGCTTTCCGCCGCTAAATAAGAAATTCTTGTGTTACCAAAAGGGATGAGGGATACCGAAAAGGGGTAGAACCGAATTACTAACTCAACTTGCAGCTAGAGCCGCCGTTCTTTTTGGGAATCCGGGTATATTGGACATGCCCGATCCGGAGAGACCACCGTCCGAGACCTGTACGGGGTGCAACAACCCCTAACTGCCACTATAGCCTCCGGCGGCCGTTTTGGATGCCAGAAGGGTGGGGACGATCACCCGATCCGTCGCCGCGGCTCCGACCAATGGGCAGCCGGCGCACTCCCCGATAGGTGGCGCCACCCCAAGAAATAAAAAGGCTGCGGTCGCCGAAGAAGGCCCTCTTCTCTTATCTCTTCTCTTTTCTCTTCGAGCGATATCCGCTCTTCCTTCCGATACCAGTCTTGGTGAGTATTGTTAGGTTGTTCCGCCCTAACCTGGCCCCTCCTAGAACCTATCCGAACCCGAAGTTGGGAGAACGAGCCTTTCTTTGACAAACTTCAACTTTCCGTCTAAACAAATTCCCCTAGAGTTATCTATTCAGTGGATAGGATAGGATTAATCCTTAGGTGTTTTGATTTTTTTTTTAGTAAAGTAATATCGCACGCTTTCTTCTTTTCAACTGATAGTTTCTGAGCTTGCTTTCCGCATGAAGCACACACGGCGTCTTAATCACTAAAAACCGCTAACCCAGTTCCTATACTAGAAGCTTACATAAGTGTTCTCTACTGCTTGCAGAGTCGTGGACCACTCTGGGCCGGCCGTCTTAATATCCTTCTTTTTATTATTGTGTTCAATTAATAAATCAAACCTGTAACCAAATAATAAACCGTGTAGAATTTGTACCAAACATTTTACTTACACCCTATCCTCAATACACCACTGACCGCTGGAAATTACATTTTCTCTGACTGACAGTTATCTGGGCATAGCGGAGCACACCGCTCTAAAAAACTGGCGCCTGAGCAACCGCTTCGCTGAGGTCCGATTTTCCCTTTCTTATAGATAAAAGAGGCTATAAGGAAGCCCACCGGTAAGTACAAAAAGGGGAAAATCGGACGCGAACGCAAACTAGTCTATAGCTTTCAGGTGTGGTGGCAAGGATATAAAGTATAATTACTTATGGAGGAGGGAGCAGGAAAAGAAGTTATTCAATTAAGTGTATAATAGTATATTAGGTATGTACCAAGGGACTAAAGTGGGTCCTTTAATTCCGAGAGTGAAGATTGTTGCCCGAGCGTAAGCGAAGGCAACAACTACTCGAGGGATTAAGACTCACTTTAGTCCTCTGGTACATACGCCTTTTATTGCACCGCAGGAAGTAAAATTTAAAAATTCACAAGACATTATGTGAAAAGAAACATTTGACTTTACCAATTTACTATTTTGCACCGTTGTAGCGATGAAACTGTTTGATATACATAGATCAAAATGAATTTCACATTTCTATCTTAACTTTTCAAGGGCTACTTAATGGTGCTGGTACCAATTGGTACCATGGTGCCAAAATTGGTACTAATAGTTGGTACCTTAGTAACAACCATCATGTTACACACCATCCGATAACTCTTGAAAAGTTAAGATAGGAATGTGAAATTCATTTATAGCACTTTATCTACTGTGTTTCGTTACTGTTCATTTAATTAATGTTATTAAATAAAGTACATAATTGATCATAGTTTCTACTGTTTTTGTTACTTTTAATCCCAAGGGACTAAAATAATTCAGTCCCAAGGGAGTAAATACCGCACTTTAGTGCCGCAAAAGAGGGAGGAAAGTTATCACTTTAGTCCCTGCGGTGCAAAAAAGAAAATTCTGTATTAGCTCGCCGATCGTTTTCGGTTCAAATCTAACGCGAAAAGCGTTGGGAAGTTTGACTATCGACATACATTTTGTCATGCGTTGACGGCATGTGCGAATCGGTTCAAAATTCGTTCCACAAGTGGTCATACTTTATTAGTTACAGCAAAGATCAAGATATCATGGCATATATCACATTACAACAGTTTCAACATAATAGACAATTTACAGATATAATAAAGAACTGAGTCACACTAGTTTGGGTAACGGCGTGCGGCCATAAAATGCAGGTGGATAACAAATCAGGTCTGGGCTTAGGATATTTTTATCCTTTCAATAGAACTGCCGAATAAGATAACCATTAACCACGGTTATAAATTTATTATCTATAAATGCATACTACATAATACAATCTAATAAAATTATCACTGGATTTATTGCCTGCAAAATGAATTCTACAAAATAGGATGATACAGTCCTTTTTTATATTTGAATGAACTTTTCCAAATTATACCAATATATAAAACATTGTGGATAGGTACCTACTAAAATTCTTGCCTGCATAGTTTAGAACAAAAAGAAAAAGTTCATTACTGGTAGTAAAACTGAAAAAGGTGTAAAATCACAGGTATTTTATTAATATTTGTGGTTGTTTATTAACTAAATACTATTATTTTCTAGAATTCAATATTTGAACACACTTCTTGCTACGACCTGTCTTTATAAATCGAGATCGAGATCCACTATTAAAGTTAAATATAGTTTCAGATTCAATAATTAAATGTTTTAAAAGTGCTTCAAGTACATTTGAAAATATATAATATATAAATATACGGGGTTTCGGGTACTCATTTAAGCTGGTTTACTCAAAATATCTCAGCTAATGTTTTCCAGAAGAAAACAAATGCTAGGTGCGGTTATCCACAGATTTTGTATTAAAAATTCCCAATTAAAATTATTTACATTACCTACTATATCTAGATTTATTTTTTTAACAAAAGATATCCAAAATTTTACAAATCTTATATTTAAATACAGATAGTTATTTTATTGCTAGAAATAAAACTTACGGCTCCTTAAAAAATTTTAATTTCTGGATTTTACGCCATAATTTTCACTGGTCGTTAAGGATCTCAACTTTGTTGTTATCAAAAGGTAGCTTCTTATTAGCTATGATAAGTCGACTTCTTTGTGACACATATTTGCCGAGATATTTTGAATCAATCACATGAAATGGGCACAGTGTTTTAAAAATCCCCTAATTTTTTCTACATTTTAATGATTTTTGGTTATATTATTTAGGTACCTACTATATTTCCTATCTCTAAAAATAAAGACTGTAGATGGTGGCCTAAATATAAAACCTAGGTTTTCTCTAGGCAATGGAAGACTTACTAATAACTAAAAATAGCACCTGTAGAATTCATGCACTTCGCGAATTAAATTTTGTCGCAAACCTTCATTCCGGAAAATTACGACTTAATCTCTGAAAGTGGGTCTAGCAAATTAGTAATCATTTTTTGCAAAAATAAAAACATTCCGCCCTTTTCCATCTCTACCCACCCCGTCTTTTCGTTGTAATCTTTTTAAACTAATTCCTTTCCGCTTGACCTTTTTGAGTGCCACGCAGTTGTATGAGGCGCCATTTCGGACTAAATTATTATTTTTGAATATATAAATTTCTCGCGCTAATATATGTTTTTAATATGATATTTATAGAAATTTGCGTGAATAATCTTTTTTTAGTCAAATTTATATATTACGCATCGCCCAAAAGTATATATTACAGTAAACGCAAAAAAATATATCAAAACACGATATATTAATTTGGTGCGCCAATATATAATAATTTAGGGTACCACTGGTCATCACCAGAGATCGCGCCGCGCATCCCTAAAGTGCACCGGCAAGGCTGCAGCAGAAAGGGCAGAAGCCCGAAGTCGAAATATTTTTTTTATATGATATTTATAGAAATTTGCGTGAATAATCTTTTTTTAGTCGAATTTATATATTACGCATCGCCCAAAAGTATATATTACAGTAATCGCAAAAAAATGTATCAAAACACGATATATTAATTTGGTGCGCCAATATATAATAATTTAGGGTACCACCGGTCGTCACCAGAGGTCGCGCCGCGCATCCCGAAAGTGCACCGGTAATAACGCTGCAGCAGAAAGCGCAGAAGCCCGAAGTCGAAGTGATTATGATTACTGTCATACTGGATGTTCTTTTTCTGTGTCAGGTTTGGGATTTGATGTTTTGTGGTGTATAACCCCACAATCATCTTACATATTAGTTTCCCGCCCGCATGATCGTTTTCGTTTCGCCTTCGTTTTGTTGTAGGAAGTGGCTATTTATACGTCCGACGTATATAAAAGTTGGTATACGTGTTGCACTCTCATTGGTGGATTGCCGTATGAAAAAAGAAGTGGTAATCTTTTCCAATGGTGTAACGTCGGGCGAAAATAGGGGATAGGAACCAATCTAGCCAAAATTTCAAGAAAATCGGGGGTGGGTTTTACACAGGGACCCTTTTTATTTTAAAGAGTCCCTGGTTTTACACCATTCTGCGCTTTCTGCTGCAGCGTTACCGGTGCACTTTAGAGATGCGCGGCGCGACCTCTGGTGACGACCGGTGGTACCCTAAATTATTATATATTGGCGCACCAAATTAATATATCGTGTTTTGATATATTTTTTTGCGTTTACTGTAATATATACTTTTGGGCGATGCGTAATATATAAATTTGACTAAAAAAAAGATTATTCACGCAAATTTCTATAAATATCATATAAAAAAAAATATTTCGACTTCGGGCTTCTGCACTTTCTGGTGCAGCGTTGCCGGTGCACTTTAGGAATGCGCGGCGCGACCTCTGGTGACGACCAGTGGTACCCTAAATTATTATATATTGGCGCACCAAATTAATATATCGTGTTTTGATATATTTTTTGCGTTTACTGTAATATAGACTTCTGGGCTATGCGTAATATATAAATTTTACTAAAAAAAGATTATTCACGCAAATTTATATAAATATCATATTAAAAAATATATTAGCCCAAGAAATTTATATATTCAGAAATAATAATTTAGTCCGAAATAGCGCCTCATACAGTTTTAACAAACGTTTTATTTTTGGTTCGGTTTTTGACTAATTATTTATTTGTTAATGGTCCATTGTGGGCTTTTTAATAGACTCTTTTAAGAATTATAGTTGCCCACGCGACAGATTCCTTGAGCGGCTGTCTCCACTTTTGCCAGATAACTACAGTCGGAGAAACTAAGTTCCAAAGGTTCAATTGTGATGTTTTGAGGGAAAGGTGCAAAATTAAACAAGTAGACGGTTTCATATAACAGTATGTTGACCCAAATAAACATTAAAATGAGTAACTTAAATAAGACGAAGTCCTCAGAGCGATCTGTATCAGAAAATGAGACAAACAATTGGATAAGCAAGAAGCAGTCGGTCAGTTTCTATCAGGCCGTTTTTACTTATATGTAAATGATACCCGAAATGTAAAATTAAGGAAACAAAAGAAAAGTGAAAACCAAGCGGTCGGATAGGCGTGACAACTCGGTTCTGATTATGAAGCGAAAAGTGACAAAACCAAGTTATAACGTGAGTTCACTCTACAATTACAATTTACAATGTTACACACTTTCAAATAGCCAAAAATGTAGAAGGGTAATCCGAACATTATTGCTAGCTCTGGAAGTAAGTAAACGAACTGTGTGAAGTGAAAGTGAAAGCAAAAAATGCCTGGCTGTAAATTACTACTGTGCTACTCAGTGCTGTGATTTCAGAAAACGTGGTGTTAATATGAAAATAATTGTCGTGTAAATGTCTAAATAAATATTAAAAAGTTGGATCTCAGTGATCTTAAGAATTACATATCATAAGACGACTAATGAATTGGCAAAATAGTTGTATCAACAAACAGTTTTGTACAGATTCTGACAGTTCCAACCAGAACCAGTTCTCGAATCTTTGGTTCTGGGTGGATTAAAACTGTAAATCAGTTCAAAACTGTTTGTTGGAATAACTTGAATGATAAAATAAATAATTTTAACTAAATAACTTTTCGTATACATTGCGAAATTGTTTCATATAGAAGCGCAATCCTTCAGTATACATATTTTAGTAAATTTGAGTATCAATAGATTTGTTGTGTAGGCTGCACAAGAAGCAGCAGGTTGGTTTTTCTGTCAGAAGGTGCCGTAGATCATTATACTTGTCCTAGGTAGAGCGATCGGTAAAGTCAAGCAACGCCGCGCGTACTCGGTTCGTGGACGGGTGATCCATCATTATTATTTTTTTGCCTAATAAAACATTTTTTTTCCGATTTCAAAAAAAATATAATATGTACCTCGGCACTGAAGTTATTTTTATGACTCATGTGGTTTATTTGCCTCGGCCAGAGGCCTCAGCAACTAAACTCCACATGAGTCATAAAAAGTTGAACTTCAGTGCCTTGGTACATAAGTAACTATTATGTAACATTGCGTAACATTTTTGAATTGGAGTGAGGACTGAAGTTATACAACCTTTCCTTATAAAAGTTGTTCATATCTTTGAAAATAATTATTGTAGTTTACTCTTGGGCATATTTTCAAATTTACCTCCAGAACACCCTGTATATTGATTAATTCCGACAACTATCCAGGGACATCCTGTATATATATCGTCGTATATTAGAGATTTCAGTTGCCTATCCAAACATGGAAAAGAAAGTTGGGCTTCACTTTCAAAAAGTGGGGTTAGATCCGTAACTTTTTTGTTTGATGCTCGATTGTTTTTTTGACAGCAGATTCTGAAAATTTGGAAGAAATTAGTAAAGAAGTGCCTTTTCTCCGGTTAAAATACCTTAAAATTAAGAAAATAAATGGGGGTGGTACTTTTTGGGGGGTCACCCTTTACTCGTCTGGCAGACACTGGCAACCGCCAGAATAGTCTGGCTGTTTACATATTCTTTCAAAACTATTAAAAGAATATTAAAACTATTAAAACTATTAAAAGGATATTCCCTCAAAATTTCAGCCTTGTGGGAGCAGGTTACGAATTACTATCCCTACGACAACTTTACTGTCGTCTGGCACATACTTGCAACCCTCAAAATAGGTTGTCAATTTTTTTAAAGCGTTAAACTTATATAAATTAAAACATATTAAAATTGTAACCTTGTGGGAGTAGATTTTTTTTATTTTTTTTACATTTTCAAAAATTTAAGGGATGATGACGCAACCGCGAGATACCTGCCAGAACGGTAGGTACTTTCTCAATTGACCGATAATAAAACATTATTTAAAAAATTTCTAGCTTTGTGGGAAACGGGTTAGTCAGATGAACCGCTAGCTATCCTACTAAGTGTGTTTCTCGTGAATAGCCGTTTAGTAAAAAATAACGAATATTTCGGGAAATACCGATGTCAATCTGCATCAAGGATCACAAAACCCATTTGTTCCTGTTTCTACAATACTATGTGAATTCGAATATTTCTGTATATAAACTCGTAATTACATAATTAGAGACGAAGTTTCGGGCAATAATAAAACGAGCCTTGATGGACAGGGTTGGCTGCGAATTGTAATTTAATTTTCTTCCGAGTAATATAATTTATGCTCCGTAAATAAAAGGTCTCTCTGAACCCCGTCGGCTTGGCTCTATCCCCCGAGGTTCTGAAATTTAATATCGTCTGGAAGGCTTAATAGCTGTAAAATTCGGCCGAAGAATAATTCAACGTTTTTATCTGAGACGCTGGGAAAACAATTCTAATTAATTTAAGGGATTGTGTTATCTTTGCGAATGAATTTCGGTTTCCTCAACATCAAAATGTATTCAGGGGTCAAGAACAGACTTGGGTTTACAATTAGGAATACAGCTGGGTAAAGGAAATTCCAGGCAGCAGTAGTTTTATTCCCCTTATAGATCCTTTCAACAGATTATTTAGTCTCCTTCAAAAGTCAGATGGAGCAGTATGGCTCAATAAGTGTGTTATTAGACATTTTTAAAAGGAGATTCTCGAGGCCAAAATAAGTCGATTTGGCCAATTATGCCTTTTCAACCCACAGGGATCTGTTTTGGGACCCTTTTTATTTACTAAGTATTTACCGCAAAAAAATGTTGGAGTGTTCTTAAGATACCTTTTTTCACGTATGAAGATATCGGCTTCAAATTTGGTATACGAAATCCAATTCAGATATAAAGGAGCCTCTGGTAATACAAATATTGTCAACAAGTGACATCTGTGGACCGCTGACCGAATTATTGAAATTCGTTTTTAACGAACCAAAACAAAAGTAAAGATAACATCAAACAAATTTATTGTACAAGGGAGAGACAATAATCAAAATACGAGAATTGATCAATAAGTTAAACATTAGATAAATCGAAATCCACTCGCCGATTCGACAGAATCTGCGGGTATAAGTACAACACACTTTAAAGGCTGACAATCAGTGCTCCTTAGCAACCACTCGATCAACAACCACCTCCAGGCACCCAAAGTTGCGTCGGTCCACAGTTTGCGGTTCGCCCGTCATGGCCACGATGCTGTTAAGAGTGTTGCTGTGAGTTAATGACCAATACACCTACGCTGTTTTTGTTAGCTGCTGTCTCCTTTGGTCTACCTCCCATACTCAGGCGATTCCCGGCAAACACGGGGGTCAGCCAAGAAGCCTCGGGCACACGCTAATGTGTGACACGTGGCGGGGGTACCACGTGGTTTATTATTTGTCTGAGGGTATAAGCAATTTTTAGTATTTTTTGTGCCGTGCAGTGCAACAAACTTTAGTGAATTTACCTTCCGCAATTAGCCGTCAAATAAAATAATAAAGTCCTGGTTGTTGACACAAAGACCTGGACTCTGCTTTCACTCGAAATAACTGGTCTGCCTGATCATAAAAACAATGCAAAATATAGATTTAATTTGCTACCAAGATTTTTCACAGCGGAAATTTTCAAATACATACAAAGTGTTGTTGTTCCTTTTATGGCCTCTAATCTGTTCAATAATTTAGCCAGTACTCGCTTACATACTTTTCGAGAATGCACCTTATGCGAGTTTTTACTCATCTTCCTTCTTCAAGTTTGCTGCTTCCCTTTTCCATCATTTTCTTCCCAAGATTACTGTTTCCACGTGGATCTTTCTCATTTATCAACCTTTACATCCATTACGATCTTCTACCATCAACACTATTACTGATTTATTGTTCAATCGTTTTTATGTATCAATGTGGATCATCCTCTTTTAATTTTTTTTTCAACTCCATTACTATATCTTCTGCATTTCTTTATCTTTACGGGAATTTTCTTCTACATTGAACACTCAACATCAATTGAGAGGGAAACGAAATAATAAGGACGTCAAAATCACAGCAATGCAATCATGGACCAGCAGTCAACCTGAACGAAACCGAGAAATCCCCCATCTGATTTTTATAATTCATCAATATCTTCTACATCTCTTCTACATATCTTCTTCTTTCCGGGAACTTTCTTCAACATTTAGCACTCAAATCTACACAAACACTATTGTCCAAGATTTACTAGTCATGGTCCTCTTGGACCGAATTAAATTTAATTTAAGGAGAGACTTTCCTTTAGGGATGGCGTAGCAATGCCATGTTTTTCTTCTCATCTCTTTATCTTTCCGGGGACTTTCTTCAACATTTAACACTCAACTCTACATAAACACAATTATTACTAGTCATGGCCCTCTTGGACCGAATTAAATTTAATTTAAATTAAAGAGCTACTAATTGGATCAGTATAGAGAGTGCGATTTTTAGTAATTCAAATGTAAAAGTTAAATTGATTATAGACGAAACCATTCGTTGACAAACAGAAAAGCAAAAGGTTAGAGTTGCGTTCGAGAGATTGCACATATTGAATAGGGTAGTGCGGAGTCAGTGTCCCTTGAGTGCGCTTACTGGAAATGTATGGGAAATGTTTTTATCGAAGGGGAACGTGCTGAAAACAAGCGTCATCTAAAATATCGTACCTAGAGTTCCTTAAGGAACCCTAATCGTACCTAACCTCACCTAACCTAAACCCGTAAAACGGATGTTTTGTGCTCTTCGCTTTAAAATAGTTTGTGGGCCTTGTGGACTTCAAAAACACATACACATAAATCCTTTTTTCATAAGACTTTGATGAAATACAACAAAATAATGAAGTACCAGTAATGGGGTCGAGGGTTTTGAGATTTAAACCCACATGTTTATATAGACTTAGTTTAAATCCAAAAAACTTAATTTTAGTTTAAACCCGGTTAAGTTCTTTGACCAAAAGTACTCACCTACTCTAAAAATAAGGATCCTGATTTTATTCATTTTGTATAATACTTTGAGGTGGTAACCAAATAAAATATTTATTTAGTACTGGATAGAACCAGCATTTCACGGGAGCAAAATAAAAAAAAAGTTTTTGGTCAGTGTTTAATAAGGTAATAAAAAATGCTAAAAATTTGAAAAATTTCATTGATTTTATCAAAAATAAATTGAAAGAAAGCTTAGCTAAAAATTTATCTAAAATATCATCCATGACATATTGAGCAATTATTGGAGATATTGAACTTCCCATAGGAGTTCCAAAGATTTGTTTTTAGAAAACATTATTGAAACAAAAATAATTTTAATTAAAAATAAATTCCAAACATTCAAGGAAAAAATCATGATCCAATTTACAGCTCTCAAAGTAAGAGCGAAAGTTTGGATAACTGAAAGTTATGGAAAGAAACCTGTGAATTTCCCTAAATTGTGAATTTTCATAGCAGTGATCTTTTATATAATTGTTACACTTAGAACTGGTGAGTCAAAATATTATTGTAAATATATTTGTAAATAGAAAAATATTCTTTTTATTTGATCCCAGAACGAGGTGAAGCTTCTGGCGCTTAATACAAATTTTATTGGGTCTTCATTTTTGTTAGAAGACATCTAAAAAAATAGTTTCTATTTTTCGGTAATCTTCTCTGCCAAACCGGAGTCACCTACTAACAGTCAGGGAGATAGTGACAGATTTTTGGACGTGATTTTACTCAGTATTTCTTTCAAAGGGCGTTACGTTGCTTATATTCTCACAATAATAAGGCACGAATCACAGAGTCATCGTGTTAGACTTGCCAAAACCCATCTAAAAGTGCATTTTCTAAGAAACTCTCTCCTCGGCACAAATATTGATCCAGTTTAAACGGCTAATTCAAATTAATAAACTCCTCAGCCTCCCGCATAATATATATTCTTTGCATTGTCTTCGCTTCGCAGGATATTAGAGGGCAACAAAGATCGCAGAGTACCTAAAAATCTTAAGATGCTTTAAATGCTCGCCATACATTTCTATACGACTCAGTTTTCTATTCTTCCTGTTAAGCCGGAAAGGGGCAGGTCACTACATGGGCAAAGGCACAGCGATAAGTTCCTTCTAACCTGGGTTTTCAGTTCCTCAAGCTTGATTTTCGTTTTCTAAAATATACTTCTAGATCTAAAATATGCTTCTAGATTATACATAAAAACCTACACATAACCTACAGGGCACCCCTACCTGGAAAAGTCACCCATGAAATGGAATAACAGATGGGCTTCTGGACTCCCAAAGTCCCAAATCGCTACGAAATTTGGAAATCCTCAACACCAACGCCAAACGACAGCTGATTTACACCATTTTGTTTCTGATATCGCGCGTGCACCTCGGCCACGATGTATACAGTACGTTCTCGGGGAGCTCGCCAAATTGCAGAAAAAATATATGGAAAATAGGCCCAAACGGCCTCACGGAAAAATTAAACTCGACCTGCGCTCCCCGTTACAATCCCTAGACACTGTTGTTTGTCACAGCACCCTTACAGGTTTTTTCTCTATATTACTTTGTCCACTATGCGTCTCCCAAAAATATCTTTGAGATTGAGATTGATTGACACAAAAATAAGATTTTTGCGATTTCTTTGCGACGCCACTGTCGTTTGTCACGGCACCTCCTACAGGTTTTTTTTCTATATTACTACATCCCCTATGCGTCTCCCAAAAATATCTTTGAGCTTGAGATTGATTTACTCAAAAAAATAATTATAAAAATAATATAAAATAATTTTAAAAACATAATTTTGAGAATACAGTTTGTTCAGCGAATGTTCGGCCCTACGTCACAACTCCCGTCCTGGTCTTACTCATGAATATACGGTGGATATCGGTCGTATATTCACGAGTCAGACAAGGACGGGAGTTGTGACGTAGGGCCGAACATTCGCTGAATAAACTGTAATACTCACTTCCAGTCAAACCGGAAGATGGAAATAAGAACTGACCATTTTGTGCTACTTCCTGTATTCCGTGATAAAAGTCTTGTTTTTTTTTTAATAACCTTTTGACAATCTCCCATATAAAAAACCTGAAACTTGTGAAACTGCAAATCTCTGTGCTAAATATACCTAGGTGAGGAGTATTTAATCGTATAGCTTTATTTATAACAGCTGATCAATTTTCTGTATTTTTTATACCTTCCATCCAAAATAATCATTAATCTCTACATTCTTAATCAAATTACATAGTGCCTCAAAAATGGCACTATTTGGAAGACCAGTATACAAAGTTACGAGTTTGTCGTTACCCTTAATATTCTCATGGGTGAATCTTACCGACGTATAGGTACTTGATTTTCATGTTTAGGTTTTTCATTTTCTTTTTCAAAATATATATTTCCGCTTGACGCATGAAAAGTGACTTCCGATGCTAACGGAACTGGAGAAAATCTTTCTTGGGAAGTCGAAGCAACAGAAGAAAAATTTTCTTGGCATAATACTTAAATGAATATTAAGCAAAAATTTAATGCAACATAAACTACGACGGCAGAAGCAAATCACAAAAGAGGGGTCTAGCTTTAGCCTGTGCTTCACCCTAACATGTTGGAACCTCTTTTCAGGGTCTGTGAACCCCCTCTCAGATAACTAGGACTCGTATGAATTTGCTTTAAACGACAAAGTATAATATAGGTAATGCTTTGCTACACGCTTTCATTTAAACGGGGCTTCACCAAAGGCACCCCTAGGCCCCTAGGTATAAGGTCTAAAAATAGCAAAGAATCTACAAGAACGCCTGCAAATTTAAATGTAAAGACACAAAATATCTAAAGAATATCTAGGGTAAACAAACCTTTCTTATGGCAAAGTACAGGGGCAGGCACTGCATCGACAAGGGCAAAAGCCTACTTAAGTTTCTGATGGAATGGTTCTAAAGCTTTTCTGGCCTAGCCAGAAGGAAATAGAAGAGGTCGACAGCATTTTGTACAATCATGTTAGGTTAGGTACATTAAAAGCAATAACCCATCGCAATTGGGCAATTACCTGTTAGCCGCGTGAATGCCTACTCAAAACCTAAGTAAAAGCCCAAAGTGACAGAAAATTAAAGAAATTCTCGCAAAAGCAAACAAAACTAACCCACTTTCTTTTGCCGATACCTCGATCGATTTCTATATAGGAACTTTACTTTTACTTGATCGGCGCGGCGCGCCAAATTCGAGTCCAAATCGCGTACCAAATCGGAAAATGGCTCAAACGGCGGAACGGCTTTTCCGCTTCTGGGGCGCTTCAATAGTGATGTGTCACTTATTTTTTGGGGGCCCCAGGCGAAATTTAGACTTTAAATATCGAAAACTGCGCCCGCTAGCTGTGAACAAACAAAAGCGTTACATACCTACTACTACTTTTATTGAGAAGCGAGGGCAACTATAAACACCTAGATGGTCCGGCAGGACCGGACTAGGCGTTTATAACAAGATATAATATATTATATAAATCAATAGAGAAAATTAACTGATCTAGAAAGGTGGAGGAGTTCAGTTCAATTAACTGTTTTTAAATTCAACCCTCCCTGTCTTAATTAAAACTAACACTAAATAATGAGTAATATTCCTAGACAGAGATATAAAATAAATTACATGATTACAATGGCTTAACCTAGAGATCATAATATCATATAAGTTTCAGCTTAAAATGTTCTATATCGTAGTAAACGATGTTTCGATATGTATAATTAAAAATTGTAAATTTCAAATAAGTAGTGTTATCTAATAATTAGTAGACATTGTGCTAATTAAATAATGTTATTATTTTATCTACATGTTTTATTAATGTTGATTTCATTTTGATTTTTCATATTTTTCGAATTTTTATTGGAATCCTTATAATTCGAAAGGATTAATAATAAAGTTTTATTTGCTATTTAATATATTTTTTAGGATTTCTCTAGCCGGCCTTCTCTTAAGGGATGTCATATTAATTATGGGTCACCCTGTGTAACTAAAAGTATTTGAAAACTAAAAAGATCCATAACTCCTAAAATTATCTGGAAGCATAGAAAGCTATACAGCTACCTACAAACTATACGTAGGTATAACCGTTCCTAGATGCCTAAAGTTAGTCCAAGTTTCTTGGTAAGTTCAAACGAGTAGGTACGAATTGTTCCACAGGGAATTTCAAACAGGTAGACACGGCATTTTCCCAATAAAAATGTAACGCCCCGAGAGTATCTTTCACCTTCATAAATTTTGCGCCGAATTTTACTTGGATGATGCTTATTGAAAAGGAACCAAGCGCCAATTCGTTGTTTTCAGTAATTGGTCATTAAAAATAAAAATCCGTTTTTTAAAAAATAATAAATATTTAATAATTTTCCTTACATTTTTGTAAAGGAATGCTAAGATAAGAATCTATTAATGACTTATAAAAGCACTAGTTATTTAGTTTTAGGGTATTTTTGGTGGGTTGTTCTTTTTTAATAAACATTTTAAATTGATTTTTACCTACTGCATTTTTACCCTGCTATTATCGGGCAATACATTCTAAGAAATAACAATAATTATAAAAACTGTCGTTTATCATATTACCATAAAAAATGCATTGGTTCTTAAAAATGATGTTATAAACCTTATATTATCTAAAGGCCTACATAATTTTATATAAAGAGAACCAACCACCATATTATCGTGATTGCCACTTGGTTCTTTTTATAGAGTAAAAAATGGCGCAATATGGTTTATATTTTCTTTAAGAGCCTTCCTATAAGAATACGTTTTGATCTTTCACACATTTTATTTACCTGTTGAAACAAAAATTACGACCGAATAACAGGGACACATCCAAAAATAGAAAAATCTAAAAAAACAAATGACATACGGAGTTTAATGTAAAAGGTTATGTCGCTTGGGTCACTTTAAGTAAATTAAAAATCACCTGTTTTGCAGATGTTGCTTGGGCCTTTGCCTCATAGATGGCGACACATGTAAAATTGAGTCTGGATATTTTTACAGAAATTAAATTATACCATGTTCGAAAGCTTGATGCCCTTTATCGTTTTTTTTTATTTGGCGCTTCGTTCCTTTTCAACAAGCATCATCCACTTCCTGTTAAATTTCTGCATACAAATGCAAAACATTTGCTCGGGCGAAGAAAGCTTTTCTAAATTTTAGTTAATAAAATATTTGTGTCTAATATTTGTAACGAACTTACTTCCTCCAAATCTAACGATGGCAGCTTTCCTCCTCAAGAACTTGTACTCCATCCTGTAGTCGAAATTGTATCCGTTTTCCATTTTTGACAGCTTGTAGAGGTTCACTATCACTGTAACGGTTCTCGTTTCACTATAGTAGATCGCAGGACCCCAGGAAGTGCCACACCACGAACCTCCAACCTAGAAAATAATTACTGATTTCAGCTTTAAGTTTATTTAGCTTCTCTATGTTTAGATCGCATTAAATACATTCATAAATTTAAGTTTTCGTAGACAGAGTATAAGGTTCCAAATTCCTAAACTTCATATTTTCCCAGAAATCATTCAATTCATTGCCATAGAGGTAGAATACAGAATACCTGTTTACTATTTTTATGCAAATAATATGGATGTTTGAATCATCAAAAACAATAGTCAAGGCAAAGTCTTCTAGACTTTGGTCGAGGCATCCGGAGACTTTACCTGAATTTGTAGAAGGGCCTGCGGAACAAAGGAAGACAACCGAAGTTTGGATGACCAGAAATCTAATGGTCCTTCTTCACGCTATTTTTACAAGGTTTTATTTAACTTGCCTTGGGCGACAATATAAATATTATGATTTATCAATATTGTAATTTATTCAATATGGCGGCCGCCTCAAGATGGCGGATTACCTATTTCTTCACAACCTATTTGATATGGGTATCAAATGAAAGGGTTTGACGAGTAGGAAAAGGTAAGTTAAGTGACGTCATACTAAATCCAATATGGCGGTTCAAACATTGACGGTCGTAGAATTGGCGCAACGTTGCCGCACTTACAATAAATTCTTGATTTCTTGCTCATTTCCCGTGCCTAGTGGAAACATTTATGAGTTCGCGCCTGTACATGAAAGAAGTGAACATGATTTATCATTTTAATCATGCAAGGATTTACTTATAAGTATACTAAGTTTCGCAAACAACTAGATTCATTCATTTTTAAAATAATTATTTATTAGACGCACTCCACAACGGTGTGTCACTCGTTCGTCTACTTACGGACCCTCCACAATGGAATGTCACTCGTTACTACAATTTCGTGCAGTCAATAACTGAATGTAACCCGTTCTCCTGCAATTTCCAGTTATTTTTTTACCCACTTATTTTTTAATTTTTTTACATAGAAAAAAATGTTAAATAGAAAAGTTGTAGATAGGGTTCCACTAGAGCTATTTGAATGGAGCTTCAGAAAAACACATGAACACCGAGTAAGAGAAATATACCAGGCACAAAACTAGAAGCGTTACGAGACAAAATTAAGCACACATTGTTTTGTTTCATGGCCAACTGAGAATGTTACCGAAAAGTAAAATTAAAATAGTATTTTATTTAAAAAACTGCCAGAGGAATATACTTATATTTTTTGAGCACTTCACGATGAGCCTAGAATGTGCGGGGTGTTCCATTTAAACAAAAGTTTAATTTGCCACACTTTAATAGAACGCACCGGAAAAAATCTTTTGGTATAATGATAATGGTTAAAAACTACGTTTCTACAGGGTGACCCATTTCAAATGGAAGCACCCCCCATAACTTTTTTGTTTTTTGTCCAATTTTAACCGTTTTTTTTTTCTAAAGATAGGCCACAAAAAACTCTATTTCGGCACAAAATTTCAAAGCCGTACTTCAATTTTCAAGGCCTATTATGATTTTTTCTTGCGAAAAAATCACGACAATTAATTAGCGAGTCTTTTATCAAAAAACTGACAATGTCATTGGATTCGGGGCTATATAAAATGAGTTTGTGCTAAGTTTCATCAAAAAATAATTTATAATTTTTTCCCTTGTTTTTTTTTCTTTAAATTGAAACCAGCTACCAAAATACTTTTAAAACGACAGTTTGTTGGGTTCAAAGAGTAGGAATAAAGTTTGGGGGCAATCGTATTAAAAATAAACTTGCTACGGGGGCAGTCAGATTCCTAAATTATCAATATTAATTATTTTGTAGTATTTTTAATAATAGCTATTTTTTTATGAAACTTAGCACACACTCATTTTAAATAGTCCCGAATACAATGACATTGTCAGTTTTTAGATAAAAGAATCGCTAAATAATTTTCGTGATTTTTTCGCAAGAAAAAAATCATAATAGGCCTGGAAAATTGAAGTACGGCTTTGAAATTTTGTGCCGAAATAGAGTTTTTTATGGCCTATCTTTAGAAAAAAAAAAACGGTTAAAATCGGACAAAAAACAAAAAAGTTATGGAGGTGCTTCCATTTGAAATGGGTCACCCTGTATATACAAGTTTTTTATTTAACGTACTTGTTAAAATTTTTGAGAAGGGGTAAAAAATAACTATGAACAATAATAGGTACGTATATTATCGTATATTGTCGGAGGCGCAGCGAAGTGAAATACAGTATTTTGGATATGCGCAGTGAAACTAAGTTGCTCTCTGCGATATACTTATGGGAGATTTCCATAATGATTTATATTTTCTTCCCCTTTCTTCCCAATTTTATACTCATAGCGTAAAAGGAAAATGCCATATTAGTCTTTATACATACAGGGTGTCCCAGGATAAATGAGCTAAAATTTTACCATATTCATTTTCTGTCTATGCAAAGTGCCTTTTCTGTATAAGATTTCGTGATAATGATAATTATCGTCTACTTTTCCATTAGAATGAAATATGATAACGATAGTTTAGTTAGTTACAATGGGCCTGTTTCACACTTTTTTTTTATTTTTGATTATGCATCTTAATAGTAAATAAAACACGAAAATAGTTTTTTCCGATTTTTTTTTCGGCCGGGAAATGCCCTAAAAAGGTTTTTTAAATTCAAATTTCTTGCTGATTGGCTACTGTTTTGCGTCGTTGACACGATTTACGGCAATATCGATATATTTCTATTTGAGATTTGTGAAGACTGAAGAAGAGGAAAATTTACCCAACTTATATTTTGTGGCAAAAGCCAAATAGACGTAACACATGACCTCAATATCAGGGGGCGGCGTGGCGGTGCACGAGTGGGTGGGTCTTTCATGGTTCCCCACGCTTTGGCACCGTATGTCGCCCCATAGTGGCTAGTTTGCTCGAAAAGAGCAGAGGCCATAAAAAGAAGTAAAAAAATAACTTCAATATCAATTAATTTGATAATATACCACAATGAGCAATGTTTTTCCCTTTTTTGAGTTAAAAGTTACTTGCAGAATGATCACCAACTTGTAAGTTGTACCAAAAATTAATAAATCTGGTTTATAAACAACTAGACATAATCTTGACAATCAAAATTTAATTTATTAACTGGAAATATTCTGACATCGTTGGTTTTTGCCGTTGGTCTTCTTCATTTTGCAATAATTATTGTTAAAGCTAACTCTCGAATGTGTTTTCTATCAACCCCTAAAATGGCTATCAAAAGGTTTTCCGGATGAACAAAATATTCCTTTCTCCTTTCTCTCAATTACGGGATCTATAACTTTTTTCAGTTCTTCATACTAATAATGCAAAACAAGTGCCTAGCACCATCACCATCCTTATTACAAGACCAATTAAATTTGATTTCAAATCGGCATACGGTATACACTTTATCTTTTAACTTTTCGCAGGTTTTCAGAAAAACATTTAGTTTTATTAGCTCGGTAGAATGACAAAATAACATGACAGATTGATATAGACACGACACTCGACCCACAAAACAACTATCTGTGTCTGTACGGTCGAGTTCGGACAACCGTTTATACGACTGTCTTTCTCTAGAGAATCGATTTTGATTCAATGTGCACGTCTGAGATTAGAACGGAAATCGAATTTTTAAGGCTTCGATTACTAGTATAACCGGCAACGTCGCAAACGCAATTCCATTGCTCCAAATGAAGGCGCGCAGTTTAAATTTTTTATGTATTTTTTTAGTTAATGACAATATTAGGTATTGACGAGAAAGATGCTGGGGGGGATTTTATTAAAGAGTTATGTGATTAATTTCATTCTAGTAGTAAGAAATATCGAAATTCGATTGAGTGAACAAGGCCCATTACAATAAAGCACTATAAGGGTGTTTTAGAAAAAAGTATAGCATTAATTCTAGGAGAGGAAGAATGTCATAAAATAATCCGATATCTTTGACTGACGCATATATAAGACTTCTCACGGCTATAGCTTCATTGCCTGGAAAATAGATGGCGCTGATGGCTAACAATGTATTTTGCATTATATTTTGTCTCGGGAAAGCGCATGGTGAGCCAAAAAAGTGTCAGACGTGACATCCGTGAGCAGTCTTTATTAATACGTCAGTCAACGCCGATATTTTTTAGAGATCCTATAGGCTTATTGTCATAGGTTTCCGAAATACAGGGTGGTAAACTCAATGATACATTTTAAAACCTGAATTATATTTATGTGTTTCGGCAATATGATTATTTTATATTTTTAAAATATACCTATATAGACCAGTTGACCATTTTCTATTTCTAAAATACCGAGACCAATTAACTATTTCCAATTTTATAATATCCTAATATCTAGTGTTTTAATTCTAAATAATCAGCCTTTAACAAAACGTCAACAACCGAATCACCCCAATATTAAAACATGTATTGGAAGAGAGGTACTGTTCAGGACCGGAAGATTACCAGATAAGTTCTTAAGTATAACTCAATAAGTTTTAGGTATAGCTCAACAACTACCACTTGTAACTCAACCAGTAGGTATAACTTTACTACTGTTATTAATACTATGTTGTAACTCATAACGATAGCAAGTTGTTTTGTAATATTTCACAAGTGCTTGCAGCACAAATATAGCTATACATACTACAATGCTACCGAAGACGTGGAATTATTCCTCAATCTTCTAAAAACCCGTAAGTGCCGCGAGTTTTATTACTGTGACTGTGAGACCACCGCAACCACAACGAGGGGCAATCCAACCGCTGCAGCAGCAGCAGGAAGCTACCAACCACGCCAGCCCCACAGAAATAACTACCAGGAAGACTTACCCAGAAGACAGAAAATTCAGTAAGTACCTACCTTTCCTGTTTTCCCTACCTCAAATAAGTGAATCATAATCTCATTTAGTTCTACCACATTCGCTACAAACATTTCAATACGTATTCATGAAAATGGTTGTTATTTTAAACTTCTGAAATAATAGTAAGTCTTTAAAGTGTGCTAGTTTTTTTACTGTTATTATTGTTAGGTGTGTACTGAAAAGTTTGATTCCTTCAAATAAATTATTCCACTCTTCGTCGCGATTTCTAATGACATATTTCTTAAAAAGGTTCATTTTTTGGGTTCTAACAATAGTACTTATCAATAATTGTAAAATAAAGACTCAATCAAAATGCGGTACCTATTAAAAAGTCGAAGCTCTAACCTTAAAAGGATTTTGAGTTAAAATATTCCTGGACAACAGTATATAACTAACGCCCGGTATAAAGTGAAACCAGGTAATTTGCCGTCCTCGGATAACTTGGTTTTGAGGAATATGCTCAAATATTTTATTAGCTTTTTCTTCCTGTATCTCGAGAACTAAAGATGACAAGCCAGGAACAAATGAGATTATTTTTCGACCTTCAATCTGTCAAAGAATTATTGCTGCATTAATCACAAAACATTCCCCCACAGTGTAAAAATGCTAATTTCACTCTAGCGTGATTGCAAAATTTCTCAAATAATGTCATTTTCCTGCATTAGACGCATTATATAAAAAAAAAATTAACACTCTAGCTTTCACTGCTTGACACTTGGAACGAAGTAGAGCTTGACTAATATCTTAAAAACTTGTAACAAAAATTCACACTGGGATCGCCTATTTTTTATCCAGCTAATTCGTACCACTGTATCCGATCTATCTTACCTGCGGCCTGTCAGCTTCGGCAATTTGTAAGGCACCATCTGGACAGCCATCTGAAGTGAATGACACGAACCGGCCCAGGGTGAAGCTATCGAAAGTTAGCTGGAATGAGAAAATTGCGATTAGGTGTTTAAGGAATCTTTTCCGATGAATGGGAAGATTAGTAAACTGAGCTTAGTGAGAATCCTGGATATGATGAGTCTTGATCCCTGCGTCACAATGGTAGACAATGCAATTTCCATTGTCGAACATTGTGACGCACGGATCGGGATTCATGCGGTATTCACTATAATATGTATCTGTAAATTATATCCTAGAATAGTATATTTCATTACGAGTTTGGAAAAATCAATTTCTGGACGTGTAATGAACGATATTTTTTATTATACTTCTTTGAAAACGGAAACTTAAAACATTTTATCGGCATATTATAATAAATTCAATTGACAAAAAATAAACAACGCAAACAATATAGGGTTTGATATGTATGATGCGTTTCCATGGTTACTCTCAAATTATTTCAAAGGTGCTTTGTTGTAAATTAGTTATTGTCAGATAAGGTGAATAAAACGTCAAAAATATTACAGAAATGTATCTAAATATTGAAACACTTACGAATTAAAATACAAAATAGGTATATGTTAAATATCAGAGAGCATATAGAGTTTCGTAAATTGAGTTTACTTTGCTGTATAAATATTTTTATTTTAAAGCCATATATTCGGTACTTTTATTCAGCGCACGGAAAGTTTTTCCATGCCCTGTTTCCGTGCGCTAGCCCGAAAAACCCCATCTTTCATTATTGCTAAAACAGATGAAAATAAGGTGTTTTCAAAGAAGTATAATAAAAAGTGTCTTACAGTATACCTACTTGCAATTTTACTTAATATATTTGGCGATTGTAACTTTAATTTTATTTGTAGACATTATTAATAGCCGTCCTCCTTTTACAGTTTTAAGTGATCTCAAATCGATTCCGAATCACTTTGAGATCACATCAGCTGACATCGAGTGTTCCTTTTACAAATGCTAAGTTGATTATGAAGTGATCAGTTTATGCAGCAAATCGATTTTTATGTAATTTGTGTTGGTTTTGAGTGTTTCTGGGGTTAAGGCGGTGAAAAATATTGAAAAATTCATTCAAGGGTTAGATTATAGATAACGTGGTCGTACACTGTTCCATTTACCAATAAAAAAATAATTTCACTATCATATCACTTCATGTTCATTTCACTTCAAATTCACATATGCAAAAAGTCAAAAGGAGGACAACTTATATTGTACACATTTTTTATGCGGAATGAAATACCTATGTTCAAAATACGTTGCTACCACACTCTCAATTCGTTGTTAGTGCCTGAGGCCGTGGTGCGTTCACAAGTTTTTGTCTTCAAGGAAAGCCTACAGGAGTAACAAAACACGCAGGTAAAAAAAGAATAATAATTAAGACAATAACAATAAATAATTGTTTATTTTAGTTGTTTAGTTGTTTAAATACAAAGTGTTTCAAAGTCTTACTAAAATTTTTTTCGATCAAAACAATAACTACTAAAAATGAAATGGGTAGGAAAAATAGGGTGTATGCTTGTAACTTGAAAATGTTAAATTTCTTGGCATATTCACTTCGAAAGCATATTCGTATATTCAGCTCTAAATGTCATAATTAAAACTGAAGGTAGAAAATTTCCTTTTAAGCAAAAATTTCATATGAACATAAGTTTGAAAATACTCAATAAGATAGGGCGTTGCAAAATGACAGTCTAAGCAAAGGGTGTCCCAATTTAAATAATGTGCTCTTTCAATTTAAATTATTTCCGTTATTTTTGGATTAGAAAATATAAATTCAAAAACTGACATAAGCAGAGAATCTTTATTTTTGATAAATCTCCTCAAGTATGGTAAATTTCCGTCTTTGCATGGAATGTTTTTATTCTTATATTATTAAAGATAACTATATAAAATTATGTTCAAACTAATTTGTTCTAATAACACAAAATTTGAGGAGGAAATTAAACATATAAAACATGTTCCTGAGAAGAATAGTTATCCTACTGAATTTATTGAGCAAGTTTTTCAGGATTGCCAATAAAATAACAATGCTAATAGAATAATTAGAGAAATAAATCTGGTGGACCGACCAGTAAATTTAATTATTCCTTATATTCTTGGACTATCAGATAAGCTAAAACGCATAGGCCATCGTTTTAATGTAAGAACTGTATTTAAAACCAAAAATACATTAAGATCGATGCTAGGTAAAACGAAACCATTTAATGAGGTACAAATTTCAAAAAATTGCATTTATAAAATTCCTTGCGAATGTGGAAAGTTCTATGTTGGGGAGACTTGTTTAAAAGAACATAAAAATTATATCAGGCAAAATCAAATTTCGAAGTCGAAAATATGTGAACACCCTTTTAATAACAATCATAGGATTTTGTGGGATAGTTCTAAACCAGTTCTCAAAGATGAAGTAGGAAATAGACGAAAAATTAAAGAATCAGCATTTATTCTAGGAATACAGACATCTGTGTTGCTGAATGTTCAGTGAGTTCAAAGAGAAGTTAGTATAAATAATTAGGTAGAACACAGGGTACAATATCAGACAGGTGGCTAGGCTATTGGTTCTGTTGTCATGACATTTTAACCTGAAATTTATTAATCTGTCATTTCACTTTGACGTGACATGATCTTTGAGAAAGGAGGAAGATTTATTCTCCGAAAGCTCAGGACACAAATTTGTTGAAGATATTTTTTGAGTTACAAGTTCAAAGTTTAGTTCATTTACTGTTAAGAATTTATTCATTTTCCAGGCAACTTGAAAAAGTTGTCTATTAACCAGTTTGGTGGCGAAAAACCCAATTAAAATTCAATGGATGTGATTTCAACTACATGAAAGCAGTCCCATATATTGCTTCTTTTTAAGTTTGGTGTTCATTGGGAAACTCATATTTCTATCCTGATGTGAAACAAAAAAATTTAACCTGTTGTTAAACAATAATGACTGCGTTTAAGGTTGCCAAGCAGAAGCATTCACTTGCCTCTGTCTCTGCAGGCACTATTTTGATCAAGTCAAAATCTATCAGGTCAAAATCGGCGAATTTCTCGGTCAGTTGACCAGGCACAACCCCATATGAATGTTTAATGACAAAAGTACGTTAAAAATTAACCAAGCTTAATAAGAAAAGTACGGATCGTTGAAAATTAACTAAGCAGCAGATTTTCCTGTTGCAAGCTATCAGCGTTGTTTGAGGGATTTACTACAGTTTTCCTGTTTTTCATATGAACTTTTAGGCTTAAAATGAAATTTTTTTACCATCAGTTTTATTTGCGACATTTAGAACTTTGTCACCCTGTATAACAGAGCCCACAAATTATTTGCATTTTTTGTTGACAGTATGTGATATCAACATATTATCTAATATACTATGAACAAAATTTTGCTTTATTATATTTTCAGGCTTCTCCCTCCTTTTCTCTAATTTATGTGTGGATAAATTTCGACAGATATTAATATTAAGTATTAATTAAAAAAAATTAAAACAGTGTTATAGATATCTAGGTATATCTAAACTAAATCGTTGGACCCGTGGAATCCGAAGAACAAAAAGAACCCCAAAACCAAAATATACAGGGTGTCTCAAAAATTGGCACTACCGGTGAAATCGGAAGTAGGGCATCGGATCCCGAAGAAAAGAACAATTGCATTTCAAAGAAAAAAGTTCCTTCGGTATTCAATTCCTTGAAAAATAAGTTCAGTTTTTGAAACGCCAATTTATTTTAAAGTTTACCGAGGTAGTCGCAGTCGCTCGTATCGTATTATCTGGGACAACCTATAATCGTTAGTATCGTTCCGTCTTAAAATTCAACTTTAAAATTTTACGCGATAGTTTATATTTTTCACATAACAACCTTTTAACAACCTTTTTTCTACTCCTATGCTAGTAACATACCTATTAAGTGACAGTTTCGGTTATAAGTAAGTCCATTGTTACAAACACTGACACGTAATGACTGACACGTAATGACTGGCACGTAATAAAAAAAAATTACGTATCTGTTCTTAATTAAAACGCAATTATCACGGGTGCCTTGTTAGCGCGGCATCCGCGTCACCATAGCAACTAACCAACATACTAATTGTTGCCTGTCAGATAATAAGAAGTATAGTTTATCCATTATAATAGTTTTTCTTTCGTTGAAGAAAAATTATAATACAAAACTCGAGTTGTAAGCTTATTACATACTCGTGGAATTACAGCACTCGCCGCTGCGCGGCTCGTGCACAACTTTTCCACTCATACGTAATAAGCTGTTTACAACTCTCGCTATGTAATATACTATTAACAGGATGGCCAAACGAAAACGAAACAGACCCAATAACAACTATTTCAACAGTTTTACCTGCAACACCCTAAGCGGGGGATGCATCCCTTCAACAATTTTAAACAGGAAGGGGGTCTAGTTGCACATTTGCACATAGTTTTGAAAGCCCTTTCAATTCTCTACACAACGGTGGGTCAAAAGTTACGGGCGATCAAACGAAAACGAAACATTAGGCGTCTTCGGGCATCCCTATTTTTTAAAAAAGCGCTGGGTCACGTCAATGTTCTTTTCGAAGGGAAAGTTCTTCCGGCATAATGTGTAACTCCTAAATTTCAACCCTTGCGCTGGGGTGAACTTTAACCCCCAAATTCTTAAATCGAAAAGGGGGTGGAGAAGGTACCTTGTATGGTACGATATCCAACTTTTAAATGTACCTAGTACGATAATACTTTTTTTAGGTCTGTTTCCTTAATTTCCTTTCTAAAATATGAATAACCCACATGGGGTCCCCCTTCAATTAATACTTTTTTTAATAAACTAACATGTAACTCCCTTACTTTTTTTTCTTTTAATATGCATTTGAATTTAAAAGTTGGGTATCGTTGTAAAGACAATTAAAAGACCTCCCAGACAAGGTAGGTACCTACTCAATCCCCTTTTACGGATTTGGCCAATAACATTTTTTTTAAATAAACTAATGTGTAACTTCCTTAGTTTTTTACTTTTAACATGCATTTGAATTTAAGAGTAGGGAGTTGTTGTAAAGACCTCATACTCAACCCCCTTTTCGAGTTAAGGATTTGGGAGTAGAATTCACCCCCGCGAAATGGTTGATATTTAGGAATTGCACATTATGCCTGAACAGTTCCCCCCTCGAAAAGAACATTGACGTGTCCGAGCGCTTTTTAAAAAAATCTAGATGCCCAAAAACGCGTAATGTTTCGTTTTCGTGTGATCGCCAGTAACTTTTTGAAAAATTCATCAAACTCCAAAAATGACCCACCGTTGTGTACAGAATTTAAAGGGCTTTCCAACGATGTGCCACTAGACCCCCCCCTCCTATTTAAAATTGTTGAAAGGATGCATCCCTCGCTTAGGGGGTTGCTGGTAAAACTCTTGAATTCATACTAAAATATGTCCCAAATAAAATCGACGTGTTTTTCTGAGAAAACATTTCCCTAGTTGTTATTGGGTCTGTTTCGTTTCGTTTGGCCACTCTGTATCTAAGGTTGTTATGGAACAACAATTACTGAGAATACCTACTCGGTTCACAAATTCATCTTTACTGTAGGCAATAATGTAAAAGGTAAATTTTCTGATATTTAAAATAATTGAATTTTATTTTCACGACTGGTTTGGATGTTGAGCCTTTTTGGTAGAAATTTACCTGAGGACTTTCACAGATAAAAACCTGGGACGCATCTGCATCATAAAATTCTATTTTTAGGACCCGAACAACTATGTCCCGCCGTAACTCAGCAGACCACTTGGGCCAAATAGCACTCTTGGATGATAATCAAGCAATTGATCCTGTTCGATCGAAAGCATTTGTTAAGATTATAGAGCAACCATCTTCTAGAAATTACAGGTTTAGGTGAGGAAGTTGTTGTGAGCTACATTGAACAATATTTATAGATGTCATCATCGTTACCTAGGTATAAATGCGAAGGAAACTCGGCAGGTTCTTTGTTGGGAGTAAGAAGTACCCCTAAAAAGAAAATCTACCCCGCCATTCAAGTGTTCGGTTATAACGGACCTGCCATTGTTGTCGTCAGTTGTGTGACAGTAGGAAGACCGTACAGGTAATAGGTTTGTTCCAACAACAGTTCTGAACCGGTTCTCAGCAATTCTGGAATTACTTTTCTGCATTTTGATTCGCTAGAACTGATTCAGAACTGTTTATATCATACTTGTTTATAGTATGGGAGCCCGCGATGCTAAATGGGGATTTATTCGAGCGTCGTGGGGACCTATTGGATTTTGAAGATTAGATGGAAAGAAAAAAAGGTTATATGATATATACCCTTCCACCGGTGGGGGGGGGGGAGTGTGTACAGGCTTTCACAAATGTAAAAAAAATAGTCACATGGAGATATTCGAGCGCGTCCGATATTGATAGTGTATATGCCCCGCGTGTCTCCGATGACGTAGGTATGTTAATCTGCCGGTTTGCATTGTGGGGGCGGCCGTACGGAAGGGTTAAAAATGGAAAGAAAAAAAATTTACTCGAGCGCGTCAGATTTCAGAAGGGATGTTAAGTGAACCCGAAAGAAGCTCCCATTCAATAGACTGACGATTCGAATTTGATGCCAGCTGACGATTATATGGAGGGATTTTCTTAATCTGACGGTTTGAAAAAAATGTTTTTTTCATAATTTTTTTTAATGAATATTTGCGTTTTCTAAGAAAAATATGTTGTCTGTTAAAAATTAAGGAATTTTTGTCTATAAAACATAATATGCTCTTTATAATTTATTTTCTATATTACAGGGTGTTGAACGTGGACTTTTCAAATACTTTATTACCTATATTTCTTAAACTAAACAAAATTTGACAAAACGTCTAAAATAAAACTTATAGATAAAAAGCAGATCTATCTAAATATCAAATAAAAAATGTACGTTCGTTAAAAAAAATTCGAAGGGCGCCGCGACGCAGAGCGTCGTTTGTCAAATAGTCTCAATTTTATCTTAATGTAGTCTTCGTTTGGTCCCATTAAAACCCCGCAAGCAGATATATTTTTCTCTTTTCGTTTGCCCACAATAGGCCAGGGACATCGAGTTTGAATAACCCTGTATGTATATACAGGGTGAGTCACATCTAAAGTCAGAGCCGAAAACACAAGGTAGAGTTCGCTAAAATATGCACATATGCTTAATAAACATTAGCTCAAAAACGCTTGGTTCTCCATATAAAGCGTGTTGAAACTTTTCCAAATATTTTTTAAATTTCTTTCGAGCCTGTTTAGGAATTCCAACAAAATTTGATACATATTATGGGTTGTCATTTTGTGCAATAATTTGGCCCAGTTCAGATGAGCAGCGGCGTAGATACAAATATTTTATTTTAAATGCCGGCATAATCACCTTGGCACTAGTTTAAAAAATCCAAAATTACGAAGAAACTGTACCAGAAATAAAAAAATACCAAGAGGCGCTTTTTGTTCCAAATTGAATAGGCTATCCAAAAAAGGCAAAAATTTTTTTTTGGCACAGGACCGTACTACTTTTTTATACAATTATTTACAGTAACTATTTGTATCTACGCCGCTGATCATCTGAACGGGGTCAAATTATTGCACAAAATGTCAACCGTCCAATGAATAATGTGTACCAAATTTGGTTGGAATTTCTAAATGGGCTCGAAAGAAATTTAAAAAATATGTTATTTTTGGAAAAATTTTAACACGCTGTATATGGAGAACAAAGCGTTTTTGAGCTAATGTTTATTAAGGATATGTGCTTATTTTAGCGAGTTCTACCTTGTGCCTTCAGCTCTGCCTTTAGATGTGACTCACCCTGTATAATACCACGAGTGCTGTGATCAGCTGTGATGGCGTGATGGCTGGCGTGTGGGGACGGTGCGAGAGAAAGAGTGAAAGGGAGAGAGAGGCGTGGAGTGAGGAATAGGTACATGATTCACTGCAGCTAGCTGCACGCGCTAAACTTATATTTTTCCCGTCATCCTTGAATTATTTCTTTCAAAATAAAAAAATATTCGACCGCGCTCGAGAAAGTCGAGGTAAAGTTTTTTTTTGCAAGTTTGTGACCCACCCCCTCACGTCACGCTCAAATCGTCAGATTATTGAAATGCACACTTTTCAGCATGTAATTAACCCATCATATCTTAATCTGACGCGCACGAGTATATCCATTTATCGATTTTTTTTTACTATTCTGATCGGCTGCCCTACACACGCGGCCCTGTATAGAGCGCTTACATATGTTGGAGGTACTCAACAGGGTGTAAGGTATCCCCCCATATGTTAATCTGCCGCGCTTGAGTAAATGCCAAAATCCCCTCTTGGGCTCCCCTACTATTATATCATACTTGTATGTATTGTATCGGATCTCAACAATAACAGTCCAAACTCGTTTCCTTGGTTACCACCTTTATTGTTTAGCCTTCACAAATAAACTTGTCAGATACTGTCACTGACCAAAACTCGCACTAAAATCGCGTTATAACCTTCAACTTACTTCCAGGCCCAATTCCCAGGGCTTATATACTCAAATGGAAGACTCGAGACTACTCTAGAATATTCCTGGCCAATGATAGATGCACAAATCATAAAGTTCTAGCAAATTTCTAGAAACTTATGGAATCTCTACAGGGAACACAATGAAAACTAAAACAAAATGGAGCCCCTGGGGGCCTCAGGTCAACAAATATGTAACGGAAAATGCCTTCAAACTAATCGTAAACATTATAAAACTGTAAGTAGAACACTGAAACTTAAAATTTATCTGCCAAATCTTTGAGTAGGTTAGAACACAGTGCAAACATGTTCATTAAAAGCTGATATAACAACTTTAGAGGCATTTTTCTGTACAGTATCTATGTATGTATCAGGGTTTTCGGATTTGAAACGAAAAACACCTGTAAAATTGTAATGCTTTTAGAGATTTCTTTTATGGAAACGGCTACGTAGCTTTATTATTCAGCACCTCCTGATACCCCAATTTCCCAAGTTTTATTAATTTACATCGCCGACTACGATTTCTACAGGATTTTTTCTTATTTTCAATTAAATGCTTTATAAATATTTGAAAATCGGGTGAGCTGAATTGAAACGTCTCAAAATGTCCTACTATGGGTATATTTGGGTTTCGGATGGTGATGATTAATACTACGTTGCCAGATTTTCGATAAAAAATAGAAAACGTCATATTTAAATATGGCATATTTAAGCATTATTTTAAAACGATAAAACGGTGTTCTTTGCCGTTGTCTCTATTAATGGGACATTTTTGGAATGTTTTGAATAAAGTTTGCACGATTTTTAAATATTTCCACAGCATTTCTGATTTTAATTAAAAATAAAAAACAATTTTTCCAACTTTAAGGTCCTGACGACGATGTAAATGAATAAAACTTGGGGACATTGAGGCTTGAGGGGGTGCTGAATAAAGCTACGACGTAGCCAGATTTTCGATAAAAAACCTCATACGGGCGGTGGTGGTGGAATAGTGTTGCCACTATGACGTTAGTAGTATAGGTAACTATAGGCGACTCTGGACCATCCCCCACTACTTTTTAGTCCCCCACTCCTACCGAAATTAGGCGCGCGCATGCGCACTGCGCGTATGACCTTTCCCCTGTACCCAGTGGCAGATCTACGGGGGGGGGGCTACAGGGGCTATAGCCCCATGGCCTAATACCGTAAGGTATTAAAAAATATGTCTGGCAATTAGAGATGGTGTGGAACTGCGTTTTCTTGGAACAGGTACAACCTGTTCCAGTTCCAGACAATACCTGTTCTTAAAAAAACCTGTTCCTGTTCCAATATTAACTTCTATTCTAGTCTTCTAAGGCCGTGGTCCGAATCGCGTTGTCAGTGCTTATTACAGCTCTCGCTTAAAACAGGTACGATTTGATTCACTCGCTGACAACTCTATTATCGTTATTCGTTTCGGACCGGTTGTAAATGCGTTGACAGAAACATGCCATTCTGAGGTTGTGTGGGCATGAAGGTCGCAAAGTAACTATTATAATTGAATATTGAATCATTGATGAATATTGCTTCCGTTTCTAAAGAGGGTACGCTAAATAGTTTTATAGTACAAATTTAAAAATTTGGTGAACGCAATGGGATTGGGACAGGGCCCGGCACAGAACACGGGTCCAGTCAGCGCCGTCACCGGTCGACAAGTTCTATTCTATTACTATACAGGGTGTCCGGAAATAAATGCACCAACTTGAAAAATTAAAACGAAAAATGGAAAATATGACGAAAAGTTCATATGAACATGGGTCCGCAGATGTTTGGTTTTCGAGATGCAGGGTGTTGAAATTTAAATTTTATTTTCGATTTTTTTTTAAATAACTTTTTGAGACGACAAAATTTTCGTGCAAAATTTGGTAGTCGGTTTTTTTTTGGGATGAGAAATCATAATTTGGTATTATTTTTGGTGCAATACGTAGAGGGCGCTGCGTACTCTATCATTATTTAATTTAATTTGCCCTAACTTTTTTGACAGTAAACTTTTACGACATTTTGTGAATGTATCCTCTTCCCCTCTGGTTTAAGTTCCTGTACTTTTTGAACACTAAAAGGATGCAGTAATTGCAGTTTAATAACACTGTGGACTTGCATTTTAGGAATTCCAAGTTGCAGTGATGCCCGTTTTATGCTTATTTAGGGGTTTTCGTCAAATAAATCCAAAATATTTTCTTCTTGTTGCACTGTTAACAAACGACGTCTTCCTGCATTAGATTTTGTTACATTTACAGAACCCGTTTCCATAAGTTGCCGGTGCACACGTGAAAACATTGAATGATATGGAAGTATTCGTTGGGGAAATCGGTCAGAGTACAGTCTCCGCGCGAGACGTGAATTTCCACGGGCCTCTCCATACATCAGGTGCATTTGAACCTTTTCTTGCATGGATAATATCACCATTTTTCGAGAAAAAAGTAGAAAAGATAATCTAACAACAACAAATTAATTAAACTGTCAAAAAATAAATGTGTTTGTTTATTGCGAACGCCAGGCACCTATGATTAAGGCCTAGAATTTAATTGCATACGAGTGTCGATATGGCACCTGCATCGATGCAGAAATTTGAAAATTTCTCGAAAACGGTCACCTTTGGCGTTATGCACCAAGTATACCTTTTTTGCTTAAACGTGTGGGAAGAGGATAGATTCACAAAATGTCGTAAAAGTTTACTGTCAAAAAAGTTAGGGCAAATTAAATTAAATAATGATAGCGTACGCAGCGCCCTCTACGTATTGCACCAAAAATAATACCAAATTATGATTTCTCATCCCAAAAAAACCCCGACTACCAAATTTTGCACTAAAAGTTATTTAAAAAAATCGAAAATAAAATTTAAATTTCAACACCCTGCATCTCGACCAAACATCTGCGGACCCATGTTCATATGAACTTTTCGTCATATTTTCCATTTTTCTCTTTAATTTTTCAAGTTGGTGCATTTATTTCCGGACACCCTGTATACGAGTAGAGCGGAACTGGAACAGTGGAACGGAACTGAACGAAACTAAGAAACTGATGAACAGGAATAAAAAATGTGTTTTCTACTTTATTAAAAAATTTCGGAAATAGAAGCCCCTCCCTTGACTCCAGCCTAGATCCGCCACTGCCTGTACCCGCCTCATCTAACATGCCGCGCAATGAGTAATTTATCCCTGCCCGCGCATATGCATTTTCGCCTAATTTGGCAATAAATTATTATTATTATGTTATTTACCCCTCTGTACCTACTTACAGTACTAATTAAAAATATAATAAATTATGAAAACCTAGGCATATTTCTGTTTTATTTATTTCAAGCAAATATTAATTTTAACTTTTGCTATAGTAGACTAAGACTATGGGTTGGCTACACAGGTTTTTACATGACGCGGTGCACGCGAAGTTTTACCGTGTAAGGGTTCTATTCTTGCAGAAAAACTGAAAGCTGGCCGCCAGAACTCGTTCCGCCAGAACGCGTTCTGGAAGCATATATACAGTATGTCCTCGGATTTAGTTAAGAGTAACTTTTTTATTTTAGACTCTTATTTGCAAAACAGGTATTATTCATAAAAACGTTTGCTTGCAAAATGAATAAGATTGCCATATAATTTTTAGATGTACAGGGTGGTCGGAAAATGCAAATATCAGAAAATGAAAAGAACTGTCATTTAAGAAATACTTAGTTAAGAAGTTATTTAGAATGACAGTAGGATCTTAAATCTGAAATTTTAACTAAGTACTCATAGAATTTATTTTTCATAAAAAATACTATTCGAGAATTACTTCAAATTTCAGATTTGAGATAAAAATTTACAGGTAGCGATAAACTTCAAAAGCAACAAAATAAATGCAGGCAAACATTAGCCGATAAAATCTCATAACATCGTGAAATAATTTTAATGTATACAATATTTAAACGTATATTTATAATAAACTGAGGCATTCGCAGGTCAATAAACAAAAATAGATAAGCTTTCGTAGCCAGTGTTGCCAGCTTGAGGATGTAATTATGCAGGTTGGCCCAACAATGAATTTTGGAACAACCAATAAAAGGTGTTACGGTAGATCCGATTATGAACGTTAAACCATACGTTTCCACACAACCAATCTTCGTCATCTTGGGTAACCAAAATTCTCCTGTGGCTGACAAACGGCAACAGTAGTGGTAGTTATCACTGCAGTGGCGTACCCAGACATTGGCCATTGGCCTTGGGGGGGATAAAAAATAATAAAGATTTTTTTTTATTGAAACTGATCACTGTGCGCGTTGACATTTTTTGGGAAAGGCTTGTTATGCTGCACCTACATTATCAATATTTTCTGTGCTATGACAATAAAATAATAATACCACACCACAAGTCACCTCACAAGCGCTCATTTCTAATTTAATGATTATCTACTAGGCAGAATCCACACAAATAAATAATCTAATCATAATCACAGCAGTCGGGGCTGAGGGAATCATAGTCGGCGATGGTGTTAATTACTTGAAAAGACAAATGACGGCCTACGACGTCACTTGGCAGCAACTACAGCTGCACCTGTTTCACTGCAGAATTCAGTAGTGATCCTTGATCCTACTGGCGGTGTTCAGGCGGAGCATCGCGTCACTCTAACGATATTGTAGTAATCTACAAGGATGTCTTTGTCTTCCGACTCTGACACCAATTACAATAATTAGAATATTTCCATACAATCGCCTTGAAAAGAATCGTAGAGGTTACAGTCATTTACAAGAAAAAAAATAGAAGCATGCATCTGCATAAGTAGGTGTGATGTTGGTGTAAATAATTAAATGAATGCAATTGGCGACTAGCGCGGCGACCGGATGTTTGATAAAAGTGATTGTATAAAAATTGTACAAGAGTAAAGTATTAATTTAGAAAATTCAGCAAAAAGTTATTAAGAAAAGTTGTCTAGAATTATAAGTTATTCCTAAATACCAAAACATGGCCTCCTAAGAAATTTTTTTTTTTTTTAAAAACAATAATTTCCTCAAAAAAAGTTTGTTTTAATATTCACCCTAAACAATTTCATAAATCAATCATAACTCCGCATAACTTTGTTCAAATTCAAGCATATTTGTAAAATTAACATAGATTTTTAATTTTTTTAGGGAATCTCAAACTTCATGTTTGTTATAACGATATTAAACAAAACTTTAAAATTTCGCAAAAATTCTTCTGAACAATAATGTGTATATTAAAAAACTCTCATTTAAGGTGCAATTTTTTTTATTTTAAATGTTTATTAAGAAATTGTGGAAATTATTTGACGAATTTTTCCTTAGGAGGCTATGTTTTGGTATTTAGGCATAGCTTTTAATTCTAAACAACTTTCTCAATAACCTTTTGCTGAATTTTTTGAAATAAGGGTACTTTACTCTTGTGCAATTTTTATATTTTTTGACCTACCCTGTATGCTGTTTAACTTGCAACCATTCTAAGTGCACCTAATATGATTATTGAACATGCATCAACTTTGGGCAATATCTGTATTTTGGTAGTGCAATTAATAAAAAAAGTCCCATACGTTGTACACTTAAAAATGACCACACTGTATATTATGAATGTCTGAACGAGTTGAAATAATGCGGGGGAAAAGATGAGCTTTATTTTTTATTTAGTTCTATAGGTACAGAGGGGTGCACACATAATAATAATAATAATCATTTATGAGTGAATTTAGGCGAAAATGCATATGCGCGGGTAGGATATGCATTGCAATTATTCATTGCGTGGTATGTTAGATGAGGGGTACAGGGGGAAGGTCATAGGCGCAGTGCGCATGAGCGGTAGGTAGGGGAAAATGACCTAATTTCCGTAGGGGTGGGAGGACTAAAAAGTAGTGGGGGGATGGACAAGAGTCGGCTATAGTTACCTACTAACGATATATATCCCAAGAGTGCATAAAGACACTTTCTATACACAAAAAAATCATCAAAATTGTGCAACTTATTACAATTTTACAGGAACGTTCCGGATCAAATCTGAACACCCTGTGTGTATTATATACTTACATAATTTCCTTATCCCCCGTCCCCCGTATAATTATTATGTATTTTCGCAACGATAAGCCAACCTAGATGGGCAGACCCCTTGTTTTTCGTCTAGTCTCAGTAAAGCCAGAGCCATCTATTATTACAAAATACTTTAAATATATGATAAATCCCTTCTCTCTGCTCGTCCTTATGCGACACCCGTCGGAATATTTCAAGAAGATAAACTGCCGGGATTAAGAGCACAACCAAAGATACGCCTTTCTGGTAATCTAGATTGGGTTATCTGATTCCACCATTTACAAATTGCAGAGCTCACCCCAACAACCTAGCAGGGAAAGGAGTCAAGAGTGGTGTATATACGACAAACATAATTAAGCAAGATATGACGATTGATTTCCAACATTTAGGCATACAATACGTGAAGAGAAAAGATATAGAAGATTCAATGTACGTTAGGGAACAAATAAGAGTTGATCCATTTAAACGTAAGTCTACATACACAGGAATACCTACTTAGTAGTGATAGTGATAATAATAATAATAATAATAATAGATAGATTATCGCAAGGCCTTCGATACAACTTCTCACGAGTTGATTATTCAGTTGTTGAGAGGCCTTGCGATATCACCGCCGATAGTGAGATACGTAAAGGGATGATGCTAATCTCTAAGACTCGGTTCACCATAACATCCGGTGCAACCAGAGTTAGTACAGACGTGGTGTCCTTCAAACGGGGAGTCTTTCAAGGAGACTCCCTGATAGGGCCGGACTGCGCAGGCGGGGTGCCGGGGAATTCCCCGCGGGGCCCTGGCCCAGGCGCCTGTAGGGGCCCTGGGCCTCGAGCGCCCCTTCGTACGAAGACCGCGCTCCATGCTGCGCAATGAAGACTAAAAACTACGTGCCGACTTAAACAGATCTCCCTTACTTAGGTAGTGCGGTACTTCTCTACCTAGAGGCTATTATTTACGCGTACCTAGCTCTCGGCCCGAAACTAGCACAGAAAATCTCGTTCCCCACGCCCCCACTCCTTTCTCAGAGTTCAGAATCCAGAGACAACCTATAAAAAAAGAAATTGCCCCGAGAAATGTCAGAGCATTATGTCTTTGCTAATTTACACAAAAAGTTTGAAGAAGAAACATACAAAACTATTATAAATCAAATTTTTCAAAGCATTTTAAACAGATTTTACAACAATGAAAAACATTATAAAGATTTTCAGTTCTTTGACCCAAAATATTTTCCTCGCAAAAGAGAGGATCTCTTAACTCGCAAAGAAGCTTTTGTAACTATTTGTAATATATTAGATATGGATAAAAATGAACTAATTTCAGAATTAAGTTTTTTTCAATAATATTTTCCGGCTCTGTGAATGATTTAAATATAAATTGTCAAAATAAGTTAGAAGCTTCTTCAAGTTCTTCATGTTCAAGTTGTCTGGTGTGTTGTTACTTAATACTTAAAATGTTGAACATGCATTCTTCGGCTTTTGTAAATTTGTACTTAATTTATAAATTCCTTTTAACATTATCAGTGACCCAGATCAAATGCGAAACTGTTTTTTCAAAATTAAAATTAAAAAAATCTCGAATTCGTTCCACAATAATTATGACCAAATTATTAATATTTTAAAAAACAATCATAATGTATAAAAATATGCTATGATTTATTTGTGATGTTAGTTTTTTTTTGTTTAAGTTACCAAAGAGAACTTTTTTTATTTTATTTTCGTGATATTATAAGAGAAAGATATTTTTATATACCTACAGTGTGTCCACGGATGGACTTAACTATAGGTATACTTGTAAAAAATTATAATATTAAATTTTTTGAAAAAAGGTTATTCTTGATAAAAAGTCTGATTGTTCTTAAAATAAAATTGGTAAGGGAAAAGTTAACATTACTTATACTGGGTGACCGGAAAATTGAAGAAACGTTAATCCGCATAAGCATAAACTGCTTCTATTTGTAGAGATATTGAAAAAAGTTATAAATAAGATTTGTTCAGTGTGATAAATTACTTATGGTGTACAAAATTTTAAAGCGTTAATGGGCCTACTTCTATTTTTTGATTTTTTTCTTGTTTTTCTTCGATTACATAATTTTCTGTAGTTAGTACGACAAAACTGTGTAAATAAAAGTAACTCAGAGTAGGAAACTGTGTTTCATGAAAAAAATTTTGAGAATCCTAGGCATACTTTGAATTTCCTCCAATATTTTCCAAAATACAAAGTATAAGCCTAAAATCGTCAAATTTTGTCATCGTGTGCAGTTTTCCATTCTGAGTAAGTTTTCTTAATATAGTTTTGTCCTACTATTTTGAGAAAACCATTTATTTGAAAAAAGAAAGAATAAAATAAAAAAATCAATGTAGGCGTCTAGGGCTTTGATATTTCATTCGCACTCTGTCGCAATCTGGTTCGAAATTTGTTTTTCCTTGTTTTTTAATAAATAGGTATCCATTCAAAGTTTTTTGAGGGCTTATGTTGTCCCTTTTAATATTTATATACCTATGCACAGGCGCGCAGGGCATTATAGATATTACCTACTCCTACTATAATAATCCCCCCCCCCCATTGATTTATTTCTGCGGTACTCTCAGGTACTGTGAGGGTGAGGTGAGAATTATTATTATTTATTCGGGTGTTATTATCATTAACATTTTTATTATTATTACTATTATCATAACACACATACCTATATCCCAGTTTTGCAAAAGTTAATTATTTAAAAAAGAGAGCGTGTGGCCCTAATCAATTTTTCCCCGGTGGGCCCTGATTGACCAGTCCGGCCCTGCTGAGTCCCCCTTGCATTTCACTACTTCTGTTGTCATTTTTGTTCTCCGAAACACTCGCGAATACATGTGCCGCACCCCCGGAAACCGGAGGCATAAGGTCGGTCACCCACCTTCTTTATATGGATGATCTAAAGATATATGCCTGCGATAAAAGAGATTTAGACCAGTCTCTTCGGGTGGTGCAGGAATGGAGTTTGGGATGGACAAGTGTGTGATGGTTCAGCTCGAGAACGGACGATTAGTAGGACACGCAGCTTGTCGACGGAAGCATCCTACGACATCTAGATGCCGAAGATACTTATACCTACCTGGGCGTGGCGCAGGAAACTAACACGGTGAAAGAGTCTTGATGAGCTGCGACAACTCGACCTGAAAACCCTCAAGATTATGACATTGCACCGTACTGATAATCCCAAGGTCTTCCTCCCCAGGTTGCACCTGCCACGCAACCAGGGGGGTCGGAGACAGAGCTGGGCAAAGCACTTTGTAAATGTGCTTGAAGCCCTAAGCCCCAAGTCCTTGCTTAATGTGTTTCAATCTTCAAGCACAAATTACAATTAACTTTTTGAAAGAACTTGAAATTACCAATTACTCTTATAAAGTAATTGAACTCCAAGCACAAAGCCCTGCTAAAAGGGACTTGAGTATAATAAGAGTGCTTAAAGCACAGTGAAAAGGCGTAAAGCACAATGAGAGAGCTTAAAGCACATTGAAAGGGCTTAAAGTACATTGAAAGGACTTAAAGCACAATGAAAATGAAAGGACTTTAAAGCACTTCAAAGAGCCAAAGCACTTAAGTAACTTTTTTCTTATTTATAAGCGGGATATGATGTGATATGCTTAGGTATGATGTGTATGGGTTATGGATATACCTATCGTTATATTTATAGTTATGTTATATTCTGTATACTTTCAAATTAAAAGTAAGACTGAAAAAGCAGAGGGCAAGATTGATTAAATTAAACTCAGTTACACGGTCCCTCAACGTTAAAATAGAAATAGACCCATATACCGTGTGTTTCACTTTGGGTCGGGACAATTCCATATTTTTCGAAAGATTGGCCGATCTTCAAACTTTTAAGGTAAGCCACTAAGCCAGAAGTCAGGGGCATTCTGTCTGATGCAACGGCGTGATTTATCCCTACCCGTTGAATGCCCTACCACTATTCCTTATGACGCGCTGGCGGCGCACAAAAAAGTACTCGAAGCACTTTTTTGTGCTAGCAAGCCCTTGTAAAAATTAAAAAGTAATTGAAGCACATTGAAAGGGCTTAAATTCCTTTTTTTCAATTACAAATTACCAAGCACTTTTATGAAGTAATTCGATTACCAAATCCCGATTACAGAAATAAGAAAGAGCTTCGAGCACAGGGCTTGCAAGCCCTCAAAGAGCTAGAAGCACTTTTGCAAGCACAAAGCACTCAAGCCCTGCCCAGCTCTGGTCGGAGACTCCTAAACTTGGAGTGTCTATACAGAAGAGTGGTCTTGAGTGCGTTCTGCAGAGTTGTGCTGGGAGGGGATTCTCTTCTCCGGATGGTGCGACTCCACGAAATATCAGGTGTCGGATCATTTTTATTTAAAGCGGCACGTAGAGCGGCGGATGAGCTTGACTTAGTCTTCGACGAAGAGAGCGCGAGAAGGCACTAAAATGGAGCTGGAAAGCTCGCCTCATATACCACTTGAAGAGGGTGGAGGCAGAAATGCTTCCGCGTACCTACTTACCTGGACAAGCCATTACACGGCGTCTTCTTTAAGACCACGCAGAAGGCAGGCGCTTGTCCGGGAACTGACCTTGGCCTTTTTAAATTTCAGTGGCCTCAAGTGCCTGATACTAGTTGCAGGGCCTGATATCAGGCGCCGGAGACCATCATGCACTTCCTTTCTGCATGTGGCAAATACGCGGTCTCGACGTACATGCTTTACTACCATCTTAGGCACTCGTAAGGTATTGATGACACCCCCGTGCGGTATTGATGACACCCCCGTGTTGCCATACGCTCCCGCAGATATCCCGCCACTATCTATTGGAATTGACCTTTTCCACCCTTAAAGCTTGTTCAGGCGAACAAGACCGATATCGTCCTCCTTGACAAGGAGAAGAAGGAGATGTACGTCATCGAGTTCTCGGTTTCGGCCGAGACGAACATCCCCGGCGCGGAGGACGAAAAACGGACAAAGGATCAGGATCTGCTTTTTGACCTCCGCAGGATGTATCGGGACCAGTCTGTGAAGCTAGTGGTGTTGATCATTGGGACCCTTGGGGGCGCTAAGCACAAGCTGCTCTCATCCCTAAAGACCATACAGGCCTGCCGAGACAAAGCAGGCCTACTAGCAGGCAGGATGCAAAAGGCCGGTTCGCTCCGTTTACTCAGGGTCCATGATTCCGGGTACCACGACTGCTAATCGTGCGGACGTGAGGAGCAGTCGTGGTTTGCGACAGGCCAGCCCCGTCTCTGCCCACGTGAATCCGAGCGCGCGGGCCGACGGCGGGGATGCCTGCGCCTCTCCGCCGCCTATCCTTCAAGGATGCGCGACGCGGGACGCAGGTAAAATCTTAGATCGGGCTAGAAGCCTCCCAGAAAAATAATAATCGTAATAATAATTTCCACCCTTATAATGCTCCAAACTAGGAGTGCCCCAGAAGCAATCACGCATGTTTGTGTGGGGAGAGGTGGCAATTGCTGTTATTTAGGCTCCCCGATATAACTAGGATAGCATTCGCTCAAGTACTACTGAAACCCCTAGAAAACCGTAGAAATCCCAGTGAGTGTAGAGCAATTCGTGAACCATTCATTCATTATATTATTAAAAGGTGATAGACGTGTGTGTTAATTACAATAATAAGTTACACACTTGTTCTTGTAGAAATAACTATTTTCTTTTAGAGGGATTTGCTCATAAAAATCGCCCAACTTTGATTGACTTGGGTGCTGTACGCCTCTGCTTTCAAGTAATTTTAGAAGGGTCAACCCCTGGAAAATATACAGTACCTTTGGAACCCGTAGTCAGCAATCCAATTTATGACAAGAAGGCTAAGGCTGATTTATCCATTATTAAACTGTCCCAATGTGTCGATTATGTTGATGGAGGACGCAAAGACATCATCTTACTCTGCGAGAGGGTAAGAATTTGAATAATTTATCGGGAGTTACCTACACATTTTTCTTTTTGTAGGTAACCAAAAATGATATAAAGATAAGATTTTTCGAAGAAAGGAATTCCGAAGTGACCTGGGAGCAAGAGGTTAAATTCGACAATTTTCAAGTTTTTAAGCAATGTTCCATTTGGTTCAGATCGCCCCCATACAAGTCAACAGATATTGTAGAACCAGTAAGAGTCTTCATGCAACTTGTTCGACCATCTGATGGGGTGGTCGGTGAACCAAGACCTTTCGAGTTTCTACCCATAGATTTTCGTAAGTTTTTCTGTCTGAAATTCCGAATATACTGTTTCAAATTTATGGGTTTTTAGGTTCAGAACTAAAAAAGATGAGAAGAGAAAATGACGACATATTGAAGCAAATGCACAGTAATCCTCAATCACGAGCAATTAGCAACTACCTTCAAAGTGGTAATGATGCTGCTCATGTTCTAAAAGGTAGAGGTTTTATGCTAAGCTCATCAGATATTTTAAATCATAATTATTTATTTGTAGAAAACCCAGCTGACACCAACTGGAATATAACTTATGAAGAGCCTCAGGGTAAATTTTGTTGCAACAATTTTACACTCCTACTAATTTTTCTGCTTTCTAGCGCAAATGTCGACCAACGGTTTGGAGATTGATTCTGAAGTTTTAAATGTACTGGAAACTAAAATTGTTAATGGAAATGGGGACATTTTGCCGGATATAGGCAACCTGTCTATGCCGTGAACGTCAGGATATTTATGGATTGTTTGCAATTGTTTTTTGGTAACATTGTTGGATAATATCATTTAGTTTATTACCTACTTATTTCATTTAATACGAGATAAAATTATTATTAAATGTTCACTTAGTTTTACTTTATACGGAGGAGGTTGCACGCACGATTCTATAATTATTGCTAGACGGAGAAAGCAAAAAATACCAAAAAGATTGCAAGAACATTAAAATCCACTAAACTCCGTCGATTTTGCCTATACAGTGTGTCCCAATTTGATACTGGACACCTCAAAAATATGGCAAGGAAAACAACAGGTCTCTATTTTATATTGGTAGTCCCGTTTACAAAATTCGACAAAAAATAACTCAAAGGTGTTCTTGAAGCATGCCACGGCTTTAGAACAGTTAGAAAATTAAAAATTTATATAAATAGTAAATAATAAATTTGAGAAATCAATTTGTGGAATTTTGTCAATTTCACTAAATTTGGAAAACTCCAAATTTGGATTCTTCATTATTTTTAATATAATAAATTATGTAATTGGCAAAAAAATTTTAAACATAATTTTGCCAGAAAAATCTTAGGAAATGTGGAATTTCAAATTAAAATATAAATAAATAAAATTAATATATAAACACTGAAACGACAATTTATTAATTTTATTTATTATTCTTATGTTAGAAGAGGAGAAGGGAGAAGTCTTTGTAGGCCACAAAACAATATAAGTTCCTTCATTACCAACTTAAGGATGGAGCTCGTTCAGAATAAATCGATTATGGTAATTCCCAATTTAGGGTACGGCTTTTACCCAGGTAGCTATATAATAACTTGGTGAACTGTAACTAAATTAAGAGGTAGGGAATTAATTTTAATCCAAGAAAGAGTTCAAATATACCTTATTTTATTATTGTAATTTCTGGATGATCTTAATCTTGATGAGAGGGAGTTGTTATGGGGATTTGTGACGTCATGTAAAATGCGAAATATTTATATAAAATAAAAATGGTTTTTCATTTTTTACAGGGTGGTGCCTAATGATGTGCAAACATTTGAAGGAAGTGTTCTACTATGGTTTTAAGGGAGGTCTTTAATATAAAATTTTTCGGTTTAAGCCTCTCCTACAGCCTTAAAAGGGACAAAACAATTTGGTTTTGATTCTTTTCTCAAAAATGGTTGAATCTAGGAACTTAAATTTTGGGAGACGTTACCAGCAAGTTAGAAGACACTGCGCTAAAATTACTTTTTGCACCCTATGCACCTTAAAACTTCACTTTCATATTTTACTGTTTATGAAAGCGGTAGGGAATACTTTTTCTGACATTCAAAGTCATTTTAAATAAAACAAAATATTTTGGGCAAATTCAACAAATGAAAATGGTAGGCAGGGGTTCAATCTACTCGTATGATGCATAGGGTGCAAAAAGTAATTTTACCGTATCGCGTTTTCTAACTTGCTAGTAAGGTGTCCCAAAATGCAAGTCCCTAGTTTAGACCCTGTTTGAAAAAAAAAATTGTCCCTTTTAAGGGTGGAATATCTTTGGAAAGGAGGCTTAAATCGAACACCCTGTATATCTACACCGTTCTCCGGAATTTTGTACCTCCGAGGAGTCTCTGAATCAGTGGCCGAGCTATGCATAAGCAAATATAAGCATTGCTTGGGGGCGCTCGCCCAAAGAGGACCCATGAGGGCCTCTTTCAATCTTCTACTTTACGAGACAGCCAGGGCAGTACATAAGGGAGATTTGCGGGTTCAACCCCCGCTCTATTGGAAAAAAAAAAAGAAAAAGTACATAACAATGACGTGATATTGTAATTTATTATGCCTCATTGAAACAAGTCCTTACAATTTATAAAAACATTTGCCTGCGACCCATTTGAATAAACAAAGACTACTTTTTAATATCTAATCACTAAAAAAATATTACCTGAAGTTTAGAGACCCACCCTGAAACCTGAAACAAATTTCCATTTTCTATTGGACTACGACACTGTTCGGAAAAACGCGTTTTATGCAAAAATTATAGATATAATATGGCCCTTTGAAAGAACATGATAATTTACTGGGTCCCGAATTTTTTTTATAGGCACTAACTTATAATAATATTATTTGTGCTGTTATAATAATAAGATTTTTATCAGTTAAAAATCAACAATGAAGGATAGCTTTGTTACCATTTTTGTCTTTCTTTGTATAAAATGCTTGTAAAAAAAAGTAACGTCATTGCTACTACACAAATGATTATGGGAAATTTTGCCACCAATTGATTTACGTAATATTTTATGTGCATATTAGGTTACTTCGAATTGTTATTTAATTGTTTTGTAAATTTGACAAATTTTTGCTGGCAGAGCAATTTTTGAGCCGCGAAAATAAAATCAAGTTTTTTATTTGCGAACTCCCGATCAACCAAGTCTAGCTAGGGCTTTGTCATCAGTTACGCTTCGCTTCTTTTACAAGTTTTTATTTTGTTTTTAACATTGGAAATGTCCATGTTCGTATAATATGGGAGTCCAGTTAGCAGTTTTCGTTCAAGGCTAAAAGACAGCAGTGACGCGGTGACGCATCGCTTCGCCGGCGAACATTGTGACGTGAACCGTGAACAATAGAATGAATAATATAATAAGTTGGTGTAATTCATAATTATGTTTATTCTTACTACCAACTCGTAAATTGTGTTAATTATTATGTTTCATATGGTGTTTCATATGGTGTTTCATTTGGTGTTATCATTGTTACAAAATATTTTAAGTTTTTTTTTATTAAATAATAAGGGCTGTTATCAACTCTTGTGATATAATTTTTGTGCGAGTATTTTAATATTATTTACTTAGGGACCCGACGCGACGTATTCAAGCTCCGCCATTGCTCTGAAGCTTCATGCCACTCAAAATACATTATTTACATTTCAATATCGACGGCTGCTAAATAATTGCATCGGCTGCACACGCAGCTCGCAGCTGCAACTGCAACGCACCCACACGTCGCGAGTGGGGCGAATTAATGACGGGAGGCGTGGAGCGGACGTGTGCAACAAAATTCTCAGGATGGTTGCCGCTGGGTCGAAGCTAAGCCAACTAAAACGGGGTCATTGTTTTGGGAGAGTTATATAATTTCTGGGTAGACACACAGTTTTGTGAAATACAAATTTAAAATTTATCATTTCAAAAATGTTTTTTGATCCACTATGAAAAGTGGATATATTTCATATGAAAAATTATTGCTTGCGGCCTGGTCAATGTCGTTGGTTGCCTACCCATGTCCCGTGGAGACAAAGAAGAACCTGAACATAACCAAAGCATTTTTACTTTTTGTTTCCAACAATGTATCGATAAACATTGTATTATTGTGCGTCTATGTCAATTCTTAGAAGTACTCGTATATTCGTCTTTTTCTTACTTCATATTCCAGTAATTGAAACTGAAACCATAAACATCAATACAAAACTGCGCCTTATCATTTAGATGTGTTTTGTGTAAAAATATTACAACACTGGCCCAGGGCATGAACCGAAGCATGAACTTAGAATAAAATTAAAGAGTCTGCACCAATATTTTGTTGTTACAAGACAACTATTTTAAAAAATCTTATTTTCCCCGTTTTTTGCGTTGAAATTTATTTGTATCTACTTTTATGGTTTAGTAAGAAAACAACCAGTAGATCAGTGTATTAAGGTATTTTGCGGGGAAAATATCGTGTACCAATTTGAAGAGATATAATGAAGAAAAAACAAATAGGTACCTATCCTGATATCTTTCTGAAAATTGGCATGTAACACATTTTTTCCGATATTTCTAAAGACAAACCAGATGTTTCCCAAATTTTTGGTTTAAAATGGCGAATTTGACAGGCATGGGCTGTGACGTCACGACTCTTTTTAGGCGCAATATGCTCCAAGATATCCCGAAATCATGTTTTCAAAAAAATCGAATAATACAAATTATTGTTCCCATTTGGTGCAAACTTTATGGATAGCACTGTATATGCCTATACAAAAAAATTGTGTTATTCTTTGGTTTACAACCCCAAAGGTTATACTTTTTATTTATTTAAATTTGTTGAAAGAATGGGCCTTAAAAGACTGAGCATAAAAGGAGGAGTTCAAATAAAACAGACAGTAATATTTTACAAATTTAATGTTCCGTTGAGAACTGAGATGAACAAGTACAGCTGTCAATAATTATTTAAGCTTTTTACAAATAGACTAAATTGATAAAAAAAGGTTATGTTAAAATTGAAGAAAACATTAATTTACTACAATGACATGCTGTTTCGAAGAAAAAGAGTCTTGTAACTTTGGACGATCACTGTCGATAGGGATGGATACCTCAGTTAGTTTTGGCTGTGGCGACTGGTCAGCCACCGGGAATCCAGGCTCCTCAAGGTAGACAGCTTCCGCAGCTAGCTCTCGGGAAAGCAAGGTCGTGATCTTTGAGCCGGAAACCTGGGTGTGCTGAGACAGTTGAACAGGCCTGGTCGTCGACGGAGTATCACCACTTGTGGCAAGGGTAGTTGAGGTTGTTCCCTTAGTCCTCTTGTCCCTCGGTGTTACATGAAAGGGTAAAAATCGAAACAGCATACGTTCAAACACGCAACAAGTAAATCCTGTGCTTTTACAAATTGGAATAAAATAAGGTTAAATTTATAATTAAATTAGATATTACAGCAAAACTACTGTGCACAGCCATAGCTCAAATAATTAATTAAGTGAGTATAAATGACTCGATAAGTGATTGCGATATGATATTCTTGACGTAAAAAAAATATGTTCCGAAAAAAAAATGAAATAATTAATATGCAATAAGGAACAATTTAAATAAAGCAACCGACAAGTATCGGTACTTGGCTAACAGCTGATTTAGTGTGAAAGAATACATATCAAATACAAGATTAAGTAATTCGTAAGGAACCGAGAAAGCAAAAAAAACGTGTGCTATGCTTTATACGTTGTGCTATCTTTCACAACAAATTTCAATTCATCAAACAAATCAACCAAAGGTAAGATAGAGGCAATATAAAAAGATACGAGTTAGGTGATAAGACAGCTGTGGGTCCACAAAGAAACAGCAAATCTGGGAGATGAGATATTTTTTCATAAAGGTGGCAAAGCCAAAATTTCTATGAAATATTTGAAAAAATACTCACCCCAGATTCTTGTGTAACCGTAGCAGGGACCCCAAACTGCTCGTTAAACCCTTGTTCCTCCGTCACCAATCGCTCAATACGGCAAGGCTCGCCGTAAACCAACCCAAAGGACCTCGATGGTGGTTACATGAAAATAATACCAAAATATTAGCACAGCACGGTCAATTAAATCACCAGAAAAAATTTTCACACTAAACCGCTCAAAAATGGTGAAGACTGGGCACGATGATCAAAGATGATTCGAAAAATAAAACAATATCAAGAGTGCACAATCTCACCAAGTACCGAAACTAGTCGCTTGAAGAACAGAGAGGAAAAAGCCTCGAAACTCCCTGTCAAGCCTTATTTATAACCCCGGACAGCTAGTGACCACTTCCGTTTCTAGAAACAAATGTAATTGTTCTCTCGAAAAAGTTATGAAAAACTTTAAAATCAACCGCGAACCCACGGGTTCCGGTACAAAACACAAAGGTTAGGTTATACATCTGTCCACTTAGGCGCTCTTCTTCTTCAACGATTCTGTATGGTTTAAAATCTGTTGGTCTGTTACATACCTTTTTGTCACTAAATAGTTATTGGTTGAAACTGTTAAAATTAATTTAATGTTATTTTAAGATAATAGACAATAACGTACCTGTATATCAACAAATTATGCCAAATTCGCTAAATTCCAGCACAAAACTTTTCGCGTATACATGGTTGTATAGTGGTGCGGAGATTTTTATTTAGCCTTCTATAAATATCTCGCCGTATATTGGACGAGCCAAAATTAAATAAATCGTGGTAACGGAGATTAGCATAAATTTTTAAATTTAAAACACCTGTCATAAATATGTAAAAAAGAAAAAAAAAAGAAATGTTTTTTAATATAACACTCTTTTAAAATCGGACAAAAAAACGTGGGGCGCATGCAATAGATAATAAGTCACTAACAATAATTGTACCATTGCGCTGCAAATAATGTTTTCAAATGGCAGCTACTTTTTTACACTCCTTAGTATTATCTATTGCATGCGTCCCATCTCCATGTGGCTAGGAGAAATTATTTTATACTTTTTAGTCCGATTTTATAATATTTTATACTTTTCAGTTCGTTTTAAAAGCGTGTTATAAAAAACATTCTCGCGGGAACTGCGGGGAACGAGGCAGCGGGCATTGGCCAGATCGGCGCAGACGGCAGGGCGAGGAGCGCTACTACAGCTAATCATCCATATTTATCCACAGTATGTGGAATGGCACAAGTATTAAAAAATATGTGGCCGTAGAAAAAGTAGGTATAGTATGTACCATGTGCGAAATTTTTGCTAAGTTCACGGGCCTCAAAAATTGGCTCCACGCTCCTTATTAAAACTTATCCATGGAGGTTGAAAAAATTATAAAGAGACCACACAAACGAGAATTTAAATAAGTAATTCTGAAGTGAGCCGTTGAAATAAGTGAGTATAAACTGAAAATTAAACATTTTATAATTGACAAATTTGGGGCAAAAAAGTTAAATGAGTTTCTTGTTATAAAAATGTTATGGGGGTGTTCAGGTATGAAGTGGACCATACTGTATATCGCGATTAGCACTGGTATGTTCTTCACTATAATGTTAATATAATAATCTCAGAAAATCTGGCCTAGATTTCTTGGTACTATTTATGGTTTTAATATCACAAATACATGCCTTTATTTCTTTGCACCCAAAATATTGTCCATTTCCACAATGCTTCGAGAGTGAACCGTAAAAAGTTAAGTCTGGTCCAAGGTTAGTTTATAGGAAGGTTAGGAATTCCCCCACTCTTAAACAAAACCAAAGGCTGTCCCTTTGCACCGGCAACATCGCGTGACGGTGCCGCTCTCACCAGCTGGCCTTCAGCTTGATGCCAATGGCGTATCAAAAGGGACAACACGGGTATTGAAAACCGAAAACAAAGTAAAAACACAAACATAAAACAAAAATGCGATGCATCAACATACTCCACAAAGTTCCGTTATTTCATTGAACAAACATTAAAATGAAGAAATAACCGAAAACAGTCAAAACAACATGAATATACACCATAAACAAAGTACATGCCAAAAACGTCTTTAGAGAGTTACTAAATCGCCAATTCACGTGGAAATGCTACCAACTTAAATTGCGGCCTTTCCCTCCCTTTGCCTCTCTCACCCCCCCCCCCTTTCCCTTCCAAGTCGTCGAATGTCCTAACCTTCCTATACACTAACCTTGAGTCTGGTCAAATTTGTTCTTTGCTCTTTTCCCTGTGCTAAGATCTTCAGCGGAGTAGGTAATAAGTCGTTAGTGAACGCTTGGCTGACATTTAAAGATATTTTTCCGAGATTGTGGTGGAAAGAGAACAACAAGTAATACATAATGTTTTCTTAAAGAATCCGCTTCAAGAGAGAAGTCCGATAAGAAATGAACTTTTCCCACATATAAACTCGGACTCCCAGGTCAAGACACTTGTGTTTGACTTGAAAACAAAAGATTTAGATCGGGGAATATATTGTGAATTAAAGTTTAACAATTTGTTTGAAACTGAATAAAGACCTATTTTAGATAGCTGTCTGCAGCCTGTAGATTTGGAGTAAAGCAATAATTTAGTGTAAATCATTTTTTAGAATAGGTAAAGTGAAAGTGTAAAGTTATAAGAAATATCTCAGTTAGTATTGACCAAACTTACTAACATTGCCAGAAATTAGCGTCATGAGGTTAATTATTTTCAGAAACATGATCTCCAATTAGATTTGCAAAAAAAGAAACATTAGTGGCTGTATTTCACTAATTATTTCGGTATCTGGTGATATCTCGTAACACCATTTAAGGTTTAATGGATGTACCGGTTGCTTTCCTTATTAGGTTCACAAAGGCAGCTATAACTCTCTCTTCGAACAACTCAAACCGGAATTGTATCTATTTTAATAGCACCTTATAATAAACCATTAGACAACTGATTCTTTGTATTCACCCTGCAAAATATTTATCTCCCCTTTCATCTTCCTCAAGGTCATTCTGCCTCACGTAGCAGACCATAAAATAATAAAAACTTTTTACCGGTGCTAAATAAATATGTGCACAATTAATTGAACTGTTTATGCAGTCGAGGGCCGCGCAATGTCTCGTGTCGCAACTACTAGTAACTAAAACACGGACGGGTACGGCTCTGTCTGACGATCTTCTGATACAGCAAAACAGTTGGCCGCAACAGATAGCCTTCTGAGAGCTGAAAGCTGAAAGTCCATAGTCGATGTTATTTGTCGAAGCGCGGGCTACTGGTTATACTGTGGGAACCGTGTAAGTTTGAGTTTGAGGTAAGAAAACCCAGCAGTGGTGCCATGTAGCACCAAGCTGATAGTACCATAGCCGAAATACACAAAACTAAGTACATTATCATAGTAAGCGTCCACCGGTACGTTGATGTTAAATGAATCACAAAACAAGCAAAGAAGCAAACGTCAAGTACGAATGTGACAAAGGGAACAGACTCCATTTTTCCATTCGGAATTGTATCGTGTGCATTCATTAGATCTTGTATGCTGGTTTGATGTCACCAGGTAAGGAAATAATGAGTCCCATAAAGTCACTAACTCTAACTTTTAATTGTTTTGTTATTTTTTAATTTTTTTCAGATAAGTAGGTACCTAGGTACTCTCTTTAAATACATAATATCTATAAGTGGTGTGTCTCAGCTTATCCTGGATTCCACTTATATGCAGTAGTTAGTGCCTTTAGAAGATTTTTACAGTCCTTTCTAATGGAAGGCTCTTATTAATTTATCGAATGGTCTTACCTGCACCAGATCTCCATAGTCTCCACCCGCCGCGGAAAATATCAAGTGGCAGATGAATGGGATTTTATCTTCCTTGGGCCGGTGCAATTCTAAGTCATATGTCCTTCCTACCATTCCGAAATACGTTCTGTTGCATTCTGCAAAAAGAAACAAAAAACATATATTGGAATAGTAAACAAAATACATGAATACCTACAATTAGGTTGATTCCTAATTAATTTTGTAGGGCTTTCGAAAATTATTAAGTTAGTGTCCATTAAATAAATGTTAAATGTTTTACATTTTAGACTATGTATACCTATGTAATGATAACTAAAGTTTTAAATGGGCGAGTTTATTGGAAAAAGGTATATTGACTATAAACTAAGGAACACATTTATTTACTTTGACTTTTACTTACTGAGCAAATGTTTAGTTGAAGTTTCAAAAAAATCAAATTTATCAAGACTCTGCGACAATGTGAAGATAACTCATTATTAACTTTTCCTTTGAAGTTAAAATATGTATCTGGAAATGAAATTAATTTTAATTTCCTACTATATGATTCAATTTTTCTTAGTCACTTGATAGTACTGATTACCTATCCTCCTATCTTAAGCCGCTATATGATGATATGATGATATCTGCGATATTGTCTGCGACATTGTCTGCAATATTGGTTCCTTTATCTTCTTACTCGTTTGAAAGAATTAAAGTAATAGATAATTACTTACATTTTGCCAATTCTAGTACCCTATATGTGTCCAAATAAATATTAATATGGACTTTTGAATTATTTTGATGACCAGAGTACACCATGAATTCTATTCGTATTTGAGACACCCTGTATAACTTATTTAAGCTGGTTTTCTACAGTTATCCTAGAGAACAGTTTAAAAAGTCATATTAATTTCTGCAAAATCTTGTATAAACCAAAGTTTAGTAGGACCCCCGAATTAATACCCCGCTGCATAAACAACTGCCCAGTTTGTACAACTTTCAAAGTAAACTTCTCCTAAAGCGAGAAGTTAACTTTTAATAAGTTGGAAGCTCGGGGTAAACTTCGAAACTTTAAGACCGCTAGTCTAGTTATTAAAATTACAACCTTACAAATACCGCAAGCACTAATTTTAATATCAAGCTGAGATATTCCAGGCAATATTATTCAGTAAAATGTTTTCTTTTGTGCTTTTCGGGAGGCGGAGGGATTACCTTTAAATAAATAAGCCAGCGGGATGAATGCAAGAGGGATATTGCAGAATTCAATTTGAATATAAATAACCCGAAATATAAAATTTAAAAATGGCTTTCTTCTGTTTTCTATACTCTATACTCTTAATAACTAAAACTTTTACTTTGCCCCAAGTCGGTTACAAGCCCGTTAAAAAGTGCCATAAGAAAGTTTTTTCCTATCTGTGATAACAACTTCAGAAAAAAATAAAATCGAAAATGCAAAATTTCACTTTTTTCAAAATAACTCAAAAACGAAAAGAGATATTAGAAATCTGTTTGTACCATTTTATTGACCTCAAAATTGAGCAACTTTTCCCCATTTAACCGTTTTGTATATTTATATTGTATATCGATTTACAATTTCTTGGTTTATCAATATAACATAGAATCTTAAATTTTTCAAGTACCTAATTAAAGTGTAAATTTCAATAAATAACGCAAAATTTTAAATAATGATTAAAAAAATTTTTCGAAATCGAGTTTTTTGGTTTTTTGCATTTTCTGAGAAAATTTTCCATAGTGGTTTTTTACACCATCAGAAAGTAGAGGTTTCAACGAACAAAAAGCGAACCAACTTTTTTTAAAAAGCAGCTTTTTTGACGTGGGCATTTTCGATTGAAAATGAGGTTACTTTTTTGGTTTAAAATCAAAGAAAAGGGTAAAACTAAATATTTTGATTCGAAAAAATTACAGCGTATTCGGGACATAAGAAGGTAAGTTTCCACCAAATATTGTGGAAAAATTTTTTTTGTGGGAGATAAAAATTAAAAATAAAAAATCGGTCATTTCGATTTTTCGCGGTTATTTTGAGGTTATGTGAAAAAAGTGTAAATACAAAAGTTGTAGTTCTTTTTATTGCCTACAACACAACTTTCCTATTTAACTTTTTTCGATAGGAGTTGTAGTTTTGCCGGAAATCGTGATAACCCGTTTTCCACCCCTAAAAGATCACCCCCTACAACCCCCGTACCTCAAATTGCCCTTAAATTATTTTTTCTGTTATTTTTGCTATATTTTCTTCCTTTACCAATGGGTGTCATGCTGTTCTAGATTTTTTTGTTCTCAAAAATTATGTACCCTGGCCTACTATCACCTCAGAGTGCCAAAAGGTTCACTGTTAGCGAGCTTTTCAACAATAGAATAATCCATCTAGTGACACTACTTGATCTGAAGTTTACCTAAGTAAAGCAACCGTTAAGTTAAGTGGATACCACGAATCTGCATCCCTGTGTTTTCCATTGTGACGCAGGGATATCCACTATAGTTCTATTAAATCTTATAGGTATATCTAATGTGGATGGCTATGGCTTATGACGTGTGTTATTTGCTTACATGAATAAAATGTCGATGCAACCGGCATTTTTTTCCAACATATTTCAGGATTTATCGCCTCAAACTCGTTTCTTAAAATCAGCGATTTAATAAACCACATATATCGGGAATATCTAAACCGCCCGATATTCGCCTTCGTTTTATGATTGATATCCAATAGAACTAATGGAGGGAAGCAAACCGAATTAGACTTGCGCCATTTACATTCCGAGAGCAGAATAGAGAATCACTTCGCGGCGAGGAGACGGTGAAATATCGAACTGTTTTCTGACTGGTTTCGCCGTCGCCGTAGATCCGAGCTGGGGGCTTGAGTTCAGAAAAACACTTCGATAAATTAAAGTTGGAAGGGTTCTTTTGGAAAGAAATCTAAAAGAAAAGAGGAAATAATTACAAAATATATTTTCGAGGCCAAGTAGACGATATAGAGTCACGTTTATCTTAAATCCGTTATTTGTCAACCCTCTACCTAATAATAATAATAATAATAATAATAATAATAATAATAATAAGGAAGAAGAAGAAGAAGAAGAGGATTGGCAGATCTCAGCAAGCAATTGGACCAACAAATATTAAATCTGCGTAATTATTTCTACAGGCAGGCCAACAGCTCCACACTACATAGGGCTATATGCGGAGCAGACGTCTCAACACCGCTACGTCTGACGGAACACGAGCGTCAAAATCACCACCGAACCGACAACGATAAACTACAGAGGTGGTTGGGGAAGCCGCTGCACGGGAGACATCCTAATGAGGTTAACCAGGAACATGTCGACAAGTTAGCGTCGAACTATTGGCTGACCTCGGGACGAATGTTCCCCGAGACGGAAGGCTTCCTACTGGCCATACAAGATCAGGTTATACCAACTCGCAACTACCTAAAATTCATTGTAGGAGATGCATCGGTAGTGGATGACAGATGCAGATACGGGTGCCCAACTTCAGAAACAATCCAGCACATAACAGGAGGATGTCAGATGTTCGCATCAACGGAATATAAGGAACGACACGATTCGGTTGCCAAGATCTTGCACCGGGAACTGGCGGAAAAGCTGCTGCTTGTGCAGACAGAAAGGGTCCCATATTACAACTACACACCTGAGCCTGTTCTTGAGAACAGCAACTACAAGATGTACTGGGATCGTACAGTTCTGACTGATCAACGAGTTGCCCATAACAGACCGGACCTTATAATAGTTGATAAAATTTCTAGGAAGACAACTCTGATTGATGTGGCCATCCCGAACAACAACAACCTGCGTGTGAAGCAAGTCGAGAAGATCGCGAAGTACAGAGACTTAGAAGAACGAATTAGAAGGCAATGGGAAATGGAGAACGTCCAGACGATTCCAATCATCATGTCAACAACTGGTGTTATACCAAAAAGTTTGCTGAGAAACATCAAGGAGCTGAATCTAACTGATAGTCTTTACAGGTCCATGCAGAAAGCGGTACTACTTGCGACAGCCCGAACCGTCAGGAAATTCATGGGGAATGCAGGATCGTCCAAGAACATCAATGTCACCTAGGGCCCGATAACATGGCAAGGGTCTCGTCCGAGCCAGATCCTTTTGGTATCCGGGATGCCCGGGATCTGAGTGAATGTTCCCCGTAGAGGGAGTGCGAATGCCTTTTGGCTAAGTCGATATAATAATAATAATAATAATAATAATAATAATAATAATAATAATAAATACGCAGGGGGGATCTGACTTGTGAGAGAGGCAGATCCACGGGTGTGACAATCCCGCGCTCCCCAGTTACGCAGGGATGGGTCTGGCCTGTGAGAGGGGCAGATTCACGGGTGTAACTATCCCGCGATTCCCAGTTACGCATGGAGAGGCTTGGCCTGTGACAGGGGCAGACCTACGGGTGTGACAATCCCGCGATATCCAGTTACGCAGGGAGGGGTCTAGCCGGTGACGGAGGCTGATCCTCGGGTGTGACAATCCCGCGACTCCCAGTTACACAGGGATGGGTCTGGCCTGTGAGAGGGTCAGATCCTCGGGTGTAACGATCCCGTGTTTCCCAGTTAACGCAAGGAGGGGTTTGGCCGGTGACAGGGGCAGATCCTCGGGAGTAACGATCCCGCGTTATCCTAGTTGACCCGTATGGGTAGCGGGTTAGAATACTCCTATCGTGGCTCCGCGAGTCGTAAAAGGCGACCGAGGGCCGTCACTCCCACGTTACGGGAGAAACCCATGGAATGGAGATTAATAGGAGTATTGTCATAGGGCCGCTGCCTGGGGATCGCCAGGGCATGTCTGGAGCCGGCGCTGGGCATGACAGCGAGCGGGACGTCGGTGACAGGGCGCTGATGAGGCGGGCCCCTGTTGCACAAACAGCTACAGCCCAACAACACGAACATCTACAACATGGGAGCCAAACGAGAACTAGGGTTCCACCCACCGAAGGTGCTGCGCGGGAACTTCAGCCAGCGTTCACTCAGGCGGGATTACAACGACGACGCATGAAATGGACTGGGTCCATGAATGAATCGATAATGCGTATTTTTTACAGGGTGACAAACTTAGGACAAGAGATGATCGGCTACCGACAACAACTGCATGCCGAGTTCTGCAGGGAGTTTCCACACATGCAAGTGTCTGAACAAAGAGTGTCAGATCAGTATCGAACTATTCTAAGAAATAACCGAATTCCAGAAACGCGACTCAACGCTATAAAACGGGAAGTTGAGCTAGAGATCCATGGCGAACACATAGACATAGACAACAACAATGGGGAAATTCAACTGCCTGGACCACAACAAGAAGCCGGAACGGCAGAGCGAACAACTGAGAATCGGGAAATTCAAGTGCCTGGACCACAACAAAACGCCGAGACGACGGGACGAACAACTGAGAATCGGGAATCAGTTAACGGAGAACACTTTGAAAGCCTAGACACACAGCTGAAAAGGGCGGTATTGCGATACGAAGGCACAGACCCACTGAGCAGACCACCGCTACCAAGATTGAACTCTTCCAGGAAACTTGCAATCATGCTCGATATTATGAACACCAGAATTTTACCCAACTATGTTTCAGTAACACCAACATTGGAACATATGCACATGTTAATCTACTGTGCCGCAACGGCCATCATCACTGCAATGGGAGCCAAGATCCGGACGGCTCAAGAGTTAAATCGTGCAAGACCAGAACCACGAATGGCTCAATGGGAGATGCGACTAAACCGGAAGATCGAGAGTCTCTGTAAAGACATAGGACAAGTAACGGAATATATCAGAGGAGTTAGAACTAGAAAGATCCAGAGGGCGGTGCAGGCAATAATGAGCCGCACCCAAATGCATTCTCAGCGTGACCCCGCGAACATCACTGCTCAACAATGTCTTGATACATTAAAACAAAAACTTTCTGTTTTCGCAGGGCGTCTGAGGAGATACAAGGCTAGTAACAACAGGAAACGAGACAACAAACTTTTTGAACGATCAGAAAAAGTTTTCTACCGTACTTTGAATTCTAGCGGCGATGCCACAAATGCGACTTACCCTACCAGAGAACAGGTCGACGGTTTCTGGAGAAATCAACTTGCCACACCAGGTCCATACAATGTCAGTGCAAGCTGGATCAGTGAAGAACGCGAGATGGGCCGGAACTATAGCCAGATGCAACATGAGCAATTCACAACCGATGAGGTCTCCAATGTCATAAAGAATTCCCACAACTGGAAGGCACCAGGTCCAGATCATCTCCAAAATTACTGGATTAAGAAGTTGTGGTGCACGCATGAACAAATAACTGCCTTAATTAATGAAGTCTTGCTCGATCCTCTGAAAATGCCATTGTTTCTTACACAGGGTGCAACCTACTTGTTACCAAAAGACCAGCGGAATACGGATAATCCTGCCAAGTACCGCCCAATAACCTGCTTGCCTACGCTGTACAAGATAATCACATCTTGCCTTACGCAGCGAATATATGCTCACTGTGAGCGGAACAACATCATGGCAATGCAGCAGAAGGGCTGCGCGAAGGGCGCAATGGGATGCAAAGAGCAACTCATCATAGACTCTGTCATCTGCAACCAGGCTCATTCCAGGCAACGAAACCTCTACATGGCTTATGTGGACTACAAAAAAGCATTTGATTCCGTACCTCACGACTGGCTCACAGGTATCTTAAAGCTGTACAAAATAGATCATCATACAGTTTCCTTTTTAGAACACGTTATGACAACCTGGCGCACTAAGATACAACTCAGAACCGCAAGCAGTAACATCGAGACCGACACAATCAACATCCGAAGAGGGATTTTCCAAGGAGATTCACTCAGTCCACTGTGGTTCTGCATGGCGATGAACCCTCTATCACACCGGTTGAACTCTACGAAATATGGCTTCGCTATCAAAAGCAACAGATCAGAAGCGTTCAGGTTGAATCACCTGTTATATATGGATGATTTAAAACTGATGGCCGCAACCAAGAACCAACTAACGCAAATGCTTAAAATTGTAGAGGAGTTCTCCAGGGACATCGGAATGCAGTTTGGACTGGACAAGTGCCGCACCCTTAATATCGTCCGGGGAAAGCTCGAACAAGGCGCACACGAGATGCAGGACGGACAGGAGATCGAAGCAATGAGCATGGGAGATACATACAAGTACCTCGGGATGAAGCAAGCTCAAAGGATAGATCATCGAACAATGAAGACCGATTTAACTAATGAATTCATCAAGAGAGTAAGACAAGTAGTGCGAACTGATCTTAACAGCAGGAATTTGTTTAAGGCCCTAAACACGTATGCGTGCTCTGTACTAAGCTATTCCTTCGGAATAGTGAATTGGACCAACACGGACATCAACAACTTGCAACGAAAAGTTAGGACACTACTGACAAAAGCTCATAAACATCATCCCCGTAGCGCCGTAGAAAGAACAACCCTGCCACGTCAACAAGGAGGAAGAGGATTGGCAGACCTCAGCAAGCAATTGGACCAACAAATACTAAATCTGCGTAATTATTTCCACAGACAGGCCAACAGCTCCACACTACATAAAGCTATATGCGGAGCAGACGTCTCAACACCGCTACGTCTGACGGAACACGAGCATCACAATCACCACCGAACTGACAACGATAAACTACAGAGGTGGTTAGAGAAGCCGCTGCACGGGAGGCATCCTAATGAGGTTAACCAGGAACATGTCGACAAGTTAGCGTCGTACTATTGGCTGACCTCGGGACGGATGTTCCCAGAGACAGAAGGCTTCTTACTGGCCATACAAGATCAGGTTATACCAACTCGCAACTACCTAAAATTCATTGTAGGAGATGCATCGGTAGTGGATGACAGATGCAGATACGGGTGCCCAACTTCAGAAACAATCCAGCACATAACAGGAGGATGTCAGATGTTTGCATCAACGGAATATAAGGAACGACACGATTCGGTTGCCAAGATCTTGCACCAGGAACTGGCGGAAAAGCTGCTGCTTGTGCAGACAGAGAGGGTCCCATATTACAACTACACACCTGAGCCTGTTCTTGAGAACAGAAACTACAAGATGTACTGGGATCGTACAGTTCTGACTGATCAACGAGTTGCCCATAACAGACCGGACCTTATAATAGTTGATAAAATTTCTAGGAAGACAACTCTGATTGATGTGGCCATCCCGAACAACAACAACCTGCGTGTGAAGCAAGTCGAGAAGATCGCGAAGTACAGAGACTTAGAAGAACGAATTAGAAGGCAATGGGAAACGGAGAACGTCCAGACGATTCCAATCATCATGTCAACAACTGGTGTTATACCAAAAAGTTTGCTGAGAAACATCAAGGAGCTGAATCTAACTGATAGTCTTTACAGGTCCATGCAGAAAGCGGTACTACTTGCGACAGCCCGAACCGTCAGGAAATTCATGGGGAATGCAGGATCGTCCAACAACATCAATGTCACCTAAGGCCCGATTACATGGCAAGGGTCTCGTCCGAGCCAGATCCTTTTGGTATCCGGGATGCCCGGGATCTGAGTGAATGTTCCCCGTAGAGGGAGTGCGAATGCCTTTTGGCTAAGTCGAGATAATAATAATATAAATGGAATGGAGATTAATAGGAGTATTGTCATAGGGCCGCTGCCTGGGGATCGCCAGGGCATGTCTGGAGCCGGCGCTGGGCATGACAGCGAGCGGGACGTCGGTGACAGGGCGCTGATGAGGCGGGCCCCTGTTGCACAAACAGCTACAGCCCAACAACACGAACATCTACAACATGGGAGCCAAACGAGAACTAGGGTTCCACCCACCGAAGGTGCTGCGCGGGAACTTCAGCCAGCGTTCACTCAGGCGGGATTACAACGACGACGCATGAAATGGACTGGGTCCATGAATGAATCGATAATGCGTATTTTTTACAGGGTGACAAACTTAGGACAAGAGATGATCGGCTACCGACAACAACTGCATGCCGAGTTAAAAAAAAAATAATAATAATAATAATACGCAGGGGGGATCTGACATGTGAGAGAGGCAGATCCACGGGTGTGACAATCCCGCGCTCCCCAGTTACGCAGGGATGGGTCTGGCCTGTGAGAGGGGCAGATTCACGGGTGTAACGATCCCGCGATTCCCAGTTACGCATGGAGAGGCTTGGCCTGTGACAGGGGCAGACCTACGGGTGTGACAATCCCGCGATATCCAGTTGCGCAGGGAGGGGTCTAGCCGGTGACGGGGGCTGATCCTCGGGTGTGACAATCCCGCGACTTCCAGTTACACAGGGATGGGTCTAGCCTGTGAGAGGGGCAGATCCTCGGGTGTAACGATCCCGTGTTTCCCAGTTAACGCAAGGAGGGGTTTGGCCGGTGACAGGGGCAGATCCTCGGGAGTAACGATCCCGCGTTGTCCTAGTTGACCCGTATGGGTAGCGGGTTAGAATACTCCTATCGTGGCTCCGCGAGTCGTAAAAGGCGACCGAGGGCCGTCACTCCCACGTTACGGGAGAAACATATGGAATGGAGATTACTAGGAGTTTTGTCATAGGGCCGCTGCCTGGGGATCGCCAGGGCATGTCTGGAGCCGGCGCTGGACATGACAGCGAGCGGGACGTCGGTGACAGGGCGCTGATGAGGCGGGCCCCTGTTGCACAAACAGCTACAGCCCAACAACAACACAAACATCTACAACATGGGAGCCAAACGAGAACTAGGGTTTCACCCACCGAAGGTGCTGCGCGGGAACTTCAGCCAGCGTTCACAGAGGCGGGATTACAACGACGACGCATGAAATGGACTGTGTCCATGAATGAATCGATTATGCGTATTTTTTACAGGGTGACAAACTTAGGACAAGAGATGATCGGCTACCGACAACAACTGCATGCCGAGTTCTGCAGGGAGTTTCCACACATGCAAGTGTCTGAACAAAGAGTGTCAGATCAGTATCGAACTATTCTAAGAAATAACCGAATTCCAGAAACGCGACTTAACGCTATCAAACGGGAAGTTGAGCTAGAGATCCACGGCGAACACATAGACATAGATGACAACAACAACAATGGGGAACTTCAAGCGCCTGGACAACAACTAGAAGCCGAAACGGTAGAACCAACAACCGAGAGTCTGGAATCGGTTAACGAAGAACATTTTGAAGGCTTAAACGCACATATGAGACAGGCAGTATTGCGATACGAAGGCACAGACCCACTGAGCAGGCCACCGCTACCAAGATTAAATTCTTCCAGGAAACTTGCGATCGTGCTCGATCTTATGAACACAAGAATTTTACCAAACTATGTTTTAGTGACACCAACATTAGAACGTATGCACATGTTAATCTACTGTGCCGCAACGGCAGTCACCACTGTAATGGGTGCCAAGATCCGAACGGCCCAAGAGTTGAATCGTGCAAGACCAGAACCACGAATGGCTCAATGGGAAATGCGACTAAATCGGAAGATCGAGAGTCTCCGTAAAGACATAGGACAAGTGACGGAATATATCAGAGGAGTTAGAACTAGAAGGATCCAGAGGGCGGTGCAGGCAATAATGAGCCGCACCCAAATGCATTCTCGGCATGACCCCGCGAACATCACTGCTCAACAATGTCTTGACACATTAAAACAAAAACTTTCTGTTTTTGCAGGGCGTCTAAGGAGATACAAGGCTAGTAACAACAGGAAACGAGACAACAAACTCTTTGAACGATCAGAAAAGGGTTTCTACCGTGCTTTTAATTCTAGCGCCGATGCCACAATTGCGAGTTACCCTAGCAGAGAACAGGTCGACGGTTTCTGGAGAAATCAACTTGCCACACCAGGTCCATACAATGTCAGTGCAAGCTGGATCAGCGAAGAACGCGAGATGGGCCGGAACTATAGCCAGATGCAACACGAGCAATTCACAACCGCTGAGGTCTCCGATGTCATCAAGAAATCCCACAACTGGAAGGCACCAGGTCCAGATCATCTCCAAAATTATTGGATTAAGAAGTTGTGGTGCACGCATGAACAGATAACTACCTTAATTAATGAAGTCTTGCTCGATCCTCTGAAAATGCCATTGTTTCTTACACAGGGTGCAACCTACCTGTTACCAAAAGACCAGCGGAATATGGATAACCCTGCCAAGTACCGCCCAATAACCTGCTTGCCTACGCTGTACAAGATAATCACATCTTGCCTTACGCAGCGAATATATGCTCACTGCGAGCGGAACAACATCATTGCAATGCAGCAGAAGGGCTGCTCGAAGGGCGCAATGGGATGCAAAGAGCAACTCATCATAGACTCTGTCATCTGCAACCAGGCTCATTCCAAGCAACGAAACCTCCACATGGCTTATGTGGACTACAAAAAAGCATTTGATTCCGTACCTCACGACTGGCTCACAGGTATCTTAAAGCTGTATAAAATAGATCATCATACAGTTTCCTTTTTAGAACACGTTATGACAACCTGGCGCACTAAGATACAACTCAGAACCGCAGACAGTAACATCGAGACCGACACAATCAACATCCGAAGAGGGATTTTCCAAGGAGATTCACTCAGTCCACTGTGGTTCTGCATGGCGATGAACCCTCTATCACATCGGTTGAACTCTACAAAATACGGCTTCGCTATCAAAAGCAACAACGCAGAAGCGATCAAGTTGAATCACCTATTATATATGGATGATTTAAAACTGATCGCCGCAACCAAAAACCAACTAACGCAAATGCTTAAAATTGTAGAGGAGTTCTCCAGGGACATCGGAATGCTGTTTGGACTGGACAAGTGCCGCACCCTTAATATCATTCGGGGAAAGCTCGAACAAAGCGCACACGAGATGCAGGACGGCCGGGAGATCGCAGCAATGGGCAAGGGAGATACATACAAGTATCTCGGGATGAAACAAGCTCAAAGGATAGACCATCGAACAATGAAGACTGATTTAACGAATGAATTCATCAAGAGAGTAAGACAAGTAGTGCGAACTGATCTTAACAGCAGGAATTTGTTTAAGGCCCTGAACACGTATGCGTGCTCTGTACTCAGCTATTCGTTCGGAATAGTGAATTGGACCAACACGGACATCAACAACCTGCAACGAAAAGTTAGGACACTACTAACAAAAGCTCATAAACATCATCCCCGTAGCGCCGTAGAAAGAACAACTCTGCCACGTCAACTAGGAGGAAGAGGATTGGCAGATCTCAGCAAGCAATTGGACCAACAAATATTAAATCTGCGTAATTATTTCTACAGGCAGGCCAACAGCTCCACACTACATAGGGCTATATGCGGAGCAGACGTCTCAACACCGCTACGTCTGACGGAACACGAGCGTCAAAATCACCACCGAACCGACAACGATAAACTACAGAGGTGGTTGGGGAAGCCGCTGCACGGGAGGCATCCTAATGAGGTTAACCAGGAACATGTCGACAAGTTAGCGTCGAACTATTGGCTGACCTCGGGACGAATGTTCCCCGAGACTGAAGGCTTCCTACTGACCATACAAGATCAGGTTATACCAACTCGCAACTACCTAAAATTCATTGTAGGAGATGCATCGGTAGTGGATGACAGATCCAGATACGGGTGCCCAACTTCAGAAACAATCCAGCACATAACAGGAGGATGTCAGATGTTCGCATCAACGGAATATAAGGAACGACACGATTCGGTTGCCAAGATCTTGCACCAGGAACTGGCGGAAAAGCTGCTGCTTGTGCAGGCAGAGAGGGTCCCATATTACAACTACACACCTGAGCCTGTTCTTGAGAACAGCAACTACAAGATGTACTGGGATCGTACAGTTCTGACAGATCAACGAGTTGCCCATAACAGACCGGACCTTATAATAGTTGATAAAATTTCTAGGCAGACAACTCTGATTGATGTGGCCATCCCGAACAACAACAACCTGCGTGTGAAACAAGTCGAGAAGATCGCGAAGTACAGAGATTTAGAAGAACGAATTAGAAGGCAATGGGAAATGGAGAACGTCCAGACGATTCCAATCATCATGTCAACAACTGGTGTTATACCAAAAAGTTTGCTGAGGAACATCAAGGAGCTGGGTCTAACTGATAGTCTTTACAGGTCCATGCAGAAAGCGGTACTACTTGCGACAGCCCGAACCGTCAGGAAATTCATGGGGAGTGCAGGAACGTCCAACAACATCAATGTCACCTAAGGCCCGATAACATGGCAAGGGTCTCGTCCGAGCCAGATCCTTTTGGTATCCGGGATACCCGGGATCTGAGTGAATGTTCCCCGTAGAGGGAGTGCGAATGCCTTTTGGCTAAGTCGAGATAATAATAATAATAATAATAATAATAACGATGAACGATCAGAAAAGGGTTTCTACCGTGCTTTTAATTCTAGCGCCGATGCCACAAATGCGAGTTACCCTAGCAGAGAACAGGTCGACGGTTTCTGGAGAAATCAACTTGCCACACCAGGTCCATACAATGTCAGTGCAAGCTGGATCAGCGAAGAACGCGAGATGGGCCGGAACTATAGCCAGATGCAACACGAGCAATTCACAACCGCTGAGGTCTCCGATGTCATCAAGAAATCCCACAACTGGAAGGCACCAGGTCCAGATCATCTCCAAAATTATTGGATTAAGAAGTTGTGGTGCACGCATGAACAGATAACTACCTTAATTAATGAAGTCTTGCTCGATCCTCTGAAAATGCCATTGTTTCTTACACAGGGTGCAACCTACCTGTTACCAAAAGACCAGCGGAATATGGATAACCCTGCCAAGTACCGCCCAATAACCTGCTTGCCTACGCTGTACAAGATAATCACATCTTGCCTTACGCAGCGAATATATGCTCACTGCGAGCGGAACAACATCATTGCAATGCAGCAGAAGGGCTGCTCGAAGGGCGCAATGGGATGCAAAGAGCAACTCATCATAGACTCTGTCATCTGCAACCAGGCTCATTCCAAGCAACGAAACCTCCACATGGCTTATGTGGACTACAAAAAAGCATTTGATTCCGTACCTCACGACTGGCTCACAGGTATCTTAAAGCTGTATAAAATAGATCATCATACAGTTTCCTTTTTAGAACACGTTATGACAACCTGGCGCACTAAGATACAACTCAGAACCGCAGACAGTAACATCGAGACCGACACAATCAACATCCGAAGAGGGATTTTCCAAGGAGATTCACTCAGTCCACTGTGGTTCTGCATGGCGATGAACCCTCTATCACATCGGTTGAACTCTACAAAATACGGCTTCGCTATCAAAAGCAACAACGCAGAAGCGATCAAGTTGAATCACCTATTATATATGGATGATTTAAAACTGATCGCCGCAACCAAAAACCAACTAACGCAAATGCTTAAAATTGTAGAGGAGTTCTCCAGGGACATCGGAATGCTGTTTGGACTGGACAAGTGCCGCACCCTTAATATCATTCGGGGAAAGCTCGAACAAAGCGCACACGAGATGCAGGACGGCCGGGAGATCGCAGCAATGGGCAAGGGAGATACATACAAGTATCTCGGGATGAAACAAGCTCAAAGGATAGACCATCGAACAATGAAGACTGATTTAACGAATGAATTCATCAAGAGAGTAAGACAAGTAGTGCGAACTGATCTTAACAGCAGGAATTTGTTTAAGGCCCTGAACACGTATGCGTGCTCTGTACTCAGCTATTCGTTCGGAATAGTGAATTGGACCAACACGGACATCAACAACCTGCAACGAAAAGTTAGGACACTACTAACAAAAGCTCATAAACATCATCCCCGTAGCGCCGTAGAAAGAACAACTCTGCCACGTCAACTAGGAGGAAGAGGATTGGCAGATCTCAGCAAGCAATTGGACCAACAAATATTAAATCTGCGTAATTATTTCTACAGGCAGGCCAACAGCTCCACACTACATAGGGCTATATGCGGAGCAGACGTCTCAACACCGCTACGTCTGACGGAACACGAGCGTCAAAATCACCACCGAACCGACAACGATAAACTACAGAGGTGGTTGGGGAAGCCGCTGCACGGGAGGCATCCTAATGAGGTTAACCAGGAACATGTCGACAAGTTAGCGTCGAACTATTGGCTGACCTCGGGACGAATGTTCCCCGAGACTGAAGGCTTCCTACTGACCATACAAGATCAGGTTATACCAACTCGCAACTACCTAAAATTCATTGTAGGAGATGCATCGGTAGTGGATGACAGATCCAGATACGGGTGCCCAACTTCAGAAACAATCCAGCACATAACAGGAGGATGTCAGATGTTCGCATCAACGGAATATAAGGAACGACACGATTCGGTTGCCAAGATCTTGCACCAGGAACTGGCGGAAAAGCTGCTGCTTGTGCAGGCAGAGAGGGTCCCATATTACAACTACACACCTGAGCCTGTTCTTGAGAACAGCAACTACAAGATGTACTGGGATCGTACAGTTCTGACAGATCAACGAGTTGCCCATAACAGACCGGACCTTATAATAGTTGATAAAATTTCTAGGCAGACAACTCTGATTGATGTGGCCATCCCGAACAACAACAACCTGCGTGTGAAACAAGTCGAGAAGATCGCGAAGTACAGAGATTTAGAAGAACGAATTAGAAGGCAATGGGAAATGGAGAACGTCCAGACGATTCCAATCATCATGTCAACAACTGGTGTTATACCAAAAAGTTTGCTGAGGAACATCAAGGAGCTGGGTCTAACTGATAGTCTTTACAGGTCCATGCAGAAAGCGGTACTACTTGCGACAGCCCGAACCGTCAGGAAATTCATGGGGAGTGCAGGAACGTCCAACAACATCAATGTCACCTAAGGCCCGATAACATGGCAAGGGTCTCGTCCGAGCCAGATCCTTTTGGTATCCGGGATACCCGGGATCTGAGTGAATGTTCCCCGTAGAGGGAGTGCGAATGCCTTTTGGCTAAGTCGAGATAATAATAATAATAATAATAATAATAACGATGAACGATCAGAAAAGGGTTTCTACCGTGCTTTTAATTCTAGCGCCGATGCCACAAATGCGAGTTACCCTAGCAGAGAACAGGTCGACGGTTTCTGGAGAAATCAACTTGCCACACCAGGTCCATACAATGTCAGTGCAAGCTGGATCAGCGAAGAACGCGAGATGGGCCGGAACTATAGCCAGATGCAACACGAGCAATTCACAACCGCTGAGGTCTCCGATGTCATCAAGAATTCCCACAACTGGAAGGCACCAGGTCCAGATCATCTCCAAAATTATTGGATTAAGAAGTTGTGGTGCACACATGAACAAATAATTACCTTAATTAATGAAGTCTTGCTCGATCCTCTGAAAATGCCATTGTTTCTTACACAGGGTGCAACTTACCTGTTACCAAAAGACCAGCGGAATACGGATAACCCTGCCAAGTACCGCCCAATAACCTGCTTGCCTACGCTTTACAAGATAATCACATCTTGCCTTACGCAGCGAATATATGCTCACTGCGAGCGGAACAACATCATTGCAATGCAGCAGAAGGGCTGCTCGAAGGGCGCAATGGGATGCAAAGAGCAACTCATCATAGACTCTGTCATCTGCAACCAGGCTCATTCCAAGCAACGAAACCTCCACATGGCTTATGTGGACTACAAAAAAGCATTTGATTCCGTACCTCACGACTGGCTCACAGGTATCTTAAAGCTGTATAAAATAGATCATCATACAGTTTCCTTTTTAGAACACGTTATGACAACCTGGCGCACTAAGATACAACTCAGAACCGCAGACAGTAACATCGAGACCGACACAATCAACATCCGAAGAGGGATTTTCCAAGGAGATTCACTCAGTCCACTGTGGTTCTGCATGGCGATGAACCCTCTATCACATCGGTTGAACTCTACAAAATATGGCTTCGCTATCAAAAGCAACAACGCAGAAGCGATCAAGTTGAATCACCTATTATATATGGATGATTTAAAACTGATCGCCGCAACCAAAAACCAACTAACGCAAATGCTTAAAATTGTAGAGGAGTTCTCCAGGGACATCGGAATGCTGTTTGGACTGGACAAGTGCCGCACCCTTAATATCATTCGGGGAAAGCTCGAACAAAGCGCACACGAGATGCAGGACGGCCGGGAGATCGCAGCAATGGGCAAGGGAGATACATACAAGTATCTCGGGATGAAACAAGCTCAAAGGATAGACCATCGAACAATGAAGACTGATTTAACGAATGAATTCATCAAGAGAGTAAGACAAGTAGTGCGAACTGATCTTAACAGCAGGAATTTGTTTAAGGCCCTGAACACGTATGCGTGCTCTGTACTCAGCTATTCGTTCGGAATAGTGAATTGGACCAACACGGACATCAACAACCTGCAACGAAAAGTTAGGACACTACTGACAAAAGCTCATAAACATCATCCCCGTAGCGCCGTAGAAAGAACAACTCTGCCACGTCAACTAGGAGGAAGAGGATTGGCAGATCTCAGCAAGCAATTGGACCAACAAATATTAAATCTGCGTAATTATTTCTACAGGCAGGCCAACAGCTCCACACTACATAGGGCTATATGCGGAGCAGACGTCTCAACACCGCTACGTCTGACGGAACACGAGCGTCAAAATCACCACCGAACCGACAACGATAAACTACAGAGGTGGTTGGGGAAGCCGCTGCACGGGAGACATCCTAATGAGGTTAACCAGGAACATGTCGACAAGTTAGCGTCGAACTATTGGCTGACCTCGGGACGAATGTTCCCCGAGACGGAAGGCCATACAAGATCAGGTTATACCAACTCGCAACTACCTAAAATTCATTGTAGGAGATGCATCGGTAGTGGATGACAGATGCAGATACGGGTGCCCAACTTCAGAAACAATCCAGCACATAAGAGGAGGATGTCAGATGTTCGCATCAACGGAATATAAGGAACGACACGATTCGGTTGCCAAGATCTTGCACCGGGAACTGGCGGAAAAGCTGCTGCTTGTGCAGACAGAAAGGGTCCCATATTACAACTACACACCTGAGCCTGTTCTTGAGAACAGCAACTACAAGATGTACTGGGATCGTACAGTTCTGACTGATCAACGAGTTGCCCATAACAGACCGGACCTTATAATAGTTGATAAAATTTCTAGGAAGACAACTCTGATTGATGTGGCCATCCCGAACAACAACAACCTGCGTGTGAAGCAAGTCGAGAAGATCGCGAAGTACAGAGACTTAGAAGAACGAATTAGAAGGCAATGGGAAATGGAGAACGTCCAGACGATTCCAATCATCGTGTCAACAACTGGTGTTATACCAAAAAGTTTGCTGAGAAACATCAAGGAGCTGAATCTAACTGATAGTCTTTACAGGTCCATGCAGAAAGCGGTACTACTTGCGACAGCCCGAACCGTCAGGAAATTCATGGGGAATGCAGGATCGTCCAACAACATCAATGTCACCTAGGGCCCGATAACATGGCAAGGGTCTCGTCCGAGCCAGATCCTTTTGGTATCCGGGATGCCCGGGATCTGAGTGAATGTTCCCCGTAGAGGGAGTGCGAATGCCTTTTGGCTAAGTCGAGATAATAATAATAATAATAATTCTCACCCTCACAATACTCCAAAGTAGGAGTACCCCAGAAGCAACCACATGCTTGGGCGGGGAAATAAAAGTCTTTCCACCAAAGAGTTACAGATGAATCTGTTGTTGTTGTATGTTGTAGCGCATAACCAAGAATATGAATAAAGATTACTAACGCTGGCCATGGTGTGATCACTTCGTCCCGTTAATATGACAAATTTAATTAACTCAACAAGGAAGTTTTTGGGAGTGGCTTACCTACAAAATGTCACGCTCGAATACAGATAGTGCAGATGGATATGTAGCACCTACAACCCGTAGTCCTCCCCAGAAAAGAACTAGAGAAGGGCGTTTTAATAATCTATATACTAAAATCAAGTAACTCTTACGACTGGCGTAAATAAAAGCACGTGATCGATGACGTTCCGTTTGGTCAATAGACCATAAAATATCAGCGCGTCTGGCAATTAGGGATGTACCTACTCGATCGCAAAAGCGTATTTATGCGGTTTTATCTTGTTGTTTTCAAATATTTAGACACTGCAACAAATAATTGTATCGATATTTTGACTCATTTTAATTATGCCAATATTTTTTTTCGAAATATTTTGACGTAAACAATTATAAAAGTAAAATTAAATATAGGTCGTGCCTCAGTGCGGCTCTGGCGAAAATCTCAACGCACACATTCTTGTTTACATTAGGCGTAAGAGTTATTTGATTTTAGTATAGGTATCACTCTCAACTTTTTAAAATAGAGTATAGAATTGTTTTGCCTTCCTCTAGATTTTACAAGTAAATTTAAAAGAGTATTGACTTGTCCCAGACGACGACGACAAGACGTTCTTGAAACACATTAACTTCTGGCAAAACGAACAACTTCTGAAAATAGAGGATTACCTTAAACTGTTCATATAGAAATTTATTGGCGTATCTCTCGGCATATTATTAATTCTGGGGGTTTAGCGGGTTTAGTGGGAAAGCCCCATCAATTATTTATTTACTTTCGTTGCCGGAAGGGAAAGTGGGTTCCCGGCCGAGATTCGATTAAATATTCATGCTCACTTTAAACCCCAACCCCTTCTTATAAATACAATATTGAGATAACGCAAGGATTCGCATTTTAAGGATGTTATATAGTCTGTTAGTTGTCAAAACTAGTTTTTTCTATCAAAAGACGATTTTTGTTACGAAAATTGTCTAGTATTTTCTTAGCAACATTTATGTGAAGATAAAGCTTAAGAGAGCCAGAATTTGGAATGATACGTAACTTCTAACGAAATTTCGAATTTAAAAAATATTTGCAAAAACGTGTTTTGAGAATTGACAGGCCTTAGAACAAAGTCGATAATTTCCTAAAACAACGTAATCGATAACTTAATTCATTAAGCCATTTGTTCTCATAAATATAAATATTTGTTTGTTCGTTGTAGCCCTAGGTAACAGGAAGATTTTTGGACCAACAAATTAGGCTCAGTTGAAATCCCCGCGGGGCGGCCTGTTCTGAAGTCTTATTTTAACATAATATGAAGATAAAAATAACTAGGTATACAAGAAAAAGCAGACGATAAAGGGTTTTTGTCACGCCGTCTTACAATTTATAATATTGTCAATTATTTATAAGAGACTGCCAAATTATTTTGGGATTGTTGAGATTGATACTAATGATGCAGCAAAAAACGTAGTAAAAAATAAATTGAAACTGTTTGTTAACGGACCTTTTTCATTAAGTTGAAGTTAGGTAATGTGTATGATTAAAAAGGGAAAACGTATTCAGTAATTTCATATAGTAGAGCCCGATTTTCCATGAAGGTGCCACACAATTTTTGTTAGACAAAAGAGTTGTAACAATCCATTTATTTTTTAATTGGATTTTTTCGCAGCAAAAACCTGAATCAAACTGACTTCAAGTTCAGGAATATCCATAAATGTCTAAAATTAAAAGAACGAAACTTCGTTAACTCAAAAAAAAAATAACTTCGACAACTTTATTTTGTTTGATTCAGATTTCTGTGGCGAAAACCCCAATTAAAAATGAAATGGATCTCTTTGCGCCACAAAGAAATTTCCGAGAACAGTTGTAACAATGTTTATACATATCCCGCTCCATGAGGGCCAGGGAACTTCACCTTACAAAAGTTCGGACTGTACCCTGTTAGGTCTGAGAATTTATCTGTCGGTTGTTGTGGATTGATTTTATGTACCTAACAAAAGCTCAATAATTAATGGCCATTATTAATTTAAAATCGAGAGGAAACAAATAGCGTGGCATATAATGGAGGCTTTACCCAGGCATAGCTCACCAAAGGTAGAGTGGGGTGAGTTCCAATTATTGTCAAAACCCTAAAAAAATAGCACCACCCGTCTTCAATATAAGCCTCGAATAGTGCAAATACCAGCCACTAAGATTTTACTCTAAAAACGGGAAAATGCTGTACTTCAACTATAAATGAACAAATAACCACTAATTCAGTTATCACACAGCTTTATTCTACTAATAATAATCAACGTTACCTGTTAGATAGGTACCTTTGAATTAACCTCTATTAGGTATTTGGCTAAGATATAATCTAAATATGATACCACGCTATAACAGGAAGATGACTGTCTTAAACCCCGGTAATATAGCGCTATATGACTGGTTCACACATAATAGCAAACTTGGGCACCGTAAAATGAACAATTATTCAGCGCATCTACGTTCTTCTATGATCGATGGTAGGTTTCATAATTTAAGTGAATCACGCACTATGTTAAAAGTAAAAAACAACTTTTTGCTGCCTATATCCGGACCCCGACACCGACTATCGATCAGTTCATTTTTAAGTGCCTTCACGTGCAAGTGTGTGTTAAATAATACAAAAATGCCGAGATGGCGAAAAAGGAAAGAGAGATGAGCTACAACGCATGAAGAAGAAATTTGCCAGTTTATAAAAGGAAATTATACAGGACAATTCGGATAGCTCCGAAGGTAAAATCATATACTGTTTCTTTTAGATACTACGGTGGAAATTAATTATTTTATGCAGGGTGTAGTTGTTTTGACTACGTTGCCCGCAAACACTTGTTTGCTTGGTCCTTAAGGTACCACTAACTGGACCTACTATATGTTGGAAATTAATTATTTTATACAGGGTGTAGTTGTTTTGACTACGTAGCCCGCAAACCCTTGTTTGCTTGGTCCTTAAGGTACCACTAACTGGACCTACTATATGTTGGAAATTAATTATTTTATACAGGGTGTAGTTGTTTTGACGACGTTGCCCGCAAACACTTTTTGCTTCGTCCTTAATGTACAGGGTGGCCCATCCAAGCGGAAAAAGTGTGCTACGTGGAGACACGTTAACATAAATTCGTCATTCAAAAAATGAGATTGTAGTAAAAATTAAGGGGAATTCGAGGGTGTACCCTTATTTTGTATACGGGGGTCTTTAAAAAAGTTATCGCGAAAAAACATTTTTTGCAAAATAAAAAAAATATTTTTTACCTACACATCCATTAGAGAACTTTTAAGTAGTATTCCCGAATATTCAGTTTTTTAATATAACTTCCGGTTATAGCGGAAATGAAAGTGGTTTTCTCTATTTTACAACTTACACATTTATCTTAACCATCACAGGATTCCTTTTTTAATTCTGAATCCAAATATATATAATTTGACCTATTTATCTCCAACCGTTTCCGAGATATTTATCAGAGAAGCTCCATCAAACTGGTCGGTATCTGATGTTCGATCTGAGTAGGCCAACCAATAAAACCAAATTTATGACAAATCAAGTCAGCCATGATAATAAAACTGACAAGCGAGTAGGCTGTCAATTCAATATTTCTATTTACGTGTCAGATTAATCTAAAATTTTGTTGCTGAAGCTGTTAGTAGTGGCAGTTTAAAAATGTTTTTGAAAGAAGAATGCTGTGATATTTTAGAGATCTTCATCAAAAATGATAAAAGATACGTAGAAACTTAGAGGGAGTATTCACGTAAATATCCAAATAGAAATGTTCCGAGTGCTTCATTTATATGTAAGCTGTATCGAAGATTCAGATCGACAGGAAGTGTGATTAGCAAGAGAAAAAAAGGGTTTAGAATTAGTGAGGACGAGAGAGAACGAATTTTAAATTATTTCAGAAGAAATAACGAAAAATCTCAGAGAGATGCAGCGAGAGACTTACAAATTCCCCGGTCTACAATACAAAGGGTAATGAAATTAAGCAAATTTAAAGCCTTCAAAATATTACCTGTTCAAAGGCTATTCCCTGGAGATGCTGCAAGAAGACTGGAATATTGTCAAACAATGTTAAACTTTTATTTTGCAAGAGATGAAGCTGGATTTTTTAAACAAATTATTTGGTCCGATGAAGCTACATTTACAACGGCGGGAATATACAACCGGAAAAATAGTATATTTTGGTCTGTTGACAATCCACGGGCATTTCGTGAAGTTGTGAAATCCGGCAAAAATTCCGTGGGTGTTTGGTGCGGAATTGTGGGAAATTTTATAATGGGCCCTCTATTTTATTCAGGAAGTATGACAGGTAGGAAATACCTACATTTAATCCAAAACGAATTGGAACAATACTTTGACCAGTTGCCATTAATTTTTCTTAACCAACTCCAAGAAAGACAATTAATATGGCAGCAAGATGGCGCTTCCTTCCATAACTGTGGGCCTATAACGGAATTTTTGAACAATTCGTTTGAAAATTGGATTGGTAAACATGGAACGATAAGGTGGCCGCCCAGGCCGCCACGTAGTCCAGATTTAACCCCCTTGGATTTTTTCTTGTGGGGGCATTTAAAAAATAAAGTTTATAAGAACCGCCCCGAAAATGTTGAGGAGATTAAAAGACGAGTAAAATTAGAAATTGATAGTTTAAACAATCGTCCCTTAATCTTTGAAAATGTCCGAAAAAATTTCTTAAAAAGACTTAGGTTATGTGTAAACAATAATGGAAACCATTTTGAACATTTAATGTAAATGAACTTCTAACTAATTTTTAATAACTACTAATCATATTGTTGTTGTTATAATAAATATGACAGTAGTCATAATAATAAAAATTTCATAATTTCCACGAAGTTTTTAATTAAGTTGAATGCAGTTGAATGGCTATAGCCACTTTAACATTCAGCCTACTCGCTTGTCAGTTTTATTATCATGGCTGACTTGATTTGTCATAAATTTTGTTTTATTGTTTGGCCTACTCAGATCGAACATCAGACACCGACCATGAGACCATGTATCTAGTTTGATGGAGCTTCTCTGATAAATATCTCGGAAACGGTTGGAGATAAATAGGTCAAATTTTATATCGTTGGATTCAGAATTAAAAAGGAATCCTGTGATAGTTAAGAGAAATGTGTAAGTTGTAAAATAGAGAAAACCACTTTCATTTCCGCTATAACCGGAAGTTATATTAAAAAACTGAATATTCGGGAAAACTACTTAAAGGTTCTCTAACGGATGTGTAGGTAAAAAAATATTTTTTTTATTTTGCAAAAAAAGTTTTTTCGCGATAACTTTTTTACCGACCCCCGTATACAAAATTAGGGTACACCCTCGAATTCCCCTTAATTTTTACTACAATCTCATTTTTTGAATGACGATTTTATGTTAACGTGTCTCCACGTAGCACACTTTTTCCGCTTGGATGGGCCACCCTGTATCACTAACTGGACCTGCTAAAGTAAGAATTTATTTTATACAGGGTGTAGTTTGTTTTGACTACGTTGCCCGCAAACACTTGTTTGCTTGGTCCTTAAGGTACCACTAACTGGACCTGCTATAGTGGGAATTAATTATTTTATACAGGGTGTAGTTGTTTTGACTACGTTGCCCGCAAACACTTGTTTGCTTGGTCCTTAAGGTACCACTAACTGGACCTACTATATGCTGGAAATTAATTATTTTATACAGGGTGTAGTTTGTTTTGACTACGTTGCCCGCAAACACTTGTTTGCCCTTTTAGCTACTACAATAATTATTTGGTGCCCCCTTTTTTATCTTAATTGGAATAAAAAGCAGAACAAACAGGCATGGGGCCACCACCGCAGTCAGACACCCATAACGAAAATATAATACAGTTATTGGGCAAAAATCCAAGTGAACAGAAAGGAATTGGTAGTCCGCTGGTCCAACTACTTAAGGCTGGTATTTCAGTTGACGGCCGTAAAGAATTAGTAACAAAGTACCCCTTACCGGAAAACTGCCCCGCCTTAAATGCTCCTAAGATGGATGAGAAAAATAGATTTTTTAGCAACTTACAGGATCAACTGGGCGCAGGATTAACGATTATTGGATCCATAATTACCCACGAACTAAATACTTCGGATGGAAATATTATGAACGACACAATCCTCAAATTATCCGATGCCGCACAACTTCTTTCGAGTGTACATCATGCATTATCTGTTAAAAGAAAATGGGAAATAAATCCCTTAATCAACGACGACAGTCGGTTAGCAGCACAACGAACCTCAATAGCGGTCAAGGACACAATCCTACAAGTAGAGGTACCTGATAAAATTGCAGGCAGATTAAAATATTTTATAAAAGAATGGTCAGGCATTGTTACCAATCAAAAAATTTTAGATTGGGTTAGTGGTATAAAAATACCTTTCCATACAAAACCCGAAACAAAAATACTTACCAAATAAAAATATATCACGAAGTGAAATTCTAAGTTACGAAAACGAAATAAATATTCTTTTAAGGAAATAAGTTATTTCAGAATGTTTCACCATAAGAAACCAATTTCTGTCGTCCTATTTTCTTATCAAAAAGCATAATGGGAAAAATAGGTATATATTAAATTTAAAGAAACTGAATTATTTATTCCTGTAAATCATTTCAAACTTGAAGATTATAGAACTGTCCTTAAACTATTTTCAAAAGACTGTTTTATGTCAAAAATAGACTTTCAAGATGCTTATTTTCTGTTGCCGGTACATAAAAAATTTAAGAAATATTTATGGTTTCAATTTAACCGTAAGTTATATGAGTTTAATTGTTTACTTTCGCCTATCGGTTTAAATATTGCTCCATATATTTTCACAAAGGTAATGAAAGAGGTCGTTAATTTTCTTCGCCTCTTAGACGTAATATACTTGAATGGCATGTTACTTATTGCAGAAAGCTATCACCAGTGTTTAAAAAATATCAGCACTTCAATTAACCTATTCAATTTGCTTGGATTGGTAATAAACTACAAAAAGAGTACACTCTTTCCTGTACAACAAATTTAATATCAGGAATACCTTTTCAACTCAAAGAATATGATAATTAAAATACCTAGGGATAAAATTCCATCAATATTAAAATTAATTCATAAATTAAAAAATAAAAGATGAATAACATTAAGAACATTTGCTTCTTTTGTTGGAAAACTAGTATCTAGTTCTCCAGCCCTAAATTATGAGTGGCTTCATACTAAACTATTTGAAATAGTTAAATTAAGAAGCCTCAGAGCCAATAATATGAATTTCAACAGTAAAATGATCATACCCCTTAACCTAAACATAGAGTTTACTTGGTGGTTAAATAATATTGATAAAAGTGGGAAAGATATATTACAAAGACCTTTTGAGCTAGAGATATTTTCTGATGCGTCCACTTCTGGCTGGAGGGCTTACTACGCAAGAGGCATATGGGTTTTGGAACAACAAGGAACTATCAAAACACATTAACCTCTTAGAATTACAAGTCGGTTATTACGCCTTAAAATCCTTTACCAAGTCCTTAATTAACTGTAACATTCTGTTACGACTTGACAACTTAACTGCAATAGCAACTATCAACAGAAGGGGCAACACTAAACGTAAAGATTTGAATTCTGAGGCTAGAAAATTATGGGATTATTGTGAAAATAAAAATATTCTTGTCTTTGCATCATACATTAATACAAGAGATAATAAAAAAGCCGATTTTTTGTCAAGAATTACTTCATCAGACACGGAGTTTCAACTAAATCCTAGGCTATTTGCTCAGATGGGAAACCGATTTGGTTTCCCCAATATTGATCTTTTTGCAACAAAACAAAAACACTAAATGAGAAAAGTACTTTTCTTGGGGACCAGATCCCGATTCTTTAGCTGTGGGTGCGTTCACTGTTAAATGGCAAGACCTTAATTTTTATGCCTTTCCTCCATTTTCATTTATACATAGAATTCTAGTAAAGATTAAAGAGGACAGGGCCGCAGGTATTCTAGTAGTTCCAAATTGGCCATCGCAGCCTTGGTTTCCACTATTTCATGGTATATTAATAGAAGAACCAATAATTTTCCCCCCTAATGATTACATGATTACTTCTCCTTACAGGGAGAAGCATCCGCTCCACAAGTCGCTTTCCCTGGTGGCGGAAAAATTATCTGGGAATCCTTTAGGAAAAAATGACTTCCAGAATATGTTATTCCCTTAATGATAAGCTCCTTCTCAAAAAGAAACATTAAGTTATTAAGCTCTATTTGTTATAAAAAATGGTAGAACTATTGTATACGAGATAATCACAATCCGTATCAAAACAATTTAAATTCAGTATTGCACTTCCTTCTAACCATTAATGAAGGGCTTTCGTACTCATCACCTATAAGTGTTAAGTTATAGGTCATCAGTCGCCTTGATTTTAGAATTCTCGGCGGATGATAAGAATATAATAAATCGGTTTTTAAAAGGAGTTTACAACAGAAAACCATCCTTACCAAAATATTCAGTTATACCTGGGATCCTAACCCGGTCTTAGGTTATTTAGAAAAACTGGTATCCCTTGCAGATACTTAATTTTAAGGAATTAAGTCAAAAACTTGTAACCTTATTGGCTCTTAGGTCTGCAAGTAGGGTGAAAACAATTTCCAAAATATACTTAAACGATATTATTCAATAACCAGATAGGATTGAAATAAAAATAACAGAAACCTCCGGGCCAAGGAAGTTGCAACCCTTCTTAGTATTTCCATTTTTTCAAGGATAAACCTGGCATATGTGTGGCCACCACATTAAGCCATTACATAAATTTTACAAAATATCTTCGGGGAAATAACAATTCCTTGATTATAACGCATAAAAAGCCATACAACATTGCTTCTTCACAAAGTATTAGCAGATGGATCAAAGAAGTCCTTCATGAAAGTGCTATAGACACAAGTATTTAATAGTCATAATGTACGACATACCCCAACTTCATCAGCCTATAGATCAGGTTTAAAAAAGGATATTAAAAGGATTTAATAAAATTTAACAGAATTTCTAGTAATTTGTGGATATGCTTAGTAAACGACATTAAACAAACAAAATCAGAAGATGTCAATCCTAAATGTAAGAATACATATGGTGGTGCCAAATAACGAAATTAATAAGGTAAACAACGTATTATCAATAGTGATATTTTGTTAATGATAGAATTTTAGGAAATAAGTTGACTAGTTCCAACCAAAATAGGGCTATTTAGTAGAATGAATAATAACAGCAACAGACATAACATATATACAACAACAACAACATAATACCTTATGTAAATTACAATATAACGCACAATTAAGCAGCGGCAAAATCAGAAAATATCCACGGAGAAGAGCGCATCAAGGTAAATTAATAGTTATTTATGTACCAAGGCACTGAAGTTCAACTTTTTATGAACCATGTGGAGTTTAGTTGCTGAGGCCTCTGGCCGAGGCAAATAAACCACATGAGTCATAAAAAGAACTTCAGTGCCGAGGTACATATTATATTTTTCTTGAAATCGGAAAAAAAATGTTTTATTAGGCAAGAAAATAATAATAAGGGATCACCCGTCCACGAACCGACTACGCGCGGCGTTGCTTGACTTTACCGATCGCTCTACCTAGGACAAGTATAATGATGTACGGCACCTTCTGACAGAAAAACCAAACTGCTGCTTCTTGTGCAGCCTACACAACAAATCTATTGATTTTCAAATTTACTAAAATATGTATACTGAAGGATTGCGCTTCTATTGGAAACAATTTCGCAATGTGTACGAAAAGTTAAATGAGCCTTTATCGGCCGGGTTTTGAATATTTGGTCACTTTTGACGGGCGATTTCTCCGCGTCTGACGTTTGATGTTTACATCTCGCCAAGGCCTACTTATTGAAAAAATCGTACAATAATGGGCTACATTATTGTACGATTTCTGTGCTTTTAATGACGATTTTGGGACATTTTAATGCCGATTTCAAGAAAACAATTTTGTTTGGTAAATAAACCATAATTTCATTTTGTTTCAGGTGAATCGATTTGAAGACTTCCTGAGATCTATTTTTAGTATAATAGAAGTAATATGTTAACAGTACTGAAGTAAACGTGCCTATTTATTGAAATAAAATAGTCAGTAAAAGCACTCTGCTATTTTTCTATAGTTATTTGGTTTGTGAGGATACTTATTTTTAGATTAATACCAGCGAGTCCACCTAAATTTTAATTGAAGACGCTGGGAAATTTTAAAAACGTTACAAGCCCCGAATAGCAAAATGGAAATGAAACAAGAAGAACTAGTTTATTTGAAGGACCCAGAACAAGAATAAAAGAACCCAGAACAAGTGCAGAAACCCCCCATAATGGTTACCCTACATCTTGCTGTGTTTCAGGTTGTAAAAATATCGAGGGAAGCTACCAACTTAAACTCATGGTTTTTGAGGTACATACATCAGCTTATTATAGTACATAGTATAATATTTACTAACAAACTTTTTATGTTTTTTTTTGTTGAGGAAAATTTATTATTGCTTCAATTTTTTCGAGTGTCAGTTTAACGCTATCTTTAGTTTTGATATGCCCAAGTACGATGCATACCTCTTTTATCAAACATTCGCATTTATCCGATAGAATTTTTAAATTTACTGCGTGTAATCTTTCGAATCTATCAGATACAAATACAGCAGAGTAATTATAATAGCGTCCATGTACACTAAGCAACGTTCGTTCTGTATGCTTGTCAAAACATTATCCATCGCACTTTGGAATATTGATGGGGCGTTTTCGAGCCCAAAAGGCATCCTAGTAAATTCAAAGTTACCATATTTTCTATTGCAAAAGCCGTTCTCTTCTGTATCTTTTGCTTGTATTTCTATTTAATATGGAATCCAAAAAGTAAGTCTAGGGCTGAAAATTATTGACAGCTTTCCAATTGGTCTAAAACATCATATATATTTCGTAATGGGTATTTATCGTCTACCGTGAGCTCGATCTATTACTAGCGTCCATATTTTCGGTACCACCCGAACGGGGGAACTCCATGTACTAATAATTGAAGGTGTTAGTATTCCTTGCTCTAGCATTTTTGAGATTAACCTTTTAACTTCTGTTAAATGGATGTGAGGATATCTATAGGATTTTGTGTACACCGGTTTCGCGTTATTAGTATCGATTCGATGTTTTACTTTTTATTAGAATATACGAAACAAAGATCAGATTAGTTTTTTTCTCGATTTAAAGTTTTACAGCTATTTTTGTAGATTTTAATATAAGAAAATTAGTAATTAATATATAATATATAATATTTAATAAATAATAATTAACATTAACATCAATTTGCATCCAATTTGGCTTTAATACCCTTGTTACTCTGTCATACATTGGCCGTTTTGTCTAGGAGGGTTGAAATTTTGTCTAGGGTAAAAACTTAAGACGGGATGGTCCCGTTTTTTGCATCAGTAGTTGCAAGTCCGTTGAATCTGGATATCTTTGGGTGGGTTTCGGGGCAAAGAAAATCTCTGTTTCTCAAAATATAATAGCTGCACGTCTCATGTGTTTGGAGTCATATCTTGAGCTAAAGCCAGCTTTTGCGCTGGCATTAAGTTTTGCTTTGAAATATTCGATTGCATTACGGCACCCCGGGCAGCAAGAAGAAATAAAGACAGTGGCGTGGTGGCGGTGCAAATCGGGAACGTACCTAAATAAACTCGGATCGGGAAAACTTTTGGTGGGTGGGTAGACGGCACCCCGGGGTGCAAGAAAAAATAAAGACAGTGGCGTTGCCAATGTCAATGGCGGCGGTGAAAATTGGGAAAGTATATAAATAAACTCGGATCGAGAAAACAGCCAAGAGGAAATTCGTCTAAAGAAAAAATTTTAGTTAGTATAAAAACAAACAATAAAAGCAAAAGTAAATTCTATAAATACATTTGCACTTTCAAAACTAAATTAATTTTAGCCTTTCTAAAAAAAATTACTTGCAGAATAGCTTTAAAATGCACCAAAATACACAAATACAGGAAAATATCCACGAAAATTCAAAGAGACGCAGGTAAACGTCACGTAAACGTCGGCCGGATTACGATGACTCATCCCTGGACCAACACTATTTTTCAGCGATCGCCACTGGCGCCACACGACGAAACAAATATACAGGGTGGTTTAATGCTAAAAACATCTTTTATAAAATAAAAACATACAAATACGTCTGTTTAACAACGAATTTAATATTCAAAATAAAATAAAATATTTGTTTGTTATGTCCTTTTAATTTGACAATTTGACAATTTGACAAGTTTACACGGCATATTTCCAAACAAGTCCATGGCTAGTTGTAGTGAAGTAACCATAAAACGCATTCGATTTTTCAATTTCTTCTTTATAAATATATAGTGGACCATTATACAAATATGTCTATTTACCAACGAATTTAATATTCAAAATAAAATAAAATATTTTTTTGTTATGTCCTTTTAATTTAACAAGTTTACATGGTTTATTTTCATACATTTTCTTAAGAAAAGCGAGTCTAAAAAGCAAGCAAGTGTATTTGGTATCTTTTAGTTTGAAATGAAGTCCATGGCTAGTTGTAGTGTAAGTAACCATAAAACGCATTCGATTTTTCAGTTTCTTCATTATATGTATAGTGGACCATATTGATTCGCTTTGAGGCTTTAATTTTTTTTCTGTTTTCATTCTTGCACACGTTACAAAATACTCTTCCAAAATAATATCTAGAATTCTCGCTTCTTCAGCTGGATGATCAGATCATTCCATAATTCCAAAATAGTGTTTATTCTTGTGCAATTCGCCTAATATGGTCTGTGCATTGCATATCATGTTCTTCATGTGCATGGAAATTTCATGTTATAACCAACACACACCTATAAAAGCTGTGTGAATACGATAAAACTGTTAAATATTGGACGCAAAAACAATTCGTTACGGTAAAAAAAGGTAAATCGTAATAAAGCTGGATATTTAAAATATGGGACATTCAAAACGTCAGAAACTGACATACCTATAACCACACAATACCCCTGTTATAACTCGGAATTCGATGTCATTTCACATTTCAGTGTCTATGGAGCAGTGGACGGTTGCACATCGTATGTTCGCGTACGACGCATATGTTCAGAATGGCTGGGCTGTTGTGGCCGTGGAGCGACTTTTTCGTGTCCGTTTCAACCGTGGACGCCGCGGTACCGTTCCCAACCGCAATACGATTCTCAGGTATCTCTGTAAAATTGTGAGCACATATTCACGGCTCATTCTCAATTTGCGCGAGTGTCTGCGAGCAGACCGCCCAGAGCTACGAAGCACTGCTGCTCTCACCCTCTCGATCTCGATGTTTTGGTATTCATGCTGTCTTAGTCGGACCTGGTGGCTTTGTTTTAACAATAGATCCTGTTGTCCTCAGAGAATCGTATTGCGGATGGTAAGGGTATCGAACGCCGAGGTCAATGCCTGGTGGTTCGCCTCCCTATCTCACCTACAGGCTGAACACCATCCGTTACAAAAACGTCAGGTTCTCATCGGTCACCCTGTACAAATATTTCTAAATAGATAGGTGGTACTCACTGGTGCAGTGGCGAGGCTCGTCGGACCCATCGCCGCAGTCGTTCACGATGTCGCAGTAGCGGTTGAGCGGCACGCACCGCCGGTTGGAGCACGCGAACTCGGAGGGGCGGCATGGCCCTCCCGGGGGCGGCGTAGGCGCCGGCGCGGTGGTGGCCGGCGCCGTCGCCAGCGCCGCAGCCGTCACCGCCGTCAACGCCGCCGCCAGCGCCGCCACCGCCATCGCCACGCCTGGCGACCACTTGCAACTGAAGAAGAAACAAAAGTGATATCGCAGTTCGTTTTACTACCTACTTGTCAAAAATGCTATAAAAACAGTAAAAAACCATAGTGCTAAATAATGTTTTCTAGGTTAAAACATCTACAGGTAATGTTATGCCGTATGCGATGTCAACCATAATATATTAAACATATTTTACTATTAATCGAGGACGAGGCAGTCTGCGTGCACGTGCACATGTCTTTATAGAAAAACACCTCTGATGGCCAAGAGCGTTCAACAAATTGCGGATTCACGGTATTGCTTTTTCTGTGTGATTTACTACACTCACAGGAATTATTATGATTTTTCTAGGGTTTTCGTAGTACTCGAGCGCATAGGCGGTTCTAGGTGAGGGCTTGGAGGGGGGCCAAGCTCCCCCAAATCTTGAATTAGAACCCCAAATTTATTCTTCGTTACCAAACCGCTACTAACACAACTAAGAATGATTATTATTTTCCTATTTAGATTGCCCACGCTTCATTACACATCGTTTCTTTTGTTCTAGGGTGCTCTTGCAAGTGGCCATAGCAGGGGCCACTCTCCTAAAAGGGGAAGAAGGTGCGATGCAGGGTGGACAATTATTCCAAAACATTATATTATATTATTTAGGACACTTAGGACACACTTTAGGTATTCTGCTGATTATGAGATTGAGCAACTAATTGTAATAGTTACTGTTATAATAAATATAAAGTGGAACGATGACCAGCTGAGTATTAGAAAATAACCAATTATTAGTTCATACAATGGGTATGACAACACTTGTATAACAATCTGTATCGAGACGTTGGATAAAGCACATCGATTACGATGCCAGTATATTAACTCTGTGTATCATTAAGTCGGTAATTATAATTATAATTATAATCACCAATATGGCTATATGCTATGCTATATCTGCCAGGGCCCAGGGGCTTAAACAAAAGATCTATAACTGCCTATGCCTATACTCGAGCGAATGCTCTCCTAGTTCTATCGGGAAAAGTCGGCTCTAGCCGCAAATGGCAACGAAGACAAAAATAATGGTAATTGCTCACCTCCCCTGCACAAGCATTCAGTTGCTTCTGGGGTACTCCTAGTTTGGAGTATTGTGAGGGTGCTGAAATTATTATTAATATATTTTACAATTTTACTTAAATGTTGTTATTCAGTTATTTGCATTTGTGTTGAAGTTTGTTGTAGGGTTCTCGATGGTTCGATGTCAAAAATGATATACGATATTCTCGGAATAAAATAAGCATTTAAGGAGAATCGTAAAAGCTCCTAAACATTTTGGGATTTTGTTTTGTTATTCACTTGGTTAAATCTATTTAAAAAATAACATAAATTTAGCTTGCCACGCATTTGCGAAACACACTGTATAAAATTTATAACTATCCCAGAAAACTGCACAAAATTCCCTACATTTATCTAAAACTTTTTTTCTATCACAAAAAAATAAAAAGCTATAGGGGTAGTGGGACACCCTCTACAAGCCACCTAGTTATGCGTTAATAATTTACGCGCAGTAAAATAAGAAGGTTGCCTCTAGTAGAAAGAGGGCATTTCTACTTAGTTTTATCAAATGTTTGTAATTGTAGATCAAAGGTCATCTATCTGTTCAATCTACTATTTTCCTATTTAGATTGCACATGCTTCATTACACATCGTTTCTTTTGTCCGAGAGTGCTCTTGCAAGTGGCAATAGCAGGGGCCACACTCCTAAAAGGGGAAGGTGTGATGCAGGGTGGACATTGTGGACAATTATTCCAAAACATCATATTATATTATTTAGGACACTTAGGACACACTTTAGGTATTCTGCTGATTATGAGATTGAGCAACTAATTGTAATAGTTACTGTTATAATAAATATAAAGTGGAACGATGACCAAATGAGTATTAGAAAATAACCAATTATTAGTTCATACAAGGGGTATGACAACACTTGTATAACAATCTGTATCGAGACGTTGAATAAAGCACATCGATTACGATGCCAGTATATTAACTCTGTGTATCATTAAGTCGGTAACATCACACCGCTACTAACACAACTAAGAACGATTATTATTTTTAATTTAATGTTAAATTTCTTATGTAATTATAATCACCAATATGGCTATATGCTATACTATATCTGCCAGGGCCCAGGGGCTTAAACAAAAGATCTAGAACTGCCTATACCTATACTCGAGCGAATGTTCTCGTAGTTCTATCTGGAAAAGTCGGCCCTAGCCGCAAATGGCAACGAAGACAAAAATAATGGTAATTGCCCTCCTCCCCTGCACAAGCAATTACTTCTGGGGTACTCCTAGTTTGGAGTATTGTGAGGGTGCGGAAATTATTATTATTATATTTTACAATTTTACTTAAATGTTGTTATTCAGTTATTTGCATTTGTGTTGAAATTTGGTGTAGGGCTCTCGATGGTTCAATGTCAAAAATGATATACGATATTCTCGGAATAAAATAAGGATTTAAGGAGGATCGTAAAAGCTCCTAAACATTTTGGGATTTTGTTTTGTTATTCACTTGGTTAAATCTATTTAAAAATAACATAAGTTTAGCTTGCCACGCATTTGAGAAACACCCTGTATAAAATTTATTACTATCCCAGAAAACTGCACAAAATTCCCTACGTTTAGGTATCTAAAACTTTTTTTCTATCACAAAAAATTAAAAAGCTATAGGGGTAGTGGGACACCCTCTACAAGCCACCTAGTTATGCGTTAATAATTTACGCGCAGGCCAAGATCCGTAAAATAAGAAGGTTGCCTCTTTCTAGTAGAAAGAGAGCATTTCTGATGACGTCGTGGAAATGCTACTGACAATAATTATTAGTTACAAGAAAAGGTGATAATGGGCAAACACTCAAAGTTAACAAAAAGAAAAAACTAGTAACCGCATACACGTGTTTCATGCTACTTGGCAATCATCAGTACGGTGTAACATTAACCAAATCAAAAGATAGGCATGATTTGGCGTACTGATGATTGCCAAATAGCATGAAACACGTGTATGCGGTTACTAGTTTTTTCTTTTTGTTAACTTTGAGTGTTTGCCCATTATCACCTTTTCTTGTAATTATTACAATTACACTCGCTAATCTTACATCTTTATTGTCATTGTATCTTGGGTTATAACAATAATAATAATAATTCTCACCCTCCCAATTCTCCAAACTATAGGAGTAGCAGAGAAGGAACTGATGCTATATATTTATAATTACTTGTCGAGCCATTCACACACATGCTTAGATATATATTGTCGCGAAGGAAATAGTGTGTCAGGTTCAACTGTCGTTGTTCATATCAGATATTTCTTTCAACGCTATGTTACCTATTTAGCAGGGTGGGTAGTTTATTATATGGGTTGAATACCTATATTAAAATTGATTAACCCATCCATAAGTAACATGATTTGCCATATCTACTTCATCACAGCTGATTGATCCACAAAAGGGCCTAAGCCGGAAAGGCGACAGGCCAGCACATCGCACCGAAATCCCCTTTCAAAATTTCTAATTAATCCCCGGTGTGTGCCTCAGACTTAAAGTATTATTAAAAGCTCAGCCTGATTATACTGAAGTAAAAAGCACAAAGGCCTCGCTCTTTTCGCCGCTTTAATTGAATGTCGCGTTGCCAAAGTTGAAATTTACTTTTCAAAAGAATTTATTTTATCTCCCGATGGACCTCCTTTTAGTGTTAATGAGATACACATTTTTCGCAGCTCCGACGGGCAGAACGTTTGCAGGCTTTTATTAAAGTTTCCTTGTCGTCTGGAAGTCACCGAAGATTCTCATTACGTTAAATAAATTTAGTGGCATTACAAGAAAAAATAGGGGATAATATATCAAGACATATCAAAATTTTAAATAATTTGCTAAACCTTCAGGTCAACCTACTACTTGCTATATTTCCATTGACGCATTCGTTTTAGGAGAAATATGACCCAATTACTCCTCCAGCCCCAAATCTAGAACAGGCAGTTACTTTTTGTGGATGCGGTATTTTCTCTTGAACTAGCTCAGGATTCTCAACATTCACGATAGTTCTTCTTGACGTTCACATACCTATCCAAGTGGAAGTGCTTTTTATATTACCAAAAATATTACATATCCAGTTCTTGGTTTCGCAATATCAGTTGACGAATGTATGGCTCTAGGCGCTACAACTGAACCAGTTTCCTCTGTTCATTACTTGCTGAACCATTTGGTGCGTTCACTGAATTGGAAATTGCGAGTATAATCTGCGAATTGTTTCTCAAAACTTTCACTATATTGAATTAAGTTATATAATGCGTTGTCGTGTAACGCTCCATTTGGGTGGTGTATTTTTTTGTATATACTTGACATTTATGATACTTTCAGCGCAGCACTTTTTTGTTCCACGCTTTATTTTCTGGCGATCATCGGTAACACTTTTGTGTACGCTCCTGTAATATATGAAACGTTGCTTGAAACATCTAACTTTGTACGAAGACTATCCTCTGCAATTCCAGCGTTCAGTTTCATTTCGGCAAACGTCTCCCTCGTGTGTTTAGATTTAGTACCGTCGCCGATGGTAAAACGCGTAAACGTCACCTCCCTTTTACATCTGCAAAATTATGCGCTCGTAAAGTCCCACCGAAGTGCTAAGTGTCATTTATCTTGGACAGGCTCTTACGTTCCGTGTCGACTCCGCCTTTGTTTACATTCAGGAGTGCATAGTGTTAGAGTGTAACGAAGAAAACATCTTGCACTATTGAGTTTGTATAAAAGTAAAATAGAGAGAACTTCTAAATATACACGGCGGAACTGCATGCAGAATAAAATTCATCCTTGATATTCGGTAGGTATCCCTTGGGATTTAGGGTGCAGATAGAGTTCAAGATTGACGAAAATCCTAATTGAAGAGAGGCACCATCCGATACCAACAGATCAGATCTGATACCCAAAGTACCTATATGAGTAGTATTAAAAATTACAGAATATCTTCTTCTCTATCATGATTCCCTGAGCATATTTCTTTTTCGTCACAAATTCTGCCTGTTATGTAAAATAATGAATAATGAATGAATGAAATTTTCGGTTTGGTCGATATTACCTATATTGGTCTGTGATATTAACCCTCGATCGATATTAACCGATATTTTTTACTTTTTTTAAATAACATTTCTATAAAATTTTCAATCCAAATCTAAAAGATGCTTTCATATTATGCAGCAGCCTTTGGTCAAAATTTCCGGCATTTATGGCGATAAATTATACTAACATTTTTATAGTGTTCTTAGGTAGTCGATATTCGCTCACGTTCCCATACCTACATAAAAGCTCTAATAGCGACCTAATTCTTATGTGAGAAAGATTATATATAACATATTCACCCGAAATATTAATAAATTTAACGCTGCATTTGCTGATAATAGCTAAATCCATCAATCCAGTTATGGGTGAGCGGAATTTAATTTTGATAATGTTGCCTGTCTGCGCCGCGGTCTGCTGTCCAGAAACGTATCAAATTTCGAGTTGAATTATTGGTGTTTTAGATAGCGGCGGCCGCTTCGGTTGCGTTTCATAGAAAAGCCATCCCCATCCGTCGTCGACGGGAAATGCTTTTAATGCCTGTTACGCGATCGATAATTATTGTCGATTACACGACGGGCCTTTGAAAAATGCATGCCGATTGGCGGGAGAGTAAACAACGGAAGGCAACGCCTGCGAGGAATTCGAAATGTTTGGCAAATTAAGACATTTGTTACGACATGCTGCACAGTGTAAGAATTAGAGATCTAACTGAGACTACAAATAATTGAAATTGGTAGAGCTACAAATAAAGCTCACGAATTGGCTTTTTATGCAGAAGTTGTGGAAATTGGGAGGATGTGAAGAGAGTTTATTTATTCCCGTTTTGGGCAACTTTAGTATATTCACGCAAAACTAAGATTAGAAGAGGCTTTGTTTCGCAGAAGTGCATAAAACAATAATTCCCGTTGTTTCCTCGTTTTTTAAGAAGTTATTTATATAGCGCAAGATCCGTAATTCCAACTAAAAAAATCTACGCCGAACTAGGTACTTCTTATCCCTTCTCAATGTTATAAAAATAAATAGTAAATAGATAGGTACTTAAAAACTTTAATCAAAAACTCTTAGCTTTGTTTTGAAACTTTGAAGTAGTTAATTCAGGTGCTCTAAAATCGTACTCAGTTTACAGTAGATGCACCAACATAACACGTAATAAATGGAACAACGGCTTTTAACCCTTATTTTTTTATTTTAATTAAAGGCGAAGTTACACAATTTTCTACATGCTGAAATTCACACACATTAATATTTATATTTTATATAATATACATATAAATTGTAGTATTCTGTTTTTCTCCGAAATATAATGTTCTATAAATTTTCCTCAATTTTTCTGTTATTACATAATTTTAAAACAGTAAAAAGGAGTTTATTTCAAATTTTTCTGTCAATGAAAGGCTTAAAAGTTACCTTTCGAAATGTCCTGTATACTATTTTCCATTTTGTTTACTTCTTTAATCCACGTTTACAGTTTACGGCGCGGGAATAAGCGAAGGGACTGCGCCGCCTGCGGCACGCGGATCTAAAACTAACAGGGTTTTAAGTTTTGGGGCATAAAAACCTACAGCCCTCAGATGGCCAGCGAAAGTACAGTGGCTTTATACAAGACAGTGGCGACACGGCCGCCATGTTTTGTCAAATTAGAGGTGGGACCTTTTAAAAAATATGTCGATATTGTTCATATTTCATGATTAATTACTTAAGTATTAATTTGTATCTCACTAGATATGTCTAGAATAGACGAATAAATTTTGAGCATGTGTTTGTATTTTGAAAAGTTTAGAAATGAGTACCTACCTAGCAATGAACAGAAAACCAGGAAAAGCTTAGAATTAATAATTTTCTTCAAATCTGTTGAAGTAGTAAAAGCTCTTGGTACAAAAGCCTAAAACTCAAAGAATGCTTTTATTTTTGGTTTTTCACATTTATTTATTTTCGTGGATACGATAATAAATTATTCACAAGAAAAATCAAAAATTATATTACAAACTTCAACATCCTTTAGTTTGGATTATTTTTCTTAAAGCCCATTGTTTTAGGTACATAACACTTCGGTTTTTGGTTTAAACAAAGCTTTCGTGAATATGTCCGCAACTTGCTCCAAGGTGTTTGTTTGAGACCATAAAAGCTTGTTTTCTTTTTAAACAACCTTTGATTAGCAACCTCGCCTAGTATTTGTTCTACTGATCCATGATCCATTCGGATTTATCCTCTCCTTGTATATCCATTTACAAGATACTGTAATCGTTGACTGACGTATTAATAAGACTTCTCACGGCTATAGCTTCATATTCTGAAAAGTAGATGGCGCCTACGGTCAACAATGTATTTTGCATTGTATTTTGTCTCCGGGAAGCGCATGGTGAGCCAGAGAACTGTCAAACATGACAGCCGTGAGCAGTCTTTATTAATAAGTCAGTCAACGCTATAATCCTTTCTTGCCTTCTGGAAGTTTTCGAATTTTGCTGGTTTTGCAACTTTTTACGATCTCTCAGCACTCTCAGCTCTATTATTTTCATTTCTTCATAGTCTTCCTCCTGCTGATCAGTCTTCTTTTGACCTTCTGTACGGCCTTTTCCAACTTCTTCATTGTATTCTCCTTCTAGATAACCATCATCTTTCTTGCAACCTTCCCTCGCTTTTATACATTTCTTGCATGACAAACATCTACGTTGTAGTCACCTTACTTTATTTTTCTCAAAGAAAAACACAGATAAAGCGCAGAAATATGATAATACACACATAAACAGAGCGTACATCCATAATAAGAGACAACACGAATGACGGATCTGTAGAATGACGGCGTCATTATGAAATCGATACAATTCGATCCATTATGACAAAATTTCACGAAACATGGTGGAACCAATCAAAAATCGGACCACTGCTGTCGCCACTGTCTTGTATAAAGCCATACTGTAAGCGCAAGCAGCCGATTGCTCCCCCTCGCGGACCCCTCGTGCCACCTCGTGCCAGGGTTGGATGCCTAGTGGGTTTTATTGGGTAAAACCCATCTAAAAAAACACATATTTTGTTTTTTTTTAAGTAAGGCGCCTATGAGTGGGCGGAACACAAAAAATAATAGAACAGAAAGAGTGATAGTCGACCATATACAGTACTGTTTCGGGACGGTAATCCCTCATCAGTATGGCTCACCCGACTATCAAGTGGTAGACAAACGTGCCTAGACGATAGATTTACTATATAAGGAATCAATCAGTTACCGAAGCAATTAATTGATCATGGAGTATTATAATGATAGCACACCCGAAGGTGCAGGACAAAGCCACTGGTCTTGATCGGCAAAGGCTCACGCCACAATTACCGAGACCCGCCATCTGCCGTCTCCACGGCGTCGGTTAACCAACCGAAAACATCGATAGAACAGAAAGAGTGATAGTCGACCATATACAGTACTGTTTCGGGACGGTAATCCCTCATCAGTATGGCTCACCCGACTATCAAGTGGTAGACAAACGTGCCTAGACGATAGATTTACTATATAAGGAATCAATCAGTTACCGAAGCAATTAATTGATCATGGAGTATTATAATGATAGCACACCCGAAGGTGCAGGACAAAGCCACTGGTCTTGATCGGCAAAGGCTCACGCCACAATTACCGAGACCCGCCATCTGCCGTCTCCACGGCGTCGGTTAACCAACCGAAAACATCGATAGAACAGAAAGAGTGATAGTCGACCATATACAGTACTGTTTCGGGACGGTAATCCCTCATCAGTATGGCTCACCCGACTATCAAGTGGTAGACAAACGTGCCTAGACGATAGATTTACTATATAAGGAATCAATCAGTTACCGAAGCAATTAATTGATCATGGAGTATTATAATGATAGCACACCCGAAGGTGCAGGACAAAGCCACTGGTCTTGATCGGCAAAGGCTCACGCCACAATTACCGAGACCCGCCATCTGCCGTCTCCACGGCGTCGGTTAACCAACCGAAAACATCGATAGAACAGAAAGAGTGATAGTCGACCATATACAGTACTGTTTCGGGACGGTAATCCCTCATCAGTATGGCTCACCCGACTATCAAGTGGTAGACAAACGTGCCTAGACGATAGATTTACTATATAAGGAATCAATCAGTTACCGAAGCAATTAATTGATCATGGAGTATTATAATGATAGCACACCCGAAGGTGCAGGACAAAGCCACTGGTCTTGATCGGCAAAGGCTCACGCCTTGATCTACCACTTGATAGTCGGGTGAGCCATACTGATGAGGGATTACCGTCCCGAAACAGTACTGTATATGGTCGACTATCACTCTTTCTGTTCTATCGATGTTTTCGGTTGGTTAACCGACGCCGTGGAGACGGCAGATGGCGGGTCTCGGTAATTGTGGCGTGAGCCTTTGCCGATCAAGACCAGTGGCTTTGTCCTGCACCTTCGGGTGTGCTATCATTATAATACTCCATGATCAATTAATTGCTTCGGTAACTGATTGATTCCTTATATAGTAAATCTATCGTCTAGGCACGTTTGTCTACCACTTGATAGTCGGGTGAGCCATACTGATGAGGGATTACCGTCCCGAAACAGTACTGTATATGGTCGACTATCACTCTTTCTGTTCTATCGATGTTTTCGGTTGGTTAACCGACGCCGTGGAGACGGCAGATGGCGGGTCTCGGTAATTGTGGCGTGAGCCTTTGCCGATCAAGACCAGTGGCTTTGTCCTGCACCTTCGGGTGTGCTATCATTATAATACTCCATGATCAATTAATTGCTTCGGTAACTGATTGATTCCTTATATAGTAAATCTATCGTCTAGGCACGTTTGTCTACCACTTGATAGTCGGGTGAGCCATACTGATGAGGGATTACCGTCCCGAAACAGTACTGTATATGGTCGACTATCACTCTTTCTGTTCTATCGATGTTTTCGGTTGGTTAACCGACGCCGTGGAGACGGCAGATGGCGGGTCTCGGTAATTGTGGCGTGAGCCTTTGCCGATCAAGACCAGTGGCTTTGTCCTGCACCTTCGGGTGTGCTATCATTATAATACTCCATGATCAATTAATTGCTTCGGTAACTGATTGATTCCTTATATAGTAAATCTATCGTCTAGGCACGTTTGTCTACCACTTGATAGTCGGGTGAGCCATACTGATGAGGGATTACCGTCCCGAAACAGTACTGTATATGGTCGACTATCACTCTTTCTGTTCTATCGATGTTTTCGGTTGGTTAACCGACGCCGTGGAGACGGCAGATGGCGGGTCTCGGTAATTGTGGCGTGAGCCTTTGCCGATCAAGACCAGTGGCTTTGTCCTGCACCTTCGGGTGTGCTATCATTATAATACTCCATGATCAATTAATTGCTTCGGTAACTGATTGATTCCTTATATAGTAAATCTATCGTCTAGGCACGTTTGTCTACCACTTGATAGTCGGGTGAGCCATACTGATGAGGGATTACCGTCCCGAAACAGTACTGTATATGGTCGACTATCACTCTTTCTGTTCTATCGATGTTTTCGGTTGGTTAACCGACGCCGTGGAGACGGCAGATGGCGGGTCTCGGTAATTGTGGCGTGAGCCTTTGCCGATCAAGACCAGTGGCTTTGTCCTGCACCTTCGGGTGTGCTATCATTATAATACTCCATGATCAATTAATTGCTTCGGTAACTGATTGATTCCTTATATAGTAAATCTATCGTCTAGGCACGTTTGTCTACCACTTGATAGTCGGGTGAGCCATACTGATGAGGGATTACCGTCCCGAAACAGTACTGTATATGGTCGACTATCACTCTTTCTGTTCTATCGATGTTTTCGGTTGGTTAACCGACGCCGTGGAGACGGCAGATGGCGGGTCTCGGTAATTGTGGCGTGAGCCTTTGCCGATCAAGACCAGTGGCTTTGTCCTGCACCTTCGGGTGTGCTATCATTATAATACTCCATGATCAATTAATTGCTTCGGTAACTGATTGATTCCTTATATAGTAAATCTATCGTCTAGGCACGTTTGTCTACCACTTGATAGTCGGGTGAGCCATACTGATGAGGGATTACCGTCCCGAAACAGTACTGTATATGGTCGACTATCACTCTTTCTGTTCTATCGATGTTTTCGGTTGGTTAACCGACGCCGTGGAGACGGCAGATGGCGGGTCTCGGTAATTGTGGCGTGAGCCTTTGCCGATCAAGACCAGTGGCTTTGTCCTGCACCTTCGGGTGTGCTATCATTATAATACTCCATGATCAATTAATTGCTTCGGTAACTGATTGATTCCTTATATAGTAAATCTATCGTCTAGGCACGTTTGTCTACCACTTGATAGTCGGGTGAGCCATACTGATGAGGGATTACCGTCCCGAAACAGTACTGTATATGGTCGACTATCACTCTTTCTGTTCTATCGATGTTTTCGGTTGGTTAACCGACGCCGTGGAGACGGCAGATGGCGGGTCTCGGTAATTGTGGCGTGAGCCTTTGCCGATCAAGACCAGTGGCTTTGTCCTGCACCTTCGGGTGTGCTATCATTATAATACTCCATGATCAATTAATTGCTTCGGTAACTGATTGATTCCTTATATAGTAAATCTATCGTCTAGGCACGTTTGTCTACCACTTGATACTCGGGTGAGCCATACTGATGAGGGATTACCGTCCCGAAACAGTACTGTATATGGTCGACTATCACTCTTTCTGTTCTATCGATGTTTTCGGTTGGTTAACCGACGCCGTGGAGACGGCAGATGGCGGGTCTCGGTAATTGTGGCGTGAGCCTTTGCCGATCAAGACCAGTGGCTTTGTCCTGCACCTTCGGGTGTGCTATCATTATAATACTCCATGATCAATTAATTGCTTCGGTAACTGATTGATTCCTTATATAGTAAATCTATCGTCTAGGCACGTTTGTCTACCACTTGATAGTCGGGTGAGCCATACTGATGAGGGATTACCGTCCCGAAACAGTACTGTATATGGTCGACTATCACTCTTTCTCTTCTATCGATGTTTTCGGTTGGTTAACCGACGCCGTGGAGACGGCAGATGGCGGGTCTCGGTAATTGTGGCGTGAGCCTTTGCCGATCAAGACCAGTGGCTTTGTCCTGCACCTTCGGGTGTGCTATCATTATAATACTCCATGATCAATTAATTGCTTCGGTAACTGATTGATTCCTTATATAGTAAATCTATCGTCTAGGCACGTTTGTCTACCACTTGATAGTCGGGTGAGCCATACTGATGAGGGATTACCGTCCCGAAACAGTACTGTATATGGTCGACTATCACTCTTTCTGTTCTATCGATGTTTTCGGTTGGTTAACCGACGCCGTGGAGACGGCAGATGGCGGGTCTCGGTAATTGTGGCGTGAGCCTTTGCCGATCAAGACCAGTGGCTTTGTCCTGCACCTTCGGGTGTGCTATCATTATAATACTCCATGATCAATTAATTGCTTCGGTAACTGATTGATTCCTTATATAGTAAATCTATCGTCTAGGCACGTTTGTCTACCACTTGATAGTCGGGTGAGCCATACTGATGAGGGATTACCGTCCCGAAACAGTACTGTATATGGTCGACTATCACTCTTTCTGTTCTATCGATGTTTTCGGTTGGTTAACCGACGCCGTGGAGACGGCAGATGGCGGGTCTCGGTAATTGTGGCGTGAGCCTTTGCCGATCAAGACCAGTGGCTTTGTCCTGCACCTTCGGGTGTGCTATCATTATAATACTCCATGATCAATTAATTGCTTCGGTAACTGATTGATTCCTTATATAGTAAATCTATCGTCTAGGCACATTTGTCTACCACTTGATAGTCGGGTGAGCCATACTGATGAGGGATTACCGTCCCGAAACAGTACTGTATATGGTCGACTATCACTCTTTCTGTTCTATCGATGTTTTCGGTTGGTTAACCGACGCCGTGGAGACGGCAGATGGCGGGTCTCGGTAATTGTGGCGTGAGCCTTTGCCGATCAAGACCAGTGGCTTTGTCCTGCACCTTCGGGTGTGCTATCATTATAATACTCCATGATCAATTAATTGCTTCGGTAACTGATTGATTCCTTATATAGTAAATCTATCGTCTAGGCACGTTTGTCTACCACTTGATAGTCGGGTGAGCCATACTGATGAGGGATTACCGTCCCGAAACAGTACTGTATATGGTCGACTATCACTCTTTCTGTTCTATCGATGTTTTCGGTTGGTTAACCGACGCCGTGGAGACGGCAGATGGCGGGTCTCGGTAATTGTGGCGTGAGCCTTTGCCGATCAAGACCAGTGGCTTTGTCCTGCACCTTCGGGTGTGCTATCATTATAATACTCCATGATCAATTAATTGCTTCGGTAACTGATTGATTCCTTATATAGTAAATCTATCGTCTAGGCACGTTTGTCTACCACTTGATAGTCGGGTGAGCCATACTGATGAGGGATTACCGTCCCGAAACAGTACTGTATATGGTCGACTATCACTCTTTCTGTTCTATCGATGTTTTCGGTTGGTTAACCGACGCCGTGGAGACGGCAGATGGCGGGTCTCGGTAATTGTGGCGTGAGCCTTTGCCGATCAAGACCAGTGGCTTTGTCCTGCACCTTCGGGTGTGCTATCATTATAATACTCCATGATCAATTAATTGCTTCGGTAACTGATTGATTCCTTATATAGTAATACAAAAAATAATGTTTATTTATTTATAAAAATAACATCATCTTCCAAAGACTTAAGTTTTTCAAATCAAAATAATAAAAACTCCTTATTACCATATTTTTATGATAGAAGTGAAAAGAAACATAACCGATTTTTAACCCAATTAAACCCAAAAAACGAATATTAAACCCATAAAAACCCACTGGGTTGGATTTTTTATATAAAACCCGGGTTTTTTCAACCCTGCCTCGTGCCCTCTCGTGCCCCCCTCGTACCTTCTTCCCCGCGAAATTCGGGCTGAAAATCGTCACAAAATGTAAAGCTAAAGAGATTCCTTAAAAAAGTGCTGTTTCATCCCAAAATATACTAGGGGAAAAAAATATGTACAGGCATGGCTATCTTATTATGAAGCTCAGTTGGAAAAATGAAAATATTTCCAAATCTGATTTGCCCACCTGAATTTTATGGTGAGCATAATATATGTTTTGTGCAGTCCTCACCCCTCAATGACGATGACGTGACTCAGCACTTACAGCAGAGAATAAGCTATACCTACACGTCGGAAACTGAGCCGACTCCAAGAGCCAAGAGGGCGCCGATCCGTGCCGAGAGTGAACTCTCCTCCTCATCGTAGGTTGCTTGCCAGATTCGAATCCCGACCCGAGTCAACCTAAATCGGAAAATGGCTGAAACGACAGAAGGGCCTTTACCTATTATAGCGTCGTTCGATAAGTGTGGGGCACTTATCTGCCCTACGCGAAATTTGGCCTCCAAAGATTGGAATATACGCTTGTGAACTTGGGTCACGCAAAAATACCGAACATACAGGCGACCTTGAGAGAAACGAGGGTAATTATAAACGCCTGCTGTTTATATCGGCAGGCCCTCCTAGGCAAGGATTAATAATCTGTTTATAAAATAATTATTGTAGACAACCACTTACGCAGCTAGCAATCAAACTGACAGGACACGTCGTTATCTCAAGCAATGGTTGCGTTCAATCGGCACCGTCTCAATGATAATGCGACGGTGCCGGTTCAATGCAGGCCAAATTTTTGTAATCGCTAGCTAGCGCTATCTGTCAACCTTTGATAGCTCTGTAATCGCTGCCGTAGTACGTTGAACGACCAATTTATAAATTTGTATAATGACGGCCAAGAAATAATAAGAAACTGCACAAAGTTGGTGATACAAGAAGCAGTTATAACCACTTTTCCACAATTGTCTCTTACAATTTCCCAACCTTCCATTTTTTGTTTATTTGTTGAGTGAATAATTATTCTTTTTTGGAGAAATAAATAAAATTTGCGATACCCCATCAAGAATTTTGTGGTTAAGCATTTCAGAATATCAGAGAGCAGGAAAGATAAAAAAAAGGATGAAACATAAGTCTGCTACCAAGAAAATCTAGCAAAAATGAAATCGCTACCGAACTGATGGCAGCGATAGTAAAGTGCTGGCAGCGATTACAGATCTGGGAGTGCATAGAACCCTTTTTATGAACAAGGATTGAACGCAACCAATATTTCTTTTTTCACGCAAACGAACTGTTTTCGTCCTGTGCTTCTATACTTATTTTAAATTTTTCCTCCCGCCGTTCATAAAATGAATGCCTGATCCAATTCGTGTGAATTATAAGCCAGCAACCTTCTCTCGCAAAAGCCAGGGCGGGCTTTCTTCCCTTCAAGTCATGCTTTGACCCTTGTAACTTTGCGAATTAATCATGGTCGTTATGCGCGAATATGATGATAAATGACGGGAGCCAAACTGCCGAAAGCCCGGGGCGAAAACCCCAAACTAATATGTTAATGCAGGAAAAAACAGGATACGCATCAGTGCCCAATAATGTGTTCTGGTGAAAGGAATAATATGGAAATTGGAATAACAATCTAAAATAAAAATAGGTTGATAGGAAGCTATAACTGAAATTGTTTTAAAGGTAATATATCCAACTGCGGTTGTCCACAAAAAACTACCACCCACGCGTCAAAATAAAGCTATTCCAAGTCTTTTATTGGAATAATTTGTTGGGCATTATACAAGTTACCATTTGTTGCAAAATGTCGTAATAATCGGTTTACTTTAATTTATTCTCATCTTCTACAATTTCATTATTTGGAGATGAAACCCATTTTTCGTTAAAGATGCATTTTTAAAATAAATGTAATTTATTTGCAATTTAAAAATAGGTATTACTTCTAAATGCCAAATCCTATACCTACTTTTTGCATTTTCGAAAACAACTTTTAATAAATTTATTTTATATCTTTTAGAAAAAATGATTTCTCTAATACTATCTTAGAAAATACCTTTTTACAACAAAAAAGTATGTTAGAAGAAAAAACATCATTCCAACAATCCGTAGGCTTCGGACGGCTTCGGCCAATCAGAAAGCTGTTAAGCCGCATATTAGAGCATAATAATTAATAATATCTTGATTCGGTTGCTATAGATTACTTCTAACAAAAAAGGTTTCTGGATTCGGATTTAACATTTTAAAGTTTAGAAGTTTTCGTGTTTTAGAACACGTTTGGGCTTTTGGAAAACCATACTCCGCTCACCTCGCCTTTGACTGGAACCACAAATTCTTCACAACTACTTATACTATTTTACCTGCCAGAAAATAGTGCAAATGTCGAAAGTTAGAAAGGATCAAAGCATTGATCTTATTCAATGATCAAAGTAAGCTGATTATTAGGAAACTTGATAATTTTTTATTCTAACAGCTTATTCTAATAAAATTTGTTGATATCACTCCTATAGGTACAGGAAAAAACGTCGCAAAGAAAATAATATATTTCATTACGAGTCCACTGGCGGCGATAAGGCGCCCGCAGAGCCCGCTGTGCGGGAGGGCCCCAGCTCCGGAAGGGGCCCCTAAAAACTGATCTATCCACTAATATTAATTTTTGCTAAATATTAACGCTATTAGGCTGAAAATCGGTGTCGACCAAACGACTTAGAAGATTTTTATTTCAGGAGACCATGAGCAGATTGTGAGGAAATTATTAAAACACCCCGAAAAACACAAAAAAATATCATTTTTTTGTCCAATTTTGTGCGTTTATTTGAAGTGCCTTTAGTTTCTCTTTTAAACTTGTATAGAGGTAATTATTACGAAAAATATTCACTTCTATTGTTGAGTACTTTTGTACACTCTGTTACTTCGAACTAAGATTTGTGATTTTTTTTTTGTAATAACCTATTATGTGCACGTTTTTTTATCTTGCCTGTATATTTTGACCATTTTTTACGACTTTTGCTGACCGATTGTGCGTTTGTAGCAGAGTCAATTAACTTTATTTAGACAATTTTTCTGAAATTAATTTATACTTAATTCAACACTAGTAAAAGAGCTATTTTTTTAATCAAATTTTCGATTTATTTTTTCTTCCAAGTTACGGGCGATGATATTGAGATTAGGGGGTTTGGTGTGCCGTCCGTCCCTGAGTTGGTAGCTCCTTTTTAGCTTAAAAATTGGCGTATAATAATTAATAGGACAAATTAATAATAGCGGAATTTTGAATTTTTATATACAACCAATACATCAATTCTGCGATGTTTTTTTTACTAAGCACCAGACAGATTTTAGCAATGGTAAGATTTAATATTTAAAGCAATTAGTAGATAAGGGTATTTGTATTATTCGGAGTGGCGGAGTCCCTTTTATTATACTTAATAAATATTTTTCTTTGAAAAATATTTTGTAATATAAATATCAAAATAAATAAACTCCTGGACAAAATTAACGCAACATCATAAATGTGCCACTTATTTCATGCTGTTTTTTTTTCTGAATTTATGATTCGATTTGAATGATTTTTTTTTGCATTGGAGGTTGGCTCCTTAACAATGTCATAGTTTTCGCTGTTTATGATAAAAAGTTTATTTTACTAAGCACCAGACAGGTTTTAGCAATGGTAAGATTTAAATAAGGGTATTTGTATTATTCGGAGTGGCGGAGTCCCTTTTATTTTACTTAATAAATATTTTTCTTTATAAAATATTTTGTAATATAAATATCAAAATAAATAAATATATTATTATGTAATATTAAATCATGTCCCATTTATAAAATAAAATGTGAGACATTAGACATGCCCAGTTTTTGTTAAACTACGCTATAATACTCCCTATAATACAGAACATTTCCCAGGTAGGTAGAAAAACTTAAAATAAAATTTATATATCCGAGCTTTTTTCTTATAATTTAGCATCTTAGACAAAATTTCGGTATTTCCATATTTTATTACCACATGTATGCATCCTGGCAAAATTTGGCGGGAGGGGGGGCCGAATCCTTATCGCCGCCACTGTACGAGTCTGGAAATAAGGATTTTTCCGTGCGCATGTGTCAAATTCTCGTGAGAGCCGACCCGAAAACGGGAAATTATGCAAGCAATCTATTTCTGGACGTATAATGAACTCAGTAATGAACGATATATTTTCTATTATACTTCTTTGAAAACGAAAAGATAAAAATGTAAGAAACATGATACATTTTTATTTCGAAAATAAATAATGATGACAATATATGACTTATTTCGTTGCGTTCAATGCGCTCCCAAATCTGTAATCGCTTCCAGCGCTTTACGTCAATGTGCATTGAACGGGCAGAAATGACAGATAGCGCTAGCTATCGCTGCCCTCGGTTCAGCAGCGATTTGATTTTTGCTAGATTTTCTTGGTAGCGAACTTATCATGTTTCTATCCTTTTTTATCGTTCCTGCTCTCTCTGTTGTTCTGAAACGCTTAACCTAGAGATTCTTGTTGGGGTATCGTTAATTTTGTTTATCTTTCCAAAAAAGAATAATTATTCTTGCAATAAATAAATAAAATATGGAAGGTTGGGAAATTGTAATAGTGCAGTTTGGTGGGTGTTGTCAGTGTTTAGTTAAGTTTAGGTACTCGTTCATCGGAACGGTGCTGCCTTATAATTCGGATAAATTATCATTTCATTAATAACTGATACGGTCAGTAAAGTGTGATATTATAGACTTAGATTCACCCTGTACAGAATTTATTTAGAAATTACTATGTAAGTCAAGGGTTTTATTAGAATATAAAACATGAAATGTAAGTCAACAGAAATGATAAACGAGAAATTATGTTTAATACCAAATTATTATTTCTGACTCACTCTGAGGTTTGCCAGCTATAGAGCAAGGGTAAAAAAGTTTCCTTATACCACCGAAAACAACATATTAAATTATCAATTGCAATTGCAGTTTCACGGAAACAAAATAGGTACCTACGTCTAATTTGTACGGTGTCCTTTGGCTATATTATTAGGTAATGTAGACCTATTTTTTGCATCTGTACATCAGTCAATCGGTTCAGAAATTATGACCGAAAACTGAAATTAATGGCCATTTTTAAAGGCTCGTATCTTCCTTAATCCGGACCTGTGAGCAAAAAGAAAAGCACGGGTTAATTTGTTTTTTTGTAGATTATCACTATGATAGTGCAAAATTTGTTTTTGAATCACCCTGTATAATAATTGCTTTAACATAATAAGCTTGCCGTGCAATGCGACCAATGGTTTTCTGACAATTATTAATGGGTTTTCCAGGGCTAACACCCTCGAGATTTATTAGTTTTCACCGCGATGAAGTTCCACTGGAGAACGACGGTGCAACCTCAGGAAGTTTACCCACTAATTGTAATTGCGGCAGTTTGTTTCCGGAAGTTGATAAGCGCATTCTGCTGTCTTCAGAAATGGGAAAGAAAAGAAGTAAATAGAAACTAAACTAGTATCTAAATCATCAGGATTTCGTAGAAGCTCTTTCACGATATGTGGTTTCAAGTTTTAGCTTAGACAAGAGTGGAGAAGAAGTTTTTGACAGGTATAATTATTGTTTCTATTGTTGAAAGATGAGCGCTGTACACATTTCATTGTTCAATATTATTATTGAAAACTCGGTTGAAGGTTATAAATAAATAAGAAATATTTATCTCTCATTTGCATTTTATCGGTGTTGTCAATCTTAATTCTACAAATGGCAAGCATTGTATTGTTGCAGCATTTGCTTGAGGATTTCTCATAATTTTTATATTACACTATTATTTATAATATTATTCAAAAGCGGTGAGTTACCGGTAGGAATTGGTAACACTACAAAATCGTAACGATGTCTACTTATACCGAGATCCTTTTTGCACGTTTTGGGTTTTTTTATTGGTTTATCGCCACAGCAGAAACTGTCTCCACAAAAAAATTTAACTCAATTGGCTTATAAAGCCAAAGAGATAGAGCGTTGTCCAACCTTTGTTATTAGTTATAACTCATAACAAATAACTGACAATTTTAGAAAGGGTCTCTGGGTATAATCATCTACTTACTTATTTATTTCTACTAGGTAGGTACCAGAAATTTAGAAACTGAATATAGAAACAATACCTACCCTACAACAACGAACATACTATTAAACTTTGCAATGATGCAAGAACAATGAAATACAGACAAATTACAGCCTCCCCTCGCGGTTTATTAGTTTGCGCAACTTTAATGTTCCACTAAGGTATAATACTACACCGCTACTACACAGGAACTTCACCCACAAATTATAATTGTAGTTGTAGCCCCCCTCCCCCTGTAGTCGAGGAACGGAAAAGGACGACACAAGTGGCAATTAAAGCTTGGCAATATTTCACGAGTTGTGAAAAGTTTTTGATACCTACCTACTGCGGGAGTTTGCTTTCGTTTTTCAAACGACAAAATTGGCGGAGTTTAAGATTTGTGGACATCCGAGATGGAGAAGTTTTATTATAGGATTGGCGAATTTAGCAGGCTTTGTAACAATTGGTATTGTAATGCGGTATACCGGGTAAGCCTAAAAATTTTGCTCTTTTTTATTATGCCTCTAAATGTTTTTGATTAATACCTAACTGATGTTAAAAAATGCGACATTATTGCTTGCACAAAAGAACGGACTATATTGGCAGACAAATTTAAAATGGCCGATTTTAAAAATCCATAAGTGCTATGTTTTGCCCTTTTTTTGGCTAATTCTACCGTGAGGAAAATCGGTTCATCGAGGACGGAGCTATAAACAATAAGGGAAAACGTAATTTTCATCATTGTTATATGCTGTAGTACTAAAACTGCCTTCATTCTTTTGTCAACATATTTTTTATTTATTAACCAATTTTAATGAACGTTGCACCGTTGCTTGCAGAAAGGATGGACTATTGGCAGAAAATTTCAAAATTGCTTAATTTCTGACTTCCAAAATGGCGGCCTTAGATGAAATTGTCCTTTCCTTGGACTAATATGGTTGGTTGAGTTCACATTATATGGATCTGGTAATATCAAGAAACATCATGCTTAATTAATAATTATTGCTCTGAACGTTTTTAACATAATCCTCATTTAAATATTTTGAAATTGTTTCCAAAATTTTTGTTTCATAGGTGATGAAACTGCCTTAGTCCCCTTGTCTATACAGGGTGATTCGCGTAAGTGGTTCATTAGAAGTTTACGGGGAAGGAGTGCGAATTTTGATTTGAAATTTTGGTTACTTATATAACAGGTTGTAAACTTTCTTTCTAAAATATTTTCAACTTCCGATAACTTCCGGTTATACCGGAAGTCGATAGCAACTTTGTTATTTCAAATAGAACACCCTATATATTATTACACCATTTGATTCCCTATTAAATTCCAAATCTTTTTTCTGAATATAATATGTACCCTGTTCCTAACCCTTTTCGAGATATTCGCAAATTTTTGATTTTTTTTAGTGTTGCAGCCATCGGCCATAGTGATGATAACTTTGAAATTTATGAATCTGGAAAACTGAAATTTTGGACTGTCGTAGGCGAAAGTCAACTTTAATAAATGGTCTGCATGCCATTTCATAATATTGTACAGGGTGTTCGGGAAAAAATCCCAATCGAAAAATCTCATTTTTTTCAAATGGAACCCATATTTTTTTATTGCACCATTGAAATGCTTGTGAAAAGATAGTTCAAAAAGATATAACACACTATATGTCTAAATAAAGCGGTTGCTTCGTTATTACGCAACATACGTATTTTTTCTGCTCTGTATCAACAAAGATGCCATTTCTCAAGGAGCGACACATTATAGGGGGCCATGGAAAATGAAATAACGCAATTATATGACAAGGTTAAGGGCTATTTTTTAATAATAGAAGAATGAAGAATGGGTGATTCATTTAGAGGTACTTTTTGTGATGGGGATTTAATGACAGATCGCACATGCGCCGTGTCATTCTTGTTCAGTATTGTCTGACATTTCATAATGGAAAGACTTAGCCCGGCGCAGCGTCTACAAATTATTCAGCTGTATTTCGAAAATGGGCGTTCTACGAGGAATGTGTATCGCGCGCTTATAGCAACTTATGCTTATGGTCTACATAATCGGCCCACCGAACGCACAATTCGCTATACCATCGATAAATTTGAAACCCAATTTTCATTATTGGATAATACGCGACCAAATAGACCACATTCAGCACGCGTATAATGAAGTAAATATAGCGGCAGTAGCGGAGAGTGTACGCTAAGACCGTCAAGAATCAATTCGTCGCCGTTCTCAACAGCTCGGCTTGTCGTATGCAACAACTTGGCGCATTTACTTCATTACGTGCTGGATGTGGTCTATTTGGTCGCGTATTATCCAATAATGAAAATTGGCTTTCAAATTTATCGATGGTATAGCGAATTGTGCGTTCGGTGGGCCGATTATGTAGACCATAAGCATAAGTTGCTATAAGCGCGCGATACACATTCCTCGTAGAACGCCCATTTTCGAAATACAGCTGAATAATTTGTAGACGCTGCGCCGGGCTAAGTCTTTCCATTATGAAATGTCAGACAATAATGAACAAGTATGGTTGCATTTAAGACGACAAAGCGATTGCAATCGCTTGCAAGCGGTTTTATGCTTGCGCGCTTTGAACGGTTTCGCTAGATTTCAGCGGATTGCAAAATTAGTGAGCCTAAAAATTTTGCGCTTGGTCGCTTGTGATTGCTATAAGCGATTTATTCTAACCTTACTTTGTTCTGTCAGTTCCCTTTATTGACTTTATTTATTATTTTCGTGTGGTGTAAGCCATTGTAAAATTTCGATTTCGTGATTTTACTTTTTTGGGGCTGCGTGTGAGCTTAATTTATTTTTATATCTCGATATTTCGGGCGCTAGATTTACTGTCATAAAATAGCCGTTTAACGAAATGCTAGCGCTAGCAAACGAAATTAGAAAGCGCTGCAATCAAAGCGCTTGGTATGATTGGGAGTCTTAAACGCAACCAATGACACGTCGGCTGACACGGCGCATGTGCGATCTGTCATTAAATCCCCATCACAAAAAGTACCTCTAAATGAATCACCCATAAGTAAAACACTTTATTCATATTATGCTATTTATCTGTTACGTATTTACATTTGCTTCTCTTTGCTTGGACCTTGCCATGGACTATGAAATTTCGTTTGAACTCTCTGTATTTTCTTTTCGTCAAAGGTGGTAAATGTAAATGCCTTCCATTAAAAACTCTAGTTGTTCTTTCTAAAATTCTTTTACACTCTCCATGAGTGTAAAACATATTCAAAATATCTTTGTAAGAATAGTTAATTTGAGCCATTCTTGTCAACAGTTAATATTTTATTGTTTGGAACACAATAAATAACAATCACAAATGAAAAATCCATGGCCGCCTATTAGAAAAGGTCCGTTGTTTTTGATATGGAGCAGCAAAAATACGTATTTTGCGTAATAACGAAGCAACCGCTTCATTTAGACATATAGTGTGTATATCTTTTTGAACTGTCTTTTCACAAGCATTTCAATGGTGCAATAAAAAATATGGGTTCCATTTGAAAAAAAAGAGATTTTTCAATTTTTCGATGTTGATATTGGGATTTTTTTCCCGAACACCCTGTAAAATATTATGAAATGGCATACAGACCATTTAATAACGTTGACTTTCGCCTACGACAGTCCAAAATTTCAGTTTTCCAGATTCATAAATTTCAAAGTTATCATCACTATGGTAGATGGCTGCAACACTAAAAAAATCAAAAATTTGCGAATATCTCGAAAGGGGTTAGGAACAGGGTACACATTATATTCAGAAAAAAGATTTGGAATTTAATAGGGAATCAAATGGTGTAATAATATATAGTGTGTTCTATTTGAAATAACAAAGTTGCTATCGACTTCCGGTATAACCGGAAGTGATCGGAAGTTGAAAATATTTTAGAAAGAAAGTTTACAACCTGTTATATAAGTAACCAAAATTTCAAATCAAAATTCGCACTCCTTCCCCGTAAACTTCTAATGAACCACTTACGTGAATCACCCTGTATATATTTTTTTATTTGTTAACCGATTTTAGTGAACGTTGATTGAAAAAAGGATCGAAGGAAAAGTTCAAAATTGACTGAAAAGTTCAAAATAGTAGATTTTCTTAATTCCAAGATGCCGGCCATGTCAGTCATACTTAAAAATTATTGTCTGTTCCATGAGCTATTTTTTAGGCAAAAATGTTGGATAAAGAATAAATAAAAAACGGAGCTTCCTCTGCAATTTAAGACTACGCCTTTGTTATTTTGTCAATATTTTTTTTATTTATTGACTCAAACACGTGAAAGGTGGGAGAGTGAGGAAAAATAATGAAAATGACTCTAAACCCATGGATAGATTTTCCTCAGGCTGGTAAATGTACGGAGGAAGGCCCGTTTTATTGATTTTTTGCATTGGCTGCATTATTCCGACATTTTTGCTTTTAAAAGAGAAAGAAAATGAACCCAAGGGAAGGATAATTTTCAAGTATGGCAACGATTTTTAAAAGCGGTTAATAACAAAAAAATGTACCTAGATAAAACAAAAAAAGTTAAAATTTTTTCGGCCATCCAGTCGGTACGCATGTACCTACATATTCAAAATTGAAATTGTAGAGGGCTTAAAGCCAGTGAAAAGTTTTTTGTTTTATATATAAAATGTTACGTACACGTTGCCAAAACAACAAGAACAACAAAACAAATAGAGAAAATCTTTGGTCAAACGAAATGTTTGTAAGAAATAGCTAATAGCTTACTATTTACTATTTTTTTAGGTATATGACCAAAGACTAAAGCTCTAACTAAAATTAATAATTTGTTTGGTATTTAATATAAATACTGAATTGGATCGGCATTGCTTTGAATACCTTGTAAAACTACTTAAATGATATTTCCCATACATTTAAGGTTGTTAATTGTTTTACTTTTTTATCATCTAGATATATCTACTTAATTTCGTTCCCATTGCTGCTATTTTACATTGCATTATCGAGCAAGCTGCAATGTACCTATAGATGCTATGGGTAATAACATTGGTGCGATGAGATCGCTTATTTATGAGAATTAAACAGTAATTCCAACAGAGGACCTACTGACGCTGACATTATGACTGCGATTATCCTAGGGCAATATTGCGCTATCTCGCATAATTTAGAGCTTAATTTTATAGCGGAATCACATACGGTATGAGCGAGCGTTCGGTGCAATGTGTGCGACGTTTCACAATATACGCATAGGTGGAATAAAATTTAATATTTCCTAGTTTGATTGGATCTTAAAAGTTAGTAGAGGTAAATTTTAATTTGAAAAAAATGCACAAAGCTATAATAATATAGAACATAGGTTTACCTATAGAGTAAATGCCAAAAATTTAACCGCGTATCCAGCTCCTCAAGTGTAGCGACCTTTTTAAAATATTTTTTTCGAAAACCTCTTAGTTTTCATTATAAATATTTTTAAAATTTGTTTACTATGGTAATAGCATAATAATAAAAAAAGCACAAAGCACGGGGACGAATTAGGGTGTCAAATTCCCATTTACTATTTTACACCTCTGACAAATTGAGTAAGAAAGGCTCAAAATTATTAAAACTGACACATACTTTGGACATCTTGGGCGTTATCTCCGAAACGGTAAAATTTATGAACAAAAGCAGTAGTAGAATAATTTTTTGTAGAGAATAGAATTTTGTACAAAGTGTTCAAATTAATTTACAAGTTAACGGTGGGCAAAAAAGTTCTGAGCATAATAAATGACACTGGTTGGCACAAGTGGCGCCCTCTGGCGGTTGCGGATATTGCACTATAACATAATTATGTGACATAATTATCTATGAACGCGTGCAAAAGATCATTAAAATCGATCAAGCCGTTTAAAAGGTATAGCGGAAAAACGAAATTTTAGGGCCCCTTTTAAGGGTCCGTGGGGCCCTTAATATAGAGCTTTGAACAAACCGAAAAAACAAGGGTCACTTTTTTTTGAGTAGAATACCGCTGTGCTACGGGTAACATTTGTTTTTGAATAACCCTGTATGTTTGAAACTTAAAAATTTTGTCGTATAAGTATATCAGGCAAAGTTTATTTAATTCGTGTGATTTGTGATTGAATAAAATAATCTGGTTAGTATAGAGGCAAACTTACCTTGATCTGATTTAGGTAATCATGTAGATCAATAGGAGATACATGCGAAAAGAGAAAAACATCAAAATAATGTAAAGTAATACGTAAATACACATACACGAATTAAGTAAGTAACTATACTATAACAATGTTCAGTTTATACATCAGTGGCCCATTTACGGTTGTATTTTGGCTTTTCTTTTACTATCTTATGCTTAACATAAGATTATTATGTTATGGTTTGTTTAGTGGGCCAACTACGGCAAACTAGAAATAAAGTTACAACGCATGCGTATTGTAACAGGCGCAGCCTCCCAGTTCCAGAGCTGTTTAGAAAAGGAACAAGCTATTTTGTTTTCGTTGTTGGTGTGAAGGCATCGTTTCCATTATTCCTTGTGTTTATTAGTAAACTATTTATAATCGCTTCTTGTGTATTAAGGGATCTAAAAGAATCAGTTTGTTTTGTGACGAAAAGCGTACAGTGTGAGGTCTCGCAGTCTGGCAATTTTGGCAGTGGACCATTGGTGGGGTGCCATTCATTAATACTGTCACTTCACTTAGGCCGGCTTCTCGCCACCAGGACATCCCAGCACCGGAACATCTATAGCAGCCTTCAAAGAACCAATTATGGTCATATAAATACCCATGAATGTGCCCTTTACCTGTCTTTGCTGGGATACTAATATTTTAGAATTTGTCTCAATATTCATGACTTCATGTATCATGTTCAATTAGTTTCATAGCCTATCTATGTTTTCCAACATTTATTTTTCAGATGGTACAAAATTCAAACTTCCTATTACTTAATTTTATTCCTGGAATTATTGCTTTATAATTATTGTGATGTTTTTATGTTAGCACTAGTGTTTCTACTAGTGGTGTTCATGAGTAAATCCGATTTGATTATTTTAATAAATTACAGAAATTAAACTTTGCATCAAGCACGACAAAATTTTAATTTCAAAAATGCCTGTGAAAATTATAAATAGTTCTACTAGTCCAATAAAGTTAGGCTTGGCTTATATAGGGATCGCAACAAAATTCCAAACAGGATGATTTTTTCCGGGTTACTTGGGGACTACCTCCTGAGTGTCCACTTAAAAGATCATATTCGAACTCCTTCCTGGTACGAAATGAGTTATAGGGTGGTTTCCTAAACAATAGGGGTGGTTTCCTAAACATTTTTTAGAGCAAAATGACTCTAATTAAAGTTGGGGATCAAAGCATGAACAACTTTTCTTTATATATTTTTTTTGTATCTCTAGTACATGAGGAGCATAGAGCATTACTTATATATGACAAAACTTCCGCACGCTGCTGGGATGGTCTTGTACACATTTTTTTTACAAAGAAATAACCTGAATACAAGTTTTCGAGGATAAACTGGTCAAGTTTTTCTTCTATAAATTTAGAGGAGTCATATACAGAGCTAAAGACTTTACGCAGCGCAAACTTTCGCTTAGATTAGGTATGAGATTAGTTCCACCTTACAAAAGAAAAATGAAAACGTGAAATTAAATCATTACAAATGAATTTGCGATGTTAAAAAAGTTATAAATTTAAAGTTTTCGCAGACCACAGCGGCCACTCGTTCAAGAAGCACCCACCGCGCGCCGTTGCACTTTTAGTAGTCCTCCTGGACAAGTAACGTAACGCTCTTCACACGCAAAACATAAAAGGACCTAGCCGAGAACTGAACAGAGGCTGATTGAGAGTCGAGAGTCTCCCTAGGAGAACACACTACGGTGTTCCAGGCGGAGCTGTTTGCCATTATGTTGGGGGCGGAGGAATCACTCAAACTCCAGGTCAGGTGGCGCGAGGTGACCTTCTACTCTGACAGCAAAGCAGCCCTCCTAGCGCTGCGAGCAAACCGCACCAGATCTCCTGTGGTGGAGGAATGTCGAGCGAGTTTGCTTAAACTGGTGGCCGTAGGGAATAAAGTGACTCTGTCCTGGGTGCCTGGGCATTCGGGCATCGAGGGAAATAAGACCGCCGACCTCTTGGCCAGTGAGGGATCCAAGAGCAAGCCGATGGGACCGGAACTCCTTTTGGGGTAGCGATTGGAGTCTTGGACGAGTGGCTGCAGAGCAGATTCGTCGAGGAATGGCTCAGAGCTCCAGGGATAAGGCAGACGAGGCACACGGGCCATCGCCTGCCTTGTCCCGGGAATTGCTGGGTCTGCCAAGAAAAGAGGTTAAGGGTTTGGTGAGGATCCTCACTGGACACTGTCGCCTGGCCCGCCACCTACACCTCATTGGGAGCGGGAGTGCAGATGGTGCCTGGAAGAAGAGGAGATCCCCACCACCTAGTGCCCTGCGCTCGACAGGGTTAGATTCGAGTCCTTCGGCATGGCTAGGCTGTGCGATGAGGACGTGTATGGTGTCAGGTTGGGGGGCTGCGGGCCTTCATCAAGAAGGCCGGCATGCTGGAAGCCCTTTGATACCGGCCGTGGGGGCACAATGGGCCCATGGAGGCCTACGTGCCGGTCCGATCAGAGGCGGCCACCCCTTATACTGATGATGATGATGATGAGAGTCGAGAGCATGCCGACCCGAGCCGACCTCCTCTTGTAGCTGGTTGCTTCGATCTGACGCTACCCAAATCGGAAAACGTCCCAAACGGTCGAACGGCTTTTCCCCTTCGATAGCCATGTGGCACCATTACGTTTTGCGGCCCCCGAAATATCGAAATACTGCGCCCGTTAACCGGGCCTATATATACAAATTTAATTATTAACCCGTTTCGTAAATTGATCAGCTGCTAACAAATTAATATAGATTATCTTTCCAATAGTCTTGTCGCTGCCAACCTATATCTCGAACTATGTCCGTATTGTTTTGTTTATGCTTCGCCACTGTATTGTGTAGCCAACTTCATTGAGTGTTTAGGCAGGTTATGTCTAAGCTTTATGTTTTGTGCTCGATAGTTCGAGACGAGAATGGACACTTGAAAGAAAGTTACGATGATACGTTGAATATTTTATACGTTTGCAAGAATACGCGTTTTTCTCTTCACCTATAGCACCTGGCTCTTAACCTCGCTTTTTTGCGAACCTTGCAACTCTCCTTGAACTGTAGCTTTCACATTTAAAGACACCACGACTTTATCAGCAGAAAGTATACAATAGCATCCACAATTGTTGTCTCCAGATATTACGTAGGTATTTGAAATCCACTTTGCAAAAATTGTTATTGCAAAAGCCATCCGTGCCTCTAGAACAGTTAATTGTTCACTTTTTATATTGTTAGCGAAATACACTGGGGCAAGTACTGGTTTAAATAATACACGCGGATTCTTGCAAACGTATATTCAACGTATCAAGTTTGGTACGAAATGAAAGTGATATTTTCAAAAATATTATATATTACATTTATGGACTAGCTATTTTCCACTGTAGCACTTTAAACAGAAAAAAATACACAATATCCATTTATCATGGCGCATCCCGGGAATTCACCTTTAACCGTTTGTTCCCCCGTTGCCCGAAAGCTCCTTCCTTTGCGCTGCCAGTTCGAATTTATTTCTCGGGAAAAGATTCGGGCATTTGGAATCGATACGGGATATCCAGCAGGCTGGCCCTGACCGAGATGGACAAACGGAAGGCGGGTAATTGTCTGGCAATTTAATTTCTGTCAGCGGGATATCGAACCTGGCAGAACACAATTTCCACGCTTTATTAACTCGGACGATAAACAACTGGGAAGTGGCAAAAGACGTGTGGTGTTCAAAGAATTCACTTAAGTGTAAATGCGGGTTTAGTCACTTTTTTTAATAATAAGCATAAACATATATATTATAATATTTAATAAGCGATTTATACAGGGAACATGGTAATAAAAGTTAAAAAAAAAACTTTTTAAAACAATCTTTTATTTAAGCCGTGGACCTACTAAAACGAATAAAAAAAGTTTAGGTTTTCGTTAAGGTTATTCAATGCCAAATTGCGACAAGCTTTATGAAATCAAAAAGCTTGTCCCGCGAAATTTTCATAAAAATACGTACCACCAATTATTATTAATTTTATTGCCCAGTGATTGGTTGATAAGAAAGTGCTTGCTGAAGTATATGTACTTTCTTACAATTCGGGAGACAAGTTTTTTATTTCAAAAAGCTTGTCGAAAGTTGGCATTGAATTACCTTAACGAATACCTAAACCTAAAATATTTTATTCGTTTTAGTACACGGCTTAAATAAAAGGTTGTTTTAAAAAGGTTTTTTAATTTTCAATTTTATTTTGTGCTTATTAGTTCCTATTTGATTCCTATGTCAGGAGGGTAGTAAAGATATTTAGTCCGCCATCTTGAGGCGGCCGCCATATTGGATTTAGTATGACGTCACTCACCTTATCGTTTTATACTCGTCAAACCTCGACCCCTTTTATTTTATACCCATGCCAAGGAAGTTGTGAAGAAATAAGTAATATCCGCTATCTTAGAGTGGACGCCATATTGGATTTAGCATGACGCCACTCACCTTATCATTTTCTATTTTACTCGTCAGACCCTTTCATTTGATGCCCATGTCAACTAGGTTGTAAAAATAGGTAATCCGCCATCGCCATCTTGGAGCGGCGACCATTTTGAATAAATTACAATATTGAGTATACTAGATTGTATCAAAGTCTAGAGAATAGTATTCTCTAGACTTTGATTGTATCGTCAACAGCACCAAAAGTGTGTGCAAAATTTTAGCTCAATTGGTTGGGTGGCAGTGATTTAAAATTCAGTTACAAAATTTGACCACATATACTAATACAAACAGCAACACACATACCAGTTCATACTAACAGGTGAAGTTCAATAAAAGCTTGTATAGATAGACGGCAATCACATAATATCCTTTCTTCTTTTGGGGCTTTTGTGATAATAATAATAAACTAATTGCAGCTGCTTCGAGGCCAATTTTGATGTGTGCGTGTGCGTTATGTCCGGGTCTTTCATTTTTGGGAAGTGTGTCAAGTGTCAAGGTTTCCACCCTTTGGGCAGCTTGAAAGCTGGTGTAGCAGGATTTTTTGCTTTTGACTATCTATGGCTCCTTTAATCTATGGTTTAAGATTAGGCCCATAAGTAGAGAAAGGAACAACGAACGCATCTTTGCCACACGAATTAGAGGTTAAACAGGATGTCCTAGAAAAGAAGGCGAAAAGCATTAACGGTAGATGCTTGACGTCAAAATATGTCAATTTAATTTACTTACCTATATTCAAACGTTCCCTTTAAAAGATACAGAGGGTTACAGTTAGTTGCATTTTTGGCAATTTTGGAGATATCGAGTTGAGATTTGGTACAAGCATATACATATATAAAGGAGCCATAGATACTCAGAAGCATTGTTGAAACCGTTCGCAAAAAAACCGCTACACCAACTTTCAAACTTAAATTTTGGAGCGGAAAGAAAACAGATATAAACTGTAATGTCTTACAATTCTTAGGACTCGATACTATGTTGAGGTTTAGGTATTTTAATTTAATTATTAGTTTTTATTTAAAATTGTCTGCAAAATATTTGGTGTGGTGTGCGGAAATTTCAACAATGGTTCGGACAGTCTATGTGTAGTTTTATCTATGATAAGTGCAATTTATTACTAATTATATCCAATTCGACCACTTAGTTCTCAGTGTTGTAACTTAATAAGAAATGAAAATCGGGGGCATATAATATGATCTTTTATCCCTCTAACATTCAACCTTGGGGTAGATACCTATACCCAAGGGTTAAGTGATCCCCATAATGAGCCTTAAATTTCGGACATTCTGTATTTTCTAAATTAGTCTTTGCAACTATTTCCCGTTTAATTTCATGTTAATTTCTATTTCTTTTATATAGTAGGAGTTTATTTTTTTATTTTAAATATAATAGAATTCTGAACTGCGGTTAGAAGCACATTTCTCTGCGCTGGTGTATCCGAGTAACAATATCGCAAATGCGAACAGAAAAACCAATCTACATTACCTCGTGTTCCCAACACCCTGGAATGTCACATTCAAAGCCCCTTTCTTTGTGCTGCCAGTTGAAACACATTTCCCCAGAAAATAATTCGGCGTTTGGAATCAATACGGGCTGTGCAAACCGGAAGTAGAGTAATTGTCTACCAATTTAATTTCTGTCAGTGGGATATCGGGTCTGGTAGAACGCAATTTCCTGGAAATGTTAACTCCAATGATAAACTACTATGGCTGAGGGAGCTGGGGAGACGTTTATTCCAGAAAGACAAGTTAAGATGTGTTTTCGGGTTTTAGGGCGGTTTGTTGCGGCTTTGTCGACGGTGAAATATTGGTCGAGGGACGGAAAAATACAGAATGATTGCCTTAAAAAAATAAAACATTACATACAACGCGGGAGAACAAGGTCTAATAATAATTAGTATTACTTGCGAAACAAGGAAGAATAGTTATTTATGTACCAAGGCACTGAAGTTAAACTTTTTCTGACTCATGTGGAATTTAGTTGCCGAGGCCTCTGGCCGAGGCAAATAAACGACATGAGTCATAAAAAGAACTTCAGTGCCGAGGTACATATTATATTTTTTTATATCGGAAAAAAAATATTTTATTAGGCGAAAAAATAATCATAAGGGATCACCCGTCCATGAACCGACTACGCGCGGCGTTGCTTGACTTTGACGATCGCTCTACCTAGATCAATATGACGAGACACGGCACTTTCTGACAGAAAATACAAACTGCTGCCTATTTTGCTGCCTCCATAACAAATCTATTGATATTCAAACCTACTAAAATATTTATATTGAAACAGAGGCGGATCCAGGCAAATTTAAACGGGGGGGCGGCTTGGTAAAAATTTTTCCTGAGATGCCGGGTTAAGGGAAATTATTAGAATATAATATATTTATATTTTTGTGAAAAATAAAATAATTTATTTCTCTAGAAAAAAAAAACAAAAAAATATTTACCCAAACAAAATAAAAAAACTTAAATAATAAACGTAACAAAACAAAATCACACAAAGAAACAATAATTCTTTAGATTTAAAAAATAATGTACTTATTACAAAATAAAATCATATTTTCTCTCCTTTCGCACAAACTGATCTTATCTTCATTTATGGGTACATTGCGGTGTATCTTTAATAGGGTTAAATTACTTAGTCTGTCTTGGACCATATTGGTACGTAACCATGTTTTAATTCTTTTAAGTGAAGAAAAATTTTTTATTTCCGCCTATGCATTGCTTATCGGGAAGCTGGCAAGTATGCTTAAAAATTTTCTTGCCGTTGTCGCAATGCGACTTCGTACTGGTGTTGACAGAACAAGCTATATATTATACTAAACACGCTCTTTAATTCTACACTAGATTGTGACAGGTAAATATTTCATGTCCCTACAAATCCCATATTGATACTATTGATAGGTGACGGAGGACAGGGCCGTAATCAGCAGAATTTACATTTTACACTTTACACACACGAATCCTAAATTTAAATTAAAAAAATAACATTAAACTCTGTTCTTTGAAGCATAGAAAAAGGCTATAGTTATAGTTTATGTGTTTGAAGTTACAATAGGTTAGAGCCACAGACACAGAGATCGAATATCAAGGTTAAAGTTAGGCATCTGTTACAAGTTCTGACATTTCTGCCGGACATGCTAAATAGGTCCCTGTAGGTGCCCAAAACATTGCTGCCAACCTTGTATTACCAAATTAAGAAATGTCATTTCTAGAATGCAATTAAAGAGCGTTTTTAGATTAGGTACCTAATAATACTCCGGTTGTAATAATGGTTGTAGAAAAAGGGGGGGCGGTCGCCCCCCCGCCCCTTCCCTCTGTATCCGCCACTGTACTGAAAGATTGCGGTGCTATAGGTAACAATTTCGCAATGTGTACGAAAAGTTAAATGGGCCTATGGCGGCGTTTTGAATATTTGGTCACTTTTGACGGGCGATGGCTCCACGTCTGACGTTTGATGTTTACATCTCGCCAAGGCCTACTTATTGAAATAATCGTACAATAATGGGCTACTTCAGTGCCGATTTCTGAGCTTTTAATGACGATTTTGGGACACTTCACTGCCGATTTTAAGAAAATAATATTTTGCCCTACATTTCACATAATTTCGTATTCGTATAGGACGTGTAAAGGGGTTTAGTGGAGAAGCGTAGAATGAACACATTTTTTCCATATTATTAGATTTTTTTTATAATTATTCTAAATCATATAAAAAATACATTTAAAGTTTCAACACGAAATTTTGAATTTGGACCTAACCTAAATATCATTATGAAAATGATATACTTTTAGAGTGCACAGAGAACATTTTCTTCAGGCAAACCATTTTTCATTTTAACTAAAATTGACTAGTATTTCCATAGCAATATTTTATGTGTAAATAAAGCTTAAAAGAGCCAGAATTTAGGATGATGCGTCATTTCACGCAAAATTTTGAATTCACAAATACGCGTTTTAACAACTGACAAGCCTGTAGATTGTAGAGCCCTTAAATTTCTTGAGAATTTAAACACCCTACCTATATGTCGAAAACGAGGCAGTCGAGGAATAAAGATATGTCCTTGTCTATTCAATTATTGTTACCATGGCACAGAATAGCCACACGTAAGGCTATTCTGTTGACCACATAATAATCTTATTTATTACTTAGATCACCTGTTGTGTCTCCCAGAGTAAAACTAAATCCCCCGAACATAGAGATCCAGTGTTTTTTTTTCCTCATGGTGATTTTTTATAGGAATAGGAATAAATTCGTAAAATGGTAAATTTAATGTCATATATAATTTATTTGTCATGGAAACATGACGCGAAAAGAATGTACTCAAGCGCAGTAATGTTGGTAGAAGATGGCCGGAGCTACCGAATAATCCAAAGGTTTGGTGTAAATGCCAATAACAATTCCAACATATTTTGCAAAGGTGACGAATAAGTGAAAAAAGCAGAAATAGCGCCACAAATGCGATCCAAGGCCGATTTTTAATACTTTTGGCTAAACCCGTTATCTTAAAAGATAGTAGAAGCTGTTCGAGTAAGCAAGGAAACTGTTTGTCAGCGTGTCAGGGAAGCTAACTCGAGGTCCTGTATGCCCGAGGGTCAGCCTTGACGGAATATAGATCACCGTAGATTCCGGTTAAACTTTTCCGTTGGTTGAAGGCCGATTAGGAGGAACGAGTTCTCCTTATCGACACCAAATAAGCAATATGCACAATTCAACTTTATGAATGGAACTTTATTTGATGGAGGATGATTTATGGTCTAGGTGGGGATTATTTGACGCTTGGACTTGGTGCTGCTATAAATAATGGCAATCTCAATGCTGCGAGCGTTGCACATCGGATAGGTCCTCTGCATCAGCATGCTGCTATTCATGTAAGATATTGCCTGAACTCACACTGCACGGTTAGAACAAAATTAAGTTACGGTGGTTGAAATTGCCACTATGGAATGGCCGGCACGTGCTCTGGGCCTCAATGGTATTGAACATATTTGGGATATTCTTGTCAGAAGCTTAAAGATATCATCACAACCAATATAACATAGAGGAAGTGGGACAGGTGCAAATATGGAATGATCATTATTCTAGGTGTGGTCCGTCGATGGCAGTCCACTATCTTAAGTAAAGGTGGAAATACTAAATACTAAGATGAACTTTTAAAATAAATTTTAATAGGTGGTACGTTAATATCTTGGGGCAGTGTATATAGTTTTCTAATTTCCATCCCTAGCAACCTCCAATAACCACCCCAACTAAACTAACCGTCGTAAGTTGAATTATCTCGTGTTCGGAATTAATTCGTATAATCGCGGAATGTTCAGACGATCCGAATGTTGGCCGCCGGGTTGTCTGGCCGGGTGGGGTAGCTCCACCGATTTATATTATCATGAATTATCATTTATTACGGGGTCTGAGATGGCAACTCCCGCCAGAGTCCAGGCCCCAGAGGCGACTCCACCAAGGATAATAAATTTCTAGCGCCGGCACTTAATCTAGAATTACTTAGGCTTGATCGAGGTTTAATCCGGAGACTGGAATGGATTTATACAAAAAAGGTCTTGCGAAATCTTTTTCTAGGTCAGTTTCACGACCATGTAACCTAAGCAGACATACAGTATGTTCTTGGATAGGTAAAATGACTCTTGTAAAGGGCTTAATTAAAGTAAAATGTAAAATTTTACATAATTTTTTTTTTAACAGATTTTATTAATAACACTTCGTGATATGTCCCCCAAAAAGAACACTTTGTAATATAGTGTCAAAATCAGTTTTTTACCAAACTTACAAGGAATGGGCACTTGATTTGCCAAAATTAAAATTATGTATATCACAAATTAGTTTTAAGACAAGCAAGGCTAAACTCAGCAGCAGAAATTTCAATTCGAAAATGTTTTATATTTCATAAAAGTCGCTTCACTTATCCGGGGACACACTATATGAGAAGGTATTGAATTTACATTTAAATCGACTGGAGTACAACAGGACACTTTTAATTATAATTAATTTCTACAGGGTGATTCAGTTTCGGTTCTAAACATGGTTCCCTAAATATTTTCATAGGTCGTTGATTTATTTAAGAAAAACCGAATTTCTGAAAAATTAGCTTCAATTTTTTCTGGTGTCATTTGCCAAAATATTGGAAAATGAAGTGAATTTTCCCATTTTAACTTCTTCTGGCCTATATCGTGGTATTTTTAGAGTTTCGGTTCGACAAAATACTTATCTAAAAATACCATTATGTAGTCCAGAAGAAGATGCAATGGGAAAGTTCAATTTTTATCCAATATTTTCACAAATGGCGTCAGAAAAAAATTTAATTTTCAAAAATTCAGTTTTTCTGAAATATTTCATCAACCTATGAGAATATTTTAACTTTTTCAACGGCATATTGTTAGGCACACAAAGGCACAACTTTGCCCCAATTTGACCCACTTCGTATCTCAAACTGAATCACCCCGTATAGAGTATTATTACTGCTTACATATTTCACTTTCAGAGAGACATTTAAAATTATAAAGAGAAAAATTCTTCGACATGCCCCAAAATATGAATTTGAATGAACTAACAACTTTTCAATAACGAGATATTTTCAAAAAATCGAGTGGTGATGAAACGTATTTATTAACACAGTAACATAGAAACTATAGGTGCAGTAGGTATTTTCAATTTAAACTTTATATCCGTCAGAATTTATATTTATAGTACAGTTATTATTAGATATTATATTATAAACATGTACCTAAGTTGTAACGGAATTTTAGGTTAAAACACCGTTACCATGTTTCAATTAATTATTATCATCCTCCGAATGCTTTAACAATGTTTATTTGTTGATAACATGCTAAAATTTCAAGGTGATCGAAATTCGGTATAGTAACTTAATCTTAGCACGAGGAAATATCGATTTTTATTGTGACGTATGGAAAGGGTCTACGATCGTTGACTGATATATTGTCAGTCAATGGTACGATCACTGTTTCAAGATACATAGTCATCCACAAGGTAGGTATACTGTTTCACGCTGGATAGAGTAGTTTTGGTTGGTTCAGTCATGGAACTATTGAAATCTGCGCTCATGTTCAGGTCATCTGCTTTGTGTACCCTCGACGGGTCTGCTTTTGGACTAAGTGTTACCTTTTCGTGCAGACAGAGGTTGGAGTTTCTGTGAGCCTGACGTCATCGGATCAAAGAGCCGAACTTGGATATTTTGCGAAACGAGGCTTATTTACAACTAATGGAGTAATATCAACGCAAAGTTGTAGATACTGGGCAAAAGAAAATACACATTATCATACTGTAACCAACAGCCAGAAATTTTAAAAAGTTAATGTATGGCAATGTTTAATAAAATAATTGGCCCTTATTTTTTTTTGAATGAATTCTAAACGGACAATCATACCTAGAAATTTTGGATTTTGTTTTCAGCGAATTAGAAGATGAAAATTTAGAGGATAGAACAAATTTATTGTTTCAACAAGACGGATGTCCATCGCATTGTACAATTATTGAAGCTAGACATTGGCTGAATACCCGTTTCCCTAACAGAAGGAGTGGACGATTTAGACCAATCCCTTGGCCAGACAGGTCGCCTGATTTGACCCCTTATATTTTTTCTTTGGGGGTATTTAAAGCAGAGGGTTTATGACAATGTTTTTAATGATGACCTTGACTTATTAAAAGAGAAAATTGTAGAAAATATTGCCGATTACTGCCGATATCATCGCCAATGTGTATGAAGAATTCAGGAAAAGGGTTGAACAATGTGTAGATGTTGGAGGCTTTCATGTACAATAATATTGTTGTTTCTTTGTAAACAAATCTTTGTTATTAAGTACCTGTTCCATTACTTTATTTAAAATGACTAAATTTTTCATAAATAATTAAAATTGTGCAATTTGCCTAAAATGGTATTCTGTCATAACTTTTCTAAACAACTTACCTTTAACAATGTTTTTAAAAATTTTAGAAAGAATGTCACTTTGCTGTTGAGGTCATTTCAAGATTCCCCATTTTTTGGCGCCCCGTCTATTGTAACGACGCGACGTCCTAGCAACATCTGAAGGATTCCCAGGACAAGCAAAACTATTTATCAAGAATGACTCTTTCTCCAAAAATCAAATATAAGAAACTGTACCTACTTTACTTTACAAGAGTGCGGTACCAAATTGTGGTGGATAGTGACACGCACAAACTAACTTGCATGTATTTTTTATGTCTTTTACTTATAAATAGAGCAAATAAAAGATATATCACTCACCTTTTATGTAGTTACGAGAAATCACTGGTGTTTGAGGTCAAATGCACAGCAGAATTTTACATAGTCCATAATTTTGCTAAATTTTGCGTTACTTTATCGTTAGAGTCCATCGCGTCCAAGGCTACCGAAATTCATAGCATTATTTGTATATGTATGTATATCTACCATATATGGTAGAAGAAGCATGTTTTTTTTCTTTTAAATGATTTGTGTCAGTAATGCCAGTTTTAGTTCATAATGAATCATCAGACAAAACAAAGTACAGGGAAAACAAAAAAAAAGATGTTTTTAAATTGCATCCACAAGTCCAGTCAGAAATGTGGTACATAATTCACTCAAAATACCTGTCAATTTATTTCCCTGTCTTTTGTGGTTTGTTTTCCATATAGAATAGGTTTTGGGCGTCCTTTTTCCTTTATTTCTAAACGTTTTTTCATAAGTCAATGTGCCCCTTATTTTTGTATTTCTTGCACAGTCACTACAGAAGCAGAAGCCATTCATTGGTGAATTTTTGATAATTACAAACACTACACGATTGCACAGTCAACAAACGGAATAATATCTGAATAGATCATCAAAAAAAGTTTCGAAAATCCATAGATTGAAACACAAGACGAAACAATTAAAAACTTAAATAACTTGAACCGAACCGACAAACCACGTGCCAAACCTTTTGTTTGACAACGCCAACGACGGCGACTCTATACTTGTCTCTTTTTAGCTTCAGAGCAGGAGCGTGTATGCTGTTGTTACAATAACCCGTGAGGTCAATTTGAATTACGGCCAGGCTGGCATTAATGTTGGCACCATTAGTAATAAGACTCTGAGAATAAATACAATAATGTTTCCAGCGAAATTTCTATTGAAGCGTTACAGTTTTCAGCGCATTATAATTTAATCTTCAACTGAACAATAATTCCTCTTTTAGGCAGTTTTATTAAAACTAATTCTTTGAAAAACCGTAAAATACTTAGTTCCGCGAAAACGATTTAAGATAAAAAAATGGTAATCAAAGTAATAATAATAATAATAATAATAAACAATACCAACTGAAACGAAGTTACCAGTTTAAGACTCAATGTACAGAAAGTACGTGGTGATTCAACATTTTGGCCCATAAAATGGTTTTTTTCGATCTGTAGCGAGCAACGCGCATAATGGCCGTCATTAGCATTTGCGCAAAAAGCCTAATTTGGGATTACTCTTCGGCTTTCCTCCGCTTAAGAATCATTTTTTGATTTATCAGAAGGATGAGGGACACAGAACCAGGTAGCCCTTCTCAGAGAAATCACCGCCAGGGACCTGTGGGGGCTGCAACAACTCGCATAGCCTCCAGTTGCCGTTTTTATGCCAGAATGGTGGGGTCAATCACCCGATCCTTCGCCGCGGCCTCGACCAATGGGCGGCGAGCACAGTCACCGCTAGGCGGCGCCATCCAGACCACATAAATATGCTGCGGCTGCCAAGGAGGCTCTCTAACTTCCGACATAGTTCTTGCTGAGTGCCTAATCTTAGGATAGAACTGTTCCCACCGACCTTATTCGTCCTATCAACCATTTTAAACTGTTGGAGGAAAAAGCGTGGCCCCTATCTTTTGCCAGATTTAGATAACCAAGCTAGATAGGATAGGATTAACTATTTGTGTGATCCTTTAGTATTAGAAGCTTGCTATTTGTCAATCCGAATGTTTTTGAGCAGCGCCTGTTTAGCCAAACTTAGGGCCCTGGCCGCTATAGATATAGGGCCCCTTTTAATAATCTGCCTCCGGCCTCTTTTTTACAAGTGAAACAAAATTTGATGTTTCATTTTTTATTACGAAATAGAAAATAAGAACATAAATGTGCATGCAGAATATTTTCTAGAAACTGATCAAATAAATTGCACTGTTTTCTGTTTTTATTTTCGCAGTGGATATTTTATTTTTATTGACATCATTATTGATTTATAATTTCTACATATCGATACACGCATGCAAGAACATTACAAGTGACATTTTTGAGATTTTCACTTTTTCGCATTTGTGAGGTCTTAGGGGATATTTTTGGATCCCAATGTATATGACAAAATTGAAGTTTTCAGAGCTATAACATAGTAAAGTTAATTACAGTTCCAACAGTTTTTATAATTTAATTTGTAAAGACAATTACAATTTTGACTGTTTAAACATTTTAAGGCTACTTATTTTTGCCTGGAAAAATCACAAGTTTTTTAAAGGTAATGGCATTTGCAATGTTCTTACACGAAGTTTATTGAGACAGGATACGTTTAAAATTGGGAAGTGAATACTTATTAGGGACTAAAAGAAGTCCGTTTTTCCATTTTTACCTGTTGTACAATTTAATGCAGCCATTTAATTTTTCATGTGTATGCTAAATCAAACGAATATTATCTATTTTAAGATAGTCACACTTTCTAAGGTGTTACCTATTTGCACGGAAATTGTTTAAAATCAATATAATATTTAAAATTGTACCATGTAAAAACATTGTAAAGGACTGTGCAATGTTTATACCGTAAAATTGATTAAATTTTTGGAATTGCAAGTACAAAAAAGGTAGAAAAACTGGCTTGTTCTAAAAAGTAACTACTACTCATCTAAAAGCTTTCTATCGAAAAAGTACAAAAAATGTCCATTAGTTGAAAATATATTAGCATTTTTAATAACCAAAATTTTCAAACCACTCTCCTGAAAACTAGACTTTTGTCAGTTACAATGTTTTTGCGTGCTGTATCGATATAAATGTGCAGACCGGGACCGGTCCCGCAGGGGCCGAGCCCCTGGGCGCACGCCCCGAGCGGCCAGCGGATAAACCAGCACTGTTCTGAGCTTGCTTGCCGCTTAATCTTAACTCACCGCGTTGTTATTTAATCGGCCGTTTAATCTAGCCGACTTAGATTGTACATTTTACGCTTATCTGCCTGTTTCTTACTTCCAGATTCCTTTTAATCGATAGATTCTGTAAAACTTGATTGACTATTACTTTAAACGTCTGCCCTCAATACACCACTACTGAACTTTGACTGAAAGTTATCTATCTGGGCATATCTCTAACAAACTGGCGCCTGAGCATCCGTTCCACCAGGCATCTGATTTTCTCCTAAAAACAAAAGAGGCTGTAAGGAAGCCCACCGCAAATAAAGATATTACCCTATCTGAAGGGAAAACCGGACGTAAAGAGAAATAAGCGTTATACAACAATATCCGCAGGGCGCAGGGCTATTTTACTCAGTCGCCGGGGATACAAAGAAATTTGACAATCCGAAACAAGTTCTAAGAAATTATAGGTATTATAAAACACATTTTTTAGTGGCACTACTGTAACGAAAATTTTATCTAATTTCCGTTACAGCGTTTAAATGCATTATTTAATTCTTATTAATTCATCACACACCGTATACACCTACCAATTTTAAAAAATGTTGCCCTGTTATCTGCAACCTCCTATACAAGCGGATGCATAATAAGTTGCCTACCTTGTTGTTACCAAACAAATTGTTTATTAAAGGGTATGTGCGGTTGCAAAAATGTTTAAATTTTATTCATCGATTGAAGGTATGTATTACTAGAACAGTTACATTGTTGTAATCACTGTCTGACTTTAATTATAGAGATAATATTCACTTTATTCAGTTTGCGATTGACTAAGCGCCACGGTGAGTCCGTGTACTAACGTCACTCTTTGTTTCCGACGTTTCTACTAGTCTAATATCAGTGGTAAAAGTTTGGCAGACAGTTGACACCCTGGCCTGCCATCGTCGTCCTAAATGGCGACTTCCGATTGTTTTTTTTAATAGATTTGGTTTCCCAAACCTTCCAATTCATTCTAGAAACGGAATACGTCATTATTTGGCAAGCGAGGTTATAAATAGAACCGGCGACGGGCATGAGGCCACTTCCCTATCGACGACTCGGGTGGTGGTCTCACATCAGGTGAAAGTTCGGTTTTGATTTTCTGTCTAGAAGATTTCCGTGTGAAAACTCTTTTCGAAGCCTAACTTTCAGCCTTACGGACGGCTTGAGTGGTTCTCTACACGGTGTGCATATATTTTTGCGGTGCTAATTTGGTTTTTTCTGTTTTTTATTACATGTGCTGAGACCACGTGTATTGAGGTGTGGAGTGACGATTTCCACGCATTTTTCGGGTTTCGACGGCGACCTGCTGCAGGTGGAACCACGGAGAGGACAACCTGGGAACACAGTTTGGGTGAGTATATGCTCAATTTTTAATAATTTTTTTATTAATGCAGTCACTTTGACGACTTCTTGAGCTACTCTCACCTAGACCTGTTGCCCCTATTCTCTGTGGGTTACACGCAGTAGGCTGTGGTCATAATTTGATTGCATATTTTTGTTTATTAGCACAAACGTAGCGAAACGAACCCTCAAGTTGCCCGAGACTGACGTGGACTCTACCACGTTTCCTTTTTTTGGTTATCTAGCTTTTGTAGCTGTTATATTTTTTTTGTCTAGTGTTTCGAGATCGAACGGGGAAGTCGCCAAACTTTTTATATTTTATTAATGTTACCATTTATATTGGGAATATTGTATAGTAAATGTATAAGTCAAGTGTAGTCGAGATAATTGATCGTTTTGTATAGTCATTTTTAATCTATTTCACAGTCAATTTCAAGGTTCAATAATTCAAAGTTACATGCTTCAATCTATCTTGGGGTTGTTAATTAAGGTTTGCCATATGTAATTGCAAAATCTGTACAGATTCAATTCTTTTTTAACCCCTTTTTACGTAATAAATTTAACTAGTAATTGTAAAAGCGTCGAAACATCGACTGCTGGTTTTCGGAGACTGTTCGTTGTGTTTTCTGTTACATGCACTCCGGTACGTGAGCGAAGCACGTAAGTGAGACAGGGACGGACTAAGTACCAGCACACCAACGTTACAACCGGCTTAGAGTAGTGAGCACGCCTTCCAGCACCAGCTCGGACATCCCACGACCCGCTCGAGTCTCGAGGCCTAGCCGAGGTCCTAATCCACGAACAAGGAGCTTGGAGCGAGGGTGGCCTCTACTCAGTTTTAATTTGGGAAGGTTTTAAGGTACTCTGTAGAACTGTCATCCAAATTTTCGAAGTGGTCGTAAACAAGACTTTAAATGCTCACGTGAACTTTTCGTGCTACTTGTGTTTTGCTATTAAGCTCACGAACATCTCCGATGTTATATTGTAAACTTTAACCTTTTTCAAGTTTTTTAACAAATTATAATTTGTAAGTATCAAATTTAACTACTCAGTTTACCTACTGCACTTGTGTTAACCACTAAATGTATAATTCCAAATTGTAAATATATTGTAATTAGAAAAATGTGCTTTTTATTTAACCATTAAATAGTTCAAGCATCTGGCGCTCAAATATAACCATTTTGGTTATACTAAATACCCCAGAAAATATAGCCGGCGTATAGCTATAGGTTTTCTGTGGTCATACCTCAGATCAACAAAAGTTTAAATTATAATAAAGCTAAAGTTAAAATTGGAATAGCACTAATTATAATAATAATAATAATAATAATCTATGTTGTCCTCCGAGTGTATATTGTGGATTTTCCTGCAAATGAATGATTATTCTATACATTGGAATAGGTTGGTCTGGGGCGCGTAGAAAAGTAAATTTATATTACTGATGTTTCTGGGTCGATCCCCCACATCCTATGCAACACAAAGCAGCTTGCAAACATCTTAAGTGATCTCCCGTCTCGCCCAGCCCAACAAATATGACAATATTTGTCGTCCTCACCACTTCTGAGCGCGGAAGATATTCCGCTGTCGCTGTTTGACGGCAAATATTGATGTAGTTTTGGGTGGGGACAAATTAAATACATGCACGTACTTGGGTTGTGCTGCAAGCTGCAACCGGCCCCTGGGCTCGGGTAATCCCTTAAGGGTCTTTATTCAAAATTCAAAGCGTAAAGCGTAGTTTTACATAGATGCATGCAGCTCTAGGGAGACTAAGTAGGTGTTTGTGCAAAGTTGTGTTAATCTTTTGGCAAAAAGCAGATTTGGCATATTCAACAAGTCGTGACCGCATGAGGGTATTTGAGTATGTGCCTCCCTGCGGACATAGTGCGGAAACAATATTTTGATCGCATGACCTGGTTTTTACTATAGGTAGGTATTGATTTTTGTGAGAAGTGATAGGTAATTATTTTAATTTAATTTAATCTTATTTTAAGTGTCTTAAAATGTTATATACAGGGTAGTTAGATTTAAATGAAGAAAATTCTAGAATTAAGTAGAATATCGAAAGATTTGGTAATTTGTTTTATATTTTTTATATGGAGAATTTATAGGAAAGTTAGAGTGTTTTATATAAATATAAAATAGATATACTAAGTAATTTCGGAGTTGGCTGATTTGTTTGAAAAGTGACAATCGGACACATCTTTTAATTCTAAACAACTTTTCTAAGTTAAATTTTTTGATATTTTTAAAAATAAAGGCATATTATTCTTGATCGCATTTCATGTATTTTTTGGAAACCCTGTATAAAAAAATCGAAAATTCTCTTCGTGGACCATATTTTTTCGACAAGCAGAAACTTTTATCAAGAATGACTTTTCGTCGAAAAATGAAATTTTTGGTCCATTTGTCCTCTTGGGATGTCTATCCGTTGACATACTGTATACGGGTATAAGAATTTTATTTCCCGTATTATCTAAAATGACAATTATTTCTGCCACTGTCTGGAAAAATAATTATGGCTTGCTTGATAAAACCTTCTCACCTGAATGAAAAATGCAAAGAAATTTTCTTAAATACTAAATATCTCGAAAACGGGTAGTTTCTGGTATAGACTGTTATTTACATAAAATGTGGGGCTTGGACGCCGGCATCCAACAAACTATAGAAATATGGGTCATTCCATTTGAAAAAAATAAGTTATTGCTGTTTGAAATTATCTGATTTTGAGAGCCTGTTATGAACACACTGTATATGCAAAAACCAATTTCGACATACCACACCACACACGGTTGTACTGTCATACTTCGACTAAAATATATCTTTGATATCTATTAAAATAAAGATACAGCATTCAGTTTCCATAACCTCCAGGAAGTCCCTAAATTCCAAGAAAAATTCGATATCTTGGCAACGCTGCATCCAAAATACAAAACAAAAAAACGGTTCTGTAGAAAATTTCATGGAGAATGCAAATATTCCAAAGGATTAATGCAATTGTCAAAATCTAAATATTTTATTTTTGTCCTGCAAATACGAATCGCCCTGTATATGTGAAAATAAAAGAGGGGTTACGTTCACTGCCAACCTTATAACTTTTGTATTCAAGTTTTCTTCGTATCTCTTACGGTTCCTGAGATCCAGGGGGTAGGACAAACTATTTGGAACACGCTGTACATTTATTGTTAAATTAATTATCTTGACATTTTCTCGTATCTGTCCATAGATTTAAGACAAAATTGATTTTTAAAACTATTTTTGGGTATTTCTGAAGTATTAAGTCAAATATATCCTCAGGTAAGTAGCTGAAAAAAAAACATGTTTCTTAGTTTCAACAAAGAAACTTTTCCCAGTACACTTACCCGTCCAAAGTTTTTCTTTTCAACATACCTACAGAGCCTAAAATTAAGTTTATTTTAACATTCTGTATTTTCAATATAAAGAAATTCACGGTTCCTCAGCTAATTATTTATTTATTACTTCTTTTTAATTCATCACAGTTTCGGTCAACAATCTCGATCGGGGCTAAAATATTTTTATAGTGTTTTAAATTTTGAATAATTTTAAATTAATTTAATTTACTATTAATTGCAGATATAATATATTAGGGGAAATGTGCCCGAGATGGCATAGCGGACATATCTGAAAATACATTTTGAATTTCGAGGGTTTTACAGCTGGAATCAATTTTGTAGACTTTTGTTTATGTTACCAGTGTTTTCACACAGTTGGTAAGAATTTGTCAGTTTTTGTAGCGTTTTCCAATTTTTGAGAGGTAAGGAATATATTTTAGTTTATAATAATATTAGCCTATAAAATAAAAGTGTTAATTTTAGTGTCACCTTTAATATCTCGGTGGATTTAGTCAATATAACCTCACTTTTAACCACATATAGAACAGGTATAGTTTCCTTCGTTTAACGGCCACACGAACAATTTTCAAATAGTTACTTTCAGGGCAAGTTGGCATAGTAGTGTTCCGGCACAGTATGCCATCTGGTCCTGAAGTTAACTTATTGAATATTTATATTCCAAATTTCCTTTACAGTTTAAAATGGCCAACAAATATACACGGAAATGTAACCGCCTTTCTTGGGACGAACGCAATATGGAAGCTGCCATTGAAGCAGTGAATACTGGAAGAATCGGATGGCTCTTGGCCTCAAAAACCTACAGGCAATTGGAACGTTAAGACGGAGGGTTCAAGGAACCAACAAAATAAGTGTTGGTTCTAGTAAAAAATACATGGGTAGAAAACATATTACACTGGACAGACATATGGAAAATGAGTTAGCGAAACATATCCAAGAGATGGAAGTAAGATTTTATTTATTTTAGTTTCAACTCCGAAAAGAAAATGGCCAGTTGGGTCTGGTTAAAAGGCTTTATACGTCGGAATCCTGAAATATCTCTTCGTCTATCAGAATCGACATCAGCTGCTAGGGCTAAAGCTTTTAATAAAGTACAGATTCAAACATACTTTAATAAATTAGAGTTGGGTTTAAGATTGGTTAATTTTGACCCACGTAGGTATTTGGAAAAACACAAGGAGCTGCGCAGTGCCTCGAAGAAAGCTTTAAAGGCAATTCGGGAATCATCAGATGAAGAAGACGTCCCTTTTAGTATGGATGGGATGATTAAGATGATCCCCCATGCATATATTCCAACGAACTATTTTCAGAATCAAAAGCCAGAGAATCGTGGATTCAATGTTTGAAATGTAGAAAGTGGGCACATACCGGTTGTGCTAGAGTTTGTGTAAAAGTAAAAATGTTTAAATGAGAGCTATGTTTGTAATGTAGTAGTTATTCCTAGTTGTTTTTATAAAAATTAAAACAGTTGTGCTTATTTTAATATATTTTCTTTATTGAACCTGTTTTGCCATCATAGTACTATTATTGCTCACTCAATTATGATATTCCGACTCGCCCGGATGTTCAGGGTTAGTTGAATAATACACTTGACAGCTCAAAAGTTAAAAATGTATTTTTTTTTCAACGATAGGTAATGATTTATATAATGTTTAATGGGCCTATTTCTGCACTATTGGTTATAAAATGGTACTATCTTCAATAAATATAAAAAATAGACGTAAGAGATGAAAAGTATGCCAACTCGGGCACATTTCCCTTATCTTTTATACTTTGAGAGTCTTTGAAAACTTTCATGAAAATAAAGTAAAAAAGTGTAAAAATAAAAGCTATATATCTTCGTTATAGGTCCCCAAATAAAAGTGTAAAGAAAATAAAGTGGCAATATTTTTCGGTATTCTACTAATCCCAGGAGTTTATTCATTTAAAACTTAATCGTCCTCTTTATTACGCTGTAGAAAAATACTACCCTCTACCTTAGATTATATTGCCCCTCCGTGTCGGGAGTCAAACAATCCGAAGGAAAATGTGATGCAGTTTGCTCTCCCCCAATCAACCTACCAAAAAATTAACTTGTTTTTTTTTTAGTTCTAGGAACCTATTCCCCTCACACTAATAAGCAGCTGAGCAGGTATACTGCTATATCATTGTTATGCTTTGGCAAAAACATTCAGAAACTTGTTTCTAACAAATTAGAAAACGACTTGTATGGTAGAAGTACCATGATTAATAATATTTTCATGGAAATATCTTCATCTATACTTTGTTCGTTGATCCATTACCTAATTTACGTTCTCGTTCACCATGGCCGCAACGCCACAATGGCGCGGATTTTGTGTACCGGGTGAAAGAGAACTAAAATATCGATCAGCGCACTTATGGCGCCACTAAAAGGAAAGCTGGAATGGAAAAGAATAAAAACCGGGAACATAAAGACACTCATTTCCCGTGGAAGGCAGTAAATTTTGCGACAAAAAGTCCCCCGGATGGCCGGATTCGCGACGGATATTCGGGTGCGGTTCGAACGCAAGAAAACCTTAATGCTAGATTTGTGGAATCAAGGAGATACGAGGCAAAGCAACCAAATGACGCAGCGAAAATGGATTCGGGGGTTGACCAGAATGTAACGCAAAATAGGCCTTATCATTGTTTTTTAAAGCGCCCTGTTTAGACACTTCATCAACAAATTTAATGTCTGTAATCTGTCTACTGCCCAGACAAAATATAACTAGACATAATAACAAATTGGATTGTAATCATTCGACAGATTACAATACCAAATCAAAACAAACTAATATATTCTTTATGTGCACGGGCTGATTTCATTTTCCTTGTTCAAAATTATTAGGTATATACACCACATAATACACAACTATACCTAAACTTTTTAGAGTTAAAACAACACGTTTGAGCAATATAATATATAATATATTTGACATCTACCGATGTAGAGATAGTTTGACATTCTTCATCATAGGCGTCCCAAATGGAGGGGTCAAGGGGTTAAAAATACTCCAAATTTATTATGTATACTTCTTTCCCAGATTTCTTGCAAAATTATGAAATCTGAGGGTATTCTACGAAAAAAATGTGCTTTCGTTGAACTTCGATAGCACGCACCCTTTCGAGGAAAACTTTATCGATTTTTTTTTGCAGTAGGTATGCCACAAAAATATACATATATTGGAAATTAGCCTGCCGTAATTTACCAGCGCATTTTGCGACCCAAAAATGAAAAAGTTCCTATAAAAATCTCCTCAAAAAGGGAACTATAGCCCCCGAAATGGACCGTTTAAAAATTTCCAGAACGAGCAAAGATTAAATTCTAAAATTTTCTAACATACTAACAGAGCAAGTTAAATAAAAGCTTCTAAAAAAACAAGATAAGTGCGTATTTCTAAAAATTGGACACCCTCTATAATGCCTGTCATTTCCCTCAATCGGACTGCAGTTATACGTTTGGTTGACTAATAACGTATGGTGGTACAAAAACGAAAAGCTACTTTTCGTGAAAAGCTACTTTTCGTCCATAAATCATGCTATATTTTTTGTGGTCAAATACACACATCAAAAGACAAATACAAAAATGCCCATATTTTTTAAATTATTTCGAATTTAAATATTTAAAAAAATAGTACGACTTTGAGCAGTCCCATTAGCAACTGATAATGCCAACGTATTAATGTTTTTTTTTTAATTAAAAAACCATTGCAGAATTGTTTAAAATTCAAACGAAAAACATTCTTTATTTAATTTGTCATGTGCATTTGTCATTCAGTGTTGGGCAAGTTTGGTTTGATTTGAAAACATTTTATGATGGAAAGACATCCTTTTTGGAACGTGACGATGTTACATACTATTGGCATGTTGGAATTTCACAAAGTGATGTCTCAGAAACTCTTAACACATGCAAGAGTGTTATGAATCATTTATGCATAAGATACCATAAAACAGGAGACGTCAGAGATTTGTTATAATTTGATTTGTAAAAAAATTTCTAGAATTTTTTCTCAAGCATCCACCTCCCCCCCCCTCCCCGCGCGTTACCACTATTTACCACTACTACCACCTCAGAATTTTTGGCAATGTCCTTTTTTTACTTTACAAAAAGGTGGCAACCCTAAGTGTCGTGCGAGAATTTCTGCTGAACAATGAAATGTTTTGCCTTGGCCTTGTCAATCCTCTGACCTTAATCCTATGGACCACTTATGAGATATGCTCGGACGAAGACATAATTTTTTCTGGAAACTATGTAAATCTGAAGAATTTCCTTAATTCTTTTGTGAATTTTGACACATATAAGTCTATTTAGAGTACAGCTATAATATAAAAAAATATATAGCAGGAAGTTGTATTTTATTTCATAATTTGTATCCTTGTCCCTTGGATTCTTTTGATGTGTGTATAATTAAACAAGTAGAAAATTTAAAACCAGACACTATTTTACTTCTATTTTTTCATTACAATAAATCTTAGTTACCTATGAAATCCTAAGTCAGCCACGGAACAAACGATTGAACTGTCAATGATAAAATATCAGGAATTAGAACTCAATGTAAATTATATCGATACCCGACCCCGACGGAAAGGCGAAAGGCACCTTTGCGGAGGCTCGCAGATCAATCACATCACAACACACCATGCAAATGGCTGCGCCCAACCATATACAGGGTGACCCATACCTCCGCCACTGGTTACTTTGGAGACCTGATATTAACATGTGTTATGTCACCCTATGTGGCTATTATTGTGTACTAAGTTTGGTTTAAATATTCTTATTGGTTTGGAAGGTATAAACAAAAATCGATATTTTTTTGAAAGCTTAATCACCCTGTATCTTCGTAACGAAGCGTTTTTGGACCCATGTTCATATGAACTTTTCGTCTTATTTTAACGAGTAAATTACGCACCTGAAAGGGTGCCGCATAGTTTTGAATCACCCTGTATATGGTTGGGCGCAACCATTTGCATGGTGTGTTGTGATTGATCTGCGAGCCTCCGCAAAGGTGCCTTTCGCCTTTCCGTCGGGTATCGATATCATTTACGTTGAGTTCTAATTCCTGATATTTTATCATTGACAGTTCAATCGTTTGTTCCATGGCTGACTTAGGATTTCATAGGTAACTAAGATTTATTGTAATGAAAAAAAAGTAAAATAGTGTCTGGTTTTAAATTTTCTACTTGTTTAATTATACACACATCAAAAGAATCTAAGGGACAAGGATACAAATTATAAAATAAAACACAACTTCCTGCTATATATTTTTTTTATATTATAGCTGTACTCTAAATAGACTTATATATATATGTGTCAAAATTCACAAAAGAATTAAACAATTCTTCAAATTTATTTTCCAGAAAAAAATTATGCTTGTTTTTGCAACACATAATTATCAAGAATAAACCAACATAGAATTAGGTTGTCAATGTAATGTTGTTCGATGGCGTTCCATTCATTTGAAAGGCACTCGAATAGTTGTTTCATATTGAAACACAATATTTTGCACCAACAGTCTTCGTCCGAGCATATCTCATAAGTGCTCCATAGGATTAAGGTCAGAGGATTGAGAAGGCCAAGGCAAAACATTTCATTGTCCTGCAGAAATTCGCGCACGACATTTAGTTGCCACCTTTTTGCAAAGTAAAAAAGGACATTGCCAAAAATTCTGAGGTGGCAGTAGTGGTAAATAGTGGTAACGCGCGGGGAGGGGGAGGGAGGTGTACAATGTGTCCACGGCAAAGCGGTATTATAGGTGTATATGACAATTTTTTTGCATTACAAATACATTTTTTGTATTCTGCTCTTGCGTCACCCAAAAACTATTTTTAGTATCTTGGACTTTAAAAAATTTATAAAGGGCGCTGGTAGCAGCTTAAAAATAAAAATCGCATCAGGTAAAGTGCCTTTTCTGTGTGAAATATTGAAAAATTTTATTAGGAAAACTTGTTCAGAATTGAAAAATTGACGTTGTGCCAAATTACAGAACTAAATAATTTTATTTCGATTTATAATTTTTTAAAATATTTTAGAAATTTAATCATATTTTTTTATTTTTATTCTACCCATGTTCCTCCATTTTCAGCACACATCTCAACTCTGTTCTTGAATTGAATTCTTTGTAGCTATTTTGAATGGATTGAAGGTCAATTGAATTTATAGCATCTGTAATTTTAATGTTTTAAGAAGAGTATGCCATGGAAACAAAAATAAAAGTAATTTTCTTTGTGTCAGAATAATTTATTGTTGGAGGAACATGAGTAGAATAAATTTGATGTTTCATGATTTTAAAAAGATGTTATTGTTAGCACCAAGGTTTCCAGTTTTTTTAAACGATTTAGGTTATTTTGTAGATAAAAGTATCTCAAAGCATATATACCTACGATATAAGTCTATCAAAAAAATATTTATTATACATTACAAAATAGGAAAGACTGAATTTAAGAAATGCCAATGTAAACAAATTACCTCGTCTACTTCGCCCCGATTTGCTATTTTAGAAGCAAAATAAAAACGTATTATTTGTACTAGCGGGAGTCATCTATTCCTATACAGGGTGAGTCAGTGTATATGAATGGATATGCGCGCACAAATTAAGCAGTTTTTTATATTTTTCCAACTTCTACCACGTCAGCACCTGCTTAAGTCAACCCTTGAATATGGTAATAGAGAGGCAAGGATTCAAGGTTTTACCTATACAGGATGACCGTATTTCGCGTCTATGCATGGGGATCTTGATTAAAAAAGTGAGGTCATATTTAGATTCCTTGTAGAAAAGTGCCTTAATAATGTTTAACTTAGAAATGTCCAGCCCATTCGTTTTCGTTTAAAAAAAAATAAAAACGAAAACGACGATTTTCAGTTTTTCTCCATTATTTTCAAAACGAAAAGGGCCAGTCAAATTTTTTTTTACCATGTTACTCGGCATCAAATTCCGCAACTTTGTCCCAATTTAACCGACGTCGTATCTCTTAAGATAACCAAGATCCCCAGGCATAGACTCGAAATACGGTCACCCTGTATACCTACGTCTACGGTTGCACCAATTTTATATTTTAGACCGCATTTGTGCCTCCTTCCCCTGTGCTCCTCTGATATTGTTTACATAAAAAATCGAGAAAATTGATGCTATAGGTAGGTGGATTTACAATAATTAATTTATTTTATTTAGTAAAATAAAAAAAATCTAGTTAAGTAATTGAATGTTTAAACTAGAGTTCTTCCTGAGCGAGCCTGGCAATATACAGGACGGCTTTTACTTTTACTTTATAGAATTAGTTTTTTTGGGAAATATAGTGGTACAGGGTGTTCCCGTATATTTTGATCCACCCCTAGAGCCTCTATTTTTCGAGTTAGAAAAAAATTACTTAAATGAAAGTTGTAGGGTATCAAGGTGTATTTTCACAAAAATAATGGATTGACAGGAATGCCCTTGCCTAAGTTGAAAGGTTTTTCCATGGCAACCTTGATTAAATATAAAGATCGTATTTATCTGCAATTTGGAATATCATGCGAATGCTTAGACCAAACATATAACATATTTATATTGTTGGAATCGGAAAAATGCGTGCAATTCAAAAATCCACAAATATACAGGGTGTTACATAAAAAAATGTAAGTTTATATTTTTTCATTAATTTGCGACGCTGATTTGTTTTATATAGTAACAGATCCTAGCGGTTCAGAAAAAAACCCTATAACTTTCATTTATGTAATTTTTTTCTAAATCGAAAAATAAAGGCTCTAAGGGTAGGTCAAAATATACGGGAACACCCTGTACATTCATTTCCGATCCTAGTCTTTAATTCCTCTGTATTTCTGGTGTGCTTTTTTTATGTGACTTTTAATGATAACACAAAATGAAATGTAATGGATTAGAAAGGGCTTCAGCGAGATCACTTCATTAAAAAATTCTTGTTCAATAAAATAAGTTAAGTAATTGGAAACTTATAAAACATTTACTTTCCCGTCAAATATTTCAACATGCTCTATACAGACAAATATGCTTTATCAAATGGGATTCTCAAACATAGGTTGCGAATTAATGCGAATTGAAAAAATTATCCTTAAAGGTGATGATGTCACAAATGCAAGTTCCACATGGATAGATCCCTTTTTACAACAAAAGCTGACGTTCCCGAGAATTTCTCCGAGAAACTTTTCCCTTTCGAGATAATGAATTTATTCCTTACTTTAGGTACACACTGTATAAACGTTTTGTGATTATTTTTGACGAATGACCAGGCAGTTTATAAATAGCGGTAAATGTTTTGCAAAGCTAGTGATTTAAAAATAAAACGCGGACATCGGAATAACAAATTGCATTCCCAACTCTTTACCTATAATTATTGTTTTAACTATATAGTACTGTTTGATAGGTAATATAAAGCTGAAAACGCAAATGTAAATGCCTCCGGAGTATATTGGGATTTAAATATTTAATTCACCCTAATAAAAGCATCAAATTAGTAAAATGAGGATCGGTTATTTTATGTATTTAAAAATTCTTGATAAACATTATAATCAGGACATCCGATTTACATTCAAAAAACTTTTTATACTATAAACCAGTAAGAGTTAGGCGCATTAAAACCTGCAGAAAAGTGTTTAAAACAGTACATACATACATACACACACACCCACCCACCCACACACACCCACACCCACCCACCCATACATTCATACATACATACATACATACATACATACATACTTACATACATACTTACATGCATACTTACATACATATATCGACCAGTAAATATATGTATATTGCTCTAGATACACTAAATAAGTATCCAAAATTGATAAAACAAACTCCTCTGGAATTTCGGATACATGCTGGACAGTTTAAGCTACCTTTCCGTGGTATTTGTACAAGAGTTGTGCTGGTCTCATGGAAATTTATAGGGACGGCCCTGGGCCCAACACAGGTTGGTAATTGTGGTATAATGAACCTCCTTAAATTTCAAATTGTCCCAGGATAACCCAGTACCCTTAATTTGACGGAGGGTGATATCGCCGGACGGTAATGAAATACCGCAGCTACAAAAACGTTTTAGAATTAATTCAGTAAATAATAAAGAGAATTTAGAAAAATAAGTGAACTAAGTAGGTGCTTTTTTACTACATCCGTAATTACCGGAATCCAAAAAGTACCTATACCTATTCGTCATGTTAGCGCATTACACAAGTCAATTTTTTGCTAATACATCATTCGATTTTTTCAATTGTTCCATTTAATAAAGGGATTCAACTAATCTTTAGTTATTACATCGATTAAAATAGGCTTTTGCTAGTAAAAGTTGTTAACCGAAAACTTCATTAGTGCGGAGGTCGCCATTGTGATTTCGTGCAATTTCTTCGTGTTTAACGTGTCTTTTTGTCTAAATATGTCGTAATCCAAGATAATTAGATCCGTCTTATAAGGGGCGCAAAAAAATAAATGCTGGCAAGTTGAATTTTTCAGGGTTGGTCGAGGACTGCCTCCTGAGCATCCTACCAAAAAATCACACTCGAACCCCTTCAGGGTTTTGTGCAATAGGGGTGGTTTCTTATTAAATTTTTTTAAATTTTTTTCTCCGGTCTGTGCATAATAATAAGCTCTACAACTTTGCCTTATAAAACTTTTTTATAACTTTCATATCTCACCAGTTACAGCGCATTTCATTTTTAAAAAAATGCAATATTTAATACGAATACTTCGTTCGTTCAATGTTTGAAAACTGGTGAGATATGAAAGTTGTAAAAAAAGTTTTATGAGGCAAAGTTGTAGAGCTTATTATTATGCACAGGCTGGAAAAATAAATAAATAAGAAACCACCCCTATTGCACAAAACCCTGAAGGGGTTCGAGTGTGATTTTTTGGTTGGATACTCAGGAGTCAGTCCCCGACCAACCCTGAAAAAATCAGCTTGCCAGCATTTATTTTTTTTGCACAATGGATAAATATCCTGGATTATCGACGAAGTTGAGCGATACAACGTCTAAGTTAAAGATCAAATATGCAAGAAATGTTCCTTCTACCGCGGCTGTTTAACAAGATTAAATTCTCTAGAACTTTGAAGTCTCCATCGTGTTTACCTTCAAGTTAGCAAGCAGAAAGTTACACCAAGTAGACGTTAAAATGTGCATACGGTATCACAGATGACATCCCTTGACCGTTATCATAACTTTGCAGAATTGCTTCGGTGTCAAGTTTGATGGATTTCACTGGAGGGGTCCCATTTGATTTACTAAGTAGAAAGGCAATGCTGCCGATGCAATCGTAGTATATAGGTATAACGTATACCTGCTATTTTTATTCAAAACCATATAGATATACAGGGTGTCCCAAGATAAGTAAAACAAGATGTGTGAATAAAAAAAAATCGAGTTGAAATTTAACTATTTAGGATTTAGGGTCCGCCCCGCTTGATTTGAAAGTAATTTCTGTCATACGAGAAGCGGGACGGCCAGAAGATCGAAGCAATGAGCATGTGGACCGGGAGATAGTGACAGATTTTTGGACGTGATTTTCACATATTCTCACAAAAATAAGGTATGAATCAGAGAGTCATCCTGGGTTCTTCATGTGAAAAACTGAGTTTTCAATTATTCGAAAAATATACGTTTTGATATGATTTTATACAGGCTGCCATGTGTTTTATAATGAAGTTCAAAATAGAAAATCCAAAGGGCTATTATTGCCACGTGATCTTGTATTTTAATAATTAATTTTTCCACGTTTCTGAACAGGCTGCCAATGAGAAGTATATTTTTCGATTATACTAGGAGCTTCTTCATTTAAAAACCGAATCATCAACTATATCTCCCTACCAGGATTAGTTTTGTATGAATTTTCTGACGTCAACTTTAAAATTTAATTTTGCATGATTGCAGAAAGTTATACGCGCCAAAACCCGAGCTGAAAAAACCTTTATAAATGGAACGCTGCATATAGAATATGATCCGATCCGCCATTTCCTGGTGTGATTAAAAAGTTGTAAAACTTTACATTGTTAAAATATAAAAAAGTGTATTGCTGGATAAACTCCACAAGGGAAATTCATAATTTAGCGCATTATGCAAAGTGTAGCGACTGGGCGTAGTTTAAAACTCAATTTAGTCCCACACTTTGTCAATATGAAGTTTCCAACAGGAAAATTACATCTTCTTTCAAGAAAGCGCTTCCAAAGCCTTTATTAATATAGAAATAGTAAACTTCATAACTAATTACAGAATAAAATAGACCATGATTTGGAGGTATGTTTATTCTACACTCTTTACTTATTACATAATTATAAATATTGCTAAAATTGTCGGCAACCCTCGAAGTTTTGATATAGCTTCTACAACTACTATGGTACTTCAATTTAAGCACTATTATTCGTGTTTAAAAGTAAATGGTTTTTATTCGTATGCCTCAATCCTATCCTGTGTTAATAGGGATATATTTTTCAGATTATAAAGGAAGCAAGAAAGAAAATGGGCGACACATTCGGTGCAGAGTTCATCCCTAACTAGAAAATAGCCTGCGAGTACGTGGGGATTTATGAGCAGAGTTTTCTGCGGATGACACTAGCATTTGTTTCACTGCAAATGTTTACACTGCGGTAAGTCTGAAATATGGCCGGTCCTCTCTGCAGGAGGCGCAAGATTTAAAGTAGACGCACAATGCAACCATGTGTTACAAACTGTATGCCTACATGCCTGACATAAAACAAGCTTAAACTGCAATTAAGACGGTTTAATTTTATTTAATTTAAAATTTGGCTTTATACAGGATATCGGTTTTTATATCCTGAACAAAACCTACTTAGAGCCTTTACTTTTTGACAGATGACAAAAGAATTAAAAAGGAGACAGTTATAAAGATTTATAGGAAAAAACAAGGCATGGTAAACAATAAAAAAACAACAAAAAATTAACATTTCAGATAAAATATTAGTATAGTTGATTTCTATACAGGGTGTCCCGAAATTAGCCTGCCATAATGTACCAGCGTGTTCTACGACCTGAAAAAATGAAAAAAGTTCCTATAAACATGGCCTCAAAAATGCCCCCTAATGGGGCTATAGCCCCCGAAAGGGCAGTTTCACAAACGGGTTTCTATAAATATTTCCAGAACGAAGAAAGATAAAATTCTGAAATTTGGTATGTGTTGTAGGTACCTGTGAGATTTGACATTTACCGAGGTAGCGATAGTTAGACATTCTTAATCATAGGCGTCCCAAATGGGGGGTTCAGGAGTTAAAATTACCCAAAATTTTTTTTTATACTTTTTTCTAGATTTTTTACGAAATTATGAAAGTTGAAGGTATTCTACGAAGAAAAGGTGCTCTTGTTGAACTACGATAGCATGCATCTTTTTCGAGTAAACTCGTTTTGAAACTTTTTTGCAGAGTGCAATGAAAATGCCTATTAGAAATTAGCCTGCCATAATTAATTTACCACCACGTTTTTTGATACAAAGAAATTAAAAAAGTTCCTATAAACATGGTTTCAAAAAAGTCCCCTAAGGGGGCTATAGCGGCACCGTCGCATTAACAAGGCCTGCCAGCTGAAACCGATGATTCATCCAAGGGAGGTGAGCCTAAGGCGCCAAATTCAAATTTCAAGGTGTCAACTTGGTAAATGTGGTAAAAAAAAACACTTTAAAATGATTGTTTACATATATAGCTCATGGTTTTACAACACGGATAATAATCTACGAGAGTGAAAGTCACATTTTCAAGGGGTTTTGGTGCATTTAGATATCTACCGGTAAAATTTTCGTAAATGCCAATTATTTCTTATTTGTCTGCCTAGATACAACTAAATTCGAATAAATAAAACCATAAAACTTACTGATTTCAAGGTGGTTACGTTTAATCGCGTAAAATTGTTAGGTATAACACTCTCCAACAGTCCAAACCAAAATCTTGGAACAAAATCTCTTTTTATGGCCTTAACCCACTTTTCCCTTAAAATGGGGTCTTTATGGAGGAAAAAGCGGACACATTAGGACCGCCTTTGTAGTTTCCCTTGCAGTTGAGAACGGAACACGTCAACGGCATGATTTAAATTAGTCCTAACTTTTAGTTTTAACTATAGACACAACCTAAAACCTATAAATTAAAATTGAACTTTAATCACTTTATTCTGAACCACTGCTGTTTTACCACTTTATTAATAAAACTCCACGTCCTATATTACAAAAAACACAGTCCAACACGCACAACAAACGTTCTTTAAAACAGGAAAATCGTCAGACAAGTAAACGTAAACAACTTCAAAAAGCAACCTCCCCTCCCTGCGAACATAGTGACGTTTCGCGTCGCCAGCTGGCAGGCCTTTATCATTGCGACGGTGCCGGCTATAGCCCCCAAAATGGACACTTTGGCAAACGGTTTTTTCTAAATATTTCCAGAACGAACAAAGATAAAATTCTGAAATTTGGTATGTGATATACCTGTGAGATTTGACGTTTACCGAGGTAGAGACAGTTTGACATTCTTCATCATAAGCGTCTCAAATAAGGGGGGTCAAGGGGTTAAAAATATCCCAAAATTTTTTATGCACTTTTTTCATGATTTCTCCCAGGTATGTCACATACCAAATTTCAGAATTTTATCTTTGCTCGTTCTGGAAATATTTAGAAAAAACCGTTTGCCAAAGTGTCCATTTCGGGAGCTATAGCCCTCTTAGGGGGCATTTTTGAGGCCATGTTTATATGAACTTTTTAATTTTTTTGGGGTCGCAGAACACGCTGGTAAAATATGGCAGGCTATTTTTTATAATAGGCATTTTGATGGCCCTCTGCAAAAAAAATTCAATACGATTTTACTCGAAAACGGTGCACGCTATCAAAGTTCAACAAGAGGCACAATTTTGTATAATGTCGTAATAAATTTGGGTGGAAATGCATACACAAAAAATTCAAGGTATTTTAACCCCTTAAGCCCCCTATTTAGGACGCCTATGATTAAGAATGTCTAACTATCGCTACTTTGGCAAATGTCAAATCTCACAGGTACATCACATACCAAATTTCAGAATTTTATCTTTGTTCGTTCTGGAAATATTTAGAAAAAACCGTATCTGAAACTGCCCCTTTCGGGGGCTATAGCCCCATTAGGGGGGGGGCATTTTTGAGGCCATGTTTATAAGAAATTTTTTCATTTTTTTAGGTCGTAGAACACGTTGGTAAATTATGGCAGGCTAATTTCGGGACACCCTGTAGATACTAGGCGAACGGAAAATATATTTGGGATTCCATGTGTGCTTATTACTTTAATTTGTGGTCGGTACTAGATACTTGTAACTTTGTGCGCTACGCGACGCCCAGGTACCGCGACTTCTATGTTATAATGGTAGTTCGCCACAATGCGTCGTGGAAACAGCCATTAGGTTATTTTCTTATTAAATGTTTAACTGTCCACGAAAAGGCCAATATTATATCTGAAGTAGAATCGAATATCTTGCATTCGAACACTTTTGAGAATTGATCTAATACAAAGAATCGAATTATTCAAGTTTCGAGATCGCAATATCGTGTGCATTTAGCGATTCAATTCAACCTCTCGAGCTCGAGTCTCAAGTTTTTCAGTCTCGGACGCGGTTCTCGGTCTCGGAGGGGGTTCATTTCGAATTCAAATTGGTTCTCTGTTCTCTGGTTTGTTTTAACTTGAAAATCTTGATACACTGGCGAATTTGAAGATATAGGGCAGTGGTTTGTACTCATCTGGCATATTTTTAAATGCCAGAGACCAAAGACATAAATACAAAGCCCGCGATTTTTTGCTCTCCGCTGGACCTAATCGATAATCGACAGGCGCTCGCGGCCTCGCGCTATAATAATCCGAATTCCGAATATTCCGAATTAACGCGGAGTGTGTCAATTCATTCCGATTCAGCATTCGACGATTCCTCTCACTTCGATTATTTTTAGTATTCGAATACTTCATTGTGAATCGAATGCGTTCGAATGCACGCCAGAATCGAATACTTCGATTATTTGAATTCGAATAGTCCTTTTACTAATCTGAAGCCTTGATTCGACTGGAAGGAATCGACATCGAAACCACTATAGTTAGTTGTGATGGACCCACTACTACTAACCTAAGTATGTTTAAAAGCTTAGGTTGTAATTTACACGGGACTGCATTAGTTTCGTGTTTTTATCACCCTCCGAATCCCCAGAAAATTTTATTTGCTATGCTCGATGCATGGTTAGTGAGGAATTGTCTAGGAAACTTAAAAGTGTTCAGACGATCAATGCAATAAGAATTAATTGTATAAAGCAGCATTTTCATAAAGTTTCTGTTAGAGGCGTACCAAATATGACCGAGGAAACATTTTGACAGTTAGCCATGGCAGTGCCTTGATGGCACGCTATTCAAAATTACATACAACAGAGCTTTTTTATATCAAGGGAGGGCCTCCTGGGATTTAGGGTTCGCGGAAGGTGGGGCTACTGGGCTGCTTCGGGTCTCGGCTGTATTCGCAATCTCTTGTTGTTTTCGGTACCTGTCAGAGTTAACTATATGGAACCTTTATAAATATTTCCAGCTAGTGCTACTTGAAGATCGACTTAAGCTTTGTCTCGGTCCTAGGTATTGTTCTGGGTTATGGTCGGTTGATGACGACACAAGAAGCTCGGTCTACCATCAACCTTTTAACGAAAATAATTTTCCCCCCATAAGCCATTAGACTCTTCTTATTACATTTTATCATTGTTTAATTATTGATTTTCAAATTTGTTATAAAATTTATTTAATTTGAATTTGGGTCTAATAGGAATATTATCAATACAGAGTATGGATACAATATCAAAAATGTTTGTTTTAACTAAAGGAATATATAGGATATTAAAATTATAGAATGATAGAAGATTTTTTCCGATTCTATAATACTGAAATTTTTACCAATGTATTCTACTCGGTATTCTATTTTTAGAAACCGCGAGGTTAAAAGTAGAAAAGCATTTTCTTTTGTTAAAAATTAAAAAAATTAACAAAAAAATTAAAACCGACTTCAAAAATTTGCCCGTATGCACAATGCACAATCCACTAAAAATTAAAAAAAAAATAACAAAAAATATAACCGACTTCACAAATTTGCCCTTATGCACATTTCAACTAAAATTTTAGAAATATTTTTCTCTTTCTAAATTGAGTTATCTTTGGATTTGGTGACAGTCAAGGCAAGGAATTTAAATCTATTTAGATATGAATACATCATATCCTACATACATCATAACTTACACCAACTCCAAAGATAACTCAATTTGTAAAGAGAAAATATTTCTAAAATTTTAGTTGAAATGTGCATACGGGCAAATTTGTGAAGTCGGTGTTATTTTTTGTTTTTTTTTTTTTAGTGTAGTGTGCATACGGGCAAATTTTTGAGTCGATTTTAATTTCATTTCATTAGAAACTCCAGACTTCTTCAGTCTCGAGACTCGTTTGTATTTTTATTCAAACAATGTAGTCTAATATAACCGGGTTTGTGCAGTATTTGCTCGGGCATAATTATATAAGTTACATATACTCCAACCCTTGGTGTATGGTTTGGGCAATTTTGTAAACCTTTGGGCGCCGTAAATAAATATAAATCCTTTTAGTTATTTCTTTGATTTTTGTTTTGAGAAACCCACTTCATTCTCCGACTAAGCCCAGTTGAAAGGCCATACAAGACTTATAATAATTGAATGTGAATACATATTAAAACCCAAACGAAGCATATTTTCCCCATTTTTGCCTGTTCCGTAATTTACTACAGCGGTTTAAATACCGCATAATGTATATTATATAAAACGGATATTATCTGGTTTGAGAAAGTCATATATTATGTGCCACGATGTTAATATTTAACATTATCCCGTGGAAAACATTGTAAAATTAATAACACTTTTGGAATTCTAAGTAAGAAAAAGGTAGAAAACTTACTTTTTCGAAAAAGTTACTGAAAATACAGGGTGTCTCAGGTTTTAATATCGAAAATTTAATAGGCGATAGAACTCATAACAATAAAAAGAAAAGTTCATACGAACTTGTATGTTATAAAGCTTCGTTAACCGCGTTAGTAATCTCACAATTTAGATGATATATTTCTTTTTCACCCGGGTAATAACTTTGGATGATCTGGCACACAAAGAGAAACAATAAATTTTCCTTGGCAGAGATCTTTGCAAGAGGCACATTTCCGATAAAATTGCACAGGTGGCATTGAAGTTTTCTGTATTGATCGCGGAGAACACATTCTTAGCGGGTGTGGAGGAGAAGTTTTTTGTCCGGGAACGATGATAAGTTGGTCGACTCCTGTGCACTATATTGAAGATAAAAGTTTCACTTGAAAAAGTTGTTTCTTTTTGAATTTTACGTAAGTGTGCCAAATTTGAATGCTCTAATAGAAAATTTAGTTTTTTGCCAATTTTTTATATCATTTATGAAATTTCTGAAAATTTTAAACACTTGTAACTTCGTAAAAACTATTTTATGTCATTAGCTTTATCATTCTATTATCTTTTTATTCCTAATTACCGATAAGAATATAGGTATTTTTCAAACGAAAATGATATTAACGCTTAAAATTCTGTTATGTTTGCTGCAAAGTTGATGTACCGTCCAACATTTAGGGTATAAATTTAGTTACATTACATTTTCCAGTTCTAAATTGATGCCAAAATAATAATAAATTAAAATATCATTAAACTATTTTAAGTCTCTATTTTACCTTTAAGTTTAGTTTCACCTTAATCGATATTGGATGAGTACTATGAGTAGGCCATGGAGAGAATTGAAGCAAATGTTTTTATTTGACAGTTTAATACTCTTGAAACGGAGAATGATAAAAATGTTGACCGTACAAGACAAAATTGAAATTGTTTTAACATATGGATTAAATATGACATATCGGCAAGGTGCTGAAATTTTTAATACACGACATCCGGAAAAATGTACATACTCGACTATGAGTAGAATTTTAGAAAAAATTTAAAAATACAGGTTCAGTTTTAAATAATTTTAAAAAACCTCACAACCCTTGGAAAAATAATTACTGGAAATGATGACGTAAACATACCTAAAAGATCGAAGTTACACTAGAACTGTTCTAATTTGGAATGAGAGACGCGCGCATAGGTATATGTGCCGTGAGCATAGAGGCTTTCCACCACAAGTTCCAAATATTATTATCGTAACGCGAATAAAGGGAAAATAAAGTCCCAAAAAATTTTTAAACAAAATAATAATAATGCCAGTATCCTAATAAAACATCAAATTTTCTGAGAACAGCTCTGTGGTCACTTGTCATTCCATGGAGCTTGAGAAATTATAGGGACATGCAACATAAATCTAGTAACTAGTTAAAGAGAAAGAGAGATTTTAGTATATATAGTATATATAACATGACAGAAACAAAGGATATGCTTGCCCTTGTACCTCTTATTTACCCTCCTATCTCTTGTAATGTTTGTTAAACGGCATTTAAACTCTCAAACTTCCCCGCTGTTCCGTGTCATTTCATTATGCGAATATTGTCCTAGTAAGAGAACGCCCGCCGCTCTAATTCGCAATTGTGTGCACAGAGAAAAGAGCTGAGTGGGCAATTTTGCCAACCAAGTTGCGGCACGCCGGAATACGTGATCACACAAACTTGAAAATGACAGTATGGTATATGGAGCAAAGGCTTAACGTTGCATACATATTATATAGATTCAAGGTGGTGTGTGAAAAGATATTTTGGTAGGTAGGTTTTGTGTATTTCGTGTCTGGTATTACCCCAGACAAAATATCACTAGACCAATAATAGGTAATAACAAATGGCATTTTAATCATTCAACATTAGGTATACAATACCACATTAAAAGAGATATTTGTTTTTGTTACAAGCCATGTGCGTTACAGGTCACAATGTTCAAAATTATTACAATGGTAGGTACACAACTATTTAAACTTTAGAGTTAAAACGAGACGTTTGCACTCACTTGCAATTACTACAAAGCAATAAAACTTCGACAGATCGAAGCACATGAAACAGATGACGACGTGGCGGCCGCGACGTTGCCATATAGTGCGATCGCCTGGGAAAAATTAATATTTTGTGAATTTCAACTATTTTGAAGAAAACTTTACAAAACAAAGGCTGATACTAAAGTGGGATACAATGTGTTCACGGATGGACAAAACTATACCTAGTACTTTAAAAAAATATATTTTTAATTTTTCAAAAAAATTCATTCTTGATAAGAAAGTACGCTTGTTCTTAAAATAAGATAAGCATGCAAAAATGTAACATTACTTATAACTGAGTGACCAGAAAATTGAAGAAATGTTAATTAGCATAAGAGTAAACAGCCTCTATTTGTACAGATATTGAAAAAAGTTATACACAAAATTTGTTCATATTGGTAAGTTACTGAGGTTTACAAAATTTAAAAGTGTTAGGCCTACTTTGATTATTTTTCTCAGTCTAAATAATTTTCGGTAGGTAGTACGACAAAACTGTATAAATAAAATTTACTCAGAGTAGGAAACTGTGTATGATGAAAAAAATGTTGACAATCCTGGGCCTACCTTGAGTTTCCTCCAATATTTTCCAAAATACAAAGTAGGCCTAGAATCGTTAAATTTTCTCATCATGCCCAGCTTTCCATTCTGAGGAAGTTTTATTATATACAGTTTTGTCGTACTGTTTACAGAAAACCATTTATTTGAAAAAAAAAAGAGAAAAAAGTCAAAAAATCAAAGTAGGCCTAACTCTTTAAAATTTTGTACCTACACGTAAGTAACTTCAATATATCTACAAATATAAGTAGTCTACTCTTATTCTAATTAACGTTTCTTCAATTTCCTGGTCACCCAGTATGAGTAATGTTAACTTTTCCCATGGCAATCATGTTTTAAGAACAAGCAGCCTTTTTTTTATCAAAAATGACTTTTTGTATAAAAATTTAGAATAAAATCTTTTACAAGTATAGTTAAGTCCATCCGTGGACACACTGTATATTAGAATTGTGGATATATGTTAAAAAAAACTAAACTGGACGTTTGAAAGATTATTTATTAATGTTTATCCACAAAATTAATTTGAATTTAACAAAATAATTGTCTTTTTAAATTTAGTGATGCCTATACAGGGTGAGTTTTTTTCAATGCCCACTATGGGGATCTCGGAAACGAGCAAAGCTAGAACAAAGGTTAAATGGGGAAAGAATTGCAGTTTTGAATGCTCAATTTAATGCCCCTTTTGGATTTTTAAAAAAGTTCATGGTTCACTAGATATTTTGAAAAGAGTGATTTTTCCTATTTCATCAGATCTCTGTAGCTCCGTTATTTCTGATTATACAGAAAAACTGTAGAGACAAAAATTGTAGATAATTCAATTTTTTATGTTGTTTGTTATTTTTGAGATATGGCATAAACTTTTGATTTTTTAGATGTAAATCATAGTTGGCTGTGGCGTTAAAAAATCGGCCATTTTTTGAGCTTTCCAAAGATATAATACTCGGCATAGTTATTAAAGGAGCCTATGGCTAATTTTCTGTTTTTTTTTTTAATTTTCACATAGTCAGCCATGGAATATTTTCATAATTACGTTCTATTTTATAATTAGACATACTTCAAATTTTCTAATATTTTGTTTTTAGCTGGTAACAAAATGTAACAAAATAAAACAAACATTAAAAAATATTATTCAAATTATTATTATTTTAAAAGGTCACCTTTTAAAATAAAAAAGGTGTTCAAATAATCCACAATTATTATTTACGCAAATATTGCATCTATTTAAAACTGAATTTGTCGCCTTTCTTAGAGAGCGCCTCCTGTCAAAACAATTGTCTGATACTTTATTTTGTACTGTTCCCCACAAAAAGAAATCCAAAACAGAAAAATCGGGGGATCGGGGCTGACAGGAAATAGGTCTATTTCTCCATATCCAACAATTTGGATAGAGCTGATCTAGGTAATTTCTTACGGCCAAATAATTATGTGGTGGAGCTCCATCATGATAATTTTTGTTTTATTTTGTTACATTTTGTTACCAGCTAAAAATAAAATATTTGAAAGTTTGAAGTGTCTTATTATAAAATAGAACGTACCTAATTATGAAAATATTCCATGGCTGACTATGTGAAAATTTAAAAAAATCAGAAAATTAGCCATAGCTCCTTTTTTTTATAATAATATATAATTTATAATTTATAAAACACAAGTTTATGTCATATCTCAAAAATCACAAACAACATAAAAAATTGGATCAGATTGTCTTATTAAGCCCAAAATTATCTACAATTTTTGTCTCTACAGTTTTTCTATATAATCAGAAATAACGGAGCTACAGAGATCACTCTTTTCAAAATATCTAGTGAGCCATGAACTTTTTTAAAAATCCAAAAGGAGCATTAGATTGAGCATTCAAAACTGCAATTTTTTCCCCATTTAACCTTTGTTCTAGCTCTGCTAGTTTCCGAGATCCCCATAGTGGGTATCGAAAAATAACTCGCCCTGTATACCGCAGTGTGGTCCAGCTATTAGAGGTGAAAGTTTAGAAATCTATAGAAATCACCAACATAAGTAGATTTTTTCATATAAACATGTATCGAAAGTCTAACGGTTTTCGTTATAGGTACAGGGTGTTCCCGTATATTTTGACCCATTCCTAGAGCCTCTATTTGGCGAGTTAGAAAAGAATTACTTAAATGAAAGTTATAGGGTACCAAGGTGTATTGTCCCAAAAATAATGGATTGACAAGAATGCCCTTGCCTAAATCGAAATGTTTTTCCATGGCAACCTTGATTAAATAGAAAGATCGTATTTATCTGCAATTTGGAATATCATGCGAATGCTTAGAGCAAACATATAACATATTTATATTGTTGGAATCGGAAAAATGCGTGCAATTCAAAAATCCACAAATATACAGGGTGTTCCATTAAAAAAGTAAGTTTATATTTTTTCATAAATTTGCGACGCTCATTTGTTTTATCCAGTAACAGATCCTAGCGGTTCAGAAAAACCCCTATAACTTTCATTTAAGTAATTTTTTTCTAACTCGAAAAATATAGACTCTAGGGGTGGGTCAAAATATACGGGAACACCCTGTACATAGCGTATAAGAGAATCAACGAAATTTTGTACACCTACTCAGTTTTTAATTCTGAACAACTTTCCTTAATAATATTTTGCCGTAAAACCTACATAAAAAACACATTACTGGTACGAAAAATGAGTTTTTTCAAAATTTCCAAGACACGATTTTTCGAATCGAATTATGTACATTTTACGGCAAAATATTATTAAGAAAAGTAGTTCAGAATTAAACACAGAGCAGGTGTGCAAAATTTCAAAAGCCTAGACTTACTTTCGTTTCCTTCTGTTAAAAAATTTAATTTTTCAAAAAAACGGTACATTTTTCAAAAAAAATAGTAATTAGCATAGCATACTTATGCTAAATAAATTTGTTTGTTATTATTATTGTTATTATAATATCTCTGAATATTATAATTTAGGTGTACACGTGGCAATCCTGTCAAATATACAATCCGTAAACACATTGATGTATTTCACGATTTATTGCTTAAGAAAAACTTTGTCCTATAGTTATCGAGATATTCCCATGGATGCTATATAGCACTTTTGATGACTTTTCTTACACCCAAAATGCAAAAGTTGTGTTATACGCTATTATAATAGCTACTTACTATTTCGATTTTGAATTGTTCGAGGAAAGAACTGTACTATTAGTCTATTTATCGAATGATTAAAATTTGAAGAACTGGCATAAAATGATACCTTTTTTTCGTTTAAAGTGTATTTATAATAATCTTGAAGCGTGATTCGAGAACAGATATTAATTTCCGGTAAAACGGAAAAGCGTGAAGCCGGAAGATGAAAGCAAACATCGTAAGTGGGAAGTAAATTCACCTGTTAATTAAAAGCTCCTGGTTAATCGCATAAAACTGTAATTTTCCTTGGGGCAGTGAATTTTTATGCCGGCAATTAATCCTGTCAGTCTATTAGGAGTATTTCTTAAAAATAATATTTTATTATAAATACATTAATAGATACATATTTTTTTTACGTATATTGGATAAGAAGATCTTACGAAGAATGTTGTACTGTGTTATTGGTTTGGCAGTCAACTTACCTATTTTGTTCTTTATAAATGTTTTACATTAGATCAGAGAAGACAGAATGCAAAGAGCTCATCTTGTTAAATACGTCCAATACAGACGGCAATTAATCTACTGTAGATCACTGTGAATCTTCTTTCTCAGTTTAAATTAAACTATAATAAAGAAGAACGCAGTATATAGGTACTTCATAAATTATACCAAAACAAAATTACTTAAAATGTGGGTTCCATTTGACATATTTGACAAGATGAAGTACGAACTCTAGACTATGTACAGTGTCTTCACGCGAAAACTCCCTAATTTTTGCATATAGAAAAAAAGTTTTATATAAAAGTTGCAAGGTTAGTATCGGGCTTTAGAAAGGTAGACTTGTGGTTTATACATAAATATTCTGTATATTTTCGGATATTTTAAAAGAGCTAATTTTTGTGATTGCAACAATGTATAACATGTTGATATTTTGCGTTTACCTTTAGCAAGTTATGCGGACTTAAATTTACAAAAAAATTATTTCGGAGATCGAAGTTAGCCATGAAATTAAGTCGGACTTTTGATAGTTATGCTAGATTATTTTTTACTTACTTTAGTAAATCAAAATAGTAACAAAATGGCAATAAATATTCAATATCCATCATTATCACTTTTTCGTCTGTCCAGGATGTACAGGGTGGTTCATTATAAATTGACACCCCCCCTTAACTTGTTAATACAAAGTTTTTTGTGACGCTATTGGACCGTGTACAGTGTGTTCTAGAAAGCCGTAGCAGACACAACTTATGTTTTTTTTAATGGAACACCCTATATATTTTTGCATTTTTGAAATCTGCTCCATCATGGCAATCAAGATAATATTAAACTTTTTTGCATTATTTTTTTTCCGTTTTTAAAAAATTCCGTATTCAAATTTTATACTACATTTATTTAACTCGAATTTGTGGATCTCGTGATAAAGATAGACGATCAATGTAATAACAAAAAATATTTGTTTTAAACAAGAGAGTAACATAGTGAAACTACAAAATGTTTAGGAGCTTTTACGATTTTCCTGAAATTCTTTATTTCGAAAATACATATAATGAGTAAAATTTGAAAAGGCTCCTAAACATTTTGGAGTTTCACTATATTACTCTTTTGTTTAAAACTAATATTTTTTGTTATTACATCGATCATCTATCTTTATCACGAGATCCACAAATTCGAGATAAATAAATTTAGTATAAAATTTGAAAACGGAAAAAGATAATGCCACAAAGTTTAATATCATTTTAATTGCCTTGATGAGCAGATTTCAAAAATGCAAAAATATATAGGGTGTTCCATTTAAAAAAAAACAAAAGTTATGTCTGCCACGGCTTTCTAGAACGATCCAATAGCGTCCAAAAAACTTTTTATTAGTATCTAAAACTTTTGTAAAAACTTTTTTCTAACCTCAAAAACTAGCAAGTTAAGGGGGTGTCAATTTATATTGAACCGCCCTGTACACTTAAAAAAACTGGTGGGAAGAAATTTTTAAAATATATTGCCATTTTGTTGTTATTTTAATTTACTAAAGTAAGAGATAATCTAACATAACTATAAAAAATCCGACTTATTTTAAGGCTAACTGCGATCTATTAAATGATTTGTTTTTGTAAGTTTTGGTCCACATAACTTACTAAAATATCAACATGTTATACAGGGTGTATCTTTGATAGGTACAGAAATTTTAACCACGTAATCGGGGACGTTCATAAAACCGAAAAATGAAAAAAAAAATTTTTTAATCGATGTTTAGAAAATGGGGCAAATCAATCTTTATCCGTGCTCAATGCACGCCGCTGGATCGTCACTAGAAGCGCTGAGAGGGGAGGTCTAACCTCTCCCTAGGAGATGGAGGGGAATAACGTTAGATTAGGAAGGGGAATACCGCGACGTTGCCGCATGTCAGAGTGGAATAAATCTGCTTGCAGAATTAGGTACCTAGGTATCTTTGAAAATTACTGCTGGTAGGTATCCACGTTTTTTTATGATGTCGGTTGCTGTGACGAACTGTTTATTGCTTTCTTCACAGGCGCACACAATAATTTAACAAACACGTCAGTTTTTATCACTTTACTGTTATTTTAAGTCCCTAGGCAGCAGAAATGTATCCGAGCGCCGCTCGGAGAAGTCATTGCTAGAAAACTCATTGCTGATTTCACACTCATAATTTTTTGACAAGTCTTTTGTGGAGTAGGTATCTACCTACCTACCTATTTTACAACTGATTTTCAGGCCGCAATTTTTTTATACTAATAATTAGCCATCTCTTGGGACACCTTGGGATAATAAATTTCTGATCGGCAATCAACTGAATAAAGTATTTGTTTTAAAATACAAATTATCTGTAAAAATTGCAAATTTCCACAACCACCCATAGGGTAGAGCGTAGAGCAGCGGCGCGTTACTTTTTTTTAGCGAGTGTTCGCCTGTAGCCCTATCATCTCAAAAAAAGTGGGGGAAGACTGTAATTTGACGTGAATTTAACGCGCGGCTTCGATTTGTTCATAGTTTTTAATATTTTTCAACCCTTGCCCGATAGTGCGCCACCTTTAAACCCCCTCAGGGTTGTGGTCCTATGTATTATCTACTTTTAAAAAATTATTCGTTTCCGAAAAAAGTGGGGGAAGACTGTCATTTGGTGTGAATTTAACGCGCGGCCCCGATTTGTTCATCGTTTTTAATATTTTTCTACCCTTGCCTGATGGTGCGCCACTTTCAAACCCCCTCAGGGTTGTTGTCCTGTCTATTGTCTACTTTTAATAGTATATTACACACCGAGGTGTCTCGAGATAAAGTAAACTTTCCACCCGGGCGGGAGGGCGGGAAGTAAAAGTCAAAAAATTGACACTTTCAAACTTCTAAAAAGTCAGAAATGTCGATATTACATACATGGTTGTAAATAAAAAATTATTCGGTTCCGAAAATAGTTGGGGAAGACTGTCAAATTGGCGTGCTTATCATTTCCGCATTTTTTAACCCTTTGCCGTTTCGGAACTCTCTCAAGTTAATTCCTTACCATTCCTCTTACTTTTCGTAAAAACTTGGTGGCGAAATGTCGCGTAATGTCCCCAAAAACCGAAAAACAGCGACTCCTCCTGGTGAATTTAAGCTTCTGCGTGCCCTTGACTACTGCCCGACATTCCTTCGCCGAGATTCGCCAGGCGCGGGCATATGACGTTGGCGTCGGGCGCTGGCGTCCGACGCCAACTTCACACAAAAACGACGCCGCGCCGAATCGCGCAATAATTACAATTACGAATGAATTCACTGGCACTGATTCACTCGATTTTGCTCCATTTCCACGCCGCCCGGCCCGGCCGACCTACTAAATTACAGCTGGGCGAGGAGCGCAAGCGCGGGGCGCCACTTGACATCGACACTACAGGTGATCCCCACTACTCATAACTAGTGCGCGATATTAGCCAATCGCGGCTCGCGGCCCCTACTTCTCTGGGGGCGGCGCTACTATGTTGCTATGTTGCCAAGTGTGCTGAAAATTTACCTGATTTAGTAATTTAATTCCGTATAAATTTAATTGTGTAGTGGATTTTTACATGGATTTACCCGTTTTTGTGCGTAATAATTATACGAGATAGTAGATTAACTTATAACGAAAGAAACCCCGTATAAATCCGCGAAAATCAAAAATCGGATTTAAGGGACTTTAAGTCAGTTTGGGGACATGTCGGCATAAACGGCAACACCGAATAGTGGTATTGAATGGTATGGGGGAAAGCTTGTGCGCCGTCACCGTACCGCCGCGCCGTAGCCGACGCGCTAGTCGAAGATCGTCCGTCCGATTATTATGGGATTTAACAGCTGATTGATATCGATCCGCGTCCGCCTGTAATTTTTGGGAGCGCCAGCTTCAACAAGCAATTTATTATTATACAGAATGCCTTACGTGTGGCTATTCTGTGGTATAACAATTCTGTTTCCAAAACGTGGACGCGTATGCAAACGTCGCGTCTCGCTAACCGATATTGTTCCGTTACTTTGCTTTGTTTTACAAACTGTCGTCGGAACTGAACCTGCTTCTGTACATTTTTCCAGATCCGTTCGCCATTTTTTTGGACCAGCAGTGATGTCCAAACCTGTTGCAATTGCCGCTACGAATTTGCAGTGAAATAACAAGTGATTTTTTCATATTTCCGTTAAGAAATGCAGTGTTAAACTTTTGCGGCCTTCGTATGAAAACAGTGCTAGATAGGTTCCTACTAGGTACCCCAATTACGCGCGAGGATAAAAGAAGCAGCTTCAAGGGTTCGCGAAAATTCGGGTTTTATTAGACGCATACGGTATGGATCTAATTGTACAATCCACCTAGTCGAGTCCCCGTTGGAATAAATCAGCTGAGGGAAACCGAGACGTCCCTAATATTTGGCATCGCGCCGCTTTAAGTGTGCAGTGAAAAAAAAACAAGTGTTTTGTTCGTATTTCCGTAAAAAGAGACTATGAAGTGTTATACCTTCGCGACCATCGTATAAAAACAGTGCCACTAGTTAGGTAGGTACTTAGTGCTTTATGTGATTTTGTGAAGATTTTTGGATAGTATCTAAACACAAGAAAATAGTAAAAATAATCGATGCATCTCAAAGGTAGGCTTTTTCATGCTATTCGTCGAGCTATTCGCTAAAAGAACCTTTAAGGAGTTGTCCAAAAATTATTTATTTATTTATTTAATCTCCACATACACCAAATGATACATGGTTGCGTCAATATTCTTCAAATACTGCGAAAAAGCCTCGGAAAAAGCGATTCGACTGGCAACCAGTTACCTACCTAGTGCTTCTTGTGATTTTCGAGAGGATTTTTTCATTTTCATTAAAGATTTGTTCAAAAACTAGTTGAAAGACTATTCCTGAAATACTGTGAAAGAGCTATACGTCTGACAACGCTGCACGGCGGAATTGGGGGGGATCCGCCGGAACCGGCCTCAGTTCCAGCTGGTCCCGGCAAGGTCAAGGACCCATGGCCGTAGCGTCGGAAAAAGGGGTTTTAATAGCGTTTTAAAAAAAATTATTTCTGACGTTAATATGCACTTTAGAAAAATTTTAATTGCATAGGCGTAACAAGTGCATTTTTCCCGACCTGCCCTTAAAATTTCTGTACTTATCAAAGTTACACCCTGTATATCGTTGAATCAGAAAAATAGCTCTTTTAAAAGATCCAAAAATATACATTATTAAAAACAAAAATATATTTTTACCTACTTTTACGATACACCCTGTATAAACCACAAATCTACTGTTCTAAAGCCCGATACTTACCTTGCAACTTTTATACAAAACTTTTTAATATCTGCAAAAATTAGGGAAATAATAGGGGGGTTGGAGTTTTCGCGTGAAGACACTGTAGGTACCTATTCAGTATTCTGTATTCCTATTAGTCATAACCTAAAATTGAATCGTTTGAAATGTTAGTAAAAATAAAAGAAAAGAAAAACAATTTTACATACATATCACCATGTGAGGGCAAGTAATGTTTCTACAGAAAGGACGATTGGGATTGCATTTTGTCGGAATCGCTATGCACGAAACTGGGTGGACCAGAGGCGATGAAACGAAATTAGTACATACTAACAGGGTGATTAATTAATCTTAATTGGAACTGGAATTTTTCAATATGCATTGAAAAACTAGCAAGAAGCACCCAATTTTCAAAGTATTTTGCCCAGCAGTAATTATATTTGCCCATCGATTTCATTAGGGAAGTTTTGCAGTAACTCTGGAAATAAAAAGTGACAACTACTGTTTAGTTTCACAAAACTAATTGGCTCCGGAAAGTTAATACTAAATAAAACTAAATGATCACAACCATAGAAAAAAAATATATGATCACAAACTATTGAAATTTCTATTATTTTTCAAGTTCCGATGAAAATTCTTTAAAAAAAATCCTACTCGTTTCTAAAAAAAAAGTATCTTCAATTGCATCGGGAACATGTTAATTCCTTTCTGCGGAACAATTTATCTACTAGGGAAAAGTTCAATTTATTTGAAGAATTCTGTCGACTTTCGACGCAAGAACGGGGAAGAGGATCAGGAGAATCAGAAAAATTTGCTTCGCCAAAACTTTCCCAGCTTAGTAGGCGAATATTTAACCAAGATTTTCGAGGGTCAACTCCTTAAGTACCTAACTAAAATTTTGCGGTTTCGGACATCGGGGATAGATTGGATTTGGAAGTAAGTATGTAAATGTCTGGTCATCTAAGTTTTTTAAAATCAGCAAAAGCGCTATCTTTTATTAAATCAGGATGGGACTATTTCACGTAAATCTACCTCTAGACTCCGAAAGACACCTCTAAATCTTATTTGAAAATATCTAAGTATGCGGTCAGTTTCCATATAAACTTATTATTGAAACACGCGAAGAAAACCCAATATATTGTCTCTTAAATTCTACTCCTATTTTAAGGGCACCTCGTATCCACGTCACGTGTTGAACTCTTCTTGAAGGGGGCACCTTTTTACATGAATGGGCCGTCACTTTTTCTTTCAATTTGCACAATTTATCATAGTCAGAAAGGAGCGGGCCCGGCCCTGCACGCACGGAGAGAAATAATTTGAAATAATAACGAAGGGACCGCAGATGTTTGATGTGTATACTTAAGACAAATCTTTGAGGAATATATATTGCTTTAAGGGTTCCCGGGCCATTTACTTTTTCCACAGAAGAGTTTTATGAGAGGAGTTTTGTTGACATAAAATTGGTGGAAAACTCTGGAAGTGTCAGATATTTTGTCCAGGCACTGAAATTTAACTTCTTATCATGATCGAATAAAGAACCCCAGTAAAAAAAGATCTTCACTGGCGAAGTTGCATATATTTGTGAATTTACTTCTTTTTAAGTTGGGATATATAGTTTATAACTTTGTGGCTTAATTAAATGTTAATTAACGTTTCGGAATAATGTCCTGCTTTGTCTGAAGGAAATTTCATTTAGATTTTTAATTTTTACAAGTCAGGGGGAACTTGACAGTTGAATAAATACTGTTTTCTTTGAAAAGTAACTTTTTGTTGCAAATATAACAAAATGTTATAAAACTAAACTAAAAATATAGGTGTAAGTACCTACACAGTTCTTATCAGGCAAAGCAGGGCTTGCTGCTTATATAAATAAAGAATGTCCATATATATAATACAGTAAACTTTATCCGTTGACTGAAGGAATATTCCTTCACTCAATAGTTTATCTATAGTCTATCCAAGATACAGCGGCAGTAGATATAAACAAAGTCACATGACCGCCTTGCTATCGATTACCAGGACTAATATGAGATTCCAAGTGGCATGTAATTCTCAACTAATTCTTTTAGAAGTTCTAAAATGTGTGTTTCTGCCTTTCGTGGATCTTTATAAATTTCCTTAAATTAAGTAGCAAAATAAATTTACAGAATATACTGCGATCCGATCTAAAATATGCAGACAACTCTACTGAGGGAAGAGCCGGCCCTGCATTCTGCTCGCCGCGTAAACACTTGACATTTTATGACGGCCAGGCCAATAAGAGAATAGGTCACGTGGTGGCCAATCTTTTGATCCATTGCCGCTGTATCTTGGATAGACTTTAGGTAATCATTGAATCGTTCAAGGCGACAGAATATACCTTTTTAAAATATTATTTAGTTTTTATTTGTAGACAGCCCCTCACTTCTTCGGGATTTTCAGCTTATAAGTTTATACTCGTTGTCGATTTAAACTGTCTATACGCACTTTCCACAATAGAAACGATTAAATTGGTTAAATCTTTATTTCCTTCATTCTAGTATACTGAAAAGGACATATAATATACCTAATGTGTTAACGAGTGTGTTACTTTTAAGCACAAGAACCGTGGCGAGACCACAGTATTATGACCGTTTATTTATCTCGTAACTGAATAAACAATAAGTGCATTAGCTTCTACCGAGGGTTCTACAGAAAAAGTGTCCAGCAATAGCTTCAACAATAATATTCTGATATAAAAAATGTAGATATTATTTTAGCGATGAAAATAAAAGTTCTTCCGCCTTCTATAAATTAGCACCCGTTTCATAATTCCTGAATTCTTTATATGTATATGCTCCAGGGCCCTTAAAAGCTTTTAAAGTATTGCTTTGTACTTAATATTAAATAATAATAATAATAATTCTCATCCTCACTCCAAACTAGGAGTACCCCAGAAGCAACCACGTGCTTGTGCGGGGGAGGAGGGCAATTACTATTATTTTGTCTTCGTTGCCATTAATAACTATAGACCCAATAAAATCAGTTGGCATAGACGATAAGTTTAGCATCATAAACTTCGCCTGCAGTATGGATCTCGGCCAATAATCTTGGTTTCTAGATCATATCACCAAAGTCTAGAGAATACTATTCTCTAGACTTTGATATCACCTCTTCACACCACTTTCAAAATCACCTACACACACTTGTCTCTGTTTCTCAGAGAATTCTTAGTAAAACGACCGAAACAAAGTTCAAAAACTTCACAACCAATACGGTGAAGCTATTTTTCCAGGTATTTTAGACAGATTTTTAAACATAATTTATTTTATTGTAACTCTAAAGTAACATTATTATTGCTATAATATTTACTGTCCTCTCCAACTCGTCAGAAAACCAATAAAATGCCGATATTGTGGCTAGTTTATTTTGTTTGTTTGCCCCTCAGCAGTTTTAAGGTTATGTCACCTGGTCCAAATGACAGTTAAAGTTAGGAAAATATACAAAAGTGTTTTCCCGATTACAAAGACATAAATATCATCATACGTTTCCTGTTCCCTGTAATGGAAATGGACAATTTCAACAATGCTGTCAATAATATAATTTTTTAGGGAGTTCCTCCGCTGCCGGAAACGGTGCCCGCAAAATAATCTAATGGCTGCCGGCGCCGGCTGCCCCCTAATAATTTTCTTTTATATTAGTATGTGCGGCTCAATCCACCCAATCTAGTATACACAATATTGTAATTTGTTCAAAATGGCGGTGTGAAGTCATAGGTACTTACTAAATACAATATGACGGCCGCCTCAAGATGGGGATTATGTATTTCTTCACAACCTCCTTGACTTAGATATCAAGCGAAAGGGTTTGATAAGATGAATGACGTCATACTAAATACAATATGGCGGATGCCCCAAGATGGCGGACGCTCCAAGATGGCGGACTAAATTTCTTTACCACCCTCATGACGAATAAAATAAGTTTAGGTATTCGTCAAGGTAATTCAGTGCCAAATTGAGATAAGCTTTTTTTAATCAAAAAGCTTTTTTAAATCAAAAAGCTTTTTAAATCAAAAAGCTTGTCGCGCAAATTGTAAACAAAACACTTCGGCAAGTAGATTTGCTTATCAACCAGTCACTGTCCAATAAAAGTAATTGGTTATTTACTTTAATTATTATGAATATTTCGCGCGACAAGCGTTTCGATTTCAAAATGCTTGTCGCAATTTGGCAATAAATTAGCTTAACGAAAACATAAATTTATTTTATTCGTTTTAGTATAAAAGCTTGTTTTTTGTAAATCAAAAGTCCTGGGACACCCTTGTACCTAATGCAATGTATCATTTTTGTGCTCTTGCGCTACTTACAGTGAACGATAATTTGAATTTGAATGGAATCTTGAAATGTTCAGAAAGTCATCTAGGTAAAAGTGTAATCAGTATCAAAACCTAAGAATTCTTTGCCGATTGCTCATTCGGTTGCCGTTGCCGGAGGCAATTTTGAGATTTTCATTAAACACGTGTATGTTTATCCATTTTCATTAGAGGAAACGTATGGCATATCTATGTATATCGTTCCGAATCGGGAAAACACCCACGTTTCAAAGTTACAAAAATATACAGTGTGCTTCCAATAGCAAATTGTGGCTCTTCAGAAAAACCCTACAAAAGTTTTTTCTAAGTAGAAAAGTAAAGGCTGTAAGCGTTGACTGATATACCTAATATTATTAAAGACTGCTCACGGCTGTCACGTCTATGACACATTTTTGGCTCACCATGCGCTTTCCGGAGATAAAATACAATGCAGAATACATTGTTAGCCATCAGAGCCATCTGTTTTCCAGGACACAAAGCTATAGCCGTGAGAAGTCTTTATAAATACGTCAGTCAACGCTGTAAGATTGGTGCAAAAAGTACGGGAACACACTGTACATGAATGTGATATTAGCAAATGAATGTTCCAGAAATTTTTCTGTCTATTGCCTATAACTTATGTAACATAAAACGAAACAAAAATGATACAAGCTTGTAATTTCGAAAGTATCTCGCCCGAGGATCTTGGATCGTTAGAAATTTACGCGACTGCGTGTCGGAAAAGCAGACATCGCGTTATCTCGCCCTGCGGAGCAGTCGAGCGCCTGTAAACCTTCCTACGCCCTTAAGGGCGCTTAGAGTAAATAAATAAGTGCTCCCTGTAATCTTGTAACTACAGAGACCGCAACCCATAACGAAATATTCGGCGGCTTGGGAGCCGGGCGAATGAACGTGGAGGGAATACCTACCTACTGTTAACAATTAGGAGAGCCGTAAATGGAATGTAAATTTTGATATAACAATTTAGATAATGGAATAGTCGAAACATTATGTAATATAAGTTTGGTTATATATCTTCTTTAGTTTTATGTTCCGATATTTGTGTGGTATGAGTTTCATTAATTAAATTATTTGTTTATAAAATTAAAGTAATATTTCTACCTCTTAATGTTTTTGAGAGTATCTACCTATAGATACCCACATAACATTTTTTGTTTTATAAGTGTCGCGGAGAAGCAACCGTTACTAATATTATAAAACTTGAAGCCACTTAAGAAGTTGCGAGAACTTCCCCGTTACAATTAAGAAACCCTTATATGCCTTAAATCAACCAATTTATAACTGCGTCCTTAGTTCTTCTGGTTAATTAAGTTTGTTCTCAAGCGCTTTCGAACACACTTATAAAACTTCTCTTTTATTCGTATTGTGCATGTTTTACAACATATTAGATACACTTGTCCCTCTTTACTCCATTGTGATACTAAAGAATTTCATCTTTATCGGTTGAAACGAATTAGATAGTTTGTTTTCTCAAAGTTGACATATCATGTTCTGTTTTTTTTTAATCATTCGTGTTTACTATTTTGATCATAGTAAAAGAAGATTCGATCTCCGAAGAGCAATAAATCCACGTGCAACTTTTTCTGCATCGGGTGAAATTGGATTCTACCTCTAGAAAATTCCCGGGCTCTGCGAATATCATGTTTTAACAAAGTGATTGAATTATTAATTTTCGATTTTTATTTATCTTCATTAAACAGCTATTATAAATATGATACATAATGATTAATTCATTATTTTATGTTGAGAAAAGTAACGAAACATATATATCATAAATTAATTTTGGAGTTAATTTTCGTTGATAAATTTAAACCTAACCTATAACAGTAAAAAGCTTCAAATGGTAGCTATTAACCTTTATAATAGATTTCACCATAGGTTTTATAATCTACCCCACAACTGTTATAAAAATGTGGTTGCCGAAAGTTACATAGTAATAACTTTAGGTAACTCTAATCGCCAATTTTAGTGACACGTGGAACCTAACAGTTCGAGTGACACTAAAAACTGAAACTAAAAGTAAATTTTGCAACTATTGATAATACAAGTAACCCTTATACAACCCAGAGTAGCCCGCGCATGCGCACATTCGGTAAAAACGAATATATGACATAACCTCTAATTTAGTTTTACTACAGAAATATTATTAACTACTTATTGTGATTAGATAGTGTGTGTGTTTTACGAGAAAATGCCATTTAAAATTGTACAACCCCAAGAACCTGCCAAAAATACTTCTAGTTTGTCAGTTGTACCGAGCGTATGGGCAAATTGAAGAAAGAAATGGAAATTTAGACAAAGATACCAGTAATAAAGGCGAAATAGGGAAGAAAATATAAGCACAGACATATATAGCTTCGATATAGGTCTGTGATATAAGTGACACTGAATAAAATGAATAACCATTATTCAACGCCTGTCTTGTGTTTTTATTTACTTATTGTCATTTTGTTTTACAGTATAAGTTTTTGAAGAGACTGTGACTACAGAAGAATTTATGTATAATGTATATGTGTAATAAGAGTATAGTAAGCTATAAATAACCCCCATGCTATGGTACATATGCGTAGATCGAAATCATTTTTTTTTCAGTTGCATAAGGGGGTTGAAACAAAAAGGTGTTTAGACTTACCTTTATAAAGCCTAGCCCCAGGTTTTATAAAGTAGTTTCCAAGACCATTATATAAATCGGTTATAAAACTTTTGCTAACAGGAACTCGAGATTTTATTAAAAAGGTTACAGACACTAGATCTTGACCTTATTATAAACCTATCAGTAACCGGTCATCTAGAAGACACTTGTAAAACATTAGAAATCTTTAGATGCTTTTATTACTATTAAAAAGATATTTTAAAACTAATGGTTACTAAAGCTAATCGAGAATGTTACTTGGGTATGTCGTTAGATGCAAATATTGTCGATTAGCATTTAGCATTTACAAATAAATACATAAATGCTCTAAAACATGATATAGCATTTGTGGGGACAGTCTTCTAATGTTGGAAAAAAAAGAAAACTAAGGCTAGAGTAATGCATAAAAATTCACAAAAATCTAAGTGGGACAATTAATTTGAAATGTGATTTTTCTTAAACCAAAAATTAGTGTTTATCTCCTGCTAAGGCCTAACTTGATTTCTGAAAAATAAAAACGCAACCCAAATTACTTTCTAGCAAAGCGCAGGCATGCATCCAGAACGACAAATTTCGACGTCTAAATTTGTTATCATTCACATCTAAACTTAGTTCAGTCAATCAGGGTGTCGGGCTGTATATTTATGCATTTCTGAAATCTACCCGTCATTTCGATTTAAATGATACAGAATTTTGCGGAATTATTTTACCGTTTTTTATTTTTTTCTTAATTCTATACTAAATTTATTTTGTGAATTTTGTGATGGAGGCAGACGAAACATGCCATAAATGTTTGCTTTATCCGCAGAAGAAGCATACCTATTATTATTAATTAATCATATTCAGAAAGTTTAAAGGGTTGATGAAATATTAACTTCCTAACAGGTACAGCCTTGAATCTTTGTAAAATATGGACCTTAAATCTAATTTGCAGGGTTATATTGCCAGTACAAAGAAAAGTCCTCTTAGCAAATTGTTTATGTTTCGCAGGCAAATTCTGTTAGTCCGATACTCAGACGACAATTAGCAAACAGAATAATATCCCATTCGTTAACTGAACATTATTATCACAAGAATAGTAGCTATTTTAATAATACATATATAGCATGCCCGACAAACATTCAAAGTTAAAATTACCTGATTTTTACTACCCAACTAGTCAGAAATTCATTTTGACCCAACCATTATGAGGTAAAAAAGTGAAATGTGGGGAATGACCTGGAAGTAATTTTTAAGTTAAAAATAGGTTAGATAACTATGGGCTGAAGTAGTAAAAATTAGGTAATGTATATAGGTATGTCGTAAATGTCGTCTCTTCCATTGACACTATAACCTATAACAAATAGATATGGGAAGAGGAGTTAATTTGGTTAATATTTTGAAACATACTTGCATACATTGTAACGAAGTTACTATTGATTTTCCGCTAGTTGTGAATTTTCATTTTATTTCATTTATTTCTTCGCTGCGCTATGTGTAGCAGCTGGCCGACCGCCGTAGTTTTTTTTGTTGTATTCACGAATGTATTTTTTTCTACATAGGGTACCGGCGGTCGATATTTTAATTGCATTGAATTAAACCTTACTTGTGATTGTTTTCCAGCTTTCCGCCGTTTGTAAAGAATTGCTTATGTTACTATAAGGGATGAGGGATACCAAAAAGGGGTAGAACCGGGTTAACTCAACTTGCAGCTAGAGCCGCTGTTCTTTTTGGGAATCCGGGTATATCGGACGTGCCCGATCAAGAGAGACCACCGTCCGACCTGCAGGTGGGGCAACCACCCCTAACTGCCAGTCTAGCCCCCGGCAGCCGTTTTGGGTACCAGAAGAGTGGGGACGATCACCTGAGTCTTCGCCACGGCCCCGACCAATGGACGGCCAGCGCACTCGACGACGGTGGCGCCGCCACACGATATAAAAAGGCTGCGGCTGCCGAGGGGGCTCTCTCCTTTCCGACCTGTTACCGGGTGAGTATTAATAGGTTTAAACTGTTCCGAGCCCTGTTAGTGGTGCGAGTATTCCCGAACCAACAGCCGTCTCATTTAGCCCTGTAATTGACCATTGCCACGAATAGTTAGGATAGCTACATGTTGAGTTAGGCCCTGAAACTTATTGGTGGTGCGAGTATTCCCGAACCAACATCCGTTTCATCTAGCATGAGCTGAGCGTTTAGGTTTTCTTTATAAAAAGTTTTATTTTCGAAAAGTTTTGAGCCTATGCTTTCCGCATGCAAATGTAACCGCGTTAATTCGCCGTAGAGTGCTTAAATAGAGGCTTACTCCGCACGTTTCTTTTGTTGCAGATTCGGGAATCTCTCTGGGCCGGCCGTAATAAAATATTAATAAATTGTAAACAAACTTAGATGTAATAAATAAACCGTGTAAAACTTATTGAATTACTTTACTTTCATCCTACCCTTGATTCACCACAGACCTCTGGAATTATTTTTCTCTGACGAATGCTATACCGAGCATAGCGGAGCATACCGCTCTAAAAAAGCTGGCGCCTGAGCAACCGCCCCGCCGTAGGTCCGATTTTCCCTTTTCTAAATAAAAACAGGCTATGAGAAGGTCCACCGAAAAAGGGGAAAATCGGATAGGCATAAAAAGCAACGCTATAAAGTAAATTTTAATCACTTTGATTTCAAGATGGAGTACATCGTTGTTTGTTTGATAGCAAATAAGTTCTTAACTGTGAAGTTTCATTTTCCGTATTTTTAGACTTTGTCACAATTTCTTAAATCAGGGAAAATATAACAAAGAACTTTGACCATTTCCCTATTATAGGATAACGCAACCAACAAGTTAAAGTTAGAAATTAGGGTTATTTTTGGTAATAAAGGTAATAAATAAGGTGATTAGTACCTAGGTCTGTTTCGGCAGAATTTGAAACCAGGAGCACGCGCAGTTTCATTTTTTCGTTCCTTGTTTTCTATAAATTTATTCTTTTTTGCGCACACTTTTTGTAGCTACCTACCGTGTTTTAATTTCATTTATTTATTTTTCATGCTAACTTGACCGCCTTCATGCCTAAATGGTTGTTTGTCCTGCTTTTTATTTAAGCATCTATTTGCATATTAGGTAAGTATCTAATCATTATTTCCACTCTATTTCCACTGTACCTATCGTATCAAGTATACAGGGTGAGTTTTTTCGATGACCACTATGGGGATCTCGGAAAGTAGTAGAGCTATAACAAAGGTTAAATGGGGAAAGAATTGAGGTTTTGAATCCTTAATCTAATGCCCATTTTGGATTTTTAAAAAAATTCATGACTCACTAGATATTTTCAAAAAAGGGATTTTTTGCTATTTCATCAAATCTCTGGAGCTCCGTTATTTCTGATTATACAGAAAAATTGTAGATAATTGTGTGCTTAATACGATAATCTAATCCACTTTTTTATGTTGTTTGTCATTTTTGAGATATGACATAAACTTGTGTTTTTTAAACGTAAATCATAGTTGGTTGTGGCCTTATAAAATCGGCCATCTTTTGAGCTTTAGAAAGATATAATACTCGGCATAGTTATCGTTAAAAATAAGAGAGCTATGGCTAATTTTCTGATTTTTGTATATTTTACATAGTTAGCCATGTATTTTTGTTTCCTTATGTCAGTTCTAAGTCTAGCAGTTGTCAAGTTACCCAGACTACCGTCAGCCTTCCTTGAAGACATTCAATAGGCTTTACGACAA